>CAXKWD010000003.1:156574040-157774040 GCA_964059195.1 Ectobius pallidus | reverse complement strand
TTTAGTAAGGACACTTCGGAAACAAACACCATTTTAAAATATATTTTCTCAAGGTTTTGGTAAATTTTGGAAGGAATTCATCTTTAGAAGAATGAAACTATGTTGTAGCCCATATCGGAGAACTGTTAATTGAAATTTCTAAAATTTTGGACAAATGACGTTTTGAAAACAAGTTCCTCATATGACAACTTTTTTAAATGTTTACCTATAATATTCTAATAAAGCATTAAAGAAGTATATGCCTTTTACTCTCAATTATTAGGCTATAAAAATACATGAAGATGTAGGCTATAATAGTGAGATGATGTCGCCTATCTCACATAATTTAACACTTACTACACATTTGAAACCAAAGTTGAGTTCTTATTGCTCTAGAAGATTTTTAACGAACATACAAACGTACAATGGTAATACAATATTACCAGTTATTATATTGTTGATAGTTTTCAACGTTCAAACTGTTATGTCAAAGGTTTTTTTCACATCAGTTCAAATTTATTTACGTATTATTCAATCAGGTGTACACTTGTATTATTAAATACCACACTTCCTATTTCATTCTACTTTAGAGCTAAAATTACATAAATTTTTATATTCACATACGTTAAAACTTGAACAGTGTATCACAAATGTGAACCTACGTAGAACCTAAATTCAATTTGCAATGCTACTAATATTATGTGTCATGTTAGGATGTTACTCGTCCCATAAAATATTCCTAGTATCGCTGACCAATGAGTAGTTTAGCCGATATAGGCATAAACCGTATAGTTTATCACCTGCTGTAGGCCTACTATTATTTACATTTCGTAAATTTTGACATGAGTAAATGTACCGGTAATGATTATTTTGACAATTTTAGCCCAAAGGATCAATGAAGTAAGGCACCCACGCTAATAATAACTATGTTCTCTAGCATATAAAACTTTTATATTTATAATACAAAGTATAGGTCTTGTTGAATTTCTAGGAAATTTGGACTGATGTACCGATATCTCGTTTTATAGACTCTGTGTTGAGCGTAGCAAGGGCCCATCGGCCATGCATCCAAGGGCCCGGATTTTAAGATTTTTTAAACCTTGTAGGCGTATTAGTTTTTACAATATATTAGATTACTTATTTTAGTTTTCATCATTCTTCAGACGTTTTTTGTTTCCACTTCAATAGTAGGGTACAATAAATAGATTATAACATATGCAGGTATGTTAATTCGTTTTATTTTTATATAAAATACTCTTCAGCTTTCTTAGAGATATAAGAGATAAGAGATAATTCACCACATACTATTCAAGATCTGCTAGTCGATCCAAGAAGAGGAACCACATAAATTAATAGTTATTCTTAATATTGACAATATTATAATTGACTTTCATAATAGTAAACAGCCGCACTAAATACAAGAAGAAGGAGCTAAGTGCATCTCATCTATACAATTTTTGTGACACACATAAACATTGCACGATATTTTAACAATTGACAATATGTGAATGCCTCAGTTCAAGTTCACATATGTTTTAATCTATGCTATATTTTAAATAATAAGTGACAAGATCAATTTTATAATTTTACTACTGATTATTGTAAATATTTTATTTTGACAATACATTGAGCTCAATGTCGTTTTAATATCCTATCTTATAAAGTAATGAATTAATTTAATTTATTAAGTATTTTAATGCACAATAAAAGCTAAATTTACAGCATATTTTAGTTTTTCTCTTTTTCTTCTCATATAAACTTCAGCTTTTTGTTTTTAATATTAGTGGTATATAGGCGGAATTTACGTAAACTAACTAATTTCATAGAGTGGTTTACATTATTCTTTTTTTTAATATTATACTCGTTGCTCAATTTTGTAATCAAAGTATTTTTTCACTATCGGAAGATTTTCCACAGAATATGATTCCGTGATGAAAATAAGCAAAAGTAATATGCTTTAGGCATCCTGTTGTAATATGTCATTCAAAACTCTTAAGACAAAGCATGCTGAATTCAGTTTTAAAATTTTCATTTTGTCTTTTATTGAAATGTAATTGATGCTGTTGTAGTTGTAAGCCTAAATTAAATATTATTCTCTATTATTCTTTATTCTGCATTTTGTAATTTTGTTACCTTATTATCCCAGTAAAGGAAATTGTTAATGAACCGGAATCCCCGATTACATTAAAAGCAAATTAAAGGCATTTGAGGTGCAAAGAAGAACTTTTTGACAAAACAGTTTGAACGGCAAATACTATAAATATTGTTATATTATATAAAACAGTGAACTTTTGTAAACACATCTGCTAGCTGCTAATACTTTATAACCTTTCTACATATTTTTTCTATTCATTAAGTATCTTCTGAATCTTCTGAGTTAGAGAGTTCTGTAACGGGGTTGACTCGTGACACCAATTAATGAACTACTTTATAAGTAACGGCTGTAAAAGTCGGGACGCTGATCACATTCACTCATTTCTGTCAATTGCATATAGGCTAGTAGACGCAGAGGTCTCATGGTTCGCTAGTTCTTTTAATCTACTCTTTGACTTCACTGGTCTGGGTAAGACTAATGATAAAACATTTATGCATATGCAGGTTTAATTCAGATCCAACAAATTGGACGAATATTTTTCCTCCGCACTTTTCCACAGCACTTAAAATAAGAATGCCATGATACACAGAAGGTTAGATGGTTTACGTACGCACTGATGTTACAGACCCGCGAAACCCGTATCTTGCTAGGCACCTACCGGTATAAACCTAATTAATTTGCTTTACACCACTCACTTAATACGACAGTACATTTGTGTTTGTAATGTCTGATATCAGACCACTATGATTCACTGGATCAACATATATATTTTCTAGTTTGAACATGTCATAACCGTTAGGTTAGGAAACTTACCAGTCATTACAAAATAAGAAGCAGGCTAAAGGTCATTCATCAACATCGGGATCTCGGAACGGTCCATAATGCTGTAATTTCTCGTATTCTCCATCGATCTCATTGAATGTTACATAAAAACATAACAAAGCAGACAAAAGATACAGCAGACACATGCAAAGCCTGGAAGTCCTCGTGAGCACAAATATGTACAAACATAAGCCGAACACACCACTTAAAATAAGAATGCCATGATACACAGACGGAGGTATAGACTTCTCCATGACTTGAAGCGATCGGAATGACGATTAACGAATGGGATCTTATCGTATGTTGACCATCCAGTCACATGGATGTTTTCTCATATCTCAGGCGCAGGGTATCCACCATGACAATAAAATGAACTAAATTTGGAATGGGGAAAATACTTAACCTAGGGAATAGTCCTAGATTCATCCGAATAAATCACAACTAAAATCAAACATCATATATAACAAATAATAATACATAATATAATATAATACAATACAATACTTAATATAATATAATATAATATTATTTAATATAATGTAATATAATATAATATGTCCGCCGCCGTGGGTGAAATGGTAACGTGACTGCCGGCCTCCTGGGCGGCCCGGATTCAATTCCCGGCCGGGTCGAGGATATTACAGAGATGTAGTTTCCTTCCTGGGCCAAGACTGGGTGTTGTATCCTCATCCCCATCCCGCGAAAGGAACTGGCCACTCTACGCGGTATCATCCGGCCTAGTGTCCCTTGGTCGGGCCGTGGGCCTCCCTCCCATGCCTCTGTCCCAGGGCAGGACCAGCCTCCGGGCCGAACACTTCATCATCCTCATAACATAATAAATAATGCAATATGACGCAAATATAATATAAGATAATATAATGAAACATACTATGATATACCAATATTTCATTTCATTTAGTTATTCATAGATGCTACAGACAATTTTTACAAATTTTAAATAGTAGGCATCTTCACGCTGAAGAAGCCGAACGTCGCGTCGACATCTTGTAGCCTATTATATATAATATATAATATGATATTATATACAATTAGGTATTGTATTTAACCATATTTCCTACGTATGTTGGTCTATTAATTATTATTTTCAATTCAATTGCTACTTTACAGTAAATGTTACCATACATTTCTGGGGTTTTCCTCACCTGTGAGACGAATGTAGGGTAATTTTATGCCCTTGTGGTCCCCGGATATCATCTGGCCGTCATTATCTTCATCCCATCCTCGCCTTGTTTGGAATGAGGATGAGAGAGGATGAGAGAGAGAGAGAGAGAGAGAGAGAGAGAGAGAGAGAGAGAGAGAGAGAGAGAGAGTCTGAATGGTGTGTCTCGTCCTATGTGTTCGTGTTGTCTCAGAGGTGGCCCCGGCATTGGGCTGATCACTCATCGGGGAGACCCTCCATGTCCTTGTCTGGTCAAAAAGGTATGTATGTGATCCAAAGATAATCCCTCTCCCGACAGGTCGCGGCCCTGTAAGGCCCGGGCCGCTTGGGTCGCTTAAATCTCCCTACAAGGGAGAGGTGAAACTCGGGGAAAGAAAGAAAGTTACCGTACATCCATATTTTAAAAATTGTTGTAATTACTAAATTTGGTCCAGCTCCTACGAATACAGTATGTTGTTATTGCTTTAACTTGATAGCAAATTTTACCACATATCAGAGGGTATAAGGAGGAAATCGTCTATCTCTATAGGCCTACTAACTGTCATTAGCCTAGAATCTAGCAGCTACTATTTACGTTAATTCAAAGGTGCATGCAAGAAGCGTAATTGGGTATTCTGCTTCTGTGCAAACCAAAAAATCTCAGCGTCCATACGAGCCTGCATGCCGCGAGATGGAGCCGTCTTCATTGGTACTGTGCCATTCATTTTCATGACCGATTGTTTTCTAGGTTAATGGACACAAAACTCCATTCTAAACACGTTCAAGAGACATAGATACTTGTTAATTTGGATAATCCTATTGTAGGTATATAATATAATATATACATGATATATATATATATATATATATATATATATAGTCATATATATAGGGTGTTGCAAAATTCCGTACACAAACTGCTATGGATTGTAGAGGAGACCAAAACAAACTTGTTTTGTTGCATAACAATAGGCCGGAAACCAATAGGTACGTCAGTAGTCACCTTCGAAGATAGACATCTTTGAGTAGAAACAAAAATCTCTGCGCATGACAAACACGTGACACGTTGCAGCTTGTACACAGTTTAGGTAGCCTTTATGTAGTTTAGTGTATGAAACACCAGTTCTGTCAGAGGAGGATCTCGTTGCTCGGATTCTTGTAGCTGCCGAAGAATTACAACATAACCCTGGAGTATTTCACCGTATGAGAGAAGCAGTATCACGTCGTTGCAGATCATGTATTGAAGCAGGAGGCCGCACGTTTGAACAATATCTGTATATCAACCTCACAACAACCAGTTCAAATGGTCACCACACCTTCGTGGTCTGTCAGCAATGTTTCTATTCGAAGGTGACTACTGCTGTAACTATTAGTTTCCGGCGTATGCTTATATAACAAAACAACTTTGTTTTGGTCTCCTCTACAATCCATAGTATTTTGTGTATGAAATTTTGCAAACCCTTTATATAAATATAACACAATCTAGCGAAAACTACTGAAATTTTCACCATATTTCCATCGCCTTATGATGATTAAACTCGTGACGTCACACCGCCAGAGCACGAAGAATTCTAGGTAAACAGATTGGCAAACATGACAACTTAGTGGAAGACATAAATTGCAGATTTATGAAACTGGAGAATTCAACATGCCCCACTAAAGTAATATCTCTGTTCATAACCCATCAGAACCTGCCACTAAATAGGCCTACCACAATGAACGCGGAAGATAATATAACATGGCAAATTTACGAATAGGAAAATTCAGTATTTCCTACTGAATTAATATCACTGTTTCTAACCTAACATTGCAGCCGACACACAGCTCATCTGCCATTGCACTGATAAAGCAATGTAGACGAATCATAGTTGGTCACCCTGCTAAGCTTAAAAGCAAACAACAACAAAAATTACATCGTGCGTGAAAACCTGCGCTTCGCGAACAGGGGTACCAAGCGCTGGGATTATACTGTTCATTTTAAAAGTATAGGGGGACTTGTTAGGTTACAGAAAGAATTACATACACAAACTAGATCACACCACGCCTTTCCTAACTAAATCCCTAAACACCATGGCAAATATGCTTCAATTATTATACTTGTAAGTAACGATATCCGCAGCTCACTGGTTGCGTTTTTTTTCATTTTATTGGCTAATGACAGGAGAAGTTTATTTTTCTAAAACCCACCTTGTCTTATTGAGCCAAAGTACTACACGTTCACTTTAATTTTGCAGATGGCAGAAAGAGGAACTACTATTGTTCTGAATGCATACAGCCGAGCGTACAATCGACAATGCACGAACATTACCAAACTGCAAGCAGTAAGTAAAGTGACAAGCTACAGTAAGCTACCCCGCGTCTCACTCCCGCCTACCAAACGGTAGCGCCAATAGGAATCTATGTATACAGTTCGCAGCGCTCCATCACAATCTGCAAATTTAAAGTGAACGCGTAATAGTTGGCTATAAGGCTGTGTGGGTTATCTTGGCTCTGTGGTCATAAAACTACCCGGCTACTATTCAGCAGGTAGCCAAAAGTTACTCACTCCACTATCCCACTGAGCAGAGTGTGGGGTAGGGTTGTATAGAAAAAATGGGGGAAAACCAGAAATTCGAGGATTTAGTAATCGCCAGATGTGTTAAGCAGTCATATTGTCGTTCAGAAAAGGAGACGTGGCGGCTTGTTACTTTAAATGGTGCTTATGTTAAGTCCTATGAAAGTGGCCAATATAGACACATAGACCACCACTGCTTCTAGCAGTTACACTGATAGTATTTCTCCCATGCCACCCTCGTCATAGTGACAGCTACAAATTCGTGGAGTGAGTAACCTTTCACAATAGTATGTTTCTATCTCTTTCTGTTCAATAACTGACTTCTGCCAAACATCTTCTGTCTCAATTTTCTGAACCGTGCCAACTTACATCAAACAGGGTTATAGGCGATATGTAAACACCGATGACCACAATCTATTTTCATATCCTAGGATTATTGCACATGGTAGTTTACCTTAACCTGAGATGCAAGAATTTTCTTCGGATCTTAATAACAGAGTTTATATGAACTCTTTGCTTATCTATTAATTGTATGAAGTAAAAAGACGGGAACAATAATTATAGGCTACTGCGCTTAAGATAATAATTATAGGCTACTGCACTTAGGATATCCAGTTTTAAAAGATTTCGTTTATTTTGGTGTTTTCTCCACCGCGATTGGAGAGACGTCCATTTTCGTAATATTTTTAATTCGTTGGGCAAGTTGTTGGTGTGAAATCGGTAACAAACTAAAATAGAGAACACTAGCACTAGGAAGTGCCGAAATAAAACTTACCAGAATGTAGCACTATATTTTTCTGGTTATATGCATAAATCCGGAGATAGTTCATTACTATTAGAGTTCTTCTTCTTGAAATACGCGATGCAATCTATAAAGTGCAATGATATCGCCAAAATCAAGAATATATGTATGTATTCCCTACGTCTCAGTAAGAGGCTTATCACGACGATGGCACCTATAAGCATATATAAAAAATATTTGCACTCAATAGTGGTAGCATCTGGCATCAGTATTGTTCTTCCCATGCTGGTAGTGCTACAGTGTACTGTGCTGGTGGTTAGTGGCGGAGACCTTTAAGACATCTTCTACTACGCTAATCATATGAAGTATGCTTTTTTAGACTGAATGATGGTATTTTTAGATGCTACAATATCAACTTCAGATTAATGACCGAAATATAGGGTAATACATATAATCCTTAAACCAAAGTATTGGCAAGATTTATTAAATTATAAATAACCCTATCGGTTCCTCAAACAGTCATTCAAATATATTGTCTTATTACACCATTCAGAGTTAAACTTTCAGTAATCACTTATTTCTTATTAATGAACACCATCTTCGTCATTTTGACTTAAGAATAAAGAAAATGTCAATAATCCACTTTTGGATATTTGTGAGAAATTTCGAATAGAAAAATAAATGCGAAACTTTTCATAAAACTTTTTAAAGATCACTTACTACCGTTCATTTCGAAATGTCAATATTTCTCAGTTGTAATTTTATAAACCAGGAGTATCATTCAGATGCTTCACCGTGACTTTCGAACATGAATCTTCATTCACTTCACATACAGATGGCTAGCTAGAGACATCCCCTACGTTTTACATTTGACTTTCATGCCGACACACTAAGATTGCTCTACTTTTGTAATCAAATCACTGTAAATAATTACATAAAGGACAAAGGTCTTACTGAAAGGTATCGAGAATCTCAGATTACAAGTTGAAATCACCAGATATGTTTAACAAATAGTCTATATCGGTTCTTGCAGACTGATATATCGCTTTAATAATTCATATGTTTGGTAATAACATAAATACCAGGGTTTTATTTTAACTGGACATGCAAATTTCTAACAGGGTTCTTGAAATACTTTCTATATATATATAATATATATGTATATATTGTTTATGTTGGCATCTTACCACCTGAAGCAAGCTTTACTTCTACGAGTAACATCATACAAATGGGTTGCCCGTTTACATGATCGGTAATTACTCATATACGAGTAAGCCTACAATTTTTTAAATACCTCCAAGCGGAAGAAAAGTCTTATTATGGATGGCATTTCGTTTCTATAATTAAAATAATTAACAGAAAGAATGTAAGAATAAATCTTTCGTTTAAAAAGTTCTAGCAGAAATGTATTTTCTTTAATAGAAGGAACGAAAGTGGAAATGGATACTGAACTTTCAGGCACTTATCTTTTGCAATGTTTTTGAAGTGTTACTTGATTTACTAACTCGGTAAGGATGTTCGAAATGTATGCTGTAAGCTTACTCTCATTCTGCCGTAAGTTTCGATTGCAATCTAATAAATTTAGATTTCGTCATTTTAAACAATGGAATTCTGATTGCGAATCGGAAACAATATTGTTCTTTCACTATGACTCCTATACGAACTGCGAGTACGTGCGAGTTATCGATTATGCTTACAATTTGTTACCAGAGTCGATTGGAGTAGCTCTTCCTGTTAGAGTTACTCGTAAAAATGTAAATGATTAGGTTTAACCTATTGAAAAGATAATTACAAACTTTAAAAATTCATTTTGTACTGCCGGCGTAAGGAAAGTATTGGCACGGAATTACATAATTAATGTTATATTATTATTGGACTTTTATTATTATTGGACCCATGATGTAGTTCTTATTGACGACTCAAACATATGTAACTGAAAACCTTCGTTTAAATAAATATGTCGCTGGAAATTTCGGAGACTGTTTAGCTTATGAATCAGTGGCCAATACAGTACAAGAACATGTGGACTTATGAACCAATCGCAAGTGTCTATTTTATCGTTTAATTTATTGCTTTCTTTTTTATCTTTTTTATTGTTTTTATGTAAATGTACCAAAGATTGGGGACTGAAACGTCCTCAATCTACAATAATTGAACACAGCGATTGGATTATATATAGAATGTACATATAGGCCTAACCGTGCACCATGCACAACTATAATGCACGAAACGTTCGATATATTATAACATATCGATTGCCCCGCCTGAGGCTATCTCGTTTACAGTGATACATGTAACGATCTGTTACTCATTTTCGTGGTTTCAGTAATATTCATTAGGCCCGGAAAAATTATTTATAAAATCGGGATCTCTCGTTGCATTACCTATGATAATCTGTGATTGGAAATAATATATTAGGCTTCGGTCCGTCGAACATTTTTTTTATATTTTCTTTCTTCCTTTTTCCTTCTTTCTGTATTTCTTTATTTTTATTTAATAATTTCTTATTAATAATTTTACCTCTCCCATTTAGGAACTACGCGACCGACGGACAATGCCGCTACCTATCGGGAAAGAGATTCTCTATTGATCACAAATACATACTTTTCTCATCAGACAAGGACATGGAGGGATTGGCTCCACTCCGAGGCCACCTCCGAAACAACTCGAACACATAGCACGAGACACATTCTCACAAACATGAAACTCTGAACAATTCGACGATGGGATGAAGGTGATAACGACGGCCCGATCTTACCCGCAAGGGCCTAAGTTACGTGACATAGGTCTCATACCTCCACCGAGGTAATTTCTCCCAAACAGGATTCGATCCCGGACTCTCTGCGTGAGAGGAGCAAACGCATCCCCTGCACCATAGTGGTTATTTTTTTCTGCCTAGGTGATTGTTACGGAAATTTCATCTTATATGATTTCTTAACGTTACAAAAGACGTCACACACACAGTGTATATTATAATACATAATATACAGGATAGAAGTAATAGGCTATATGCCTAACTGTGCAGAGTAAAGGGTGTAGTAGTGAATATTATTTTAAATGTAAAAACCTATTTCTGTTTAGTGATTAGGTCTTCGTTTATGAGATGATCGGGTAATTTGTCTCCTCTCACGCAGCGCATTACAGATTGGTCTTTCTTAGGCAGTAATTACCTCTTTGTCACTAGTGTGGGAACAATCCACGCCTTGACGCTTGGCATTGTCCTCTTTAATGCTGCAACATGTGTTCCACGAATTAATCTCCGAATTTAATTTACACGAAAACTTTCTTTATTGAAACACCGCAAAATGGCAAAACAGTTATTCCTTATTCTTTCCTCAGTTGCAATGAAAAGTCAGAACAAAACGGATAATACGCACATAACGCAAAGCATAAACGTTAAAGTTTCGGGGATTTTTTCTCTGAAGAAAGTACTCGCTTGGGACAAACATGACAATTGAATATTTTGTTTGTTTCTCCCAAAGAAACAAGCTGTAAAAGTCTACACATTTATATTACTCCCGCCATGGTGTGTATTATGTAATATAGCATACACAAGTTTGGTAACGTACGATTTATTCTCTTCTGCAGTCGAGTTTTAAAATCGAATGTTCTTTTGGTTCAAGTTCTTGTGTTACATAACCTTTATAAACTTTGTCCCATTTTAATTATTTCTTTCAGAGTCAGAATCTGGAAAATTAGTGCTATGGAAATGTGTGTTTGAAGTAATACCGTAGACCTACATAACTGAAAATCTTTAAGTTGAATTGTTGAGTGATGGATATATTAAGTAATAGAAAACTTACTTCAGTCATTTCCTATAAATCACTGATACAAGTAGAATGCGTAAATCGCAAAAACGTTTGTTGTTGTATAGGGATTTGTACGGTTTTAGAGCCAACTGTATTATTCATGTAGACTAATGAAACAGCAAAATTCAAAATCCGAAGTGTGTTATCTAAATTCCTGATTAGCAATGATAATGTCCAGCAGAGACAATAATCTGTGGTTCGGGAATGCAGATGAATATATCTATCCTGATTATCAAGTTTAATGTCGGATGTTTAATGGGAGGAAAACATGATTCGAAAAGTACAAAGTTTAGAATGTCACACCAAACGATGTCTTTTGTGAAGACCATGTTATGAAAGTAACAAGTACATTTTCGCTATTTTCATGATCATTTTTTTGCACTATGCAGGAAATCCTCAATGCCTGCGTTAATTTTACAACTAGAACTCTGACGCAATCGAGTTATAGCTAGCGAAATAAGTCACAAATATAGGCTACTGTGATATCTAACCATATCCCTATAAGTTATACAGTATATGTATATAAGTTACTCGTGCATTATAATTCGTAGTTCTTGTAGATTACTATAAAATGGTATGTATTGTTCTTATAAGTTCAGTTAAATGTGTATTGGTTTTATTACAGACTGTAACTCCTATCTTTCCGCACGCCTCTATTGTCTTGCTATTCATATTCCTGCTGAAAATACCAATCACATCAGACATTAGCAGAAAGGACATTTAGATCTGGTTTATTAAAAACACTGTCCTTCGCCTTGAAAGCTTTGTGAGGAAACGTGATTGTTTAATGAATTACTATGATATAAACAATGATAGGCAGATTTCTCCTTGCCGACATTCTTGAGAGCAGCTTTGGACAGGTACATAGACAGGAGATATTAGCTCCAATGGAAACATTATGCGCTGAAAGTCACGGTTAACAAACAAACATAAACCCACGTATACATTGAGACACAAAATTAATTATACCCGTTAAAAAACCTTATTAGGGGAGGAGTGAAAACCTGTACGTCACATAATCAAAAGAGAATATTAAGGTGCTCCCTGGTGTGTGTTCAGCACGACATACATTGCAGGAAACTTCCGGGATGATATTAATTAAATTTAAATAGGGAATCTACATTTGTGAGTAAATCAATCATCTTATAGAACCAACAAAGATTGGTCCGCCATGGGATTCAGACCTCCCGAAATTGAATTCATGACGTTACAGACTATCCCATATCATTCTCTGAATTTCACTACAAACAGGTATTACATGAAATTACGTAAATAAAATATCGCGAATAAAATAATAAATTAACCTAAATAAAATAGCCTAAATATAGAAATAATTTACAATACAAAAGGCTATTTCAAAGTGACTTTTCTCCCTGAAATCATGTCTCCACGAAAGAGGAATTTAATAATTGAAAATGTACACTTTTGCTCCAAAATTTATTAGTTAAATATGGTACAAAAGATTTTATTTCCTTTGCAATTATTAAAATATTTACCCAAAGAGATTGAGGAAATAGGAAATATTATTTTTTTCTTCAAAGGTATGAATTTATTTCTTAGACAATCACGTTCATGACACCTATGTATTTCTTTTCACTACTCCATTTATGATTCATGTGATAATAATTGTACAGGTACTTTGCTTAATTAGCTTGTTTTCAGTAACCATCCCTTTTTTCTTAGTTTATTGGGAAGAGACTCCAACGAGCAAAACTCGTTTAAAAATTGTTTCAATGCCTATTCACAATTTAAATTTAACAGTTAAACAGAATACAGAAAGTGTTTGCAAAACAAGGTTAATCTTACAAAGTAGACAATTTACTTTCCTTGAAAAACAAAGATTTTAGTTTTTTTCTCTCCCTAAAGATTGCTAAATGCTTTTAACCTTTCAAATCTTGTGCTATTTCGTTATAATTCTAAGCAGAATATGTTTTAGACATTTTATTCCGAAAGCAATGGAATCTGAATGAAATGTAAATAATTATACTATGCTTTTATCGAGTTAAATTTGAATGCACCATATTTAGAGAATGCTCAAAAGTAATATTACTCAAGAAAGTGTTGTGTTTTACCTTATACATGTAGATAGCAACATTGAGTTTAATTGAAAGTTCATGCAAGAGAACGTAAGGATTTTCATATAATAATCTACTTGAAGTTAAATATTTTATTCCTTATGAATTTCTAAGTGCTCTTTTCTGAATTACTTTAATAGTATACATGTTAGTTTTAAAACCAATTCCTTAAATATACATTTACATACATTTTACATACATTTATTTTATACAAATACAAAATACAACATAAGACCACCCGAATGAGCAACGCTCGTGCTCGGGCTGAGTTCAGTTCTTTACAATACCTAGTACACAATTAAATTAGTACACAATTAAATAATCTATTGAAAGCAAATAAATAAAAGAATACATTATTGAATACAAATAAATAAAAGAATACACTATTGAATACAAATAAATACAATAAAATATAATTAATTTGAATTCAAAGCCTAGAGAAAAAAGTATAAAATAGAAAGAACAGGAAAAATAAAAGTAAAATAGGAAAATGGGAAGAACAATATTGAAATCCTGTGATATAACAAATGAAGTGGTTCCTTAAATTTCTACAGAATTAAAGATTGAAGTAAATTTTAAACTAAAAATAAGATTTTTGATAAACTTATTGAATTTTTTGTTGTTCATATGTACTATTTCCGGATGTGACCTAATTATGGAGTTATAGAGTCTTGGACCATAATAATTGCTATGTTTGGCGCCAGAAGTGGTGTAGTATTTCGGTTCTGTTAAGGGCAAGGTTTATTTCTTCTAGTATTGTAGATATGAGGATCAGATGCATGTAGGTTACGGTACTTGTGAAAGTATTTTAAAAGTATGAGCTTCTAAATTTGTTCTACAGTCATAACATTAAATTCAGGAAATATCAAATCTGTTGCATATTTTATAGGCCTTTCTAAACAAATTTTTATAATTCTTTTCTGCATTAGAATCAAAGGAGTCAATACAGAAGTGCCACTTCCACCCCATCCAATGATACCGTATTGAAGGACAGATTGTATTAGAGCTAAATAGACTATCCGTAAGACTTCGGTCGGTAAATAAATACCATTGTTTTAGTAAATACGTTATTATTATCTGTCTACTACGCTTCACTCTCCCTAATTATGAGTATTGTTGCTCTGAGGATTTTAAGTAAATAAAATAATATAAACAACTTATCCTAATTTTAACATAGAAATTAAATTTTTAGCATATTTTTTAGTTTTTATCAGTTGAGTATTTAGAGATGACAGAAACCGCTAAGCTATGCAATTAGTTTAACTTTTCCAGGATTTAAGTAATAATTAAACCTGTCGCACATATTTTCCCTGTATTAAACAAAGACTTTTATATTTAAGGAAATAGTAGATACGGTTATGAAAAGTGAGTATGGCCAAATATTAAATAGGGAGCTTTTCGTATAACATAATAAAATGAATCAGGAGGTTTTTAAATATCAAATTGACTTAAATCCTAGCGACATGATCCAGGTATACTACTCTCAGTTCTAGTTTGCCTAATTTAATATATGCAGATGTATTCGTGAATCCGCAAAATATTGTTTCCGTTGAACATTACATTATTCTCTAAAATTGAAAATAAAATCAACACTGTAGCCTTTCAATATGAGATTAACAGTTTTGAAAATAAAATTTTTGTAAAATATTCATGGAACGTGTTTATAACTTCCAACTCTAATATTTTAACATTTGAAAATAAATCCTTAAATTATGGAATAAAATGTATTTTCGTTCATGTAAGGTATCATAAAAGATAGCGAAGTTAGTCAGGGTATTAAGTCAGACTATGGTATTCTTAAATACCCACATGACTTCATATTACAACCCCATATATAGGCTACATTAATTCACAGTTGGACGATATTTAGGAACTGAAAATATTAGTAGCGTTGTCATTTCAAATACATACCTGATGTATATTAATGAGGCATGCTGATGGGCCTAAGAAACATACAAAAACAATTAGTTTGATTTGTCCATATTTATTTTTACACATAAGCCTAGAGATAAAATGTTAATATGATTTTTTTGGTATGTTACCATTACTGGTTTGTGAAGAAGTGCAGTTAAATCTTCTAGTAAATGATTTTTATGCTCTTGGAATGTACAGCCCTGGTAAATATAACATTTTCAAACCCCACAATTAATTTTTATCATACAGAGCCTAAAATATGAAATAACATGTGTTTATGTGTGCTAGGACTTCTGTAAAATACAGGAATGTTCAATTTTCGTTAATATGTCACGGGAAAAGTATTCGTGTTATATTTTCATCACATAAACTTAGTTTAATTTTTTTGTTTTTGAGAAATGTGAGACCGTCTGCGTGGTCTAGGGGTTAGGTTCACTAGCTCGGATCTGCACAACCAGATTTGATCCCCGGTACCACCTCATATTTGTCTGAGGTAGGGAGGTCTGTAACTGGCTTCAGTCAATCTCGTGATATAAACTGAGGAGCTATTTGATGGAAAAGTAACGGATCCGGTGATTGAAACCATCGTTAACGGCCGTCGGTGTCGGCATGTTGACCACATGCCCCACAATCCTGTCATCTGTCTATGGTTGATGACGCATCTACCACGCATCTACAACGTGGGTAGTAGGCCTAGTCCCTTCAGGGATGTAGCACTACAGAGTTTAGTTTTTTATAAACGTAAGTGCGAACACTAACGTGTGACTCTGGGATTTGGTACACTGGTAACACTGATAATATTCCAAGCAATGCTAAATGCCAATCATATCATTCACCTAGCAGCTGACAGCACTGTTCTCAAATATATTTTCAGATCCTAGTTTTGTATCGATCGGCTACTATAGTCCTGTTATTATTATTTATGGCTACTATAGGTCTACCGTTTAATCAAACAATGTAGACACCAAGAAAGAATATCCATTTAGGAAAAGTATAAGCACAGCAATTTCTACGCTCATTGTAAAACAATTTTTCACGAGGATTGTGTGATAGTTAATGATTTCAGGCGTCAAGTTAGAAGGCTGTTAAAACAAATTTATTCTTCATAACTTTATTGCACAACGAACTTTATTTATAACAATAGTGAACGTAAAGCAATTTTGTAAACACACTTCTCGATTCAGTTTATATTTTAACTATTTTTTTAATATTCACAATAATAACCTATGTTGATCATTGGAATATTTAATATATTAAAATACTACGTGGATATCAAAATGAAGAACTCACAAGGAAAACTAAATTTAAAAGAAGAGTTCAATGTCCCATAACTTTCATGTGTCTTGGAACATTGTACATAACCCAGGGCTTTACTCTGAACATCTTCCATACAGTGGTGACCAGCAAAGACAACAATTCTCAAAATAACAATTTTGACACTGGTTGTACACTTTGTCCTTTCTATCAACACACAACATTATATTATCATCATATGAAATATCAAGAAACGAATCTCTCATAAATTCCAAAGATATACATCCATTAAACATTATTTCTAACCACAACATGAGTAAATACGTAGGCCTATATCTACAGTATAAAATAATAAATTATGGTATTGCGTATCAGGATAAGTTAGGATCTTCCACGTAAAATGATTGTCCAAAGGAAGGCACGGAAGCACGCTTGAGAAGCATATCTTCAGGAAGCCATTGCTATGTTGCTATAAATGTTGATCAGGTCCTGTGGAATATAATGAAAAGTAATTAAATCAGGTAAACTGTAAAACAAAGTGCCAGATGGAATTAATGGTCATATTTCGGAAAATACTGAGTTCTAAACCACGGTTTCTTGAGAATGTTTGATGAGCATATGTGAAAGAATAAGTAGAATAACTAGAATATTAAAATTCCTCGCGTCAACAATAATCCATTATTTTTGCAAACACATCTGAAAGCGTAAAAATACGCAGTCTAAACCAACAGTCTTTTTTTGTAATAATTAAAGGTTTGATTTCTTTGTAATGTTCCCTTCGATTATGGCCTAAAGCCAATAGTTTGGCAAATTTCAAATCTCGAACTCACATGGAAGAGAGTATACATTATATTGACAAAGTCAATGGTAATAAGTGAATGATTTAGATTGTCGTAGATGTGAATGATGTCACGGCTATCCAGCTGGTTTTCCTATACCTAATGAGCAGCTAGAAACACGAAATTTTGCAATCTTATGGCAGTTGGGTAAGGAAAAATTGTTGCAAAATTTTCCGATTGTAGCTTCCTGTAAGTGTGTAAAAAAAATTGCATAACTCTATCTAAGGAAAAACTTTTATATCCCCCAAAATCTGTTACTACTGACGCAATCGGTTTTAGGATAGGACTTACCGTTTACCTATTATAAGCTTCCAAGTAAGTGAACACAGACCTTAAAGTTGCATACGCCATTTTTAATGTGTTTCGGGGATAACAAATTAAAATCGGAGCTTTTTTATATATCCGTTTGTTACACGCTATTAGCTGTATAGCTATGTAAAACTTCAAGTTTCTGGCTCATTTGGAAGTGGGCAAACAATTATGTCATTGAGTGATATAGCCACGCGGCTTTGTAGTGTAGTGATGGTTTGCTATTTAGAACGCATTTGACCGTTAATTGGTCATTATTCCGGTATCGGTCAACCGATTTGATCCAAAATGGTTCCTCTTATGGAAATCGTAAGTGTGTATAGGCCTATTTAGTTTAATGAAAATCTGATAAAGCGTATTCAAGTTATCGCGCGTACAGGCAGATCATTCTGGCCCGTACAGGCAATTCTTGCGTAAGCTGACCAATGATGCCATAGTTAGGGACTTGGTTTTACATTAATAACAATAAATCATCACATATCTAAATACTGAAAACGTTTCCAATTGTTCACAACTTTTCATTTTTATTTCACATTATATTTCTTAGTAATAGTTAATATTTTAGTAATAGTTTAAATCTTTTCACATCATATTTCTTAGTAATAGTTAATATTTTAGTAATAGTTTAAATCTTTTCACATCATATTTCTTAGTAATAGTTAATATTTTAGTAATAGTTTAAATCTTAGTAAGTAGCAAACTATTTTAACATATTTTTTTTATGTATTGTATTATCTCTAGTGAACTAGTTCTAAGTCTTAAATGATAATAATATAATCATGTTCCTGTGTATTTGTAACTTTGTACTTGTATCATACTTATTAAGTGCCAGTATGGTACTTTATGAGATTGTGTGGGGGACGAAAAATGTCTGTCCGTCTGTCCGTCCGTCCGTCCGTCCGTGTGTCTGTACGCGCTCTAACTCAAATACGCTTTATCGAATTTTTATGAAACTTGGTATACGCGTTTATAATGTCAATGGGAAGAACCCTATTGAAATTGGACCAAATCGGTTCACCGGTACCGGAGTAAAACCCAATTTAGTGTATATTTTAAAGGTGCCATAACTCGCACACGCTTTATCGGATTTTCATGAAACTTGGTATACGCATTTTTAATGTCTATGGGAAGACGTCTGTTGATGGTGGACCAAATCGGTTGGCCGGTACCGGAATAATACCCAATTTAGTGCCTTTTTATGGTATCATATAAGAAAAGGCGCGGTAACTCAAATACGCTTTATCGGATTTTCATGAAACTTCGTATACTCATTTATAACGATAATAGCAATAAGCCTATTGAATTTGGACCTAATCGGTTGCGCAGTACCGAAATAAAGAGTAATTAACAGTCACATTTATAATAATAATTTGTTGAATTCGAAGCATTTTGATTGACTCGCGGCCAACCAATCAGCACGCTCGTATAAAGCCTCTTTCAGTTGCCATGGACAGTTGAAATCTACATGAAAAACAAATGTTCCCATATGTTCGATTATAGATGAAATGCTGTTGTATAATGACTAATTATTTTGCTAAAATTGATTACAATTAAATTAAAGCATTGAATTTTACTTCAGTCTATGTCAGATTAATAATTCCTGACCTCTTAATAAATAAAAACATTAAGCTATGAGGATATGCTTACGTTGGTACCTTTGCTTCAGCTAGAGACATATCAGCATTTATCACAGGGATATCTAGAATATTATTTTACCTATGAATGAAATAATACAATAATGGTAACACAAGGAAACTAGCAGGCTTGAAACATAGCTTAATTTCGAAATACGGTGATTTTTCTTTTCTGTGAGCTACGGCGCGATAGTATTCTCTCGGATTGGACACTCAACATTCGTTGTGTTGTTTGGTCTTGGGGTAAGATGCTTGTCTAGTAACCAAGACATATCACGTTCGAGTCCACCCTAAAGCAAATTTTTTTTTTATTATTATCAATTGTGTTAAATTGAGCCTATTCCATTCTTGTGTTCTATTTTGTCAATGTGCTTAAATAAGTATTTCATTTTTCTTTTAAAAAACTGGGAATTCATTGTCTTTCATTGACCTACAACATCATTCCTAAAGAATAACATAAGCCTATAAATGTTATTTCACGAACAGAAACTAGCTTTAAAGTTATTGCGTTGCGTTAAAATTGCATAAGCCTATAC
The DNA here is from genome assembly GCA_964059195.1 of Ectobius pallidus. NCBI lineage: Eukaryota > Metazoa > Arthropoda > Insecta > Blattodea > Ectobiidae > Ectobius > Ectobius pallidus. The sequence goes on along the minus strand of CAXKWD010000003.1, from coordinate 157,754,319 downwards.
TCAGAACAAAACTGCATACCGCTAGGTGGAACTATCCTCTTCTTATTGGCTTACTGTACTATTTCATTGTCAATGCATTTTGTATAAAGTTTACATATTTTAAGAACTAGTATATCAGTGTATACCAATATTATGAATTAAGGTTAAGAATCAAACTTTAGACCTTTGTTCTTCCGTAAGCCCTGCTTAATGAATCGATCTGGAGTTTAACTCGGAGACCTATTAAAAAAAAAATATATATATTTTCTGTATATCATAACTGCAATTATAACTGATTAAAAAAGCATACTGGCACTTTGTTATATCAGTTTACCTGATTTTTTATTTTATTGTAAGATTGTAAAGCTCAGTTGTATTAATCCTGATTGAATGGAAGAGAAGGCCTAATGGCCTTAATTCCACCAGGTAAAATAAAACAATTCTAATTCTAATTCTAATCATTATTCCCGTCCACCATGTAGTCTCAGAAAGTACCATTCTGGCACCTAATAAGTTAAACCTACTGTATGTGTAAGAAATTCGCTTTCAAAATTACCAGTACATGTCTACGAGACTCATGCAACTTTATTTCAACTGTTTTCTCATAGGTGGTGGTAGCTGTTGGCCTATTTCCACTGCTAGCATCCCATGGAAACATGTTCAGTATCTGTGAAGTTGTGTTTTCTGTGTGACCTGTGTTCCAAGAAATAGTGTGTTCGACTGTGAAGGCGAACCTGTCCTGCATTGCAAGTCCTTTGCTTGATATAAATATTTTATTTATTTATTCAGTTTATAGAAGACAATGATGATCTTAATAACATTGTTTTGATGTTAGTACCTGATTTCTATATTGGTTTAGGATAGAATGATAAAACCTGAATAAGCCACGTGACTTAATGACTTCTCTACATATTTCTTAAATATTTGTTTATATTCTAAGCCATTTGTAGTAGGGCTACTGTTATTACACAAATGTATTTTATTGTACATAAAAAAATCATTAAACCTTGAGAACATCGATACCCCAGTACAAAAGTGTTACAACTCAAAAAAACTTCAATTTTGAGTTATGACCACTACTAATTGAGGAACTATTTGTTCCATGCACTGTTAGAGTGTTACACCTTAAAATTGAACCCTTAATTTTTTAATTGGGATGATTCAGTTTGACACTGACAATATCTTGAGTAGCTGCTCCATGCAACACTGTATCATTTTAAGTTGTGACACTTACGCTCTGTATGATGTTAAATGGAACTGTTTATTTTGAGTTGCAACAGTTTTGCAACATTATTCAATGAGAATCTCGGTTGTGAGGTGTTAGTAAAACTGTAATATTTTATTTCAATATGCCTTTTTTCTGCGTTGTCAGAGTTCTTGTAGGCTATATACAGTATTATGTGAGTGTTATGGCGATTGTATAAGCAATCTATTGTGAACCATAATACAGTAATGTCCAAAAGGTCTAAATGTATTGTACAGTTATGTCTTATGAAAGAAGAAGAAGAAGAAGAAGAAGAAGAAGATACACCCTTAATCTCAGCTGAATGTAGATTGGTAAGTACATTTTTTGTATTTTATACTTGCAATATTTAATTTAATAATATTTTGCTGATACTTTGATAAAACTGTAAGGTGTTCTCTTTGCGTTGTAGTCTGCTTCAAGTATCTCTAAAGAAAATGAAAATATACTGGAAAATTCTGATGCCTCACTCAAAAACCCCAATTGGGATTATTCTTCCCCGTCTGATGATAATGGACATGGACAACACAAGCAATACACAACCCTGCTACCTAAGATTCCATTTGATGAGGAAAAGGAAGTACCCGTTTAAGTAATTTAATCTATTATTTATATTTTAATGAAGTAATGGTACGAGTTTACAAAACAATGTTCTTAGCAATACTTAGTGTTAGTAGTCGTTATGTGAGCACAACATTGGACAAAATTACTAATGAAGGGACAATAGTTGAAGACAGACGAGGGAAACACAAGAAGAACCATAAAATAACTCAGCATAATATGACAGATGACATTATAGCTCTCATAGATTCTTTCCCCAGGGTAGAATCACATTACTGTAGATCTAGGTTTAAGAAAGAGTGCTTAGAAGGTGATCTAAATATAACTAAACTGTACCAAATGTACAAAGAGAAATGCATAGCTGAAGGAAAGTCTGCTGCAAAGCTTCACTTCTTCTTCTTTCTCGGCTCTACAGCCCCTGATGTGCTTTGGCCTCCTTCACAATCTTCTTCCATGCATCTCTTTCCTGAGCCTATCTTCTCCAATTCTTTACACCCATATTTTTATTCACATATTTTCAATATCAATTTTTTCTTTCCAAAAAAAAGATCAATGCAATTTTTGTTCAAATTAAAAACAAAGAACTTCTGATGAAAGAACCGAGATTCAAGATAAGTACAAAAGACACATATTAGAAAAATAAAAATGTAGAGAAGAGAAAACTTCAGATATTGAGGCATGTAAAAGAAGTGATGGAAAAGGTGGTGTTTTTGCATTTGACTTACAAGCAGTTCTTCCAACACCATGCAGTAAAGTGTCTGCTTTGTATTATAAACGGAAGCTCTCCTGTTATAATTTCACAGTCTTCGACTGTGTGAGCACTGAAGTCACATGTTTTTTCTGGCACGAAGGGATAGCTAAACGGGGAGCCAATGAAATTGCCTGTTTCCTTCTAAATTTTTTAGAAGAAGTGAGACATGCTGGAGTTGCCAATAATTGTATCAGTCAGAATAAAAACAGACATCTAACATCACTCTTTTCTATATGCAGTCTGATTGATAGAAGGCATCAACACTATCACTGCGAAATATTTTATCATTGGGCATTCACACAACGAAAATGACTCCGTGCATACTACAATTTCCATAGAAAAAGAGAGTATTGAAAGCAAACAGAAAAACATATACACCAATTGCACATCCTCACCATTGGATTACGCTTATCAGAATGGTAAAGAAAAATGGAAAGCCATATTCTGTCATTGAGAAGGACACCAAAGACATACACCACTTCAAAGCACTGTCAGAATGTATGGGGCGAAACTACAAAAAAGATGAGGAAGGGCAGACTGTAGTTTGGACGAACTTAAAAGTTCTCCATTTTCTAAGAATCAACCATTCACATTTTTGTACAAAAACATTTATACTGCATAGGAAGAATTCAAGGCACTTCATATAAGAATTAGATAGCCGATTCTCTCTCTTGTACCAGCATATTTTGAATTTCCACAAATCGACGCCAACAAGAAAGTAGATTTATTGTGCCTTTGCCATGACTACGTCATTCCTAGTGTATACTGGGACTTCTACAATAATATGAAGTGTTCTTCTGAAGCAAGACAGCACGACAGTTGTTCCTCTGGCGATAAATGATGTCTGAATGATATTAAGTGAAGGAAGTATCTATTGAAGTTTAAATTTAGCAAATACAATGTCTTTTTAGACATTTTATTATTTATATAAATTTAACTTATTTAAGAATATATTATTAATAACTTACAAGCATTGTACTAGGTAGAATACTCGAGCAACAAGTAAAACAGAGAACTTCACACGTTATACATTTTTATTTATTTCTTGCAATTCCTATCACTTACCATAGAATAAATGGAGAAAGACTAAAAATATGATTAGTTAAATAGTTATAAGTCAGAATAGGAAAGCTTCTATTTGACATTAAAGTTTTACAACTCTGAAAAAACCGTCACAACTAGAAGTTTTTTACGTTTGATTCAGTGGAACACTGTTACAACTCAGAAATTTGTTATTTTTTTCTAACCAATCAAGTTCTGGATTTTATGTCTTAGTGTTATTGAAAGAGGCCCATGAGATGCAATAAATCGCAAGATAACAAGTTCATAGCAGCTCCTTGTGACCAAGGAGAAGATGTTAAAGAAACAAGGATTTTGTTTTTCTCTCTCCTGAATATTTACTGATTTTGAGTTGTAACAGTCTAATTCTGAGGTATCGACATTATTCCTTTGGAAAAATCTGAATCCATACAATCAGGAAATTGAAGGGTGACGGCTAAAAACGACTAGTCATATTTTATTAATTCTTCAGATTTTAAACTTTCGTCTGTCAAATTGCTAACCTAATGTTAAAATATCGAGAGGAAAATAATAATTAACTTGGAGACTACCATCGGAATCAGACTTACATTCTATCTGTATTAAACTACAAAATGCCACCAAATCTCACAGCTTACCAAAAATGGACCCCATTAAGATATTTTTCATCCGTGCACATGCCGTAACAACACCATATATTTTCTATCCCTATAAACGTTCAAAAAATCAGTTCTTCTTTAACTGAATAACTTAAAATTGACGAGTATTGCTATAATGCAGACAGTCTAAAGTTATTGACTTTTAACTTGAAATAAGCTATGGTCGGCTCTGTCTAGTTTTCGTAAGTACGGATGATATTAACGATGGAGATTGTTCGTGCAAGCAACATGTCTCTTTAGTTATTTTATTCAAATGGCCGCTTGATATGCTCGCGCGCCTGAGTCAGCAGTTTTTAAGTGGCGTGATCATTCATGCCCGCCTTTTCTTGTGCAATTCATTATGCAAGCCACGCGTGCAAGGCTTCGCTTCACTTCAGTTCACATTAAGCATTCACACTCTCTAGACGTGTGCAATTGCAGTTCCCTATTCGCGCGCTTTCAAGACAAAGCAACAGTCGCATTTTGCTCTAAAAACAGCGAATTTATTCCACAAAACTTCAAGTAACAAGTTTTGTCGTGTTTGGTTAATTATTCTACAATAATTACCTCAGTGCGGTAATGTAGCGATGGTGCACAGGTTTTCTTAGAATACCCCGATTGTACTTTTACACTGGTTACGAGACAGGTGAGAATACCGGAGAATGGTGCACTCGGGCATACATAGTCTAAAATCCACATGTGCAACAAAACTCCAGTGAGGCCAGGTGTACTGTGTGAAGAAATTTCAATTTTCCTTTTATTTTCTTGGATCCTTAACGTATTAGCAGGTTACCTTCTAGTGCAACATAACATTGCACGTAAGTTTCGATGTCCTAATGCCAACATGGCTGCAGCGGAATTGTATTTCTCTCTCTCTCCCTCTCCGTATCTCTCTCTCTCTCTCTCTCTCTCTCTCTCTCTCTCTCTTTGCCTTAGTTTCACATCTCCCTTTTAGGGACATTTAAGCGACCCATGCCGCCCGGGCCTTACAGGGCCGCGACCGGTCGGGAGATGGGTACCTATGGATCATTTACATACTTTTTGACCAGACAAGGACATGGAGGTCCTCCCCGGATGAGTGATCAGCCCATTGCCGGTGCCACGGAATTGTATTTAAAAAAAAAAAAATTGATTCTAAGTTCAATTGAACAAAAACAGTATATTTTGGTTCCTCGTAATGTCTATAATATTTCTACAAAGATTAGTGTCACTTCTGGGAATTTCAAATGAGTAAAGTATAGTGGGTTGTTCCACTGCATGGTTTTCATTCTCAATCGTTCTATAATAGGCCAATATTTTTCACGGATTTTTAAACAGTTCTAACAACAACGACAAAAACTACAAAATTCAGTCTTTCTTCAGACACCAATATTAATTATATTGAAAGATATTAGTTTTCTTTCCCTAAAACGCAATGCAAATCTGCACTATAGTCCTCTTTTTCTGGACGAACCAAATTACCATGAGGCATAATTACCAAGAACTTTTTCATTTGTTATTACTGCCTTGCGTAAGTATCTAGTAAGATGATTGCAACTACAGCTATGTTCCATAGCTAATGTTATATCTATTATTTTGATAATCAGGTTCCCGTCAAGCAATTAAGGAGTCACATAAGCTGAGCGATACAGAAGAGGTCTTCCATAAATAAAAAATCATGTTTTTCAGTTATCTACAATTTAATGTAAATTATATGATGAAATGTGGTGAAAATATTATTTACTCGGGTTTAGCAACTGATTTAAAACTGTTCAGTATCAAACTATGAAGTCCAATGTTAATCGATGAGGAAGTTTTAAGAAAGCATGGAAGAAACACAATGACAGAAGATAATCGTGCAATAGTGGGTTTGAATTGACTTTCGGAATTTATAACCTCAGCTTAATTAAGAACACAAATAACTGTTCCTCAAACGTTAATCGAAATTGTTTCTTAATAATTATTATAAGCTTACCCAAAATAGAACTATTTCTGAACAATAACGGTCTTCGAGGATTAATCCATCTATACCCGCTGGAATGTAGAACTTGTATAGCATTGTGAAAACACCAAACGATCAGGAGAGAGAAGGTGAGACACATAAGATCCATTCGGTCAGTAATCCAGAAGACCAGGTTCAGCAGAACTACAACGAGGATGGCGATCCAGTGAATCGATTCAAACTCCATCTCAGGTGCCATCCAATACTGTAAGGCTAATCCCTTCAACTCAACTGTGGATCACTATTCAGTGCTGTGTAGAATTATATATTGATATTTGTCCTTATATGCACTGAAGTGGATTAAGTGGAGGGGATAAGATCCTTCATGGTAAACAATAATATGGGTAATGTTATGTGTGTGCGTTCAATATTTTCCCCTACTAATTTCATAATACAAGATCTGTTTGCTTTTGTATAGTCTACCGTACCTACTTTAAAAGGTTACTGACCTATTCGCTATTGATAATTGATTTCTTTCTGGATGTCACACGTTTATACAGGGGTTGAAGGCTCAAGTTTAGGGTGACGTAACTATGTATGGACATTCACTCCACAGCATAAGCAGTGAGCGCTTCGAACGCATAAACTGCAGTCTACACGAAGATAATAAAAGTCAATTTATTTAATTCATAAACATCATTGGTCGGAGGTAATTTATTTGTTCATACCTTCGCTATAAAAGTAACCTGATTATACCTGTGCGCCCTCTTGTTGTCATCGCGTGATACACTCTCCCATCTCTTCCGATAGAATAGGCACCGTTCCTTGTATGATCATCCGAAGCCTAGTGATAAGATATTGCCTGAGATGAACACTGAACATGGCTCTTCCTTGCTACTAGCAACAATTTGATTACTTAAAGCTGGTACGGGAGATTGGCGCGCTTGAGAGATTAGCTACTGGTACGTCATTGAACTTCATTGGCGAGGTTGTTGTTATTATTGTTGTTGTTGTTATTATTATTATTATTATTTTTATGATTGAAAACTCAATTCTAAAAAAAAAACTATTTGGCCTCGAAAGGCATTTTAAGGTTATATCAATATGCACAATAAATACTTAAGTTACATAGCGAAAATTACATATGAATATGAAAATACGTAAATATAAATAAATAATAATTATAATAAAATATTATAGAAAATATTATAATAAAGTTGGTTCTTGAAGACTTCTTGACATGTGGATGTATAATCACAATCTGGAAAAAGTAATTTTAACCTGAGTTTCCTCTCGAATATATAAATATCAGACAAAACATTGTTTGCAGTTAGTATTGATTCTTCCCTCAGTAACAACTATTGTCTGAAATAATATGAAATCTCAGTCAATAGCTTCTTAGTTTTCCACGGCCTGTCATATATTGTGATAAAATGAAATTAGGAGTAAACATTTTAACATTTAGCCGAAAGTGTACCATAGGGAAGAAAATTTCTTTGGTCAAAGCACCATTTGTACTCTTTCTCCATTTTAGTCGCGTCCAGACCATCCAAAGAAAATGCCCAGGCATCCTCTCACCGCATGCTCTGCACATTTGCCTCGCGCGAGGCAGATTTTGGACTTTCAACAAATTTTCGTGAGGCAGCCTCGCGAGGAAAATAAGGGGTTGATCGTCCGAGGCACGCTTGTTTTCTCAGTAGCTGAAATTCTATATTTTCCATGTATATCACTTATTTAAATTCTTCAAAATATCTGCATTTTAGTAACATGTTATGAGATCTAATGATTTTTTGTGGGGTTAGATTCAAAGCAGTAAATAGAAGCAAGTATTCTATAAATATTAATTTTAGTTATATTGCAAAATGTAGCGGATATTTTATTAGAAATACCCATATTAATTAGTTGTTTAATGCAACAATATCAACTAGGCCTACATCACAATAGGTCTATATTAGAATAGGCCTATATTACACTACCATAATAGATTCTTTTTAGATTCAGGGCGAACAAAGGTTGTAAGTATTAACAAGAAATTGAAACTAAAAGAAAACTCCAAATTCTAGGTTGCATTAGCAATAAAAGTACTGTCATAGATTTATAAATTTTAACTTTAACGCAAGGGTCTGTTACGAGACGAATGAAAGCCAAGCCTTTTCCCGCTTTTATCTGAGGCGTGAGGCAGGATGTGCAGTCCAGAGTGCGCGAGGAGAACGTGGCTTAGGCGCCTTTGAGCATTCCAGAAACCGACAACCCTCCGGATGGATCTGAGGCAGCCTCGTCCAAAGCGGTGAGCGAGCGAGGCCTAACATTTCCATCTTGGATAAGCGATTATGAGTTTTGCACATCTAAAGTAAAGACAAAGGTAAGATAAAGTATTACGGACTAGTAGGCCTAGTCTGAACTAACATTTACATCTGATTGATCTTACATATTTTTTGTCGGTGGATTTCAGCAACTCTGTGTCGAAAGTTTCAATTTTACAGAAGAGAAATAAAGTTAAATATCTTCATAAGAAACAACCTTATGAGTAAAACAGAAAACGAGAAGATCATCCCGGTACCATAACTTAATTCACTACACATTGTTCGACGATACATACAAAGTTCTTGTTTTAATTATGCTGAAATAAAAAAATTACACTATAATGCACTTAAGGACAAGACTTGATCCCACTTTGTCTAAAGATGACATATAAACATCTATACTGTATTCCAAACGGTTGCTTTCTTCTTTAATATCGAAATAGATTTCAATTTTATTGTAATTTAAAAGTAAATTTAGCGATACGGGCGAAAAGATTGGACTACATCATCCACCGAGTTACAAATGGTATTTAAATAATTCCTGATTAATCTAGATGTAATTTGTTGATTATTTATTATAAGTTTTAAGGGCATAGCTAAGTGCGCACAGCGGAGAGGAAAATTATTATTTTGACCATCCAGTGACCCTTGAATTGCGCACACAGTCTATGTGGGGGGGGCTAATTTAACTGCGCAGACAACATCGTCAACATCGCTAACAAATTCCTGCAAGTCCTTCCATCCAAATTTCACGATGATGTTCATTGTTCCATATCCACATATATTTTTATTTTTATATGCATTTAAAACTTTTCAAGTTCTCATGTACAGTTCGATGAATAAATAATAAAAAAAAGCAAGAGATCTATTTAGTCTGAACAAGATCGCGTCATGACTTTGAGAAAAAAATTAGGGGTTCACAACCATAGTGAACAAAGTCCATTTCACATCAACTGAAGAAACCAAGCCTCAAAGTTCTTGAACAACACAGGAACTTTCTCCACATCTCTGACTCAAATGTTATTTGTAACTTATATAAGCGTGCAATTAAACTATTTACTTGATTCACTATGGCAGAGGATAGAACATGCTTTCAGGTAACTCATCCGTACACTTTCTCCAACTGTATGAAAATTGAACTTGATTCACTATGGTTGTCACATCACACAAATGTGACCAAGGTTTATTTGGTAGATTGGATTGTTTAAAACAAATTGTGTTATCACTATGTTAAAAAGTAATATACGAGTAAGTTTAATTAATATTATTTTTTCGATGACTTTCATTTTCAACAATATTACATTTTTTTACAAGTGTTACTCTAAGCAATATTAACAATTGAATTTGTTCAGTGAACATTTCAAGGATTTCCAAAAAATAACCTGTGCACATTTCGAGTGTTCCCAGGTACGTTTCCTGTGCGCAATTAAAGTATTTTTACAGGTAACTGCTGGCCATGTGCGCATTTGTGACCCAAAATTTTGAACGATTTCTTTGTGGTAACCTGTTATCCTAGAAACCCGGTTTTAGTAGCAATGAAATATGTTATTTTATTAAAGAACTGCTTCAAAATATAATAAAAAATGCAGTAAATGAAAATTGACGACAGAATATATTTTGTAGATACAGGATGCTGGAAGTTGATTTGAGGGCTGTTATACAGCTTGGGAGATCTTCCTGTGAATCGGTAATTAACATTAAGAAAAGGAAAGCGGAGAATATCCATGCATATTTCGAGATACCATAGCCATGTTACATTTACTGGAGGTAAAGAACACTGTTTCAAACCACCCACTAAATTGCATTGAACATTAACACCGTAATCATTAATTGTATCGCTCATTAGAGAGTTTTGAATCCGATCTTGAATACGGACTAATGTTGGCAGGGCACCTTTTTAGATGCAGTTTTTACTTCATCTACCAGTAGGGCCTATCGTACGTACTATATATGGAGGAATTTATTGAGTTGGATCCTAAAATTTGATGCCGAAATATTAGCAGTAATTCACATTCTGAAGTTCGATGAATCCAAAAACAAAATTTCAGAAACGTACAGCATAGAACAGCATAGACTGAGAAAGAAAAGGAGTATAAATGTACTCTGGGGTAAGATGAATCCTGGGGATGATGACATAAAGATTGACAGGATTTTCTCTGAGTTTTCTCTGCCACTTTGTATTATGGAGAATATTCGTACTTTTCGCGATTTTTTCGATGATTTTGTTAAATTTTGTACACAAGCTGTTCATAGGCTACTAGAGGTTTTTTAAATGTTATTATTGCAAAAATTCTCACAGTATTTATATACCAGCCATTAAATCTAAGAACTCATGTTTTTGTCTTGCGTCTTTGTCTATGGAAAACACTCTCGTATCAGAATATCAGAATATTTAAAAAAAAAATTATCTTATCCATGCTCGAGGTAGAGAAATTTATTAGTTATTAGAGTTTGTCACAACAGGTTTTTTAATTAAGAACTAGAATTTTCGCACTTTCCCCTTTTTGTAAAAATCCATATAAAGAAAAGTTCAGCTAAGTAATAAGGATGACAATTACACAGTCCTTTATAATCACATAACAAATGCTTTACAGGAACATATAGGTCATACCATATCTTCAACACTGCAGTACGGATTACAGTAATTTTACATCGCAGCGAAAACCCCTTCGAGTCGTAAACAATCCATCAGAGAAAACAATACTGACATGTAAAAAAGTAATGGGCGCTTAAAATGATATATAACCTACTCCCATTAAGTTTAGTGTAGCTTTAACATTAATTTTATCTTCAACGGTGACCATTATCATTTATCTTTTGTACTGAAACGCTTATAGGTATTTGCATCGACTTTTTTAAACGAAACGTTCTGTTCGATTTTAAAATTTTAATTTTAATATTGTAGCTAAAATACTTATTACAACCCAACGTTGTTTAACTTAGTTAAACCGGAGCGAAAGAATACCTTACGCGTACGTAATGACTAGAGCCCACTTAGTGGTGAACTTAGTGGTGATACCTTACGCGTACGTAATGACTAGAGCCCACTTAGTGGTGAACAAGGCATAGAAAACTTTCTGAGTTAGTGAACAACTTACACTGCCAGTGGCAGATTTTTGTTTTCTTGACGACGTTATGTGTGTGTTCTTGACGAACAAAATGCGCCAATAAAAAAAAAATCGCTCATCTAGAGAGACGAAATATGGAAATGGCACAAGCAATCAGACTCGTGAGAGAATTATCCATACCTTAGAGTCAACCTGAAGATGGAATATTTCTGCAGGTCTAGCAGAAATTATAAAGCATTCTCCAGAAAAATGTACGATTTCTATTCTTTGTACCTTTCGAGATGCACTCGAGATGCCTTGTCGACAGGATCCCCATATTGAAAATCCAACATAGGTTTTTTTGAACGATTGGTTTTCCATGGCATCATACCACTATTGTAGTTTACGAAACTGCATAGGTATCATGACGTTTTTTGTTTTGTGATTTGTATATGAATTTTTTATGTTAGTGGAAGCGTGGAACGTATTGATATTGTAATGAGTGTTACCACTTTGCATGTCCTGTTTCAACATGTTGTTTTCAGGTTTTCGAAATAGAAATGGACTGAGCTGTTGTAATATAGCAATACCTTTGTCTTGAAATGCTGGAGACGAATGAAAATAGTTTACAAAAGATGACACATCATTTTCAGTAAGGAGTGTTATCCAAACAAATTTTCTCAATTTTATTTTCAATATATTTCGTATACAGCAACATTTTTAGCAAACCCTCAGCATTTCACTTCACTGCACTTCGATACCACGAGGAAATGATTGATATGTTCATCTTATGATAATTGTTCTTCATAATGAGCCAAACTTTAAAATTCTCCAAAGCCTGATGAGTGTTTTCCAAATCAATTTAATTTAAATCAACTCAAAACATGCTCTTCTATTGGTTTCATTCTTTAGGAACACACTGAAAATGACGAGTACGTGCCTGTCTGGACACAAGGCAGCTGATACTAGAAAGAGGATAGACAGAGATCACGTAATCATGCATTTGAACTCAAAATATTTTTTATTTAATTAAATCTGAAAAAATACCAATTAAACAAAATAAAACAGCTTTTTTCTTACTGTCTGTATATGCCTTACATATACAGTAGATTGAATAAGGAACATCGCGTCCAACAAACTCTGAAATTTAACAGAGAAGTATGCAGCAGTATTCGAAAGAATGCACAACGTGAAAATACATTTAAAAGTAAAAATCTTATATTAATACGTCACAGGTTTGAATGAATTGAATACTTGGTCAGTCTTGAATTTTTTCAATTCTTTATTAAGGCACATTTCATGCTAAATAATAAATTAGTGTAAAATCACAGTGTATTCTTACAAATGAGTAAGTAGCTTTAAAAACATGTAACTTACTATCACATAATTATTATTTTTATTATTTATTTATTTAGAATTATTTATTAAGTGCCAGTATGGCACTTTATGAGATTGTGTGGGGGACGAAAAAATGTCTGTCCGTCTGTCTGTCCGTCCGTCTGTCCGTGCGTCTGTACGCACCATAACTCAAGTACGCTTTTTCGGATTTTCATGAAACTTGGTATAAATATTCATAATGTCGATGGGAAGAACCCTATTGATATTGAACCAAATCGGTTCACCGGTACCGGAGTAATGCCCAATTTAGTGCCTATTTTAATAGATTATGGCGCCTTTCACATAGAAAGGCGCCATCACTCAAATACGCTGTAACGGATTTCCATGAAACTTGGTATACCCATTTATGACGTTTATGAGAAGTGCCCTGTTGAATTTGAACCTAATCTGTTGACCGGTACCGGAGTAAAACCCAATTTAGTGTATATTTTAAAGACGCGGTAACTCAAATACGCTTTACCGGATTTTTATGAAACTTGGTATACACATTTACAATGTTCATGGGAAGACGTCTATTCATAATGGATAAAATCGGTTGATCTGTTTCGGAGTAATGCTCAATTTAGTGCCTATTTTATGGCAATATACGTATTCGAAAGAATTTATAAAAAAATGAAAATCAGTTATCTTGACAACATAGCCTATTGTTTTACTGTGATCTTATAAGACCTTGGAAATTAAAATACAGGTAGCTATGACAAAAAACACTATTGTTTTACATGCGCTTATCCAACTAGACCGTTAAAATGACCCAGGTGGCCGAGATGGTAGACCTTTCTTCTTCCGTAAGCCCTGCTTAATGAATAAATCTGGAGCTTAACTTGGAAATCAATTTAAAAAAAAAAACATATTCTGCATATCATAATTGCAGTCATAACTGATTAAACAAAAACATACTGGCACTTTTTTACATCAGTTTACCTGATTTTATTTATTTACTTATTTTACAATTATTTTTTTCTCAGTTAACTTCTATTTGCAGTCTTTAGACTGCACCAAGAAATAAATGCTATATGGAAAGAGCTGGGTTGCAATAACACTCATTAACGGCAACATTCCTCCCCACACACACTTTTTTACAACGTTTTTCATTTTGACAGATGTCTATTCAAATTTAACCGCTACTTGAATTTTTATAAAAGCCCCATTCATGTGGCAAACAGAAGCTAATTCAAACATGCAGAAAAACATAAATTAGAATCCCAAAGATAGGTTACACTCTTTACCATAAAAATACGCAGAGTGGTTTTGACTTCTTGCCATTCTCCCTCCTCGATGTCTGGCCGGAAATTGGTCGCAGGGAAAAAAGATGAAACAATACTTCATCCCTTCTACATTACTCTCCTCCCCACCTCTTAATTCTTCTTTGTAGACCCGGTAACACTCCTCACCACCTTTTTTCACCGTTTACTGAGACAAAGATTCAAATGAACTTCCTGGCTCGGATTTTGTTTTCTTAATTCTGGAACACCCTCCAGACAGTTTCATTTGGATGTTGAGCTAACATTCATCCGCGAATGAAGATTCATTTTGATCTTTTTCATGTCAAAAAGTTAGATGTTGAATGGAGAATATGAGGTGAGACAGTCACACTCTTTACTTTTCCCACGTTTTTTGACATAAACATGAACGTTACGTTCCACGATGTATACATAGAAATTATTTAGAGTGACGCAGAAACTCGCATGGGTTTGGGGCGAAATCTAAAAAACTAAACTAGAAATATCTTTTTCAGGCCTGAGACACCAAAACGGCAATATTTTTTAGATTGACCCAAATGTTTCATCCCTCCGTCACGTCATGTGAAGTAGAGAGATGTTTTTCATAATATAGATCTTGTTTGGAGGAACATATACCTTTTGTTTGATAACTTCAAAGTGTACATGTCATTCATTGCAACAAAGCGTATGCACTGACGTAATGCTTAATTTGCCTTTCATTTTTACTGTGAATATTGTTAACAAATAATTAATATGCATGAATATGTATATATATACACATATTCATTTTATTTGAAAAATATATTTTGTTTCTGTGATGTACGAATAAATGTGGAACTATTCTATGACGCTGCGGCTATCATTTCACTAGACTAGCTACGCTGCCCTTGAACTTGAATGAACGTATAAGTCACCCCTTCCCTCATGTTTACAAGGTACAAGTAACGTAGGGCTATAACCCAGTCACCATTAACCTGTTGTAATTTTTTTGTGGCTAAGCCCCCGGGCCCTAGTACTGACCCAGAATTCGCTTTAAAAGAGTAATTCATTTACCGGTTTGCGGCAGCTAAGCCGCTAATTGGTTGTCTTTGAGAGCCAATGAAAATGCTTCGGGCCACCGAACATCGGAAAATATAATATAGATAACAGTAGTTATAAATATCATCTATGGTGATTGAAACTTAAATTTCCTGCAATTCCGGGTAAACTGCTATGGCACCGAAAAGTACTCACGTGGGCACACACAGAAATAGTTGAATAGAAATGCTATTTGAAACAGCTTTTTGAATCTATAAATTGGATCGTGGGGCATCGGCGGACATTAAAGTTTAAAAATTTCGCCATTTCCTTTTTTATCAAAATTAGTATTATTTGTTGCCCGGGCATCTTGGGTCGCTTAAATCCTAAAAGGGAGAGGTAAACTCAGATAAAGAAAGAAAGAAAGAAAGCATTATTATGCACCTTAATGATCTTGGCTAAGATTCACTGCTCTCAAGATCCTTTAAGTCTCCTTCAATACGCAATATTAAAAAGGGTACTCGCTAAATATCTAAAACTTTATTATAAATATAAATATATTTTTTTAATGAAACTGTCTTCAGAAGATTGTCCTTGAAAGAAGGAAGTGAATTCAAGTTGCTTTAGTTAAAAAAAGAAAAATCAAACAGAAAAATTTGATTACTGCGCTTCGCAGTAATACTGTTACCACACAGCATGAGATCGCAAAACACGTAAAAGATCACTTTAGTGAAGTATTTTCTGTCAGGGATGAGCATGTCACAGCTCTTCCAAACATTACTATTACTGACCAGTCCCGTGTCACTCCAGATCAAAATCGGGATCTAGACCGTCTAATTACTCACGATGAGATTCTAGCAGCTCTACGTCAAGGACATTGTTCCAAAACGCCCGGCCTGCATGGGCTTCCTCATGAATTTTATCTAACTTTTTGGTCATACCTTGGAACAACAATAACAGAAGTTTTTAATGCGCTTTTGTGTCGCCGGAAAATGACTGCATCACAGAGGCGAGGAGTTATAGTGCTTCTTACCAAGATAGGTCAAGGATATTAATGATTATCGTCCGATTACTCTATTAAGCAACGATTATAAGCTGTTTGCTCGTGTTCTCATGAATCGTGTGAAACCTTTGCTTCCAGATATTATACATACTGCGCAACATTGTGGTGTGGCAGTCAGATCTATCTACCATGCGGTCAGTCAACTTCGGGATACTATAGCTTATTGTTTGCATTCCCTCTCACAAGGTTTCTTGGTGTCCATAGATTTTCGCCGTGCTTTTGATTCTATTGATCACGAGTTTTGTTGACAGTATTAGAGTGGCATGGGTTTAGTCGGACATTCGTCAGTTATATTCAATGTTTGTATACAGATATTGATGTTTGTAATCAAGTGAATGGTTATCTTACGTCCCCTATACCGGTTCATCACTCTATACGGCAGGGGTGTCATGAGTCTATGATTCTTTTTGCACTCGCTATTAATCCTTTACTTTACATGCTGCATAGTCGAATTACCGGAATTCATATTGATAATACCCGATTAGCAGTCACTGCATATGCAAATGACATGAGTATAATATTGGCCAATGCAGATGAACCCGGACCTCTGTGGGAAATTTTACAAGCGTTTGCAAAATTATCTGGATTGATTATTAATGCTCAAAAGTCTCAGGCGATGCCCATCGGTGTATGGAGGACAGCCCCACAGTTAAACTATTTCCCGACTGTGGACACACTCAAAATCCTTGGAATGTTGTATCACAGAATTCCTAATGTAATGCTTACCATGAACTGGAATACGGTTGTGAATGTGGTTAAAGGATTCACCCATATATACAAATATCGTGATCTATGTTTGTATGAAAGAGTATGGTTTGTGCATACTTATATACTATCAAAATTATGGTATGTTTCTCAAGTATCCCCCATTACACATAACCATGTCCGACAACTTTCTAAGGTTATTTTATGGTATGGGTGGAAAGGTTGCTTCTTTAAGGTACCTACGCAGACTCTCTGTCGACCGCGTCATGCTGGTGGTCTTGGTCTTTGGGATGTTTTCCATCGCTCTACGGCCCTCTATTTATATCGAAATTCTTTAAGCGATACCACGGGTGATTCATTCTCTCAGGCTTGGTTTCATAGCTGGCAACGAGCCCCCCTGATCTTAAGCAGATTCCTGCTAATCTTAAAAACCTACGTAGCTACTTTCAAGAATGGAGTTATTTCAGTAACTCGATAGATATATATGGCTCCTCCTCAAAAACTGATTTGTATGATGGTCTACGAGGTACTGTCGTACCAGCAGCCATGCGTGTGTATACTGTGATTCCATCTGGAACTCATTTTGCTCAATTATGACGCAATATTTCACATCCCATTCTACAGGCCCAAATTAGATCTTCCTGGTTTTTGGTTGTGGCGGCCTCTGATCATGTTGCAGTGTTGCACAACGACCAGTTTTTAATGTAAAGAATATTTAGATTTTTTTTTATTATAGTACTGCATATGAATACTATTAAACTACTTCGAAATCGTCTTTGTGATAGGTTCTTATCGACTGAAAACATGCTACACCTGATATTTGACAATTTTAAATAATTTAAACATGCAAATGCGCGTTAGTCGTCGCTCTCCGAAAGCGACGACTTCCTGACTCATTCTGCGGGCAAGAGCGCGTGCGAGATGCTTGTCTGCGTGGTAATACTCCCGTGGTTTAAAGGTTTTGGTCGTGGTTTTCAGTTTGCAACGACAAGGCGTGATTCTTGTCTTCACCGCTAGAGCACGTCGCGTCGGCTGCTGTCTGCAAGCAAGTAAGAGCGCGAGCTACGAACTATGAAGTCCCTCACAGAGATTCCAATTGCCAATGTAGTCACTTTGTGGCGAAACCTATATTGCTAATTTCATCTCTCTATTGGACACTAAACTAAACTCCCTGGCTCTACATTCCTAGAGGGACTAGGCCTACTATCCGACATCGTACTTCTCAATCAAGTATCTCCTCAATTTGTATCAGGAGGCTGAGTACACCCCATTCCAGACCTCCCTACTTCAGAAAAATTCGATTAAGTACCGGGGAACGAACCCAACCTAATGTTTACCTACTTACCCATGAGCTAGAAACTTCAAATTTGGCAGCTTTTAGCCTACAACCGATGGAAAATTCCAAAAAGTTCAACATTTTATTTTTTACCCTCCAAAAGGAAACTTCGAAAATTTTACAGGCATTAATGTTGACCCACTTCGACAGGAGCTAGAAATCTGAAATTTGGCAGACTTATAGCTTTTAGCGTGTAACCGACGAGAAAATTCCAGAATGTTCTAGAAGAAGAGAGAAGAATACATTTTATTGAACAAAATGAGCTGCTTGCTTCAAGCAAGTTGCCATAGACACAGCATACCAATCAATCACTTTTGACAATAGTTCAAATGATGGTAAAAAATGGGTAACATATAAACAATAGTTTAAATAAAACATGTAAACAATTTTACTATATATTCTTATATATGTGGTGGTGCAATATGCCCACTGAGTCAGCAATGATGTTTTCATCTGATTTAAGGATGATAAGTCCAGTCCCAGCTTCCTAAGTACATCAGCAACCGATCGGTATACAGTACCTCTTGCTCAAAATAAAAGTCCATGGACAGTAAAATTCCGATCACCAAAATTCCTCCTATATTTATCTTTAAAGAAAGGAATACAGCTTTCATATATATCCTTTTTTTCACGGTCTACGTTGTTTGCTTGGTCGGCAGCATTATTTTCATACCTTATTGTGGGGTCAAGGATGTAAGCTTCATGTGATCCTTTCTTAAAAGCCACGATGTCGGCAAAGAGATTGGATCCTGTCCCATCAATAGCATGGACTTCCTCAAAGCATTCGTATCCATGTTTTGTTAGCATGGTGGTAAGTGCATGCTTCAACTTGTGGTGCCTCTGGGTAATCAGGAGAGAATTGAAGGGACAAGATCCGAGCACATGGCCTGGTGTTTCAGTCTCCTTTGCACATCTGCGACAAAGGGATGTCCCATTCGATTCACTATGATTTCCAGGAACTCCTTTCAAGTTGGCATAATTGATATTTAATTTCAAGAGGGCCGTCCATTCTGAAGAAGTTAGCTTAACTTTCTCCGCCATAAAGTTGTTAGTGGCTGTATATTCCTTAAAATGAGATACGCCGATACCTTGCCATGACATTGATGACCATTCCTCGAATGATTTCAACCGCAAAACTCTTCTAAGTTGCCGAGAGCTCATTTGAGTATTATTCTTGTCCAGTGGACTCAGCCTTGCCAAGCTCTGCTGAATCTCGTCATCATAATTAAATACCAGGAGGAAGCGGGAATCGTCACAATTGGTCAACTTTTTAGCAACAGAAATATGTTGCAACGGGGCTTCCCATTGACAATTAATCAGCCCTAGTCCACGTAACTTACGAGGTGCATATAGCATTGCACTAGCAGTTCTGTCAGGAAGTCCAACAATTTCTTTTACAGTTCGCCGTATAATGACATCCAGGCCATCAAGCACATACAATGGAATTTTAGTCAAAGGCGCAGTCTGCAAAGGATATATGAGAGATGGAAATATATACCGATTGATTATATTGAGCTTCTGATTAGGTTTCAGCAAAGGAGATTTTGCTAATTTCTCTAGATTTTGGTGGAAAGGGACTAATGCGTCTTTATTGAACAGAAGCTCACTGTTAAACTTACAACCCAGATATTTAATGGTTTCATTTTCAGAGATTGAAGAGATAATTTCTCCACATCCTAAGTTTAAATTGCTTTGTACAAGCTGGCCTTGACTCACAACAATTGCTTAGCTTTTATCAGCGTTTATTTCTAAGCCTATGGTTGCAAGAAGGTTATGAGTAGCAAACTTTTCTTTCTGCTATATTTGTTTAAAATGCGGGAATCTCACTGTGTACACGCTGTATATTGTTTTAAGGCAGAGTAGGCCTATTTATTAATATAGCTTTTTACTCATAGAGCAATAAAATGTTTACCCCAGAAAAATCTTAAAGTCGTTCCGCAGATTTTTTTTAAAGGTTTAGTATGGCTAAGTAGTTATTATGGGCTACGGCAGTCTAAATACAATGAATGTATCTTCGATAAAGTGTCAGTTAAAAAAATTATTAATTATAAAATAATAAATATAAAACTTCTTCTTAGAACCACACAGAGAGGCAGAGCCCCACTGGGAGTTTGGAGGTAGAGCCCCGAACGAGCAAAGCGACTATTTATATAATATCAGGTTATGTATTTAATTCCTTGGTGGTCCATGTGGAATTTGTGGTGGACAAAATGGGGTCCGGGCATGTTTTCTCGGGTACTTCTGTTTTCCCTGCCACATATTCCATCAGAGCTCTATTCATCATACTATGGCCATTGGTTGCAATAAAGGAATTATAATTCCCGTAAAATAGTGCAACACCCTGTTCCTACACCCACGATCCGCCACTGTTTTCATGTATTGTAATTATCGTAAACAAACTTTTCTTTCTGCTATATTTGTTTAAAATGCGGGAATCTCACTGTGTACAAGCTGTATATTCTTTTAAGGCAGAGTAGGCCTATTTATTAATATAGCTTTTTACTCATAGAGCAATAAGTACGTCAGAATTATATTAATGTTTTTCCATCTCTTATAGCTTCAATATATTCAAATTACATTTTTTTAAATGAAATATCTGCACGCCATAGATAAATAACTGTTAAGAGGGCCTACTTTCATGCCTTGGTCATTAAGCAAACACTGAGAACGGAAAGGGTAGGAATGGACAATCGATAGGTGCTTTTATAGTTCAGGTTTACTACAATGATTAGTGCAAAGATCATGACAGGACAACCGCTTTTTTAAACTACTTACGAATTTGATTTTGAAGTTTTAGAAGGAAAGAAACAAACCTGAGAGTAACCTGAAAAATTTAGGGTTCAGATTGCAAATAAGAGGAAGAAGATCGATGTGGCTATAAATCATCAGCTTATAAGAAATAAACTTATCTACATTTCCATGTCATTAAAGTACAGTATTTATAGAGAGGAAGACTGGAGTATAGTGTACGTAGACTAGAGACTCAGTATACATTGCCAGCATGCTGGACTGTGATAAGAGCCGAGTGGACCAGCCTCTAGGGTCCAGTGGCTTATTAAAATATCATGCTGGCAGTGCAAAGGGATTTGTGAAGGTCATTCCAGGTCACAATAGCCTGTATAACACTGCATAGGATTTTGAAATGCGAAGGCTAGATTTCATCATATTAATCTCTCCTCTACATAATAATTATTAAAATAAGTTAATAAGTAAATAAAGGGTGCAAATCATAATGTACAAAAAAGTCTCACGCCTCATTGATTCTGGTACGAAGATGACCATGTCGCGAATCTCCGCGCTGTACACCGTGCTTTAATATAACCTCATTGAACTCCCCGAGGAAGCTCAAACATTGGTGTGGTTTCCACACGTTCGTCCTGCGACAGCAACATTCGCTACAGCAATATGAATAAATACATTTCCACTATTGGCCTATGATGTGAGATTTTTTGGAGAACCTATGGAAATATGGGATGGGGAGGGTTAACAAAGACTTCAGTCATTACATTGACATTATTAGGAAAAGGAATAATAAACTAGTACGTTATGTAAAAGCCCTATAGAGGTACTTATTAAAACACGAGTAGGCCTATATTGTTTTCATACGAGTGTCTTAATTATTACTATAAACTAGTTGCATACGACTGTTTTTCCTCGACCATAATTAAATATAAATTAGCCGTTAGTAAGTTCTCTTCGTTCTCCTCTTTTTAGGTAGATGGCATGTAATGGTGTGCGGGGAACTCAAAACATCTCTTGGCGTTTTATCCTCAGATCATCGGACTTTAAAGCACCAAATGAACTCAATATAATATAATATTTAAATTAGTACGAATATAATTGATTTTGTTTTAAATAGCCTACAGGTGATTTATGATGGAATTCGATTTACTGCCCTCATGGCTTTAAGATTGTTCCGGGTTCGATATTAATCGATTCACAACAGTGTTATAATGAAATTTTGTACTTTAAAATGGATATTATGATACTGTTTCGTCACATATAAGCGTATTTTACTATGGTAGAACAAAATATATTAAGAATTTAAAAAATCCTACTTATATACTAAGGACATAACATAGCCTAACGAACATAGAACAAAATTCCGAAAAATGCCTTATTTTAGTGGTATCAACGTAATGCCACGAAAGGTTGTCGAGTTGTTTTTAGTAGGATTAATACACGAATACAGTAGAGTACCGCTAATCCGGACTAGATGCGACCGGACCCTGTCCGGAACATCGATCTCTAATAAAGGTACTCTACTAAAGATTTCGGTGATAAATCTATAAAAATCGATGTCTAGTAAAACTAAGTTTTTAACCTACGAACTGATTAACGAAATAAAACCTCTTTGTGAATAAAATTCAGAATTTGTTGACTGTACGATACAAAAGATCCGTCCGGATTAACCGGATGCACAGACGATTCGGGTCAGGATAAGCGGACTCTACTATAGTGGGAAATAAACATTATTTGCTTACTATGCCCACCAACTTATTGATTCAAAGCAACTGGAACGTTTGCTGTTCAGGATAAAATAATATTAAATTACAGTTACCGCAACAACCATTTTTAATTCGGATCAGAGATAAACAAATGCTGCGGCTGCGATAAAACAGGAAACAAATGCCAGGGAGCAATAAAACCATACAAATCCTACCAACGTGGTATCTTATGAAACACGATTGACTTAACTATTTAATTTCGTTACACATCATTGGTCTAAAGTGGAATGACGCCATATGAATTTAAATAGTCATTAAACTGTAATAACTGCTCATATATTGAAGAATGTGTCGAAAAAAGAAACCGATTATTCACGCTTTGCCATTCAAAATCATTGTAAATAACAGAACTCTTGTGATGAAAATACAACACGAACGAGCTTCAATGCTGTTCTGCCGTAGCCTATGCTATGAAAGAATTCAACGCCTCTGAATAGTCTGTATCGGGTGTTACAACATATATGGCAGTCGTTTACTAGTTATTGTACAGGCTATATGTTAATTTGGAAGTAAATTATAATTTTTGCTAAGAACAAACTTCCGGAAAGTATTTCCTTTAACTATACAAAGTGCTATTATCTAACTCACAAACACTTAAACAGTTGTGATACATTAAAGCATGTGTATATTCCAGCGAAATAATAAATTGCCAGTTTCCCAAATCCCTTACTTTATTCTTGACCGAGCGGAACAAAGTCCTGTTTTAACTCGACCGTTCGGCATTTCGACTACTTGTAAATTTCTGTCTTACGCAATTTCGACAAAATGCATGGTTCGATTCTCTTCCAATTTGACATGGATGTTTGTTACAATCAATAAAAAAGACGTAGGCCTATATGTAAGGATTTTTATTTATTTCTCATTGCGTTCCAAGATGGTGACTGTTTCATGTAGTGCTCAGCTCCTTTTACGATTCTAGCCAAACGGTTCATGCTATAAAAATTGGAAGACTTCTTCCACTCTCAAGAGTGTAAAATTCTGTGCAAATTTGTTCCACTTTTGACACGACAAATGGTTTATAGGCATTTCGTATATTTAAAATTTGTTCTTTACCGAATGCGTTGTTTGGTCTTCTTCCAATTTTGATCGAATGTTCCTTGAAATGATTGAAAACAACGTATATGCAAAGAAGAGCAGATCTTAGACTTTCTTATTGTAGGGGAAGTCTACTTTTCAGAGAAATACTATGCTATGTAAGTGTAAACCGAGCATAGGGCTGTGGTAATAATGTTGCGAATCTACATCTGTTTGATATAAGTTTTTATCCTGTGCCCTGCCTATAATTATTGGAGTTCCAGCAACAGGAAGATTACACTTTCTTTTGAAAAGCTAGAATTTTCATACACCGTATGTTTTATAATTAATTTCAAAAGTTTTAAAGGTCGAAGCAATGACTATTGGTAGTACTGATCATATTTGTATGAAAGACAAGTGCATGGGACTAGTTTTAAAGGAAAGATCAAAATTTGGTTGTGCAATAATCCATTTTATAGTCTGACGGAATATATGGACTCCAGTTTTAATATGTAAACTGTTGACTACCATACATTGTAGCAAATTTGACAATGCCCATTGTGTAATGTTTACTTAACGGCTTGCATAATAATAATAATTGCAAAATTTAACTGCAGTATTTAAGAAACTTATCGAGTTACAAGTAAGAAGGATCTGAAAAATAAAAGTTACGGGAACGAATGATAAACATACTTATTGTATTGTGCGTGCTCCTACAAAATTTAAGGTAGTAATTTAAAAAATAATGAACGTATCTATTAAATTATGTAATTTTATATAAGATATTCTACTGTTTAATCCTATTTTTTTAATAACGTGAAAAATGAACTTTTTAATACTCAAACCTGTATGTTCTTGCCAAAGCAATGCCTGTAGCAAGGTAGTAATTTAAAAAATAATGAACGTATCTATTAAATTATGTAATTTTATATCAGATATTCTACTGTTAAATCCTATTTTTTAAATAACGTGAAAAATGAATTTTTTAATACTCAAACCTGTATTAGCCCAGTCAAATGTTACATCGGAACTTACATTAAATGGAGTATTAATGATTTTTGGAGGGGACTTTAGGACCATTACTGGGATCACAAATCCAGATTTGCAACCCTCAGAAACCTGTGCTCGCTGAATGGCGGTCGAAATAAACCGGTTTTTTCGGACTTTTTTCGGTTTTTCGACAATATCTCCTAAACTATGCGTTTTTTGGAAAGAATATTTCTTAGCTTTTTTAAAGTAAATTAAATTGTCTAAGATTTGAGATCACAATCGTTTTTGTAAG
This sequence comes from Ectobius pallidus, assembly GCA_964059195.1. Taxonomy (NCBI): domain Eukaryota; kingdom Metazoa; phylum Arthropoda; class Insecta; order Blattodea; family Ectobiidae; genus Ectobius; species Ectobius pallidus. Next base: position 157,729,295 of record CAXKWD010000003.1, on the reverse strand, counting down.
TTATATAGTTACCGGGATTCGGCTTTTCAAAAATTGGCCTTTTTTTCCAAAAAGTTAAAATTTTAAGTTTTCTTCGTGTTTCGAACTAAATACCGGCAAAATGGTATGTCCTACAGAAATGTCAAGATAACATAAGTTGTAGGACATTTAATAAGCTTTAATTTGAGCTATAGCTGGTTCTTGTAGCTCAGATAGTCTAGTCATAAATGACAAAAACCAAAAATATGAAAAAATGCTTTTTTGGGTGAAAGTTGAATAACATCGTTTCCTCCACCAACACCTTAATTTTTTTGGTAACATGTTGGCGGATAATGTCTTATAACTGTGTATAGAAACTATTTGTGTGTATATGTGTCTATGGGAGATGATTTTGCAGGGAAAAAAGGAATTTACTTTTAAACCAACAGGCATATTTAAACTATGTGTGAGGTTCCTGGTATGGGATGGTATGGGACCTGGGAAGTCGAGGGTGGGGTGATGTCTTCATCCTCACTTGAAGAACTGTCATTCTGGGGTGTGGGCACATTGCGGCAGAATTTTTCCCCTGCAGAAAGCGCACAAAGCTGAGCATTTCAGCCCAGTTTTGCGGCTGCTGCAGCTCCCAGCTCAGCCTATCTTGCACTTGCACGAGATCAGTTCCCCGCTACTGACAAAATAGTTTCTATTAGCTGTGGGATTGTTGGAGGCTATGAAGTCAATTGTTAAATTGCGAAGGAACTGGGAACAGAAGGAGTGGTTAATATAGAAAACCAGACATTTGGGAAAGTTAGATTCAAACGTAAAGACAAAATTGTTACCTTCGTTGCAAGTTGTTACCTTGGCAAGCGTCAATAATTCCATACAAGTCACTAATAAGAAGATTGAAGTTGACCCTCTCGCAATATTTCAGCGAGTTAGCATTACCATAAAAATCCGACGCAGAGTTGAAAGCCCACTGCAAGTATGAATTGCCCCCTTACGCAATGCCTCTTTTCAACGACGCTGGAGTGAAGAAGGGAACTAAGGCAGCTCTATTTTCGTGTTTCACATCCCTCACTACCAACATCTCCCGAGACGCCAATATCCACATCGTGCTCGATGGTGGCTACTTGCTCCAAAAATACGTGTGGCATCAAAACGCATCAGTGAAGACCATCATTGACGGCTACATTCATTTTGTGAAAACCCAATTTGGGACAGATGTAACCCATTGTCTTCGATGGATACCCGGAGGACGCCTCTCAAAAAAGTACAAAAGCGCCGAACATCTCAGACGATACTCCGCCCTCAACTGCAGTGACATTGTCCTATCAGCTTCAACTACCGTCATCATCACGCAAGAGAAGTTCTTATCGAACGACACAAATAACCATAGGCTGATAGAGCTACTGATAACTGGATTTGAGCAGCACGGTGTTGTAGTGACAGAAGAGAACGCTGACGCTGACATTGTTAGAGCTGCCTCACCAAAGCTGACTCTTCTGAGAAGGTTGTAATCATTGTGGAAGATGTGAACCTGCTTGTGTTATTAGTTGGTTTGAATTCCAAAAAATACATCTACTTCCAGAAGAGGGGAGCCAGACGTGCAATATTCATCTACATCGTTCAACAACGGAAATTCTTATTACTGTCCCGGGACCCTTTCAGGCAGGGGAAAACCAAATTTGTCAAACCTTCCTCAAGAACCCAGCATTATTCAGGCAAGCAGAAGTCTTCCTCCACCCAGATGTGAGTCACGATGAAATAGCTGCAGCTGGGGAGAAGTATCTCGTCGCAGTTTATGAAGGAGCGACTGACACCACCCTCAACGACCTGACAGCCAAAGTCAACCTCGCCCGTTTGTCACCAACCACAGATGCTGCAAAATATCATGCATATTGTATGTATTACCAGGTATGTCTATGTACATTTCCTATCACTATGTTCTTAAATTTCGTTGTTCACTTATATACTCTCATTGTACACCATGTGTATGCTTTGAAATATTATAGAATAACTAACTTTCATTCTATTTTTTTGCAGGTACAAAAGTGGTTGGGGTGGAAAAAACTCACGGATTGGGGTGGAAGTTGGACGAGTTGGGCTTACTCTAATTGCAATGGAAGTTGAACCAGCCCCTCAAACCCTTCTGCAACTGATCTCGTGCAAGTGCAAGATGGGCAGTGCTGGGGGCTGCAGCTGCCGCAAAACTGGGCTGAAATGCAATGTGCTCACACCCCAGAATGACAGTTCTTCAAGTAAGGATGAAGACATCACCCCACCCTCGACTTCCCAGGTCCCATACCATCCCATACCAGGAACCTCATCACACATGGTTTAAATATGCCTGTTGGTTTAAAAGTAAATACATTTTAATGAAATATGCTGTTTAAATATTTTTTTATGGCAAAATCCATCTCCCATAGACACATATACACACAAATAGTTTCTATACACAGTTATAAGACATTATCCGCCAACATGTTACCAAAAAAGTTAAGGTGTTGGTGGAGGAAACGATGTTATTCAACTTTCACCCAAAAAGGCATTTTTTAATATTTTCGGTTTTGATCATTTATGACGAGGCTATCTGAGCTACAAGAACCAGCTATAGCTCAAATTAAAGATTATTAAATTTCCTACAACTTTCGTTCTCTTGATTTTTCTGTAGGACATATCATTTTACCGGTATTCAGTTCGAAACACGAAGAAAACTTAAAATTTTAACTTTTTGGAAAAAAAGGCCAATTTTTGAAAAGCCTTATCTCGGTAACTATATAACTTACAAAAACGATTTTGATCTCATATTTTAGACAATTTAATTTACTTTAAAAAAGCTAAGAAATATTCTTTCCAAAAAACGCATAGTTTAGGAGATATTGTCGAAAACCCGAAAGAAGTCCGAAAAAACCGGTTTATTTCGACCGCCATTCAGCGAGCACAGGTTTCTGAGGGTTGCAAATCTGGATTTGTGATCCCAGTAATGGTCCTAAAGTCCCCTCCAAAAATGATTAATACTCCATTTAATGTAAGTTCACGCGTTTTTTTTTGTAACATTTGACTGGGCTATATGTTCTTCCCAAAGCAATGCCTGTTTTGCTCAGCTTTCTTACCTTAACATAGATCTTTCTATTTTGGGAGGAATCATATTCAGAAAATTTAAGGGAAAGTATTAATCCTTGAAGGCTAAAACATAACACTGAAAACGCCTTGAAGATGAAGTAAAAACATAAGATAAGCTTAGTTTGAAATAAAATGTTGGGCACAATAGATATTTGGTTTATTTAGACTTTCTTGTATTATATCTACATTTCAGAATGACGTCTGTCTGTCTATCCGAAAATCTCTTTGCCTGTAAAGAGCTATAATGAATAATCTGTACATTGGATTTGATTATAATGTTGGATTATGAACTTTGTTGGTCCCTCTAGATCTTGTTTTCTATTTTCAAAATGTTTACGATAGTTTAGATAAAAAAAAAAAATTATTTTGCTTTAATAACCAAAAAAATTAAAACCTCTAAGTTAGAGAGAAAAATCGGCCATAATTATTTTCCTGCTACAAATTCTTAGGGGATATTTTACTCGTACACATTTTTCTGAATTGTGGTAGAGGACACACGAGAAGTTTCACGGTAATATTGAAGAGACAGTTAAAGTAAATATTTTACAGTCAAACCTCCGTATAACGATATTTGTGAACCGTGTCAGATTGTATTGTTATATGAGGGTTATTGTTACATTGAGGGGTTGTGATTTACCACACAATAGAAGGACGGCATGCAGAAAACTGTGTAATCTACAGGAAAATTCATAATGTATTATAAATCGAAATCGAAATCTTAAAAAAAGCGCTAATTTTGTTATTGAATTGATTGACTTCCGTTGAATTGTAACTACAGTTACTTTACATCCTCACACTACAAATAAATTTTCAAACTGGTTTAACATCATGGATCACTCCATGCTTTGAGCCTAGCATGTGTCAGAAATTTCCAATTCTTAGATGGCGGGAAGAGGGAAGAAAATAGCAAGAGAATTCACCACATATGTAAGGCAAAACTAACATGTTTGCTCCGTATGGTGTTTGAATTGCACACTGTGTACATGTTGAAGTAATAAGCTAACTCACAGTGTGTTTTAGCATGCACACAAGTCTTGATTTTACCCTCCGCGATCCTATTTTCCACCCTTTATGAAACTTTCTTTTCTGGAATTTCTGAGGAACGTAACAGATATCAGGCACCCAGAAAACAACATAACCTATTGGTTTGCAGAAACAATTCAACCTCCAAATATAGTTATAAAAGAGTGTTTATAAAAGAGCTTTATATTGTTATAGTGAGTAACAATTAACATTAAGATAAGAAATTCCCCGGGACAAACAAAAAATATTGCTATATGCGGGTTTATCGTTATATCGATTTCCGTTATACAGAGGTTTGACTCTATTACATAATTACTTTTTACATAATTACAGAAATTGCAAACATTCCCACGGGTGCGCATAGACCGTATGTGCTTATTCAAAACACAAGAAAAAGAACGAAAAAATAATTAAATTTCGAATGCATTTCATCATGACTACATTGCATACAAATAGTACACCACTCTCGAGGTATTAAAACCAATGTGAGAAACCGTGCGATCGGTACCATATCGAACTCTGTACAAAAAGAACAAATACAGTATGTGAATCTGCAAACATGTAAACCATCACGGTAAACTATCTTCGAAGTATGGCTATTTATTAAAAACAATTTATTTATACTCTACTAGCAAGTGCCCGCGGCTTTGCCCGCGTCTTCGCCCACGATTATTTGCTCAACTGCTAGATGTTTAATTTAAATAATTTATTCACCAGTATAATGATTAACACATTATTAAGACTGACATCAATTTACATAAATTGCATTATTACATGATTTTTCGTCTGTCACCTATGGTTTCCTGTAACAAATATATTAATTAAACGAATAAAGCGAATCTCATGCTGCCACAACTATGGGCACACAGATTAGAAATGAAAATATTTAAACGTACCACAGATTCTTTAACCTTAACAAAATCATGAATAAATACTTATAAGGATTGAAATTAAATTTCTAAAAACCCGATTTCAAGGTGCATTTCACGATTCATGTGTGACACCCGGGAGAAAAAACCCTTAGATTCGAGTTCTCTAGAGGAAAATAAAAACACCTCATTTTGAGTTTCGATTACGGTCTTGTTAATAGGTGGCGTTGGATGTACACAGAAACAGAAGCTCAAATATTACATTAGATTTTAATCTATTTTATTAAAATTTCATAAATAACTTGAGTTACCTGCTGTCGACCTAACAGAACACAAATCCCAGTTAGAATCTAAGAAAATAAGATATATTTATTTATCATTTCCTTCAAACTTTATATTTAAAAGATTATGTTCTAATGCAACAAAGTAAATCCTTAAAGTTTATTTTCCCTTGTATATATTATATAGGCCTGCGTAAGTTAGTTGAAATCTTCTGTGCATATATCCAAGGCCTATTCTAGGGTATTATTACACTTTTATCGTTTTCCTATTTCGTGAACAACGCTGAATTGAATGATAAAAATAATATATTTCCATTTAAATTCAATACCTGTATCAAAGTATTATAGCAAGAAATTGGGAGAGGCACCACCGAATTTTCAACTTCCATGATACTTCGGATAGAATTGCTAAATTTAATTTATGGTATGATTACCTGTGATTCGTAGCTAAGAAATTAGACAAATGAGACATCTCATTACTTTGAACATACTTCATAAAACGTTTTACAAACAGTCGTATGCAACTTTTCTCAAAGTTTGCAAAAACTCGTTTAAGCCTAACTAAATTTACATGAGTGATTCAGATATTGAATTTTATTTCAGAAACAAAAAACAACTTCAGATCCAAAGCTTATTACACATTATTAGGTTTCGAAAGTTTACACACTGTATGAATGGTTAGTTAAGCACCCATTTTATGAACTGAAGGAATTTTATGATTGTATAAATAATAGTAATGAGTGATTAAAGGTCTATAACATATAACTCAATTTGTGCAATCAATTACTGTATAGTGTATTCTATGACTTCATTGGTTTTATGTAGGTGATATCTATATTTTATTGTTTTATGGTTTTATTGTTAATCTAAATATGACTATGCCTATTGTTATAGTGGCTAAATTACAATAAAGTTGTTTATTTTTAAAATATGAGAACTCTGATATTGGATCCAAGCTTTATTTTAGGTAAAAACTAAATTCTGTAAATTTTATGACTATGATTTTGGACCAATGTTTTTATATTTTAATATAAGGTAAACATTATACTTGTATATATTTTGACTGATATTTATATATGATCTTGAATCCATGTTTATAATTTACTTTAAGATAGTTAAATATCAAATTTGTGTATATTTGTCCATGACGTTGTCTATTACCGTGCTGTTTAATGACAATAAAATTATATTATTATTATTATTATTATTATTATTATTATTATTATTATTATTATTATTATTATTATTATTATTATTATTATTATTATTATTATTATTATTATTATTATTATTATTATTATTATTATTATTATTATTATTATTATTATTATTATTATTATTATTATTATTATTATTATTATTATTATTATTTATATAGTTATTTATATAGTTTATATGAGACTCCACCGTGAGTGGACGTGTTGTGTGTTCTCTCTGCTATAGTGGTGACCTACTTACTATCTCATTGACAGTGCTTCGATTTTTCAATGGCGCCTAGTGCCGACCTATGCCCTTTGTGTAACAAGGGATTTCAAGGTAGGCAAAAACATTTATACTGTAGTGGGAACTGTAAGGCCCGCTTTCATTTAGTTTGTCTAAATATAACTGATATAGAGGCTACACTCTACCACAAGGATGGTGAGAGCACCTACGTTTGTGATAAGTGCACTCAATTAAGGAAAGCCCTCAGGAATGATGATACTCCTGTTAGATCTAGATCTAATTCAGTTCCTGATGAGAATATATCTGCAGCTCACATTCACCCAGGGAGGTGTAACACCTTGGATAGCAAACTTGAAGCCATTATTGAGGCTAATAAATCTTCATCAGTAGCAGTGTCAGCTATTACTGAACTGCTGACAAAAATCCTCTCCGAGGTCTCTGACCTAAGAGAGGAAAACAAAAATCTACGGAAAGAGATCTATGGCCTCCGAGATCTCCTAAACGAATCTTCACCACGAGTCCAACAAGGAGCTAGTTCAAGTGGTACCAATATTCCCCAGCAGCCTAGCAAGAAAGTTGCAAATATCATCCAACCGGCTAAATACTCTGAAGTGGTGGCTGCCATCAATAGAGAAACTACCTCTGCCAACAGTGGAAATCCTACCTATACCAGTAATGGTTCAGGTGGTGTTTCAGCTTCCTCAAGCCGCAGTGTCAAACTGCCAGTGCCCAATCGGGCCACTACAAGTGCCAGTTCCAGTGCCAGTGTGTCTAGTGCCATTAATTCTAATCTCGCAGTGCCCACTGCACTCAGTGCCCCGGAATCCGATAGAGGTGACACCAATGACGGCTTCACAGTTGTATCTAAAAAACCTAGGGTTAAGAAGGCCCCGCTAATAGGAGTTAGGAATTCTTCCTCACTACCAGTAGTTGCCAAACCAACTAGAGGTAAAGCCTTATTCGTGTCACGCTATGGTAACACTGTAAACGCGGAAGATATTGCAGAATCCTTACGTACCCAGGTAAATCTCAAAACATTTGCAGTAACAAAGCTGAAAACTAAATTTAATTCTTATGCCAGTTTTCATATTTCTGTTTGTGAGGAAGATTTCCCTCTTATTAATAATGTAGATATCTGGCCTACAGGGGTGCTGTTTTTTCCATTCCGTGGCCGCCTACAAAAGGAACAAATCGCGCCCACCAGTCCTGACCCAGCTGTATGTAGCCCTACAACGAAGTCGCAGGGTAAACCTCCTGAAAAAACTCCTGAAAAATCCAGTAGATCTTCCCCTAGGAAGATTATGGATACACTGCTAGCCAGAACATCTTCTAAAAGCAGCCTTGGAGGGGGCTCTCCTTAACCCTAAATGGCAAATAGTTGTGATCATATGGATCAGTCTATGTTTAGTAACAGCAATTTAGGCACTGAAATTTATTACCAAAATGTTCGTGGTTTAAGAACTAAATCCACGGACCTTTTCGACAATATTAACACAAATGAACCCATCATCATTTGTCTTACTGAAACATGGTTAAATGATGACCATTATGATCACAATTATTTTCCTGAAATATATCAGGTGTACAGATCTGACAGAAAATATACACTAGTTAGCCAAACTCGGGGAGGAGGGTCTTTAATTGCCATCAGCAACAGTGTCAGGCATAAACGTAGACCTGAATTAGAACAGACAGATGAATGTGTGTGGATTGAGTTAACTCTCAAAAATGCTCAGCCTATTTTAATTGGATGCCATTATTTTGCGCCCAATACGAGTATTGCTGCATTTCAGCAGTATTTTAATTTTCTCGAAAATAATTTAGATTGTAACAACTTTCAGGTCATTTTACTCGGTGATTTTAATATCCCTGGTTTCAACTGGCTGACAGGTGTTGCACCTAACTTATATCACTATCATAAAATTAAAGGTGAAATTGTACACCAAACATGCTCTTTCCTAAATTTGTCTCAAATCAATGACACTGTCCCTAGTAAAAATTTATTAGACTTAGTTTTTACAAGTCTGGATGAGATCACTGTATCAATACCGGATTATGCACTGGTGAATATTGATAACTATCATCCCCCTATTGTTATGAATTTAATTAGCCAAGTGAGTGAAGGTACTCAGTTCCCAACAGAAAGTTTATGCTATCACAAAGGTGACTATTATAAACTATACAACACATTAGCTTCATCTGACTGGTCCGCAGTGTATAATCAAAAATCACCTGACACTGCTGTTGAAAATCTTGCATATTTAGTTAGTGATGCAATTAATAAGTCAATCCCTAAAACATTTGCTGTTAAACCAAAATATCCGGCTTGGTTTTCAAGAGAGCTTAAATTATATATAAGGAAAAAGAAACATTATCATCGACTTTTTAAAAAACACTCGACTGATTTGTATTATCAATGTTTCTCAGATTACCGAAGATTGGTAAAAGTAACTATTAAAATTGATAGGCAAAAATGGTACAAATCAATCGATCAAGATTTAAAGTCAAACCCTGCTAAATTTTGGAGTTATGTTTCGAAGTTACGAAATAAAAACGATCCCGTATTGCATGTTAAAATTAACAATACCATTGTTTCAGAACCATCAAAGCTAGTGAATATTTTCGCAGAGCATTTTCAGATTATAAATACGCCCACTAATGAAGTACCTGGGCCCTATGCTCAAACTGTCACATCTGAATGCCTACATGTTCCAACTATCGTAGATTCCGATGTCTTGGTAGCTATTCGACACTTGAAACCATCTAAGAGTTCGGGACTCGACCAGATACCAAGCTTTATTGTTAAGGGGTGTGCCCCAATACTGACACCTGTACTTACATATGTGTATAACCTTTCGCTGGAAACAGAAACTTTTCCTTCAATTTGGAAAATTTCTGCTATCAGACCGGTACACAAGAAAGGCAAAAGCAAAGAATTGGCAAATTTTAGGCCCATAGCCATATTAAATACATTTTCAAAAATTTTTGAAACCATCATTCATAAACATATTTCATTTTTCAGTAAAAATAAATTAAATGATTTCCAGCATGGTTTTACCAAGGACATGTCCACAGCAACCAATATTATCACTTTTCTCAACGACATACTTAAAGAAAATTGCTCACAATCTCAATCAGATGCCATATTTTTTGACCTGAGCAGAGCATTTGATGTAGTAAATCACGATCTTCTTGTTAAAAAATTGAGTAATTTAGGTCTACATAACAAGTATGTCAATTGGTTTTCAAGTTATTTAAGAAACAGATCTGCTCGAGTCAGAATATCTAACTATTTTTCAGAGCCTTTTTACATACCAGATGGTGTACCCCAGGGGTCAGTGTTGGGTCCCTTCTTGTTCTTAGTTTTTATTAACGACATATCTAATATGCTAACATGTAAGAAAATAGCATACGCAGACGACCTATGTATATGGAATAAAATATCTACGGCTTCGGACTGCAAATTACTGCAAAGGAATATCGATTACATACACCAGTGGTGTAAATCAAATTTAATGATAATTAACACCAGTAAGACTCAGAGCATGATATTTAGTAGAAAAACTAACCAAATAATATACAATTATCGTCTTGGCCAAAACATAATAGCACGTTCAGAAAATATAAAATACCTTGGAGTTTATCTTGACTCAAAATTATATTTTCATGTCCATATTGACCATATTTTCACACAGGCTTTAAAAACTCTTGGATTAGTTCGTTTAATTTCTCAAAATTTAAAAAGCATAGAGTCATTACTTACTCTTTACAAATTTTTAATTCGCAGTGGCTTAGAATACTGTAGTGTTGCTTACAACAGCATTACAATATCTGACAGTAATAAGCTGGAACGAATACAAAGAAAATTTGTTTCCCTTATACGTAATAAGTTTAACAGAAATTTGGACTATGAAGATATACTTAAGTTATTAAATTTGGAAACATTATATAATAGGCGTGTTTCTGCAGATGCTAATTTCATAGCTAAAGTCTTTCGTGGGGAAATACATTGCAAATCAATTTTAGATAGCATAGGGCTCTCTGTCCCATATGCACGAGGAACAAGAAATCGAACAATTTTTTCTGTTCAACAGCCATATGTGATTCCTTCTAACAGAATGGCTATTGCTTGCAATGCCCTATTTAAAAATTCTGATATATTCCACAAGCAGTGATTATTATTACTGTTATCATTATTATTATTATCACTATTATTATTATTATTACTATTATTATTATTATTATTATTATTATTATTATTATTATTATATACACACAAGACTGACAAGGACTCATTCATTATTTTGATAAAACGGCCATATGCTCTACAAGTTTAACAAGAAATGTAATGACACAATCTTTATTAAAGAATGCGACCTGCTTTCCTCAAATATAAACATATAAACTAGTGTCTGCATTGAATTATAAGTAAAGAATGTGCTGACGTAACGAAGTTCATGCTATTGACATAGCACTGCTGACCGCACAATCAATCATGTTAAAACTGCAGACTTGTCAGTTAGGTAGTCAGATGTCTAATTATGTGTTATCTTGTAATTCCTGTTGTATATGTAATTCTTTTATTATTGTAAATAATATATCATCATCATAATTCACCACTGCCATTCCTTTATCATAATTCATTTATCATAATTCATTCTAATATTAAGTAGAAGCCTACTGTTTAAAATTTGTAAAAATTGTCTGTAGCTTCTATAAATAAATAATTGAAATTGAAAAAATTGAAATTGAAATTGAAATTATTATTATTATTATTATTATTATTATTATTATTATTATTATTATTATTATTATTATTATTATTATTATTATTATTATTATTATTATTATTATTATTATTATTATTATTATTATTATTATTATTATTATTATTATTATTATTATTATTATTATTATTATTATTATTATTATTATTATTATTATTATTATTATTATTATTATTATTATTATTATTATTATTATTATTATTATTATTATTATTATTATTATTATTATTATTATTATTATTATTATTATTATTATTATTATTATTATTATTATTATTATTATTATTATTATTATTATTATTATTATTATTATTATTATTATTATTATTATTATTATTATTATTATTATTATTATTATTATTATTATTATTATTATTATTATTATTATTAGAGACTCAAGTTCAGCGTGACATGTACCCAGCATGATGTAGACTTAGGTATGTTAATTAAAATTTAAAGCTTCATTCTCTTTCTAGTCCTGTCGTTGTGATGTGCATTATGCAACAAGCCTATAACGACATTTATTAAGATAGAGTATGTTTACGAAACGGGCAACGAGAGTTTCATAATTTTCATACGAATATCTTAATTACCATTATAGGGAAGTTGCTTACGACTGTTTTTATTAAACCATATTATTAATTTAAATTCTATTACTACACGTGTATTGTATACGTCATGTTCCTTGGTGCATTGCCCGTGGCGGATGAGAACAGAGGAAATGCCAACAGTGCTCACAAGGGAGGTTCTTATGCATTGTTGCTTTTGGCAGAAAAAGGCTTCTGCCCGATCCTGAAATTCCATTTGGAATTTTCAGAATTAACACAACTTTTGAGAGTTAAAATACATATTATTGTACACCATTAAGTTCTAGGCCTATCAATAACATAAACAATGATAATAAAATAAGATAAAATAAAATAAAATAGATGTTTGATATATTTAGCTCTACAACTACTATTTTTCTACCTATGTCTTTTGATACGTTCGGTAATCTTCAGAGCATATATCTATGCAGACGTAGATAAATTAATTAAGAATAAAACGGCATTCTCTTCCAGTCCTGTCATTGTATCGTATGCAACAAGCACATAAAGGTATTTATTAAGAAACGAGTGTGTTTATGAAACGAGCAACGCGAGTTTCATCATTTTTATATGAATATCTTAAATATGATCATAGTAAAGTTGCATACGACTATTTTGGTTCAACCATAATTAGTCTAAATCTTTAAGTTTTTAGATTTTAGATTCACTCAAACAAACGGTTACGTATCCGCACGCTTGTCTTTCACAGCAGCTGGTTGTAGCTCTTGCATTGTATGACAGATAGCAGCTCATGTCGTCGGTCAAATCGTAGCTTTCTTTCGGTCATTTTCAGATTTCAGAGACAGATTTCAGATTTTGACAACACCAACTTAATTCATTTTAGTATCATAATAAAATTAACACAATCAGAATTGATTGTATTTTTAATACAGACTACCGGTATATATTACGCCGATTCCAGCTCAAGATCTTTCCGAGTTCTATAATAATCGTAACACACCGATGTCATAATAGAGATCAGTTTCGAATTGAGCATCATTTACGTTAAGTTACATACTATTATGTCACACGAAATAAATATATTATAGTACGGTCGTACCACAAAAAACATTAGAATGCTTCATTAAAATACTAACACTGACAGGTGAAACTTGTATAGAACCAGCTTGATGAGCTGTGCTTTATGGCAACAGAAAATTATTATACGAGGGTCATTTCAGAAGTCATGGCAACTATTTTATATATTCCGAATAACTGCATATGCTGTTATTGCACTATATAGGCTACATTTGAAAACATGGTGTACACAGTACGTGACGCGACCACCAGATGACGTCTGAGTGTATTGGTGTCCAGTAGACAACACATGCAAACGTTAGTATCCTAGAGACTATGTTCGGGAATAGATGCCACTGAAGTTGAACAGCGAGTATATGCTATGCCGAGCTACGAGAAGCTACATCCTAACAGTCCATCGACGAGAGGTAGCGCGCATAGACACATCACACACAGCTGATGGTATTCAGCGCCTTCCTCATCGTTGGCAAAGAAGTGTAGATGCCTTGGGGGATTATTTTGAAGGTTGTTAACTCGTAAAAGTACGAGTATTACGCGTACTGTTTTGTGCATATGTAATACGAATACAACAATGATTTCTATTTACGTATCTTTCAATGTCCCTTAACCATAGCGCCTTGTATCCGGATCCCAATTTAGTACCAGCATTGCGAAGAACATTCCTACGACTTTCAATCGTATATCTTGATTTTGGTTTCCTGCAGCTTTATTGACTGATAAATAATAGTTGCCATGACTTCTGAAATGACCCTCGTACTTTGGTCAGAGTCTTTATTTGCATATTTAGATTTAAAACATCACAGAAATATGCATTTTCGGACGTTTAAAACCACCTGGAATGAATAAAAATCATAGTTGCGTAAGAAATCGTCCTTTATAAGAAAACAAACACGATATACAAACCAAACGACCAAATGTATACGAAACCTTTCTTGTACTAGGTTATTTTAGAAATTATGATATGGAGCCATTCATGCAATCATGTCATCGCAAATAACACTTTCTTATTAACAGTAGTTTTTCTTATTTGAATGCTGTACGGCACATTACAGTAATTACAATACATGGGTCATTCTAAAAAAAATGCCATTTTGGTGTCTCAGGCCAGAAAAATATACTTCTAGTTGAGATATCAAGCAATTTTTTTTCAGATTTCACCCCAAACCCATGCGAGTTTCTGCACCACCCTAAATAATTTCTATGTATACATCGTGGAACGTCATGTTCATGTTTAGGCCTATGTAAAAATACGTGGGGAAAAGTAAGGAGTGTGAGTGTCTCACCTCATATTCTGAAATCCAACATTGGGCTTTTTGACATGAAAAGGCCCAGAATGAATCATCATTCGGGGATGAATATTAGCTAAACATCCAAATGAAACTGTCTAGAGGGTGTTTCAGAATCCAAAAAGAAAATCCGAGCCAGGAAGTTCATTTGAATCTTTGTCTCAGTAAACCGTGAAGAAAGGCGGTGAGGAGTGTTACCTCCTCCAAAGAAGAATTAAGGGGTAGGGAGGAAGTAGATGTAAAGGGGATATAAGTATTGTTTCATCTTTTTTCCCCTTCCACCAATTTCCGACCAGACATCGAGGAGGGAGGACGACAAGAAGTCAAAACCATGATGGGTATTTTTATTCATGGTAAAGAGTGTTACTTATGTTTAGGGCTTCTAATTTATGTTTTTCTGCATGTTTCAATTAGCTTCTGATTGCCATATGAATGGAACGTGTTATAAAAATTCAAGATGCGGTTAAATCTGATTAGACTTCTGTCAAAAAGAAAAACATCGTAAAAAGATTGTATTTTTTTGTTGTGCATTTGTCGGATACTGCTGCATATTTCTCTGTTAAATTTCAAACTTTATTGAACCCGATGTTCCTTATTCAATCTAGTGTAGGCTATATGTAGGAAATATACAGACGATAAGAAACAAGTCACACGAAGAGGCTGAAAACTGTTTTATTTTGTGTAATCTATATTTTTTTCACATTTAAACAAATAAAAATTGTTTTGAGTTCACATGCATGATTAAGTGATCTCTGTTTATCCTTTCTAGTATCAACTGCCTTGTGTCCAGACAATCAGGTACATGTCATTTTCTGAGTGTTCCTAAAGAATAAATCCAATAGAAGAGCATGTTTGAGTCGAATTAAATAAAATCCATGGTGGTAACACTCATTACACTTTGGAGAATTTTCGAATTTGTCTCTTTATGAACGATAATTATCAAAAGATGAACATCACAATCGTTTCCTCGTGGTGAGAAAATGCTGAATGAAAAAAAAACTGGTGTATATGAAAAAAGTTAAAATAAGATTGAGGAATTTTTTTGGTAACACTCCTTACTAAATTTTCTGTGTCACTTTTTTGTAAACTATTTTCATTCGTATCCAGCATTTCAATACAAAGGTATTGCTATATTACAGCAACTCAGTTTATTTCTATTTAAAAAACCTGAAAACAACATGTTGAAATAGGACTTGTCAAATAGTCAATACGATCCACTAACTTCAAAAACTCATATAGGCCTACAATCACAAAACGAAAAAACTCATGATTACTATGCAGTTTCGTAACTACAATAGTGATATGATCCCATGGAAAACTAGTCTTTCAAGAAAACCGAAGTTGAAATTTCAATCACAGGGATCCTGTAGAGGAGGCAAATTGGCAATTTTATTTATAATGACCCTCATCTTAATATTTACTACTTATTTAAATCTCTATTGAATATTTTCGGTTATACGGTAGATCGATAGTGCCTGAAGTATTCATTTATAGCGCGTTTCCCGAGGAAAGAAATTCATAACGGGCGTGTAAAATAATAAATACATGAAGAAATAAATTCACAAATGCTTATTTTGTCGGTGACGTTACACTTACCAGCTTACGAAATTATCAAAGCTTCGGGGATCGTTAAATTGTAAATAGGAATACATGTATTAATGCTTTTTTTTTGTAATACGTATTTCTTTAGTTTGTGTTTTAACACAGTTAGATAAGATAAGGGTAAAATATAGGTTTATGCCGCGCACCAGCCAGTTTTGTTAGGTTAGGAACGTTTATGTTAGTTTGGAAGCAATATACTGATTAGCATGAGGTTTACTATTTCTCACATTGAATCTCTTCTGCGACGAAACCATAAACCCCACCTTCCCAGGCGGGTCCCATTAGAGAGTTGGTGGGAGAAGCCTAGTGCGCGGCATAAAACTATTCTTTCCCAAGATAAGAATCATAAGCAAGATTATACCTATTTCAATGGCAAGTAATATGCGATTTTAAATCTCCCAGGTTTCGCAATATTTACCAAAACTCCATAGAAGATCTGCACAGAGCATGCCCACCCAAAATAAATTATCATCAGATATATTATTCCTTTGCCATTATTCCTTTTTTATAAGCGAAAACTGTGCTGTAGTAATACGTATGAACGAAGTATCAAACGAAAGAAAAATCAATTCAGATTAAATTACAGTAGTATCATTTACATACTATGGTGATTTAATAATAATAATAATAATAATAATAATAATAATAATAATAATAAAGTATTTTGGCTAAAATGTATTTTGCTGTGTTCTATTTTGGTACATATGCTTTTGATATAGACTCAGACTCATAACGGTTTAAACATGTGATAGCTGAGAAAAAATATACAAAGTCATGGTGTTTAGGAAGTAACTTAAATTAAAACAAAAATTTATCTTACAATCATCGTTACTTGGTTCATGGAAAGTTTTGACTGTTTTAATTCTTACCATGCAGGATTGAAAGTGTACTAAACATTTCCACGAAAATTTTCCGTATGTAACTAACTTTAATGCTGATGAAAAATCGCAATATACAGAATGAAAGATGGCTGTAGGGTTATTTATATCGCTTAACGTTAGTTAATCATTGAATAATTTCAATGTAAGTTCAACTAAGTTCGTAACATAATATGATGCTCATATTAACGTTTAGGATACGTTATCAATTCTTTCGGTGAGTAATGAGCTCATGATAAACATATTACGATTGATACACATTCAAACATAAAGACTCATTCTTTTGTCAGAAAAAAGGGATCTTCACACTCTAAAAAAGGTTATATGGGATAAAGCGGCTTTATAATATTTTTAAAATATCTAACTTTTTAGATATATTTTTAAGCATTTTGTATGTGTCCTTGTATGACTACAAGACTGTACTTAATTAGTTGAGTATTCAGTTATCTTTAGCACCTCCTAAAATGATTTATAACACTAATAGACCACAGTATTTTATTTCAAATAGAGTAACATGCATCTATTATGTTTCGTTAAGTGCGAGATTAGTTTTGTTTTTCTTTTTAGGAACAGGAAGAAGAGTGCATTGACTGTCACATTATATAGAAACTACATGTGGTAACTTACCTGTAATAAATGATTCCATTCAGGTATGATTTCGAATCTACTGTGCGAACCAACTTTCAGAATTGTAACATAACCTTTACAATGCTTGGATATCAAATGCTTGGATGATATTAGGAGTAGAAAAAATATTAAAGCAAATATTTACTTGAACATTGACTTGTATTTTGCGATGTTTACTAACAGCAAAGTCTTATACAATTATTCTTCATCATAGAAAATATCTGGATAAGCTATACAGATATTTGTTTAATATCGGATGAGGCTCTTCTGAGATGATCACTGCCACAGAAAGTATAAGTAAGATGCCAACCGTACTGCCCCAGAAGAAGATAGCTACGACTTCACATATAGGAGTCTCATAGTAGCTTAGGTAGACACAATAGTAACACAGTACTAACATGTACAACATCAAGATGGTGAACCACATGTTGTGTTGTTTCTGCTTCCAGAGCCAGTTCCTAGGAGTCTAGTTGTAGTTGTGTTCCTTCTCGTGGTCTCCCAAACAAATGTTGCTTTCACTTCAGTAGGTTTCAAAGTACTGTGATTACTGAGTAGATTATATTCCTTCTCTCCCATTTTCACCCTATTACGTAATCCTTCTAGGTGTGCGTTCAATTTTGTTTGTTTGTATCTTAACGTTCTAAAACAAATATCCAATCATAACAGAAAATGAACCGAAATGGAGTATAATCTATGAGATGTAACTTTTAAACTTTTAACTGATACTGACGTATGAATTGGTCACCATAAAAATGCATAAATACGTAATTACAAAATGAATAGAGTTGTATTGTGTTTTAAAATATGTGGGTTTTTATGTGTGTTTAAAGAGTGTCATTTATGGACATTTTTCTTAGATTTTAAACTTATAATCCACTAGTTATTTTACTTATAATGAGATACAAATTCACCTCTGAAAAAATGAAATCGTAATTAATATAAGAACATTTTATCTCTAAACAAAGTATGCAACAGTCAACACAAAATCATGCATGAATTGTGAAGAACGAAATCAGCCTAAAAAATAGCAGTGGTACTGAATGTACTCTTTTCCGATTAAGGTATTTTGTGCTAACGATTTCGTTCGATCTTTCTTCTTGTAAACCTACGAAACCTTTAAAAAATATTGTGTGGGAAGTCATCTTCATCTTGAAATCGAGAAGACGCGGCATTGAAGATTTTGACTGCTTTATTTACTACAATTTGTACTACATCCTATATTCTTTTAGTTCTGGTGATGAATGTTAATTGTTCCTTTTAACGATTGCAATGTATGATGATACTTTATTAAAGAAATGAAACTGCACAATAAACAGTAATTACTTAAAAAGAATTAATAAATTCTTCAAGCCATTATCATCTTCAAAAGGTCATGTTTCATATAAAAGAAGTGTGTAGACAGCAAACACTTAAAAAATAGTTGACATGTTTATGAATATGTAGACTTCTTTCTTCGGAAGTCCAACGTTGTAAATATTACTGGAGCCCAGGCGTGTCACAGATTATACCTTGAATTAAATATTTTGGCACCAAAATTAAGATAATTTCATGTGTGTTTTTTTCAGTTCTAAGAAAAATGACTATGATAATCCTCTAGTCGTCCCTTGTGTGGTGTCCACAACCATTGTGATAGCCAATATTTCTTGTACATGACTGTTGTTTTGCGTGATAATGGAAAGTGCAGTATACCCAACAAAATAATATTGTAGAAGTATGATTTTTGCATATATTAGAAAAATTATACTTGTATTAGCTAATTTGTGTATTATTTTTTACTAGTGTTAATAAATTCTCGTCTTACAGATAGCAGGTAATGCAACTTCTTTTCTGTGAGCACATGTTGCGAACACCCTCCTTTATCCTACTCACAATGAACCAACAAAGCATATTGGTAACATGCCATAGATTTCAATCACATCACGTGTTAACCTGCTGTTGAACAGAAAAAGTAATTCTGTTAAATAGTTATCTTATTCATGCATGCCAATCGAAGAACAACAGGTGTTTATAGATGTTATCGTTTCCGCAAATTTCAGCTAGCTTATTAAACTTTGAAACGTTTAGAATAATGCATTAGATTTACACGACATCTGTTACTAAATAAAGATTTACCATAAATTTCATTTGCTAATTCTATTTCTTTATTTATAACAGAGTAAAATTATATTTATGAGTGTGGCATACCAAAGATGTTAGTTAGGCTGATCAAAATGTGTCTACATGAAACTTATAGCAGAGTCAGGGTAGTGAAATTTATATAAGATAGGTTTGCCATTAAAAACGGCTTGAAGCAAGGAGATGAAATTTTTCATTTCGCTTTGGTATATGCCCTTAGAAAAGTTCAGGAAAACATGGTGGGTATACAATTAAATGGCGGTCACCCGATTTTAGCTGATGCAGATGACGTCTGTTGGGTGATGACATAAACACAATCGAAGAAGTGCAGAAACTTTTTCGATGCCTGCAGGAATGGAAATTAATACAGAAAAAACTATATACATGGTCATGGAACGTTAAAATAATGCGCTACAAAATATTAGAATAGCCAGTAACTCGTTCGAACAAGTGGAGAAATCCAAATATTTGGGAACAATAATTACACGTACAAATAATTTTAAGGTAGAATTTAAGTGTAGACTCAAATTATGAAATGCCTGTTTTTATGCAATCAAGAAGCTCTATCTTCTCGTCTTCTGTCTATAAATGTAAAAATAAAATTTATAAGACAATTATCCTACTGGTTGTATTGCAGCTTACTCATCGAGAAGAACAAAATCTGAGAGTGTTCGAAAACAGGAAGCTCAGAAAAATATTTGGGTCTAAGAGAGATGCAAATGAGGATGAGAAAACTGCATAACGACGAGCTTCATAACCTGTACTCGTCACCGGATATAGTAAGAGTAATCAAGTCACGGAGGATGAAATGGGCTGGACATGTTGCGCGCATGGGGAGGAAAGACATGTCTCAAAAATATTGAGTGGGAGATCAGAAGGGAAAAGACCACTTGGAAGTCCTAGACGAAGGTGTGAGGACAATATTAGGATTAATCTTAGGGAAGTAGGATTTGCGAGGGATGGTTGGATGGAGTTGGCACAGAATAGGGTTGAATGGCGGGCACAGGTAAGCGCGGTAATGAACCTCCGGGTTCCATAAAATGTATAATATTTCTTTAGCTTACTTAGGAATTGCCTATTGCTATTGAGTAATTAAGTGAAAATATGTTTCATCAGTGGAAAGTTTACTGCCCGAGGTGACTTACCAGTTTTCGCGAAAGAATAATATGTTAATACATAAAAACTATGTATGACTGTGTATGGCAAAGAGTTAACATATTACTAGAAGACCTAGGTCACTAAAATTGCATAAAGTTGTATTCAAAATGCAATTTAATCGGCCTAGGATGGTAAAGTAGCCATGGCAATCTATAAACAAAATCCAGATGCATTGCCAGTCACACTAACTTTAATATGGATTTAAGCACATATTTGGCCATAAAAAAATTAACTTAAGTCAACATGTTTCTTTATGATAATCAGAAACATTACCAGGGGTTCTCGGAAAACACGGTAGCCTGCTTCATCATATAACAACAAATATAAGCCAACAACTTTTCACATCTTCGTTCACAAGAGAAACAATACTTACCATGGATGCATCAACATTTAAATGTTATAATACAGGTGTATTCCTTCTCATAGTCTACTGCTGCCAAGATTTTATGCTCAGGATTATCAATTAGGCTACATTTTCACAAGGTTTTCTAAAATACTCATTAGTATGCAATATTGTTTACAAAGAAGCGACTCATATATTATGCATCTATACCGCATTTCGTATTGGTACTGTTCATTGTTGTGATGTGATTAGGCGACTTTGAGAATATGACGTTAAAAATGACTGACTATACCTTTTATTATCATCAATTGTACAGTATTCTTGTTTAATTTCATGTAATATAGAGACCCTTTTACTATATATATGTATATGGTATGCACCGCATACGCAAAATCTTTAGCGTTATTTTGCGTTCTTCATACATATCATCATCAGGATCTAAAGGCAATGCCTTGTTGTAGTAGCCATGTCTTCCTCTTCATCGCTGTTCTCTTTAGATTTTCGTATGACAGCACGTCCATATCCTTTATCATGTTTTTAATAAATGAATTTCTTGGACGTCCTCTTGATTTCTTTCCCAGTATTTTCCCTTCAAAAATGTTAATGAGTAGATCATTGTGCCGAAATGTATGACCCACTAACTTTGCAATACATAAATACATAAATAGCTATTAATACAAACCAGTAAGAATGCAATTTACAATTTTGCTCTTTATGGAGGGCTGGTCCCACAAATTAATGTAATGTAATGTAATTTATTCTTCCATCATACATTGTTACATCCGTGGTGTTATAAACTTTACACCATAGGGCCTACCTCCTACCATTACAAAAGTATTAAGATTATAACTTGCATATTACGGCACCCTTCTCATGCTGTTTGTGCCTTACTTATGATATACCAGGATAAAAAGCAACCTACTTATTCACCTGATTCTTCAATTCCTTTTTCCCATTTTCTTTTAGCAATATATAAAAAAAAATCCACATTTCCTTCAAATTTTTCATATTCTTCGTCATTGTTAATTTTTTATATGCTATTTCTACGTTAATTCTTTTTGTGAAGAATCAGTTTTTTAATTACACAAAAGAACCAAATTTGTCTGCTTCAAAATGATTTCTAATTGATACTAAAATCCCCAAAAAAAGTCATTAAAAAGTAAGTATAAATGTCGCAGTTCGCACACGTTTTTGTTTCAATGCAACTTTTTTGTTTCTCTCTCAAGTAGTCTTTCTTATATTTTTTTTCCTCAAAGTGAACAAAAACTAAAATAAAAATTGAGTTAGAATGTTCATTTATAAATATGAAAGCTTATCAAAGGGGGAATGATGCGAACTATGGGCTTCTTGTGACTCTGAAAAATAAAACTGTGACGTAAGTTATATGTTGATGATTTATTTCTCAATAAAAAAAAATATCTACTCGATGTAGTTACATATGTCTAGTTCACAACAATTGGTGCATAAAAAAGGAACAAATCGGCGAAAGTGTTTTGAAGATTGTATCTGTTTTTGGCAATTCTATGATATTTTCAAAATTAGCAATTTTTTTACATAAAATCAAAAGTTAAAATTAAGTTCAGATATGGCATTGTGTTAGTTTTATACCAATGGTCGGCTTGTAAAAGTGTAAAAAATGGTTGCACCCTTAAGAAGGTTAAAATGTAGTCTGTTCAGATTTTTCAACAACCAATGCAAATTAAGATCATACTATGAGAAGGCACGTTTTCGAATTCTAAAATATTTTGATGAATAAATTATTGTATAAGATAAAGTTAAATTTTTAAATATAATTCAATTGGCTTAATTTTAAATATTTTATTCTGTCTCCGAAACAAAATACACATTTTAAGGTCAATGCCTCCTTGCTTGCTTTGTGTCTACATACAAGTTCAAAATATGGAGAAAACAGTGCAGCAGGACGAAGAAGTGCCTCGCCATTTATTCCTGTCTGGATGGAAAATGTGTTATTGTCTTTCAGGGAAATAGTATTCTGTTATTGTAGCTTTGAGTTGCCAAAATAATTTCATCAATATTTTTCTTCTAATACTGCATTCTCTTTTCAGGTAGGCAACGAGAAATTAACTACTCTTCGTTTGTTAGTCACTGTAAGTGTTATTGAATTGAATTTAATTAATTAGGTAAATAAGCTGTTAAAATATATATGAAAATAGTTATGATTAATCAATTATGAATTTCTCCATAGCTCTTGAATAACCATTGTTACATAGATTTACCTCAGCTTCAAAGCTCAGAAGCGATTGAAAACATGTTATAGTAAATAAAATCGGTGGTTACAGAAACAGTGATGGGACTGAAAATTCCTAATGTCCTTTATGTTCTTGAAAATCAGTACACATTTCCACCACTTCTCCATCTCAAGTTATAGTATAACTCACAACCAACGACCTCAAGAGACCAGTTTCCACTACAGCAACTAGTTTGTAGTGGTTTTTCAAACACCCCAATCAAATGGTACTAGCATACAAACACTCAGATTTTCATTGGGATGACTCTTAGGCCTTCCAATATTTCTGAAAAAAAAGTATACACATATATATATATTACAGTGATGGGAAGAAATTGAGTAAAAGTAATCTGATTACAGTAACGATTCCTTTTATGGTCCCATTTACTTGTAATCGTTACTTTTTAAAAAATGTAATTTTTACTCGTAATTTACTTCTGGAAATAAAATTTTAATCGTTACATTTGAGTAATCGTTACATTTTAGTAATCGAAAAGTATCGATTTGAGAATTTGGGGATGTTGCTTTCTTCTACTCGTTGGCAGTCGCTGCAGCGGCGGTGAACTTTGCGTGCTTTTTAAAGCGAACGTAAAGCGCTGTACAGCTGTTGCAGCACCGCTGTATGGTCACTGCAGCGGTGGTGAAGCGAAGTCAAATCCGGCTTTGCTGGTTTTGCTGCATGGACTATCAGCCGTTCTTTTTTACACTTTAGTTTGCTGCAGCGAAACTGTGGCGATTTACGTAGCGACGCGACATTCGACATGTCAAGTCAGCATTTCTGCGGAAGAACGTGGCAACGCGACATCAGCTGAAATGAGCGAAGTCGAATGTATTTTGTTTTTTTGTTGTTTTTTTTTTGTTTTTTTTTTTCAATGGCGACCACAGCCAGAGCAATTTACGGGGAGCGATACTACATTTAATTATATTTCTGTATGGTTTCCATTTATTTCAAAACGTGTTCAAGAAATCAAAATTGCTGTTTTCAGCCTATAAAATTTATTTACAGTATATCCCTTTCTTTGAAAAGAAGGTTATGTGTTCCACGGTATAAAACTAAGCTCAAACTAATCTCAAGTTCAAAGTTAATTACCTAGCATTAGGGGCTCTGCTGAAAATACTGCTATATTCTCAATTGCTATAGGCCAGCGTTTCTCAACCTATGGTCCGCAGACATAATTTAAAAAATATCATAAAGCAAGTGGAAAGTATAGAAGTAAAATCCGGTTTTAATATTTTCCAATTCAATAACTGTGTTTCCGTAAAATTAAAAAAATGTATTTAGATTTATTTCGTTATAATGACCTACAATTAATATCCCAAATATTACGAATATAGGCCTACATATGGCCTACTTTTAAAAATGGGATTAAAATTAGGGTCCGTAAATTTTGTTTGTACTTTTCCTATGGGTTCAAAAAGGTTGAGAATCGCTGCTATAGGCTAACGTCGTCATTACTGTTTTCACAACTAATATCCAGGTTAGAGGTAATATTAACAAAAGTTACTCAATGTGTATGGAAATATAGGTATTGATGTGTTTTGTTTATTTGTTTGTTCATTAATAATTTTACACTTTGTAACATCCCAAGCAGCTTTATTAGCTGAATCGCCCAATAGTATCTGCCCTTGTGTCCCAAAAAGAAGGAATTTTTAGGTACTGCCATTTTGTAAAGTAATTGTAATTGTAATTTTACTGATTACTTTTTTGTACACCCCAAAAAAGAAGGAATTTTTAGATACTGCCATTTTGTAAAGTAATTGTAATATTACTGATTACTTTTCAAAAAGCAATTTGTAATTGTAATTAAGTAAAATGTTTCTCAAGTAATTGTAATTCAGCCCAATTACAATTTTTTTGTAATTTTCCCATCAATCCTATATATATATATATAGGATTGATTTACCTATATATGTATATATATATACATATATAGGTAAATCTTGACCAAACTCAGTCACATCTCTTGTTAATGAAAAACATTCTCCTTTAATATATTTCTTTATTTGCCTCATTTTTATCATCGATATGTGAATGAAATAGAATTTCACTTCACATGTCTGAAAAAATTGTGTTTTCCACTAGTTCGACTTCCTGCAATAGAATACAAACGGTATTTACTTATTCTGAAATGTCAAATTTTTTTGTTATTTTTTCACAAAGAGAAGTGTTTAATAGTTTTACATTATACACAACATTGATTATTTACCTTTCAAATAAAGTTGTGAAATACAAAAGCCCTTAATAAATAAGTAGAAGTATAGTTTTTGTTCATTGTATCTCGTATGAACTTTCGGGTCTCATTGCTGAATTTTTAAAATTAAGTATTTACGAAGTACCAATAACAAGGTTACTTTTTCAATTTATTAGCCTACATCGTGTAAATTAAAAAGTGTTTTGTTCCATTAGCAGCTTTCGAGTTGGTAATTGACCGAATTAAATATCTGTACCTTTGGAAGGATAAAAATTGTGCAAAACAGAATTTTACAGTTTCACCTCTAACGTCTTGTTTTATTTGTAGCGACTGAATTCAAAATTCAATTTGAAAAATATAAAACTCATTAGTACCTAAAATATGAAATTATGTAATTAGGTGCTGCTCAAATAACTTTACTGTCGAACGACGGCAGTGTCGACGCGAAAACGCGCTCATACATTTCACTACTTATGATATCGTGGGCTACTACGAATTCCTTGAATAGGCCTAAGTTACCTACTCGTAAAGCTACTCTATTATCCATTGTCGTGATATAGACGTTCTTTGGGGGAAAAAGCTATTTTCCTGGCAAACCCAGGAAGAACATTACGCATGGTTTGTGGATCAGAGCTTTCTCTGTTTGGCAACGTGACGTATGCATGGAAATAGTTGAGCCGAGATACCTTATCACTCGTACTTCTACCGAAGACTGGTTCATTCCTTACACAATTTCTTCCTTCCATGTTTGTTTAATTTCCTTCAATGATTTAAAATGTCCTAAAATGTTCACTCTAAAAGTGTGGGATATGTTATGTTGCTTCGTGTTAAAAGAGTTTTTCGTGCAATATTATTTTAAATGTAGTTAGTTTATGATTTATAGTGAAACTATCGTGACTACCAAAATAAAGAAGGCTACAGGGAAGGAAATAGCTAAGCAACATATTGCAAAATTTTCAGTAGAAGCATATTTCAAACATGCAATTAGCTAGTTAATTTATATATTTTGGAGGCACATTAAATCGAAATTGCGATTATTATTATTATTATTATTATTATTATTACAATTTTTTTATTTTTTGGCCAGTAGATCAGATTTTCTTTTGTCGGTTCTTCTGAAGGAAGCACTGCCTTTCACTGTACGAATAATCAAATTGAATTACTCAAAATTGCAATAGACGGTGTTGGATATTCCATAACACAAAAAACTATTAGCCCTCATTTTAGCTGCACTCTTTCATTGTAATAAAAGCCTTCGTCCCGTGTCCTATATACCGGTAATTCTATAAATAAACAATACGGTATTCATGAAAGATAAATTTAACTCTATAACTTACGAACTTTTTACTCTACTATTTATATATATATATACAACATATATTTATTTGTTACTTATATTTCTTACTGAGGATAATAAAATTAATAGCTGGTTATTCTATATCGACTAGTATTTATCAACGGTAACACAGGTCTAAACATCTTTGTTACTCGGTAACACTCCTCACCGCCTTTTTTCACGGTTTATTGAGACAAAGATTCAAATGAGCTTCCTGGTTCTGATTTTATTTTTCAATTCTGAAATACCATTCTAGACCATATCTGAGCAACTGAGTGGGAACGTTTTAGCCACCCATCCTGCTGTGACGTAAAAAACCTGCTCTTCATGTTCAGTGTCACGTCGAAACTGCTTTATGCTGACGTCAAGGGCGAATGTAGTGGGAGACATTACCCCACCGCACAGCGGCACAATGTGCCACAGATGCGCACCTGTGCTCTAGACAGTTTCATTTGGATACTGAGCTAACATTCATCCGCGAAAGAAGATACATTTTGGGCCTTTTCATGTCAAAAAGCCAAATGTTGGATGCAGAATATGAGGTGAGATAGTCATACTCCTTACTTTTTCCCACGTTTCTTGACATAAACATGAACGTTACGTTCCACGATGTACACGTATAAATTATTTAGGGTGGTGCAGAAACACGCATGGGTGTGGGGCGAAATCTAAAAACAAAAAAATTAAAAAATTGCTTGCTATCTCAACTAGAAACAAAACGTCAATTGTTTTAAGAATAGCCCAATTATAAACTTCAACCAATCCTCCCATGTGTCTTCTTGTCGACCCTGAATTACATGGTAGGCCTATAGTATGTAAGTTTCCACCAGCAACAATATACATTTCACTGAAGTCTCCGTCATAAGCATCATGCAGAATGAATGTTTTTTTCATCAACCGACTGTTCCTCCTATGAACTTTTAAATGGAATGGTGATAGCGGAAATTTGCAGAACTACTTTATACCCGATTCGAGCTAAGAAAGAAACCTGAAGTAAACAAAGATCAGTATGTCTGTCTCACTCTTAGGTCATACGAGTAATAGGCTAGAGTGAGACAGGTATACTGGATTTTGTTTACTACAGGTTTCCTTCTTAGAACGGTCAGACTTTATTCAGATCTTTCTTAAGCGCAGGTTGCCAATTGAGGCAAATTGCAATATAAAGGATCGCGTGAAAAATTAATATTTATTAGGTCTGTTACTGCTCGACGTTAAAGCAGTAGCTGGAACATACTTTGGATTACTAGGAATGGGTTTTGATATTGGTATTTTCGATATTTTCAATGAACTGGAAAGACAGGATCGGGCAGAGGAGTGAAATAGCAATTGATTGTTTGAGTTTACAAAACTACACTCATACCTAATTTGTGCTAAGAAGTTGTGAGGACAAACGCTCCATTAAATTTAATTCTTTTATTCGGATAAAAATTAGCTCAAAATTTAACTGGGAAAGTTTGGAGTTTTCTCTGAAATGTATAGGATAAGTGTAACGTACTGCAATCTAAATGGACTCTACGCCAGAAGACATAAGCCTTGTTTGTGTATTCACCAGGGGTATTCAGAATGGTCCACATTGGATTCCATCCCATTGGAGTTGAAAATTTCCCTGTACGTTAAATTCAAGAACGACGTCGCACTTATTGTACTTGAATTTGTCACTTTCTTTGCCTGAATCAGGTTACCTACACTGTCACCTACTCCCCAAGCCCTAATGGTTAAATCTGGTGAAAACACCTTTGGTGAGAGAAATTATCATAATTTTTTCCTTGAGTCCGCAGGTGCCAATGCAATGCAACGTTTTGTAGCAATATAACAAGCTTTTGTAAACAAATATGCTCCCTGTTTTCTGGATTATTTTACGCTAAAGTTTTGAGCATATGGACTATGGAGTTTGAATGCTGTAAATAGAGATTATGACACCCACGATTATTATTTAAAACATTTTTTTCTGATAATTTTACGAGGTTATTAAGTTTACAAGTCCCTTGAATTCTGAAGATTTCACTAAACTAACATTGAAATATTACTTTCTCGCATATTTGTAGTGTAGGGCAAGTATATTGTGGTCATGACAAAATATCGAAATCGTGATAACACTGGAAAGCATGTTTCACGATCCGTAGAAACAGGTAAAGTATATATGGAATGACGTTTGTCTGTCTGTGGACATCTTTAGCGGGTAAACGGTCCATTGTATTCATTTTTATTTAAATATGGATTTCTGGAATTTTATTGGACCGCGTAGAATTTGTTTTCCATAACTGAAAGATTAAGGAGATTATTCACGAAAAATAGTTTTATTTTAAAGAAATAGTTTTAACGAATGCATATTTCTTTACAAAATTAATAAGTACCAATGTAAGACGAATGCAGAATGTCAGAACATAGATTAAAATATGAATGATTATATTCTTTAAATACCCATTGTAACAAGAAAACTGCAATTAATTTATTGTTGTGAAATGCAGTATACTTGTGCTGTATGGCACACACTAAAACCAATCCAAGCAAAGTGATAGAGGTAAAAGGTTCTGGGTTCAAATCTCAAACCTTATGGCCGGCCAATTTGACTTGAATTTTTCATGGTTTCCTCATTCGCAAAGGCAAACGCCGGACTTTTAGGACTTGTTTATTTTCCATAACTCATTTCTGCTATATCAACTAATATCATAATCGCTGAAACTGAATATCAGTCAAGAAGAACAATAGAAATAGATGTACACGAATTAATTACTAAAATATCCTACCGGTACACCCAAACATTCTATACACGTGGCATGGTCTATATGCAGTTATCCATGCAAAATAAGTTAAGTAATAATACTAATAGCAAAAATAATAATAAAAACATAGTAGGCCTAATGATACTAATAATAAAGATAGTAATTGACATATTTTGTTTAATAAATTTCTTGAACAAGTATGAATTTAAAGATCAGAAGTTTTCAAACAAATATGAACAAATATGAATTTAAAGGTCAAAATTTTTCAATCATAGTAATATGTAAGGCCATAAAAATATTCCTACATCAAAATAGCATCAATTAAAGGAGGACAAAATCATATAATTGACTATGTTTAATTCGCACGCATTTTTCTCTTGACCTAGGCAATCAAAATCTATCTGGGCTTTATCCATCCTACCATCCATATTTTGTACATTTCCTTCACTGCCAGAATTTTCTCCAATACTCACTTTTGTTCTTGGTTAATATTAAGTTAACTTAAACTTTAAACTCGGAATTTATTCTTATTTACTTTGGAATGCTGGAATGTGGTCGATGCTACCATTTTAGTACGTTGTAAATTGGTAACTAGAATAGCAAAACATTTCAGAACGATAGCTTAGATTTATAACTAGAATTAAACAATATAGACTATACCGAGCTGTACGATATGTCACGACAATAGCAATGAACATTGCTGACTGAACCGCCATATTCAAGATCACTAATTATGTAAAGAAATTTATTTTCTTTTGCTTGTTGTCAATTCCATACGCCTACTAGTTTTCAACATAGAGGTGGAGATTCGTGTTTATTTTAGGAGGCTGCTATAAACGTTTGTGTAGGCTAATGAACGGGGTGTGTGAGTTCAACTCAAAACGTGCGTTGAGTTAACCTGGATTTTTAAAGAGTTCCTAGTATGTCTATAAATCCTTTGAAAATATGTTTAGGTCAATTTTTTTAAGTTTTAGATAGGTTTTCTGTATTATGGTTAGAACTTCTTCAGTTTTATTACTGTTTTAGGTTATTATCATTAAGTTATTTCTTTCTTAGATATCATCAATGGTGTAGTCTGAAAATTTCCACAGGGTATATACTCTTTAAGTTGCGGCCAGCTGTTAATGAAGACAATACTTTTATTACATTTTTTTAATACAGAAGCAGGGAATAAGAGACATTTATGAATAAAATAATTTAATTTCTGAAAAAATTGTTTCCTGAATGCAAAGTTAAATTCTACCCACAGTTTGGAAGCGAAAGAGGCACAGAACCTAAGGGTTATGAGTTTAAAGAATTTTAAATACATTTTATTGATTACATTAAACACAAATAGTACAGTAAAGAATACCTTTCAAGACTACAGTATTTTTAAATAGCAATAAACTCTTCTTTGGGGCTGTTTCCAACACTGTCGAGTAAAAATCACTCAAAGTGCTCTTTTCTCGAGTCACTAAAACTTTATATACGAACTTATAAATTGCTGTTTCAAGTCAAAGACGGAATGGTCAAAATAAGTAAATAAGATATATAAGACAAATGTTTACGTACTATGTTACTATAGCCCCCTGCACACAGGGACAGTAGAGGCAGCCAGTACTGGCATATGTTTTTGATGTGATTTTTGTTATTTTCTTAATACTTTACATGGCTGTATTTTCAAAACGGATTGAAATATTTAAATAAAAATTTGTATTTATCTTAATACACATGAAAATTACATCTCTACAAAATTTCATCAAAATCAGGAACGGTGAGGTTAAAAGGGTGTGTTGATCTGACACGGAATGACTCTACTGGCGGCCACTAAACTCAAACTCAAGCAGGTTTGAGTTTAGTGGCAGCCAGTAGTCTGCTGCACGTTGTGGGATAATTACTGGCTAGCTCTACTGGCTGCCAGTACTGTCCCTGTGTGCAGGGGGCTTATGTTTACGTAGTTTGTTCGCTGTTGCGACAGACGTCATGAGTGTTCAGAGTAGTTGAACCGATCGCATGCAGGAGCAGTGTTTCGATTTTCAATTTTTAACACACTGTTTTATATTAGAATAGAAAAATGTCTTATTAATTCGAGGATGGGGCATAAGTTAAGGCAACTATGTTTTCTCTTTTTAAAATGTGGGACCAATTCAAAATTACGAAATATGGAAATGAAAGGGCAGAGTATGGAATGTATGTATAAAGAAGATTATGGGAACTAGATATACTAAAGAGAAGGAAACATACCCTTAAACATCCATACGCGACTACATCGTGCCACTCAATGTATGAAAGCACACATATCCACTCCATAATCAATTGAAGTTTAGTACGGATAGGCATTATTTGTCAAAGCTTCAATCAGCTCTACGTGGTATTCTCTGGGATTTCACTCTCGGGCATTTGGACGTAAAAATTCTGTTCACGTCTTGTCGTATACATTCTGCATGGAGACTGACTCACAACTGGATTACCGTTGCCTTTATTCGTACATCAAAATGCTACCAAATGATACGTCCATATAAGAGAAATGCCACACTCTCCCGTAACAAACAGTATGTCATGGTACCATCGTCTTACCTTAAGAAAGTAGTCCGAGAAAGAAAAAGGGTTGCCGCGATAGCCTATATATATATATATATATATATATATATATATATATATATATGTTAGCAAACATAGAGCATACGCTAACGAGTAAGGATAGGAATATCTGCGCATTCCCCCAGACTACAGCACAGGATGTAATTAACATGCAATACAATATGTCTCGACTTACCGAATTAAAATTTGTTTATATGGTTTATTGATGGGAACTTCGCTCGTGCAGGTTAGTTCTTGATGTCACGGAAGTAAATCATCTTCACGCAATAAACCTTGTCCACTACGTTACACATTGAATCTAGTAAGAGTAGCGGTAATTTCGCCGTCTTTTTAACCTTGGTTCTTCAACAGGTGGTTCTGTGAGATATGTTCTAATGTCCAGATACGATGTATAGAGGAAAGCAACTGTATTGAAACTGAGAAATACGATGGAGCCGATCATGTCCACTTGGGAGATCTCACCCTCCATGCACGTGTGCAGAAATACCGAGTATAAAAAGAGGAGGAGAGAAAAAACAGTTCTTTTGCTGAGGTACATTCCGTGTCCACACTCTGAGTCATACTACCCGTCTCCTGTTGCTCTAGCTCGGGGCTAAACCTTCACAGAGAAACGTATGCAAGAGGGTTTCATAGGATATTGTTTACATGTATCTAGCATGTTTTCACTTACAGTGTATTCGTAGCTTAGTCTTATAACATATGGAATGGTACCGCAGAATGATTTCCACACTTCATATTTATGTAATTGAAATAGCTTTCACCATTGCAGGAAGTTACTGTTAGCAGATTGGTTACGTTGTTATACGGCAAAGGAGACAAGTCTTTTTGGGACAAAATGTTTTAAATAAAACATGGGTAGCCTACTCCAGAAAGGATGATAAGCCACGAGTCCCAGAACATCACATGACGGCATTTTCTTTCTTTCTTAGTGGCGCTTCATCCCTGAAGAGACTATGCCTACCGCCCGACCACTGCGTCATCTACCCAAGGCAGATGGCAGGATTGGGAGCATTTTGCCAGTACTCACTCACGGTCGTTGGTTATGGTTTCCGGTGACTGGAACCGCTACTTCTTAATCAATTTTGCCGTTTATTGTTTAATCAAAGTTTATCAAAAATCTTATTTCATAGTTCAAAAGTTACTTCACTCTGTACTTAGTAGACAATTAAGGAACGATTTTATTTGTATTAACTCAGGGTTTCAATTTTTGTTCTTACTACTTTTCCTTTTTTCTTTTTACTTTTCTGTTCTTTCTTTATTATTATTACTTTTTAGGTTTTGATTTAATTATATTTTCTTTATGTATTTTGTAATTTGTATTTTGTAATGTAAATGGCTGAACTGTGCCCGAGCACGAGCGCTTGCTCATTCGGGTGGTCTTGTTTTGTTTTGTATAAATATAAATAAATAAAATAAATAAAATTAGCTCCTCAGTTTGAGTCGCGAGGCTGAATGCACCCCGTTCCAGATATCTCTACCTCAAAATATTCCCGAACCCAGGCCTGCGGCTACGCTAACCATAAGACTATGCAGTTGGTCAAAGTAAAGTTATCTCTATAGTATAAATTCCGTGAAGGGCCCTTATGGTTCCAGGAGCTTGAGATTCCCACCATTTTTAGACATTCGTCACATGAAGATCATAAGGTTGCTAGCCTTATGCATCGGCCGTCTTTATCACCAGAATTTAACGTGTTACTCATTTTTGTTAGAGGTTGAGTAAATCCCAGGACCATAGTGTCATCAGAAGGATTAGGCTAATTGAAAGTTCCCAACGATTTCCTTGGGGATCGAACCCGCGATTTCCCAGCTGGTAGTGCATAGCTTCAACCAACATTGCCTCGGCTACTCCATCCCATGGCCGTATAGGGATGGAAAATTCTGGCGGAAATGACAGAGGCACCTAAAATTACGAATAATGCAACTGTCTCTAGCTCTCTTTATTGCACATGCATGAATCGATTCTTTGTTAACAATAAATTATCAAGATAACATACTGTGGGACATATTATAAAATATTTTATACATAAAAATGTTTAAATAGGACATTAAACTGTTTTATTCTTAGCATGTTGGATCTATTTGGGCCACACATAAAATACAATCGTAATCCAGAAGGCATTGCGATTCCAGACTCCAAGGGGTTTATTATTTCATGTTGAGACTGTTACTCGGTGATGATGTGGGCGCCAATCAGTAAATGAAATTCACTGATAAATAATTATGAACAGTCTTTCTCTCGTCGGTGGTTGAAAATGAGGAAAATCGGGTTCTCGCAATTCAGAGCTGACACTCAATCAGAGGCTCACCAGACAATTACAGTTTGAAGGCTATTTATTATATACCACGTAAGAGGCCTTGCTCACCACAACAATACAAGATTAATATATATGGAAAGTTAATAACGTGTTAGCCGAAGACTAGACGAACCAGTTCACGCGACAGCCATTTCGGGAGCGTTCATTCAACGCGATCGATGTCTTGAAGTCCTTGATGCAGAGTGATTATGCCGTTAAGATAAAATGGCTACGTCGAAGAGCCTAGAAATGAACATAACTTTAATTTATTTGGCTAAGAAATGAAAATGGCTGTAAATCTTGGCTTCGTAATTCTTCGTGTCTTAGATACTGAATCCGAACTTGGATCTCCCGACATTCTGCACAATATGTATAACTGTACTCCCCTTAGGGAAGTACAATCTGAGACGGCTTGGACTTTAATAACTAACTCACATTCGACAGGTATCTATCGCTCTTTCTGTATCATAACTTTCCATTAGGAATATTCATTTCCACAGTTACTCCAATATTATGTGCAATATTTCATACATTACTGCTTTTATTATTTACAGTAAATATTAATTACAATATTTAATTTTCATGATGTTTAATATGACATTAGTATCTTTATTATATATATGGTCATATTAAACTATTGCAAATGCCCTGGAGAAAATTTATTTAATGAAGAAAATTCATAGAAAGCAATTGAAAATAAATTTGATGAATGAACATTTTCACCAAGTTCCCAACGTTGGACTTACTCATGAAATAATATATTTTCATAGGCCTATGTTGCATATCTTTCATAATATCGTTAATCAGATTTTATTTTTTAAACAAATTATTGATTAGCTCGTCTCATTGCTACTCCCATATGGAAGTACTTTATGCTTTCACAACATTTTGCTGTAATAAGATCTTACCTTTGCTCCTCTCGAGCGTGTCTTATTTCTGCACTTCCTAGAATATATTGTGAACGAATAAATTATTTATGCACCAGGAAATAACTTCTTGTCTGCGTAATTTACAAAATATGAAGTTGAAAAAATAAATACTAACTATTACATATATCACAAATTAAGTTTTATGTGTACAATTTTTGGAATTTCTTCGGGATTGAAGCTTCTTGTTTTATCACACGAGATAATATTATTTATTTGCATTTTTACGCAAGTGATTCCTTCACTTTGAAAATTGATTATGCAAAAAAAAAAATTGTACCCTAAATGCACTGATTTCTGTGATTCCAAGAGATTTCAGTCATTTGAATCAGATTCATCTCTGGAATACGCAAAAAATTACACTTTGTTATTTTACAAGGACATTAGTTACCTGTTGGATTCGTTGACGTGACTGACAGAAAAATAAAAACTGGGGAGTGGCCACTATGATAGATTCGTCGACGTGGCACACGAATAAATAACAAACACTTGGTGCATAATATCGCGGATCTGAGTCCGAAAATCGGTTCATCGGGATATTGTAACATATATATACATACATGACATACTTGACAGAGGTTAGCTTGGCATTGGGTGAAAATTCAAGTAATTTACAAGGGACTAGTACATGCAGTTTGTTTGTGCTCAATACTTACTACGCTCATTTATGCATAATAAAAGTTAGAAAAATACACTTTATAAAGAAAAACAATAAAAAATGATATATAATGCAATGCCCTTAAAAATATGGTTCTCTGAAATACATTATTAAGCTCTTGGCGTATTAAATTGGCGTAGGAAAGATCTGTTATATCTTCCTTTCATCTTTCCTTATTGGGCCATACAAGTTCGTATTCTGTGTACCGTACTTTGCTACAATTTCGTACGGGCCGTTAAAATGAAGCTCCATTCCTTTTGTTCTCTGTTTCTTGGCACTTGACAGTTTATTATTTCTAGCAAGTACTAGATCTTCAATGTGCTGATGCCAATTTTCTTTTTAGGCTTAACTTTGGACTTACGTTATCGGCATACCGTTTGATCCTATCGAACGCCTTTTTGCAGTGCTCTTCCTCGGTGATTTCTTCACCTTTTCCAATGATGGCCTTGGGTAACCCTGCAATAAATGGAATGTGCTCCTTGGACAACGTTAGCTTAACAGGTGCCTCTGGAGTAGTAGAATTTATGCTGTGATTCAGGACTTTCTCAATAACGCGGCAATACTTTACCCATTCTGTGTGCTTTTTATGAATAACCACTCTCAGATACAGAGCTATATCTCTCATATATTTTTGAAAAAAATTTGCAGCCGGAAAATATAAGCTGGAATTACATATATTTTTTAAAATTTAATTTATTATTACTGCATGCTCCGTTACGTAGTAACACTACATGCAATTCTTAACCTATAGCATAAAGGCTAGTTTACACGACGAAATTAGGTTTCGTAAGTAAGTTTCGCAACTGTTTTTTGCTTGAATGCGCAAGCGCAAGATGTACTGGCAACAATGAGTTACGAAACTTCGCAGTTTCGGCTGATTCCAACTTTTCAGGAAACTATAATAGTAATGTTGATATTTTATGCTTATTTAGCTTGTTCGTGTTTCGTAAAATGAAATGGGGAAGTGCGGAAATTATGAAATGCCAGTATTCATGCGTGTTTCAAACATTTATTTGGGATTTTAATAACTTTAACTTCAGAAATAACATGAAATGTGTGGTTGCATTGGAAAGAAAATGTGTGTAATTAGTTTCACGAAATAACTTTCATGAAAGTGGTTACGAAACCTAGTGTCATCGTGTAAACTTGCCTTAAGATAAGTTGTGATTACCATTCTACTTTATAGTTTCTCAAAATCTATTGTGTTAATGAATTGTAGAAATTCTTTTAAGTATTTCTTAACTAATTCGTGGCCACTGACCACCTCTTATAGTAATGTTTTGTTTTAATATTAGTCTTTCACTGTTCAATAGATTGCACTCATATATTAAATGATTAACTGTTTGGTTCTGTTGGATACACTTGCACATTGCACTTTCCAATATTTTGAATCTGTTGTAGTATTCCCTGGTCTTCCCATATCCCGTTAGGATTGCTGTAGTTTGACTATTGAGTGGAACCCATTGTTTTAAGCGTTCCTGTACTGAGGGGAAAAACATTTTACTGGTAGCTCCCTTTGTTGTATTCTCCACATTCCGGGATATATGAGCTCATGATTTTCCTCAAGCATTTTCTACTCGTAATTTTCCCCATGGGAAATAATTTTACATATTTAGTAAAATAGACTGCCATTACAAAAATATGCTGCGGTACCCAAATTGGCCATGCGCATCGATAGCAACCAAGTAGATTTTAGTAGGCTATATCTGATTATTGCAGACGGTACTGTGTCATATTTTACATGTAACGGTTTAGTCTTCTGACAAATTTCACCGTTCCTCAAAATTTGTCCAATTTTCTTGCCCATGTGCTTAAAATAAAAGTTTCCAAAAATAGCTAGTTGGACCAGTTCTGTTCCTGAATGAGCCAAAGTAACTAGAAATTTATTAGTTAAGTCTTATTAGGCATTCAGGGATTATTGTCTTCCATCTCTTTATCTCCGGTCCGTGTAGTGTGTACAGTGTGTCATTTTTTACAGCTACGGTAACATTTTCATCCGCTACAGAAAACTCGCGTGAGTTATCAAATAACGATGCAAGATTGGGGTCTTCTCTTTGTAATCTAGTAATGTCCTTCATTTTATTTACGAGTTCCCTTTAACCGGATGTTGGTACTGTATATATTGCGACTTCTTGTTGGAGGATATCTAGAGTCTCAGGAATGTGATTATTTCCCTCCAGCCACGATAACAGATCGCTGAAAGTATTTAGCTTTCCAGGGACATATCATACTTCAATATCGTAGGCCATTATTTCGCATATAAATCTTGAAATACGGCTACTAGACAGTTTGCATTCTTGCAAAAATGCAAGTGAAATATGATCGGTATAAAATATTACTTTCTCATTGAAAATATAATGTGTAAACATTGTGACACAATGAAATTTAGCATAAAAGTCAAATTGAGTTATGCAAGCATTTGTCTCCATTTTTGTTAGGCATCTCGAAGCAGTTGCGATTACATGATTTCCTTCTTAATCTTATTACAGCAATACACCTGCTAATCCTTCGTTACTAGCATCAGTGTACATGATATACGGCAATCCTGGTCTATGTCTTTCTAACAATATTGCTTCTGCGAATAATTCCTTGACTCTCTCAAAGGCTATTTTCTCCTTCTCACCCCACTTAAACTTTACATCTTTACGTAAAGAATTACGTACCAGGGCCACTTCAATTGCATATCTCAATACAAATCTGGACTGAAATTGCAATATTCCGATCAAACGTCGCACCGGATTCACGTTTTCCGACTCTGGAATTTTCTCGATCACCACGATTCTGCTCGGCTTAGGCCCAATGCCTTTAGCATCAATAATGAACTTTAAAAATTCAGCTTTATGATAAATAATTCGGCATTAGACGGCTTTACAGTCATGACTGCTTCTTCTAATTTACTAAGCACATAATCAATATGGCCGGTGTGTGCATCGAAGTCAGCATCCATAATTAAGAATTCATCAATGTACTGCAATAAAAATTCGTTAGCACTATCTCCAAAATCTTCATACAGTGCACGTAATAATGCTGCTCCCGATGTCTTTAGGCCAAATGAGCATCTTCGAAATTGTAGCTTTTTTACGGAATGGACGAAGGATGTATGTTTTCTATCTTCTTCTGCCAATTATATCTCCCAAAACGACGATTTAAGATCTAGACTAGAATAATATGTTCCTCTCTCAATTTTAGCGAGAATCGCACGACCTCCCTAATATCTTCAACCGTTTTATCATGCCAATTAATTCGTTTCTCCCTTAGAATTAAATTATATTCCTTTCTTGCACGAGTATACACCCTCCTTTGATCTTCAGGATTCTCCCATCTAAGCTGTTTCAAGGTTACATTACTCGTTTCTTGGAGAATCTATGATACTAGAAGGCCTATTTACCTTTTGTTTCATTGTTTACTGTTCATTGAATAAATCGCGCATGGGGCTTTGGATTGATTTCGC
The DNA here is from genome assembly GCA_964059195.1 of Ectobius pallidus. Classification (NCBI taxonomy): domain Eukaryota; kingdom Metazoa; phylum Arthropoda; class Insecta; order Blattodea; family Ectobiidae; genus Ectobius; species Ectobius pallidus. The sequence continues at coordinate 157,689,769 of CAXKWD010000003.1, read as the reverse complement.
TTTCAAAAGTGTAATTATTTACCGGTTTCTGGTAGCTCGACCACTGATTGGCTGAGGTCTAGAGCCAATCAAAATGCTTTGGGTCCTAGGACATAGCAGTTTATATAATAGATCATATATCTTAGAGAAACGGCACATACTTTTGTAATACAACCGTGGAACAAATTTTGTACGTCCTGACACGATTTATTTATGTACATGTATATATTATTTTATGTGCAATGTGTGAAATTTCTTCCATTGCATAATGTTATGCTTTGCATTGATTTCTGGATATTAATGGTAACCTAGTGATAAAGGCAGATGTTCTCTTCTGAACTTACACGCAGAAAACAATTGTCAGCTTAGTTATGTAATTTTTTTTTGGGGGGGGGGAATTTAAATGTTAGAACAATATGTTCATTAAGAGAAATATTTCACTAAATGGGCCTATGGTAAAACGAAGAGAACGGAAGGACAAATAAAGATATGTACTTAAAAAAAAAATTTTTGTCTTATGCGTAGCAATAGCACGAACAGCAACTTACATCCTTCCGCTGGAATTTTTGTATTGAGAATGTATTTAGCATGCATATAAGAAAAAACATGCGCCTTCCATACTCAAACAATGATTAGCAATATTATATTGACAGTATAAAAATGATTATAAACTCTTGCTCACGTATAAGACGCGTTCATTTAAAGATAATTCGGACCATAAACCAATTTCAACTTTAATCTTAGAGGACACAATGCTGAAAATACTAATCTTCACATTTTTTAAAAGCCAGAAATCTCGAAATGTTGGGGCCATGTTTCCTTTCCTGAAAGTTCTTTCTGCATATATGTTAGCTTTATCCTAGATATAGTTTCAGTTACATCGGAAAATTTTATTAATTTTTCCATCGTTTTACATAAAATGGCTCTACGATGCTATTTTAATTTTTGAATGCTGATTTTTGGTACGCGATATTAAAAAATGCATTTTAATGAAAGTTCATCTGTTAAGGGGTAAGATTTCCGGGCTTTTGAAAGATGCTGGCTTGGGGTGTTTTTAAATGTAGGCCTAGGCTATATGTTATTTATATCAAAGAATCTGATATAGGCTACAATACAACAAAATTTAGAGCAAATTATAAAATCCATCTATGTAACTTATATTAGCTTATATTAGCCTATAAAATCATCGACAATCATCGACAATCTGACAAAACTTACTGTCCAAGGGAAATTCAATATGAAGAAAAATGCTAAAACGAGAACCACTTAAACACGTGGAAATTAAACACCTGCACCCTCGTGTTTCAAAGGCTGATTTACACATTAACAAATGGCATAATATACTAATTTTACAATGTTTATTGAAGAAAGGAATACAATGCTGAGGGAGGTTTCACAAAACGTAACATATACAAAAAATGTATAAATTTTGAGGAGAGAAATTTTTCAATTAATTCATAAATACATTATTGTAGCTAATGTCTGCTTAGTGGGAAGGATATAAATAAAATAGGTTGAGGATAATTTACATATTTTTATAACGAAATACTGTCTCTAAATTAATCCTCAAAATAGCGAATTTTTCCAAAAGTCAACATTTACGCACTTTTCTCATCATTTTCTAATCTTTTCAATCAAGATTTTCGAGAAACACTTACTACCTTTTGCATTTAAAGCGAAAAAATTGTGCACTAAAAAGTAGAAATATAAATCTCAAACATTTACATCTCTTTGTTCTGTTGTATCATTAAGCAATTCGGTTAACACGACTGTCAATAATAAAGTCATAACAAGAACAGGACACTTCACTTATAAACATTATATTATTATCTAATATGTAGCTTCTTCATCACGACACACAGATGCAGCATTATTTTCACCATTCCTCTGAAAATCCCGAAACACGTCTTAATAAAATGTTAATGCTTCTTCTGAAGAAACATCGAAGTACTTCAGTAACTTATTTATGACAGAACGCTTTTATTTAACTAACGTGATTTATGAATGGACTTTTAAAGCTGTATCAATAGTCTTTGCACTGTTTATTCTTGACTTCAGAACTTCAACTTCAGTACTGGACCCTGCTGTTTTCACGAATACCTGCCCCTTCGTACATAGCAGAACACAGGCGTCAGTCAATTTAAATGGAATCTTCTTCTTCAAAATGTCCTTAGATTTGGATTTATAACAAAATATTTGCCAGTCTCTATCAAGAATAAGACACTTACCATGTAAATTTAAATAAAGAATATGAAGTTTCAGTGAGTGATGTGTAGATGTTCACTTTTGTAAAAACCCGTTGTCAGTAGATGTTTAGCTTTGTGAAAATTCCGTCACTTCATCCACATTTTACGTAAGTAGAAGTTAAGTTTAGCTAAATTTTAACCACTACAATGAATTCAGCTGGTACTGCAACATAGGGATACAACAATATCTCAAATTTGATTATTTTGTAGATGTTAAGTTTCGTGAAATTTACACCATTTTTTTTTTTTTTTTTTTTTTTAATGGCGGTTAAGACTGATTGTACTCGTAGAAGTGTGACTGGTTCACAAGAATAATGATAATCTAACACATGTAGATAAAGATATAAATAAAGTAATATACCCAGGTATAGTCCTAATGTTACAGGAGACCTCAAAAGACAGTCCATACTCCTCTTATTTGATCAGAATTAACAACTACAGTCTAGAGGACCATGGAATGCATACAATATTAAACCAGAATCTTTCAGGAACGATATAAGGGTCTAAATGGAAATAATAAGAAAATCATCTTCGAAAACGTTTAACATTATTTATTAATTCCTACAGAGAAAATTAGGAACATACTTTTAATTTCATCACGCCTATAAACTGTTACCTGCATGTTACTAAAGTTATGTAAATGATAATATTCGAATACATTGCGGGTTTATTCAAGACATAGGCCTACACCTTATAAGTGAACTCGTACTTCTTAATTTTCTACGTATCGGTAATTGATAATCTTCATGCATTATATTATCCGTGATGAATGTGTAAATGTGCAAATAAAATGTCTCCCCTGAAGTCGTCATATTAACCTTATAGTGAAATTGGGATCAGAATGACATTAAAAACACTTTTTAAATAAATAACTCAGCCGGGCTGGTTTTAAAGCTGCAGATATCAACATTTATGACTCTATCCCTCTTACTGTAGTCAACTACATCCAATGACGTTACACTATTTTTTTTTATTTTCAACACATTAAAATTTATTCATTGGTTTTGCATTGAGAAACATTGGGGTCAATGTGACCCCATTCAAAATTGGCTTTCTTTCTCTGAAGTAATATAAAATAAAATGCTTATGTACATAGTTGTCCTGTTTTGAAGGTAAAATATATGATTTAAGCAGGTTTTAAAATTTCAATACTAAGATATAGCCCTTGCAAATTACCTGGAGTCTTTTATCAGTGTAACAAAAATATTCTGGTAGTAGCAAGATTAAGATTATGTTTTTTCAACATCTAAACTTAAAAAAAAATTAATTAACTGCATTTTCTTTATTGCAATACAGACCACAATAATTAAAAGTCATGAGTTAAGACAGACATCTAACACAAAGAAATGTATCCCAATTAAATACTGACTTATTATTTTGAGTCATTTTTTATACAGTAAATAAAAACACGAACAGGTTTTGACTCTATTTAAAAATGAAGGACCACTTTGGTTTTTAAAATACTCGTATTTTACATGCTGTATTAAAATGAATTGTTTAATTTTTTGAATAAATTATTCAACTGAACGTCGCGTCGCTTAGACTAAGGTTACAGCTCTTCTTGCGGTGTCCATCAGTCTGAAACAAGATAATAAAAGTTATGAAGTTGATGGCCTACATTTATATCAGTGGAACAATTTAATTCTATACAAAAAATGGCTAGTAAGAACGAGTGAGACCGATTACTTTTCTCGCGAAATAAGGATGGTTAAGGATGCTATGACCTTTTAATAACTAATCTCGCCCAATAAGTTAATCCCGAAAGAAAGGATTGATACAGTCTTTCACCTTGAGTACAGCCGCTAATGAAAGCATGCTAAATGCATTGCCTTGCATGTAACGTCTTCAATTGATTATCTTAATGTTCGAGAAATAATTTACGGGTGAAACATTTTATGTTATTTTGAAACGTAAACTTTTGTTAACAGAATTCTCTAAAGAAACAGGTGCTAGCACGTAATAGCGATTATTGAGGATATCACCAAATGTCACTGTCATTCTCTTTCCTTTCGAACAAATTAATAATATCCATTTAATCCATTTAATTTTAACCACTACAAATACTATTGGGGTACGCAGTAGCCTAGTGATTGAGGCGCTGCGCTATAAACCGGAAAGTCGCTGGTTCGATTCCCGATGAGGTCGTTGAGATTTTTCAATTGGCCTAATCCTTCTGGTGGCACTATAGCCCTGGGGTCGACTCAGCCTCTAACAGAAATGAGTACCGGGAGCAATCATGGGGGTAAAGGTGGCCGTTGCGTAAGGCTGACAACCTTACCACCTTCATGTACCGAATGTCCAAAATCTGGGATCCTCAAACTCCTGGAACCCCCTGGGCCTCCATGGCCTGTATAGGGATCACTTTACTTTACAAATACTATTATTCCTACTGCTACTATCACCGTGTACCTGCAATCATATACAAATCAAAATAACATAAATAAGTCTTTCGATGGTAAAAATGTGTTCCATAAAGATAATACCGGCAATTTGAGAAAACACAATAGGCTATTTAGTTTCGCTCAAAACATTACCCTCGACCTACAGTCATTCAAAGTCCTTTTCAAATATTGATTTGTTTTAAACAAATTGTTGCCTACGAAAAGAGCCTGAATTCTGCTACAATACGAAATTAAGAAAATGTTTTTTTTTTATTTATATTCTATGTCAAACGAAATAAAACTACTTTAGTTTTAAAATTTACTATTCAACGTAATGTAAAACGTCATACGACTTTCGACCGTTATATAGAACTTAACGAGACTCACACTAGCGCTCGTTTTGTTTAATTTATGCTATCCTGTTAAATGCCATAGAATGGTCTCACACCGTAATGAAAGAATATGACTTTTTCCAAGTTTTGCTTTGGTAATTTCACTTTCAAACTAAGACAAAAACATTCACTGAGCTCAAGTAAGTTACCAATAAACTATCAGAATTCGTGGCATTACTGTTGATAGTTAAGGTTCAGAAAATAGCACAGCTCTTGTGCCATGGGCATAATGTGCAAGTAACCCTTCTTTTTTTGCAAAAGTAACATCGCAATCGATTTGAGAAACACGATAATACCTATACGTACCTGATTAATAAACAAGAACATTTCAAAATTGTAATAATAACAGCTATTATTATTATTATTATTATTATTATTATTATTATTATTATTATTATTATTATTATTATCGCAATACATGGAGTAGTCAAAATAGTAAACATTGCTTTCATAAACATGGTGCTGTTTTGTGGACTTCGAATTATCATGGGTTTGGAAATCACAGATTTCGCCGGAATATATTTAGATGAGTTCCGAGGCACGAATTGCATTTTAATAACTTGGCCTATTCACCAGTAATATATAATAAATAATTAATAAAAACTTAATTATTTGACTAGCATTTTAGATGGAGACAATACTATAAACAATATAATCAATGTGACTTTTTTCTCTTAACATTTATTTAAGTAGGCCTATTGTTTGATGAAATTTTGAAGATATTTTGCGTAAAGTATGATTATATTATCGTTATAGTTCCTAGCGATTCATACCGGTAAGTGTATAGGTCTAATAAACACATACAAACAGATGCATTTCATTCTTCCTGTTGAGGTCATGTCTTTATAATGTTTACAGGAGGTGATTAAAAGTAAATTCCAACGTTACTGATCTATGGAATATATTCAGCGTAAAATATTATAATGCAGAACAGATATAAGCGTAATTCACTTTATTTCCGGAATAAATCTTAATGAGCTTCTACAGTGTTGACGTATGCGTAAGTCACTGCCTAGAGATTCTCTGAACTGTTTAGAATGCATAAAACAAAGAGGAACTGTTTATAAAACTTTCGTAGGAGATGATAAAGCAAATTCCAATAAAGATTGAGGGAATCAGTGCTTTGACTGGTTGATTCCAGACTCATTCTTAAACCAAATTGGTGCAGTTCGTTATTTGAGGTGCTTTAAACACCACACTTGAAAATATCCTACGGGACTCTCTTGTTTCCAATTTTAGGTGAAGGAGCATGAAAGTAGGGATAAACCTACAGGGGTTTCAAAGCAATAAAGGTTTCTTTTAAAATTCAAACTTGAAATGGTAATGTGTGTTCTCCTGCATGCACTTCATATTCAGGAGGCCGCCATGTAGCACTTGTGGTACGTTCATGAAATATTCAACGACATAGAAAAATATTCCATGAAATGATACCGTGTTTCATAAAATATATGCCAAACGTTGAATACTGATCATGGTTCAATTTATTAATTTATAATCAAATTATAAAGTTATATTAACACATTGGGCCAATATGGATTTTTCTTAACATGTGAGTTTAATGTCGGCCCTTGTGGTCCCTGGTCGTCATCTGGCCGTCATTACTATCTTCATCCCTTCTGCACCTGGTTCGGAATTAGTGTGTGTGCGACCTTTGAGTCTCGTATAACTGATCAGATGAGACATGAATCCAGACCTAAGCGAGAAATACGCTTTGAAGCCACTCCACAAACTCATATTGGTACCGCGACCTTCAAATCAAGGTTCTTGTTCAAGCGTCTCCCCCTTATACTGCGTATGCATAATGTCTCGGAGGTGGTGGCTTTGGGCCATCCAGGGAGACCTTCCATGTCCTTTTCTTGACCAGAAAATTATGTCAGTGATCCAAAAGTAGTCCTTCTCTCGATAGGTCTCGAACCATTAAAGTCCGGGCGGCGTGGGTCACATATTAAGTTTTGCAACAACAGAGATATGTAAAACTAAGAGAGAGAAAGAAGATTTGGACAGTAGAGTCAGATTAACATTGTTTAATGTTATGGTTTATTCTCATTCCTAATTTCTTTATAGTTTTGGCATTCTCCGCGATTTAATAGAATGACCCTTTTGAGTGATTCTTTCTCAAGACGTGGGGTAAACGTACCCTAACTCGCGATATTAAGAATTCGCCTTACAATTCAAAGGACATTATTATTGCAATTATTATTATATTCACTTTTAGTGGTAACATAAATGCTATTTATGCATTTTTAATTAAAAGGGATTATTTATTAAATTTAATATAACAACTACTTCACCTTTTAGAATAGGCTACCGTTAAATACACCGGTATACCTAATTCAGGAAGTTTTATTTAACTTCATGAGTCCACATATCGAATTTCGTGATGGTCATATTGCAATGCTTGCACATAGGCTATTACTGAATACATGACATGTACTCTATTTATTTCCCCATTGTTTTTTTGCTTAAAAGTGTCGGCTTGGGTGGCGCACTTAGTATCGTGCTGGCTTTCTATGCCCCAGATTGCGGGTTCGATCCTGGCCCAGGTCGATAGCATTTATGTAAGCATAAGTGTCACAGGCCCATGTCAGTAGAATTATTACTGGGATGTAAATGAACTCCTGCGGGACAAAACTCCGGACGATCACATGCCTAAGTTGCAGTGCATCCCCGTCGTTAAATAACCATATACCAAACAATTTTCTTAAAAGACCGAACTAAGAATTAATTTGTTGGACTTGTTGTTCGCCATTGGTTGGGAGCACCGGTTCCAGGAGCACATTCTGGAAAGTAGATTCACTACAGATAGTCACTTTAAGGAAGACAGACTTATAATATATAGGTTCTCATCTAGATCGGACACATTTTTGCATTGCAGAGATCTCAAGTCTATAACTGCAATATCTTAGAAATGTTATTGCTAGAAGATACATAAATATCATATTCTCCGGAAACTTGCGGCGACATTGCATCTCTAATCTTGAAACAAATAGTTAGAAAATGTTCTTTTTAAGAAGCTTCATATGACCCATTTCAACATAGAATAGAGTTCTAAGTACGACATAAAGATACAGTAATTATTAATAAAATATATTATTGTGTTTACCCTTTTCTGTAAGGACTGCAGTACACATACAAAAGAATCGCTGGAAAGGTTAAGTCATAATGAAAAATTCAATGCCATAGCCGGGATTTGAACCAGGATCTCTGGCTCTCCGTGCCGCTGCTCTACCATTGCGCTTCCATGGCAAAGTGCCGGAACAACATGAATGTCTCCAACTGACTCTAGATCCTACACACGGCCAGCTGAAAGAATGATCGTCCCAAAACAATCGCTGCTTTTTTATCGTAAAATGAAAAAGAACTGTAAAGACTTGAACTTCTTGCGTGTAATAAGATAATGGATGCCATCTAGGACGAATGTTTCAAACGTAGCCCAGAAAAATACGGCACTTATCTTCGTATGAGTTTCGAAATACCGTATCTCGGTATGATTCTCCAAATACCGTATATCGAAGTAAAGTATTCGCGAAATAATGTGATGATGATGATGATGAGTGTTCTGCCCGAAGGCAGGTTCAGACCTGGGACGAAGCCATGGGGTGATGACCACGACTCGTTCGAGGAGATTCAGGCAAGGGTGATACCGCGGAGATTTGCCATTTCCTCTCGCGGGATGGGAATGAAAGGACAACACAGGAAGGAAATTTTCCACCACTGAAAAATCCCCGACCCGGCCGGGAACCGAACCCGGGCCGCCAGGGTGAAAGGTAGTCACGCTACCAACTCACCCACGGCGATGTAAGGAAATTAAGTAGACTTACACTATATCACAATTTTGAATTATATTATGTTTAGGCGTATCATGTAAATAAATGTATAAAAATCGTACATCCTATACCTCCTGGGATCAAATTACTTACTTTTTTACATTAATATGTTCACTATCTAACTGAATGTCAAAAAATTTAATTATATATTCTGATCTGCAGTGAGCACCTTTCAGGAATCAAGAACTATTTGAAGTTATTAATATTTTATCACATTTTTGTACTTTATATTGAAACATGATCTGAAATAGGCCTAGCTCAATTAATTAATTAATTAAGTAATTAAAGAGATAGAGAAAGAGTAAGTGGATTTTGTGTTCTGCATTTTCAATGAAATTGTTAAAACATTGTCTTCTAACTAGGCTAAAATCTAAGTTAAAGGAAGATCATTTTATGTTCAAGTATAATATGTTAGGATGAAACGAAACAATTCTGAAAATCATTGCAGTTATTTCCTGACACATTTTGCCAGCAGTATTATTATTTCTTTAATAAATTATGATAATATTTTCCTATGACGTTTAACACAAATTTTTATTTTCCTGTTTGTTTCTATTGATAGGCATTTGAATAAATGCAACACAATATGATTAAATCTTAAGGCTTTTAGGAGGCCGTATTTAGAAACGAAATTGTATTTTGAATACCTTATCATTTCAGTTGCCCCATTCTTCCATTTTAGTTCAAAATCATATTCAGGACGTTTGTTTCTTTATTAGGGTTGTTTAAGTGGTTGTTTCTGCGTATCTGTATGTAGGCTTGTAACTATCACCGTTTCTGATATTTTGTCCGACTGGAGTTCTTTTACATGCCTGAAAATCTATATGCATGGGCTGTCGCAATTACGCACGTATAAATGCAATTAACTTAGACAGGATCGAACCCGTTTATTACTGTCAACAGTATGCTAGCTATGGTCTTAGTAATAAAATAGCATATTATAATAAAATATAAAATATGTACATACTGCATAAGCAATAAACTTGCTTCAATGACACTTCAATCAAATTATACTGCTTCCATCTGAATAGAAATATATTTTGTTAAAGGAATAAAATGGTTAGTCTATGTAAAGTGTTTTTTAATTCAACAAAGCTACTAACGTGACTGCTAGAGTAATTTATTAAACTGGTATGACAATAGAACTATTCTAGTATAGGTATAGAAAATGCAAGGTTATAATTACCGAACATCTTCTTAATAATTAATAAACGTTTATATAGTGTGTCCAGAAATTAAGTACCTATTTTGCAGAAATAGAGTTTTTAGATGCAAGGTGTATACGGTAGCTCATTGCAGGTATGTTGTAACTTCTTTGTTTATTATGTGATTTCTGCTGAAGTTCTTTCACTGACTTTGTGGCAGCAGTTAAAGAAATTATTATTTTGTTACCCCTAAGTGAAGCTACATAATGTTCAGGATCCTGAAGTGGGTACATATTATTGTAATGTCGAAAGTGCAGGAGTTATCGTGTGATGACATTCGGTTGAAATAGCGATTCCTGATGGACTCATAGAGAAAACAATTTGCATGTTGGATGCATACACCCTAGAAGTGGATGGCCCGTTCCCTGGTCCTCATAGTCAGGTACTGTTTTGTGTGGGAATTAAAAAAAAATGTGTGTTTACCCAATCCTTTACCACATTGTGAGGGTTCTGAAATACTGTCATTGTCTTAACACCCGCAATGCTTCAGAACTACTTTCGAGTCACTATCGAAAGATGGGAAGTGAATTACGATGTAAAGTGGTGAACTTGTATAATGGAATGAGTAACAAACATATACCATAAAAAACTTTGCCACTAAAATCACTCTTTCAACAAGAGAGATACTTAATTTCTGGACACTATGTAGGATTATGTCGACGCTAATGACAGTTAAAACATCTCCCGATATAAACAATGTATTACAATATGAGTCATATGCTAAATTAGTTAAAATGCTGATAGTAATTTTGTGATTTTAAGTTTTTGGTTTATTCAATTACCATTACCTCGAATAGTTATATCATTTGTAATTAGAGTATTAAATAATTTAAAATATGCATTTTGTGCAGCTTATTGGCACATTTACGTACTTGGTAAGCTGCAGTACGATTTAGAAATGTGTAGACCTGATTTTCGACTACTTTCCATAATTATGTATCGCTGCTACTCATACAGAAGCTGTAGCCCCATAGTTCCAAAAACATATTGTCTATCTGTTATAGGAGATCGATAGGATATGGTTTCAACATTATCTAATTCAACACAGAACTTGGTTTAACATCATTTATTTCCCATAATATCAATATTAAATTTGGCTATGAAGTAATATTCAAAAGTCAGTATAGTTCTGTGAAAATTCTTTAAAACAAACCTTTATTTACAGATTGCCAAAAATATAGTTGCTTTAAAAATACTGTTTTACATAAATACATCAAGGTTACTATGTACACCTTTTTGACTATTCGCACCTGCGACCTTTGAATTATATACTGTAAAACAATATTTTATACGGTATCCACTATTCCTTTTTTCTTTAAACCTTAAAGCCAATGAAACGCAGCTTTGGATTTATGAATTACCCTATACGTGACTGTAGTTAATTTATTTTTAGAAGTAAACGCTCAAAATATTTACTGCAGACTAAATGTATGCTTCTGAACACAGGCCAAAGGATTATACCATTTGAATGTAACGTAGCGTGCGCCAAATACCCAGGGTCCCTCTGAGAGCCCCAGAGGCACGGTACACCACCAGCAACTCGTGACCACAAGCAACGGGGCAGGACGGGGGAGGCCCGCAGCAGAGTCTGGCCCGAAAACGGGAACGGAATGATAATGAGGGAGGAAAGGAAGTTGAAGTGGAGAGTGTTGGTGGTATGATACCCGAGAAAAACCTCCAAGGGTCACGGCTTTGTCCACCACAAACGACACACCCGCCGGTCCCGAGTTCAAATCTCGGGACCGGCGGGTGTGACCGTTAGCATGCTAGGCCCACGCGCTAAGCATGAGCCACCGTGACGGCACTGTTTTACCAATACAAATATACAATAGTAAAGGAAACACGTTGGATCCACAAAATTACAAACAGGGCCTTATACTTTCAGAAGCTAACATGGCAGACATACACAACACACAGTGGGACACACCAGATAACCAGCAATTTTAATTGGTTTTGAGCAGAAAGTCCATGCTTCTGCAAAGTGAATAATGGCTGGGATTTCACTCGGTCTGCGTGGTGATAATTACATCACACTACCCTAAACTAATTAGCTATTGAAGGGAAGCGTACTGACTCAAATTGTTTGTATTGTCAAACCAATATACTTCAAAATTAAACACCAATTATTTCATCTCCGCATTGCTCATATTTGCTATAGGATGAATATGAAAGTAACTTGCAATGAAAACTTCATTCTCTTACTTTAACTGTTGTAGAGACTTTTATGCGACCCACGCCTGGAGGAGTATTACCTTTGGGTCAAATACAAACTTTTTTTATAAAACAAGGATATGGAAGGCCTCCCCGTATGGGTGATCAGCCCAATGCCGGGCCACCTGATAGGCAATGTGATCACATTGGACGAGGTGCATTAGTCATGCACTCCAAGCAATGTGCGGATGGGACGAAGAATGATAATCACGGCTAGAAGATCTTCGGAGAACTCAAGGGCCTAAAGTTATCCAGTATTCGTCTCATAGGTGAGGAAAAACCCAGGAAAAAACGCACTTGGACAACTCTTCCCGACCATGAATCGAACCCGGGCTCTCTGCGGGAGAGGGGGCAACGCATCCCCTGCGCCACATCGGTGGACAAGAAATAGGAATGCCACCAATTATTTCATCCCCACATTACACGTATTTCTTAAAGAATGAATGTGAAAATAGCTGGCAATGAAGAAATAAGGACGCATCCGTTAAAAAAATTATAAGTAGAACCCGTATTTTTAAACAAAACACCTGACCTTTAATCATAAGCAAAAATTCTATACAATACTTCCCAAGACACTCCTGGACAAGCAATTTCAACTTTTTTTTTTTAGAGCATAGTTTGCTTATTCTTGAGAGAAAACTATTTTGCTTGCTTATTTTGTGATTTTTAATTAAAACAACGTATTTCACCCAAAACTATCACATTAAAAGTGCTTATTTCACTCCTGGACGTCAGTCTCCTTTCTTTTGTCAGGTAATTGAAGCATTGTTAGATTTTTAAAAAAGAAAAAGATATTGAAGAGGAGTTCATCGGAGAAGAACTGTTCTGTTTATCATTTGCACCTGTGACGTTAGATGAAAGTTTCACTTTACAAATAGTTCTTCACTGAGAGATGCACTAGCTTCATAGAAGATATAAACTGCGGATGGCCTCCTTTACATGCTGTTAAAGCCTGAATACGATAAGATTTCTAGGAAACTAATAATATTTTATTTTATTTTCGTGTAATTAGTTTTTACTAATTAGTTTTATTTTGGTGCTTATTTCTTACTTTTCGCGCTTATTTTACTTAATTTGAGGTATTTTTAGAGATCGATTTGATCAATTTCTTTTTAAATATTGGAGTCAGCGGAGATCGTTGGAGAATTTTTATACGTCTATTCTCGGTGACATTGTTGGAAATTGTGATGTTAATGCTTTCGAATTGTATTATTACCTCAGTATGAACATTCATTTCCCGACCCATAAAATGGCTTGGTTCTAAAAGGGCCAATGTCAATTTCTTGCAAAAATGAGATCTATGCATTAATGAGCTCGGCTAGTCTTTACCTTTCGTATACTAAAAGGGCCAATGTCTGATACTATTAAGACGTAATAAAGAAACCTTAGAGGCCAATGTCGGAAGTTCTCAGCAAAAAAACTTTACTTCTCAGTTATCTCAAAAGGAAGTTTTATTACATTGGCCCATTTAAAACCAAGCCACAGAAATACGGATAATAATTAAAATAGAAACTTCATTGCATACTTGAAGAGTTTTGGTAAGATCATGTTAATTGTAATAATGTAAATATTTGTTCAGTTTTTAGTAAATAATTATTTATTTCATGGGATAGAGACTGTGACACTTTAAACTTAGTTCTGGTATTACATTCAACGGTACAAGGATTTACGAATCTCCATCCTTTGCCTTTGATGATAAGCATCTACGTCCCAAACTGCACCATTGCGCAACTAAGAACCCACAGACAATCAAGCAGTTTTCACAAAATGCTAGATCGTGGAAGCATATTGACGTGTCTTACGTAATGGAAGTGTTGTTATGTTCTTTTCTGTGAAATTTAACATATTTGAAATCATTTGTGCAATCGCGAAGTTGCACGGCCTGATCGGAAACGTGTAGCACTCGTTTGTGCAATACCTTCAGTCCGAAGGGGGTCTGGACTTTTGCGTCCCAGAACCACTAAACTAGGACTTTTGCGTCCATTGATCCTCAGGTCCAATGACCCGTTTGCATCCGGGTCTCTCTAGAGCATTACCAAAATGAGTCCCATGGAATACAGGCAATATTAATGATTAGTGATATTAGTGTTGGTGACAGGTTCTGTTAGGTTATGAACAGTGATATTAATTTAGTAAGGCATTCTGAATTACCCCGAAATTCTAGTTTAGTGGCAGTTAGGTTAGGAAAGGTAATATTAGTGTTAGTGACAGGTTCTGTTAGGTTATGAACAGTGATGTTAATTTAGTAGGGCATTTTGAATCCTCCCGTTCGTAAATGTGCCACATTACATCTCCCGCGAGGTTTGTCGTGTTTTGAACCTGTTTACCCAGAATTCTAGGTGCTCTGGTGATGTGACGTCACACCTCTAATGTTCAATCACCAGTTTCTTCCTCATAGGGAGAGAAAAATGTAGCGGAATTCATGCTACTTTTCGCTAGATCGTATTATAAAAGAAAGACGGGACGCACGAGGGTTGTTTACGTCAAATTGCACCGGACGCACGAGGGTTGTTTTGATGAAGCGACCACTCGCTTTAGGACGCAAAAGGGTACGACCCGTCTGAAGATATAACTATGTGTTATGGGCATTTGACGATGGGAGTATACTTCTGTGACCGTCACCGGTGTGCCGGAATTTTATACCAAGGAAGTTCTTTTACATAGGCCTACTGTAATCTATCTATAAACATAGGTCTGTCACATTTATGCCCATAAAAAAGCCATAGACCTGGGTCGGGATCGAACACCCGACCTTGAACACAGAAAGTCAGCGCAATACTCAAGCCGACCCCAAGGTATGACGGCGTCGACATCTCCAAGTAAGGAATGTTATGTTGGAGTTTATCGAGTTACAAAAAGTTTACCTGCATTGTGGAAGGTGAGGAGTGAAGACTATAAAAATAAAAACTTTAAAAATTCCACATGTGAAACAATGATTGCAAAATTAATGGAAATAGAAACAAATGGAAATGAGTAGACTACTGTCATATCAATAATAATAATAATTTATTGTTGCCGTTAAATACAATGTATAATAGGCTATGTCAAAATTTGTAAAATAGATATACCGGTATTACACAACAATACCACAATCTAAAGTTCAGTCAAATTATAAAAAGGACCGTTACAAAGACATTTTTTCATCTGTGATTTAAAACTACGATCATTATTTTAGTTGTTAGATTTGCGTTGGCAAATTATAAAAAATAACACGGATGATGACTTGACTGTATCTTGCCTATCTTTATAAGGTACTTGGAAATTATCAATATTTCTAGTATCATTAGGCTTACCATACGTCCTCGTTTGCCCCGGACTGTTACACGATTTTACGTCTCGTCCGGGGGTCCGGGGGCAAATGAAAAAATCCACGATTGTCCTCAATTTTTCTAAAAGTATTACGCAAAAAAAATCAGTTTTAACTAACAGCGATTTTCCATTTATATGTGCCGCACACAATGTGCATACATACTTTCCGCATTGTGCACATTTTTGTAATTATTATGACGTTAATGAAGAGTATTTTCCCTCAAATTTACCAATTTTAAATTTGTAACAGACATGCTGTGACATAGCGCTCGCTGCCATGTTGGCTATTTTCCCGCCCTTTAGCCGCCAGTTAACTTTGTCTAAAGCATTCAGCAGGTCGCGCAAGGGGTGCTCATTTGCCATGCGCAGTTACCTAATATCGTTCGGCGCGCATGATGACGTCGCCCGCGAGGGAAATGGTGTAAACATTAACCGTAGCACCTGCATTTCATAGTGTTTCCGCGTGAAGTTTTATGTATTATTAGTTTCTTTTATAGCATTATTCGCCAGTCGGTTTCCTCACTATTTGATATGGTCCTTAAATATTTAAAGTTCATATCTTGTGCTATGGCTGCGTGATAATCAGGGCCCGGATTTTGATGACCTAAGATTGTTTGAAAAATTACCTACAAAATGTACAACTTGCATCTCAGCGGACTGTATGATAGATAATTAGGGCTGATTAAAATCAAAATGCACGCCATACATTCGAATAGAAAATAAAATAATAGGTTTACAAGAAACAAAGACCATAGGCGATGTAACACGACACTGAATTCTTCTTAAGCACAATCACTCGCTAGTTCTTGGTTGATGTCTTGAAGATCTTCTAAAAGCAGAGATGATTGAATCCGCCCAATAAAAAACCTTGTTGGTTTCAATACAGATTTATTTAAAATTCCAGAGGACCACTCGACTTGATACGTCGAGAACTTGTAATTATTAATTAAGCATATACATATAGCAATTGTATGCTATAAATGCGATTTACAGTTAATCTTGTGATGTCTTTTAATCTCAAATCACAAACGCAATGCTAATGTCAATAAATTAATTTGCGTGAAAGCAATATTCAAATATATATGAATATTAAAATCTTTTAAACACTCACTTGTGTAATGACTCCTTCTTGTAACGAATATCACTACAGGAAATAATCCTGAAGTCCAATCAAGCTATATTAAAGCTAGTAGAGAAGCTTAGCAGCGACGTAGAAGAAATTCACCATTTTGCGGCGAATAATAATTAGAACTGCTTCTGTGCAGATAAAATTAATGTTGATAAATCCTTGAATCGTTGTAAACAGATTCCAAGACGAATAAGTATTAATAGCTGCTGCTAGCTACGTCCAGAGAGAATTGAAAATCCTTTCAGAGGATTACACAATAGACGAAGAAGGAAGACGAATGAAGAAGTAAGTTTGAATTGAAAACAATGACTTGTAACAATACTAAAGAATCAATCCCATTGGACGAAGATAAAAACGATTAGGCAATTTAAAGACAAAAGATTGTATTTTGACAATAAAAATAATAATTACTAGAAGGCCGTGAGAAAAATTAACATTGAATAAAATCTTACCAAGGTCGAAAAAAGACAAGAATAATTATTAAAAGATTATTAAAGAAGGCCAAGAAAAATAAAAAACTACGTCAAATCTCAAGTATCAAACATAACTGAACACAAAATGACCCTAAATTTTAAGGAAAATGATTTAATAATTGTAAAGAATGACCTAAAAACTTATATTTTATTTATAAAAATTATTATTGTACACACAAAGTTGTACATAATTGTAAAAACTGTAAACGCAGAAAGGATTTTGTAGGTCTAAAAACTTTGTTCTTTGTTCCTGATTGGAGCATTAGAGAAGAAACGTAAAAAAATAGTTTTTAAAATAGATCCTACAAAAAATTTTGCATTATACTAACCAAGTAATTTATTTAAATATTACCCTATGGGAAAATAAGACGACAAAAAGTTAATAAACTCAATGTAAATGCATGAAAATGACAAAATAATGAATGAAATGACATGAAAATGACAAAATGACCTAAAATAGAAATAAATGCCCTAAAAATGCATAAAATGACAAAAAATGACCTAATAAAAATGTATTTCTATAATCTAGAGGCCATGATTAGGATTCACCTACATGTTGACAATGTCTATGCAACTTCAATAAAAATATGACATGTCATTAGAATCCGGGCCCTGGTGATAATCATAACCTAATAGAAGTTTCCAAGTATGATTTAGTGTTTTAGGTTATTAATGAATTATGATATTTTAGCTTTCTCGTGAACATTCTTTGCTCAAATAGAGTTCTTTCGTTATAGGCAGGTAATAAGTTTTGTCAAATGCATAATTTACGTAGACAAACAAAATTTATTGACTAACGTGTAAACTCAGTCAAAATATCCACACTCCGCCATTGATTATTATTGTTATTATTATTATTTTTATTATTATTTCACGTTAGAAGCATTGTACATAAAGATCGGCCTTGATGCTTTCCGTTCTAGTTACATGTTAGTTTATAAACAAAATGTATTAAGTAAAAATTGTTTTCTAATTTACTTTTTTCTGTGCTAGCTTTTAACTCGTATATGCGAGAAAGTTTGTGCAACATATTTTGCACCATTTGTATATTTTTAGTAAATATTGTATATTTTCCTCACATGATGTAATTTTTTACCCACTTACAGGATAGATAAAATCGTAAAATTTGGCAAAAATATTGGCACATACAACAGCCATAAGTGTAAAACAATTGGTGATTCTAGCTGCCCCATAAGTATGGGAAAACTGGCCATATAACCGTAACATCTTTCACATCTACGACAGTCTAATCAACCACTTATTAACATTGATGTATACTCACTTCCAGTTGAGCTAGAATCTTGAAATTTGACAAACTTATAGCTTTTAGCCTATAACCGATGGAAAAAATTCCAGGAAGTTAATTTTTTTTATCTTTTTCCCTCCAAAATAAACTTTGAAATTTTAAAACAGTAGAACAGCATGTTTTTTTGTAGTAAAGGTAGGCCTATTAGTTTGTTTTGATTGCAATAGTGTTTAAAAGTAATTTTGAATTAATAGTACCTATATTTATTATTTATTGAATATACAATTAATTAAACCCTATTCCACCCGGAGGTATATTAGGGTTATAGTTACAAGACAATATATTTGCAATATTACTACTTCTTATCCATAGGCTGGATGCAGGCCTTACTACTCTAAGAAAACAAGATAACTAATATATTATATTATAAAAGAAAACTATAACATCTTAAAAATAGAACACAAAAACTTTTGGAATTCTCTATAACAGCATTTTTTCCTAAAAATATCAAAGAGTGGTTTATCTAATTTCTTTTTACAATAATCTAAGTGTGTGTCCAATATTTTTCTTTTATGCTCTAGGACTGGGCAATGAAAAATTAAATGTTCAACAGTTTGTTGTTCAGTACATATACATTGATAACCATTCTGTCTTTGGATCATGAAACGTTGAAAGTAAAAACCAAATTTGCCATGCCCAGACAGAAACTGAGTGATTATGAAGTCCGGTTTTACACTCGTACAGCATAGGCGACACTCAACTGTTGGAAAGAAGATTTCTCTCGTAGTGGTCCCTTTGGAGCTGGACACCCAATGCTCATTCCAAGCAGTCCTAATATAATCTCTAAGTTTATTCTTAGCATAAGATAGGGGACACAATTTGTAGCTAAAATTTAAATTCGAGGTCGCAGCATTTTTTGCCAATTCATCAGCTCTTTCGTTCCCTAATGTGCCCATATGGCCTCGCACCCAGGATAAACAAACGTGTTTCTCGTATGATATTATCTTAGTTCTAATTTCTGCTGCCAAGGCATTTAAATTGAACTTGTTGTTTATAGCAGTAAGTGCAGTTTGTGAGTCACTGAAAATGCAACAGTCAGAATTTTGAGATTTAGACCATAAGACAGCCTCCTTTATAGCAAAGAGCTCTGCTTGTACAATTGAGCACTCTGTAGAGAGTCTGGCCATTTGTGAATAAATTTCCCTACCACAACAGAACACCACGAAAGCACAACCGATTTTATCCACCATTCCTTCTCTGCAGAATTTTGAACCGTCTGTAAAAATCTCCAGATTGTGATTCCTGGTACATCCATTGTTATTAACGAAATTATTGAAGTAAGCAGGATGTCCGGCAGTAGTAAAGTGTGCTGGTCTTTCGATATCCAAACGCAAGATTGCGTCTTCATATGTGAAGCCTTTTCGGAGCAGCGTAATTTCTGCTTTTGCAATACCAGACAAATATAAAGGCTCAATGCCCGCAATTACTAAAGCGGCATCTGTAGAAACAGTTCTATATGCTTTAATAATCCTCAGAATAAAGCCTCGTTGTATTTGTGCTAATTTATGCCGAGCCCAGCTCATATCAAAACATTTCCTAAACACCGAAGCACAATACAACACTAAAGGTTCAACTGCTGCTCTATAGATAATTTTCAGAACTTCTGCATTGAGACCCCACGTTGGTCGAGAAGCAAAAGCCAGTTTATTGAGTAGAGTGTTGGATTTGCTAGCAACATTGTCAAAGTGAGGTCTAAATGTCATTTGTTGATCCAAGATTACTCCTAAGTAGGACATCTGATCTACAATTCGAATGTGTTCCTGATTCATTTTAATTATTGGCTTTTGAATTCTTCTTTTTCTAGTAATAATCAGAGCTGTTGTTTTCAGCGGATTAAAATGGAGTTTGTTATCAGATCCCCACTGACATAATACTTCTAATATTGTGTTGACCTTGTAAGTCAAATTAGGCACATTTTTAGCTTTACACATCAATAGAGCATCGTCTGCATAAGCATATAATTGACATCCTTCAGGAAGAGATATTTCTAACATGTTGTCATACAAAATATTCCAAAAAGTTGGACTACAGGACGAACCTTGAGGACAACCTTTGTCAATGACCTTTGTAATGGAATTGCTCCCAATTTGTAACTGAACACTGCGGTTTTGAAAATAACTCTGAATTAAGATGTATAAATTTCTTGGACATTTCTTCCGTTTTAACTGCACCAGAATTTTTGGCCACCAAGCATGATCAAAAGCACCTGTAATGTCCAATGATATTAATATTCCGATTTCTTTCCTTTTAAGCACTTCCTCAGACCACTGCCTAACAGATAGCACAGCATCTTCCGTGGATTTATTCGGTGTAAAACCAAATTGATTGTCACTGAGAAATTTTTTACTGTATAAGTGGTATCTTAACCTATCGTTCAAAAGCTTCTCCAAAATTTTACCCATTACAGGCAACAGAGAGATGGGCCTAAAGGATTTGATATTAAATTTATCCTTTGAGTTAAGTTTAGGTATAATTTTCACTCCTGCCTTTTTCCACACTTCAGGAAATGTTCCCAGTTCCAAACATTTGTTAAAAAGGTTCACAAGTAGCAATGGAGAAATATGAAAGATGTTCTTGATTATATTAGCTGAAATTCCATCCAAACCAGGAGCCTTGCTGTCATTTTGGTTTCTAATAACATTTTCAATTTCCTTGATGGTGAATGGGACATCATCTTCGGTACTGGGAGGAAGAATAGATTCTTCCCGAATTTCTTGTTGATATTCATTGTCTTGAGTGTCATTGGGAAAGAAACTGTGTACCAAGATGTTGGCTGTTTCTAATGTTGTTCTCGAGAAACCTTGTTCAGTTTTAATGGTGGTAAGTGTTTGGTTGTAGTTCTTGGGCTTACAACATATCCTATACACTTTTCCCCATGGATTTTGGCATGTCTGAACAGAGCATAAATTTTTCCAACATTGGAATTTAGCCTCCTTAATTTTAGTTTTATATTCTTTTAGGACACTTTTATATACAGATTCATATCTGACAAGAAGAATTTCATTCTTGCATCTGTTGAATCTTCTGTATGAAGCGAGGACTCTTTTCCTTAGAATATCTAACTCGATATTCCACCAATAGTTTTTAACTGGTTTCTGAGATATTTTTGGGAGATGTTTCTCACAGATATTAGCAATTGTATTCATGATCTAATTAGTTATTTCATTTAACCCATTCCCGTTTTGGACATCGGAGAGATCAGTATATTGTTCCATATCTCTTGCAACTGCTCTATTGAAGTGAGACCATTTAATATAGTACCTATAGCTATAGCTATTATGAGATATATATATATATTAGGTTTGATTTATCGCCTTTACTTTTGGTTTGACCGTCACATCATCACTCTAAATCATGTATACGGTGTAGGTCTTTACTGCATTAAAATTCCCGCCCATATTCAGAATCTTGAGCCTCCTTAATAGTCCAGTCAATAAAGGTCGTAAAACACCAAATAGAAAAAAAAATCGTGTAGCTTTGAAATTTTGCAGAGTTGTCGGAGGGAGTGTCCTGAACAATATACTAAGAGTCCCCGAAGGTGGGGGGTGAGCGGGGGGCCCGCAGAAGGTCCCGTTTTTAGGTTTTTCGCTTATATCTAAACAATGGTGCATCGTAGAGAAAATTTTGCTATATACAAAAATCAATCTGATAAAATTTCCTACAAGTTTTATCCTAAACATTTCTTTCTATTCCCAATAGTTTTCGAGCTATCTTCCAGCGAAAATAATAAATTTTCGAAAAAAGCTCTTTCGCCTCACGCTTTTCGACACACTTTGCCTTCTGAAGCCTCAGTCCTTAGATATACAGCAATGTTCTCATGAAAGAAGTTGTAGGGAAATAAATTTACTTTAAAATGAGTTGTCATTTGTTATTCTGTTTCGAAATTTTCAAAAGTTATAACAATTTAAAATTTCGGTCAAATTTCGAGATTTCTAAAGAAAACCATGTGTCGCACTTTCTCTATATTTAGGGTTTATATCTTTGTATATAAGCTGTATATTGTGTACTTACATCATGGAACTTACACAACCACTGAAGTTGAATTTATTAAAAATCCGATCACGTTACAAGCACAGTACATGTAATGGAAAATACATTATATTCCATGCAAGAAAAAAAAAATAGGCACAAAAAATTATGTAGTTTTGAAATTTGGCAGAGATGTGGGGGAAAGTGTCCTAAACAACACAGTAAAAGTCCCATGGATAGGGGGTGAGCGGGGGGTGGGAGGCACTTTTAAATATTTCCCCATTTTTCCCTAAATACGCAAAAAAAAGCTATGGTTTCTAGCAAAAAACAGTTTATGCGCAATATTAAACGACATAAAAGTTCTTATAAAATGGATCTGAATGATATTTCTTAGAATTAATAGTTCAGGAAATAGAAGGATATGAAGCAAACCAGTTCTTAGAATAATATTCGTAATAAAGGTAAACATCACACATAAAGCTAATTATTATGATTATTGTTATAAAGCTTATAAAAATCCCATGCACGTGCACGTGCACGTTAAAAGAAATATAAATCAGGCCTATTAGCAGTTATATTTTACGTTTAAAATATAATTTGGAAAAATTGTAATATTTAGAAATTATAAAACCTAGTAGGCCTACATAGTACTTTAAATAAATGTTTAGTTGTCTATTTTTTTCAGTCTCCAATACTGGAATCCTAGTCCATCGTATGATAAGTTAGGGTTATATTTTTCTATCTACCGAACACTCAGTATTTATACACATATAGCCTACAACATTGATTAAAGAGTGCCTAAACAACTTATTTTGCTTGGACGTCATCAATTTTAAGCTCATCTTCTTCTAATGGTATAGTCTACTGTTTGTGGATGAGCATTTGATACCAGCTTTTCGGCATCCGTATCTTCCACCACACCGAGTTGCACAGTAACAAAATATGATGTGCAAATATTCCCAGGAGCCACATAGACAAGTCAACATTTATTTAAAGTAATAGGTGGGCCTACTATTCTTACAATTTCTAAATATATCTAATTCCTTACCATCTTTCAAAATACCGATTATTTTTTTTAACGAGACATAAAACGGCTAAGCATTGCAACAACAATAATAATAATAATAGGATTATAATAATAATAATAATAATAATAATAATAATAATAATAATAATTACAATTATAATGGTAATGATTTTTATGTGTAACATTAACCATTAGTAAGTATATTTTCCTAAGAACTAGTTTACCTTTGGCATCATGCTAATTTAATTATCGTCTGCTTTCTTTTTTGTTAAGAAATATAGGCTAATACATAGGTGTATGTAAAACAGAATTTCGATAACTGTCATACTTCATATCCTTCTATTTCCTGAACTATTAATTCTACAGAAATATCAGTCAGATCAATTTTATAAGAACTTTATGTAGTTTAATTTTGTGCATTAACTGTTTTTTGGTAGAACCCATAGTTTTTTGTGTACTTAGAGATGACTGAGAGAAACGACATTTAAAAGTACCCCCATCCCCCATCACCGCTCATCCTCTATCCATGGGGACTTTTACTATGTTGTTTAGGACACTTTCACCCACATCTCTGCCAAATTTCAAAACTACATGATTTTTTGTGTGCCTATTTTTCCTTTCTTGCCTGGAATCTAATGTATTTTCCATTACATGTACTGTGCTTGTACCGTGATCGGATTTTTAATAAATTCAACTTTAATTGTTGTGTGATATTTCTTCACTTGTTTCATGATGTAAATACACAATATACAGCTTATATTCAAATATATAACCCCTAAATATAGAGACAGTGCGATGTACGGTTTTCTTTCGAAATCTCGAAATTTGACCGAAACTTTAAATTGTTATAACGTTTGAAAATTTCAAGAAAAAGTAACAAATGACAACTCATTTTAAGGTGAATTTATTTCCCTACAACTTCTTTCATGAGAATATTGCTGTATACCTAAGGGTTGAAGCGATAGAAGGCAAAGTGTGTCGAAAAGCGTGAGGCGAAAGAGCTTTTTCGAAAATTTGTTATTTTCGCTGGGAAATAACTAAACAACTGTTGGGAATAGAAAGAAATGTTTAGGATTAAACTTGTAGGAAATTTCATCAGCTTGAATTTTGTATATAGAAAACTTTTCTCTACGATGCACCATTGTTTAGATATAAGCGAAAAACCTAAAAACGGGACTAGGACACTCCCTCCGACAACTACTACACGATTTTTTGTTCTATTTTTCGTTCGTTGCCTGGACTATAATGTTTCAGCTTATTTCGCACGTAGAGGTTACTGTTTTTATAGAGGCAAATGACAAAAATAAGACACAAAAATTGTCCTTGTAATATGTTTAATATCGTCACAAATCTACGTACTGACTATGCAACTGCTTTGTAATAGCAGCCATATGCCCGATCGTTCCCTCGTGGATGACGTCACACGCTGATGAAGCAGCCGGCCGCGAGAAATGGCGCTACCTTAGTAGCTTTATATACCTTGAGGTCGCGGATCATGTTCTTGCTTTTCTGTTTTGAAATCGTTGTGGTTAAATAAGAGCTGAAATGCCTAAAAGAAAGTGCACATTTAACATTTGGCTAAGAGAAGAATTTCCATTCTTGCTACTTGTAAGTGGATCTGACGGAGTGAGATGCCTTAAGTGCCGAGGGGAGTTTTCAGTGGAGCATAAAGGTCGTGGGAATATTGAAGAACATAAAATAGCAGAGGAAAATGTTATGAAATCTAAGACTATGGATTTATTTTTCAAACAAAGTGAATTGAAAAGTGAAGAGGAAGATTGCATTGCTAAGGAATTAACCTTTGCATACCACACAGCTGTACCAAATTTTAGTTTTAAATCTACTAACTGTACTTCGCAATTGATCAGTAAATTCGGAATTCAAAACTCTTCACTTATCCCAAAAGTGGGTGAGATCATTCAGCTATCTAAAAGCTAGTGATATGAGCACACCAAATCTTCTTAAGATTGTTGAGTACGTATTGTGTTTGCCTGGTACATCTGCAAGTGTAGAAAGGGTGTTTTCGCTGATGAACTGCTGGAGCACAGAGAGAAGAAGAATGTCGTCAAAAACTGTGAAGTCCTTCTTACAATTAAATTTAACTGTGAACACAGTTGTAGTGAATTTTAAGAGCTGGTGAAAAAGAACAAGGAAATCATAAGGAAAGCTGCCTCATCCGAAAAGTATTCATTCAGCGAGAGGAAAGAACCCGAAGCCGGACCATCTTGCAAGTAGTATCTTTTCTTATGGTATGCCTACATCTTCCACCAAAACTAAGTGTCCTCGATTTTCATTTTAAAAATATGGTGACCCTAAGTATCATGTACCTGTACACGTATCTCAATAATTGACACCAATTTATTAATATTTTTCTTTGCGTGAAACAACAATATAACAATTATACACAGTTAAAAAACCTGGCATTTTGAATAGCGGTTTACAGGGTGTTCTGGAAGATACCCTTGCATATAATGCGTAATGCCTTTTTTCTGAAAAAGTAAAATTTCATTAAGTCTCGTGGCTATTACCATACAATAACAATCCATATCTAAAAACACTTTCAAATAACACGTGGTATATCTGTTTCATATAATGTGCTGGTACTTTATTTAAAATACTTCTCAGGAGGTATTATACTCTTGATAGTCTTTTACAGACATGTCCTATGTGATAGTGCCAAGTCAATTCCGGATCCAAGTGCATACCTACTAAACTAAAATCTGTAGTTATTATACCTGCAAGAATCTGTTTTAGTGAAAAAAAAAATCTCTGAGCTTTGTCTGTATTTACTAAAAAGCTTTTGCTTGCAAACCAGTTATTAATATTATTGACAACATCAAGAGACATATTAAGAGTATCAATGTCACCATGGGTGAAAACAAATGTTGAATCGTCCGCATATAATATCCACTTTGCAGTTACATTACAAAGCAGACCATTCATCATAATAGAAAATAAAAAATGTCCCAATACGGACCCCTAAGGGACTCCGTATTTAATCACTGCTTCCATACTTATTGCTCCATGTACCTGAACAACATAAGGTACGATAAGGATTTATACCCATTACGTTTTATACCATAATAATCCAAATCTTTAACAGTAATGCATGTGGTATGCATAGGATATGAAGTATGGCAGTTCTGGAAATTCTATTTTACATACACCTATATATTATATTTTTTAACAAAAAAGAGAGCAGATGATAATTAAATTAGCATGATGCCAAACAAGCAAACTAGTTCTTAGAAAAATATACTTACTAATGGTTAACGTTACACATAAAACTCATCATTATTATTATTATTTTTATTATTATAAATAATAATAAAAATATTATTCTTGTTGTAAAGCTGAGCCGTTTTGTGTTTCGTTAAAAAAATTACGGGTATTTTGAAAGATGGTAAATAATTATATATATTTAAAAATTGTAAGAATAGTAAACCTACCTATTAGGCCTACATTAAATAAATGTTTACTCGTCTGTGTTACTCCTGAGAATATTTTCATATCATATTTTGCCACTGTGCAGCTCGGTGTGGTGGAAGATATGAATGCCGAAAAACTAGTATTAAATGCTCATCCGTTTGTGGAACCTGTCATGGTACATGCACCAACAGTATACCATTAGAAGAAGGAGATGAGTTTAAAATTGATGACGTCCGAGCAAAATAAGTTGTTTAGGCACTCTTTAATTAATGTTGTATATGTGTATAAATACTGAGTGTTCGGTAGATAGAAAAATATAACCCTAAATTATCATACGATGTACTAGGATTCAAGTATTGGAGACTGAAAAAAATAGACAACTGAACATTTATTTAAAGTTCTATGAGGGCCTACTAGGTCTTATAATATCTAAATATATCTAACTCTTTACAATTTTTCCAAATTATATTTTAAACGAAAAATATAACTGCTAATAGGCCTGATTTATATTTCTTATAAAGTGCACTCATATCATGTGATTTTTTATAAGCTTTATGACAATAATCTTTCTTTCTTTTCTTTCTTTCTCGTAGTTTTACCTCTCCCTTTTAGGATTTAAGCGACCCAAGCCGCCCGGGCCTTACAGGGCCGCGACCTGTCGGGAGAGGGATTACCTTTGGATCACATACATACTTTTTTGACCAGACAAGGACATGGAGGGCCTCCCCGGATGAGTGATCAGCTCAATGCCGGGGCCACCTCCGAAACAACACAAACACATAGGACGATACACACCTTTCACACACACACTCACTCAGAACAAGGCGAGGATGAGGATGAAGATGATAATGACGGCCAGATGATATCCGGGGACCACAAGGGCCTAAAGTTACCTGACATTTGTCTCATAGGTGAGGGAAAACCCCGGAAAAAACCTCACCTAGGTAACTTGTCCCGACCAGGAATCGAACCCGGGCCCGTTGCGTGAGAGGATTGGACGCATCCCCTGAGCCACAGCGGTGGACTTTATGACAATAATAATAATAATAATTATTATCGTAATGAGTTTTATGTGTGATGTTTACCTTTAGTACGAATATTATTCTAATAACTAGTTTGTTTGCTTGGCATCATGTTAATTTAATTATCATCTGCTCTCTTTTTTGTTAAAAAATATAATATATAGGTGTATGTAAAACAGAATTTCCAGAACTGTCATACTTCATATCCTTCTATTAATTCTACAGAAATATCATTCAGATCAATTTTATAAGAACTTTTATGTAGTTTAATTTTGTGCATAAACTGTTTTTTGCTAGAACCCATACATTTTTGTGTATTTAGGGAAAACTGAGAGAAATGACATTTAAAAGTGCCCCCAACCCCGCTCACCCCCTATCCATGGGGACTTTTATTAAGTTGTTTAGGACACCTTCCCCCACATCCCTGCCAAATTTCAAAACTACATGATTTTTTTGGCCCTATTTTTCCTTTCTTGCCTGGAATGTAATGTATTTTTCATTACATGTACTGTGCTTGTACAGTGATTGGATTTTTAATACATTCAAGTTCAATGTTTGTATGATATTTTTCCACTTGTTTCATGATGCAAATACACAATATACAGCTTATATAACTCATGAATATATAGAAAGTGTGATGTACGGTTTTCTTTCGAAATCTCGAAATTTGACCGAAAATTAAAATTGTTATAACGTTTGAACATTTGAAGACAAAATGATAAATGACCACTAATTTTAAAGCGAATTTATTTTCCTACAACTTCCTGCATGAGAACTTTGTTGACTACCTAAAGGCTGAAGCGCTAGAATGCAAAGTGTGTCGAAAAGCGCGAGGCGAAAGAGCTTTCTTCAAAAATTTATCTTCGCTGGCGGATATCTCGAAAACTATTGGGAATATAAATAAATATTTATAACCAAATTCGTAGTAAATTTTATAAGCTTGAATTTTGTATATAGCTACTTTTCCTCTACGATGCACCATTGTTTAGATATAAGCGAAAACCCGAGAAATGGGACCTTCTGTGGGCCCCCTGCCCCCCGCTTGCCCCTCACTTTCGGGGACTTTTATGGCCCGTTTCTGATACGAGTTTTATCTGCTTTCGCAAACTTACCTGTGGTACAACACGCACATTTATCGTTACAGTTACAGTTACCAGGGCTCGAGCTGATAACTGCGCCCACACGCGTGGTTACCTGCCTGTTTGCCCTATGATTCACATGAATGTCACCTGTGGCACCTATGTTCACATGCAGAATTAGTATTTTTCGGTAATTTTCAGTAGTTTAGCGTGCTTTTTTATTCTCCGTTCGTGCAGTGCCCAGTGTCCAAGATAAGTCCAAGGATTGGCGAGATCCATGTGGTATAAAGTACCGATATGGAGCTTACATCTTTATTATCATCGTTTTCGTCATCCCTAACCTCATCAGGTTCAGATTCTTGAAGATTTGGATCTTTTAAGGCTGTAGCTACGCCTTAGGTGTTCAGAGCTCCGAAACATCCTATTGAGGCTTATGACGACCGAGAATTTTTATGTGATTATACTATTTTATGTAATTATTGTAATTTTTACCCCTTTGACTTCGTCTATTTCAGTTGTATAACTGTCGTATGGAAATAAAATTAATTGAATTGAACTGGCACTGCATTAAACTCAACCATATTGAATACCTGTTTATTGGTACATGAGTGTGCGAAATACAATCAGCATACTCAATCAATTTCCTTTTTATTACCAAGAAATGGGAAAACGGCATTTTATGCCACTCACGAGTCCCCCACTCCCACTCCTATAATTTTGAAATATAATTTTTGGTGCAAGGGTCTTTTTTTTTATTTATTTTGTGAAATATTATTTTGTTGTTTATAGTTGTGACATATTATGTTTGGTGCAAGGGTCTTTTATTATTGAGTGGATGAAAAGCTGTGCGCGGCATAAATTACCGTTTCGCTCAAGAAACTTTTAAAATAGAAAGCTCACCAATGACCCCCTTACGTTAAAAGTACAGTGCAGAATACTACAAGTAAGTTAATTTTTTGCACAAACTCAAATAATTGAAAAATTACTACACAAAATGAGTAAATATATAAATAAATAATGTTACCAAGAAGAGTTAATCGCCTGCTTTTCGATAAAACGCATTGTTAGCGACATTTCTTTATACCACTGCCTTCTATATTTTATACAGCTAGGAACCAGCCAACAGTCAGCTGTTTTGTTTAGTGAGAAACCTTTGCAAGCAAAATAAACTAAAAAAATAACTAGGAAGTCTACAGTAGTGACATCTGTGAACGTTGTGAAGAAGAAAGGCAGAGGTAAATAACGCTGTTAGTACTGTAGATACTATTAGATAGCGCCATTAGCAAACAACGAAAATCGGTTTCTGCGCATGACGTCATCCGAGAAGCAATGGCAGTATTAAGGACGATTTAGAAGGTGTTTTTCAACAAAGAGAACTTCTTCCTTTGCCCCATTCCCATCGCAGCTTAAACATTTCTAATATTAGAA
This sequence comes from Ectobius pallidus, assembly GCA_964059195.1. Classification (NCBI taxonomy): domain Eukaryota; kingdom Metazoa; phylum Arthropoda; class Insecta; order Blattodea; family Ectobiidae; genus Ectobius; species Ectobius pallidus. The sequence goes on along the minus strand of CAXKWD010000003.1, from coordinate 157,659,357 downwards.
GTGTTTATACTTATGTACAGTATGTGCGTACGTAAATTATTTTCAGGATAATACTATTATCAAGGCCAGTTTTATTGTACCACGAGCCCGGTCCAGAATGTGTGCTCCTCTGTGATCACTTCTATGAAAGATACCACATAACAAAATCTAAATGCAACGAGAGAACTATTCGATTAGCGGTTATAGCAAATATTAATTAGGCCGATTGATCTTTTACACATTTGTGCAAATTTTCTTCTATTTATTTATTTAATTGAGAACATAAAGTGCATAAACTGAATTACAATGAAGGCTTTTAAGAAAAGTACAAAAAGTTAAAGTACAAATAAATCTGGATAATCTCAGAATAATTTAAAAAACTCGTAATCAAAAACTAAACTCATATGAAATAAATCAATCTCAGAATAATTAGCCCTACGCTATTATTATATACTGTCATTTAACTCAATAGTGAACATTTAAAATAACTGTTCTATTATTGTTTACTTTAAATATATTTTGATTCCCAGTCCTTTTTGTAGATAGGCGTAGGCCTACATAAAAATTTATTATACTAAGCAGAAAACTATCTACTACCATTATTTATTTATTTTTTAATTTGGTGAAAATGTTTGCATGAAATAAAATAATATGAATATCTTCAAATTCTGTGAATAGGCATATAATAATCTGTAGGCCTAAAGAAATACCAAAATAGTTATATAATAAAGACTTTCCACATTAAATTCTTTTCATAAAGTTTCATAGGAAAAGTAAGTCGGATATAGGACACCATTATTTTCTTTAAAATACAACAATTTTTGTGATTTATCTTGATTTTGTTAAATTAATAACTTTGATGTGACTTTTTTTCAAACTTATATTGTTACCAGTACATGTTTGTAGGCCTACCTGGTCTAAAAATGTGTAAATAAAATTAAGAATATGTACTAGGCCTATATATATTAGGCCCTTTTACATTTTTCCAACTAGTGAGGTAGCTCTGCATTCTACAATGAAGGCAGAGAATTAATTCCGTACCTATCTAATCAATTTATATTTTCAAGCAATAAATACAATACAGTATTATATACAATTTTGTGCACCTCCCTATGCTCCTATGCTCCTATGCTCCTATCCTAGACACTAATATTGTCTAGGTCTTAAAACATTAATACATCAACACACATAACAAACAGATTTTAACTAACGGAAAAATACTAGGCTGATCTGTTTTCTTCTAAAATATTCAAATAATGGTACTGAAAGCACGCGGAAAATCACGTTTCTAATTAAACAACAAACAGAGTTCGGCTGATTCTGCTTCCCGGATGAAGAAATTACAATCGTTTGCGCACGGCATTTGAGCACCCCCTGAACAAGCACTGATAACTGGGCGATTTAGATTTCAGAAACTCGTGAAAGTTATCTGTGCTGTTAAAATTGAAAGTCCGTGTAGGTAACTCTTTGGTAACTGCGATGTGCCAGAAACCGAGTAATAGTATGTTGTTCAGGACACTCCCTCCGATAACTATGCAAAATTTCAAAACTACACGATTTTGTTTTTCTATTTGGTGTTTTTCGACGCATCGACTTAGGTGCATTTTCCCCGCGCAAGCTATATTCAACGATTCTTTTGGAAAATAGGTTAGAAATGGTGACATTAGTGTTAGTGACATTTAGAGCTAAGTTCGTGGCAGTTAGGTTAGAAGTATTGATATTAGTGTTAGTGACTTGTAGAGCTAGGTTGGTGGCAGTTAGGTTAGGTACAGTGATATTAGTGTTGATCGCCATCAAGTTTACAGCCCTCTTTCTAGATCATATGACCCAATGACTCCCTTCCTTCCCGAAGCTGAGCAGACGATTCTCATGAATACGTCTCACTTTATAACGCCATTTAAGGTTAATTTTGTTTGAACTTCTTAGCGATTTTACTTATGTTTAGAAAACTCCTACAGGATAAATATGCTTATACGGATATGGATTCTACAGGCTTTTAAGAACAAGCATGAAATATGGTTGTGAGCTATACAAACATGGGCTTGGCACAGCCCGGTTTTATTACTGACGAGTGAAGTCTATTCATACTGCTCCTAATTGATTCAGCAGCATTGCCTAGTAATTGATGTTTGCCTTTATTATCTGAAATTCTATTGATTAACGCAATTGTTTAGAGCATTTATACCCAGTTACTAGAAACCAAACATACGTAACCTTTATGCTACAAGCATCTGAGCCAATGGAAGCTTTCTTGCAAGAATGCTAAAGCTAGCAACGTGAAGAATAATATGAGCATAATGATTATGCATCTTACAGTGCGCACCACCAACTCCTTCGAAAAACAACCAACCAGAACCAGCAGCATTTCTCCAACAGGCATCTTTCTTAATCTGATACCTCACTTCTTCTTCTTCTTATTCAGTGTAATGGCCTCGGCCCAAAATTAGCCATGTAGCCAGTATAATTTATATCGATATATAGTATATGAAGATTTTAATATACGTGAAGGTACATGTGAGGTTAGGAATGTCTCCCTAACATAACGGAAAATTATGGCCTCAGCCTAACGCCTTATAGCCAATGAAATAATATCGCAGAAGCGTTTTAACTAGAATGTCTTGTTAAAAAGAATAACTTGAAAACCATAGAAATGGTTAGTGGATCTCGTGGACCACCCTCCAGGGCAAGTACACGCACGTGGTGAAGACCCGATTTTTCTGCATTTTCGTATATAGGCCTAATGTAAGACGTAAAACGCCAAAATGAGAAGTACTTCGTAGAAATAATAAAACACCATTTGATAACTGAAGAAATATTAAAAATCACTGTATAAAATATATAAAGATGAGAATACTGATAAAAAAAGAACAAGCACTGAACGAAACGACCCGCGAGCCGGAAGTCGAATCGATACCTCACTACATACCAATAGAGTATGTCGTTATCTGGTCGCAGTACAATCGATTTGATCTGTTCTCTAATGCCCGACTCCTAGAATTTCTATACAAATGTATCGATATAGTATATTACTATTCTTAACGATAATACTATTATGTTGTAGTCCTTAATTTATATAAATAATAGTTTTGTACTCTAAAATTGTCATAATCTGTTTCTATCTTTAAGCAATACCACCTAAACAGTAACAGAAGGCCTTTGCAGTATCGAGACTAATAGCAAAATGGTGAACTTTCGCGCAATTCAAACAATGCTGTTGAATCAGTGAGCTGCATATAATAATATTTTCATTTTGTTTTATAAGAAGTGTTATGTGCCTAGTTGTAGGGGCTAATACGATGAAAGAAGTATAGTGTACATTTTTAGATTTCATCGAGATGAAAGTTTGAAAAACAAACAGATATCAGCTATAAAACGTGAGCATTTCCAATAAATTCAACCAGTCTGAAAGGGGTCACTTTCTAAAACTGAATGTGATGTTACCTGTAACTAAAATGTTACACTGGTCTCCGTGTTTTACACATAGGGTCCTAAAATGGCGTGAACAGACTCGGACAGCTGTCCATTTCCACAGGAAGCGCGCTAGATTTAAGCAGAATGCACAAGATGTTACACTTACCCTACGGCTGCGATCCCGATACAGCCTACAATTTTTTTTTTTCAATTTTGTGCGACAGTGTTTTGCTGGTTTTTCAGTTTGTTCGATTTGGGGAAGTACGACTTGTCTTACGCACTGCTGTACTCAGAATAATAGTCGGAGGGGTTTTATTAGTGAAATATCAGTTGTTTTTGGTCGGCAATTCCACACCACAAGAGTTTAGCAATTGTTTCAAAATAAAGTGTATATGAATCTCCCTTTATTTTAACCCTATTTTGCTACATAGCATGTTAGGGCTATAGTTAATACATAATGTAATATAACATACAAAACAAATCTTACTTTCTAGCAATAAGAGATACAATGAGTGTAAACTTGAAATTAACTACTAGGCCTAACTGTCATCCAGCTAATATAAAACTATAAAACTTAAGGGCTATAGTAGTATACAGAGCATATACAGAACAATATTATTTCTAGCAGAAAGGCTTACGTTGAGTGCAAGCTGACAAACTACTAATATTTACTACCCTAATATAAACTATTAAATTGATACTAAGATTAGAAACTGTTTTAAACTATAATACCATTATTTACATTGATTTATGAATATATTGAACGTACTTTTGAAATTCATAAGAACAGCACTTCTTGTTAAATATGAAGTATAGCGGGTTTTCATAGCATTTACTGCAAGAATCTAAATGAAGTATTAACGTCAATCGTGCTCTTTCATATATACTACACTCGATTAGAAGATGGTGTATTGTTTCTTTTTCTTCGTCGCATCTACACTGACAATCACTGAGGTCAATTTTGAATCTGTCTAAATATATTTTAAATTTACCGTGACCTGACATAAACTGTGTGAGAACGAAGTTGGGTGTTAGATATTTACAGCTTAGTCTTTCAGTAACAGAAGGGAAAAATAATTGTTTTGTTAGTAAGCCTTTAGTGCTTGCTTTCCAAAGGTTATCCCAACACGATATCAAAATACGCATTAGTTCCTGTTTACCATAGCAGATTGGAATTTTGCTAAATGCTGCTTCAGTGGGCAATGAGCAAGCCAGCTTAGCAAGCTGGTCTGCCCTCTCATGTGCTCGAACCCAATCTAAACGTAATCGACACTTTAAAACGCACTTGAATGGTTTCGGGATGAATAGTGGCAGCGTGGGAAGGACATTTGGCTTTTAGGGATGGTACACATAGATCACAAACTATCTTAACACACCATGACACAATCTGCATATATAAGCTAAAGGCCTAATATGATCGTTCAGCATTATGCTCCTGCTACTTAAGCAAGCAACCGTCGCCAATGTGCCGGAATTTAATCATGCAGGAGTTATTTTATATGTCTATGGGTAGCGTGCACCAACCAGGAGTAAACTAAACTAAAGTAGTAAATCTGTTTATGAGAAGATAATCGGCGACTTCAGAGAAAGATTTGGGTTCCATAAGACATATGTAGAAATGCTCCTTGATATGGTGGAACCAATTCAACTCAATCTGACAGGAACTCGGCTCTATACCCAAGACTACAATATCTTTGTGAAGTGCAAATCTTCCATACTCTTTCAAATGGTGACAGGTGGTAAGGCTTTTAATAAGGTGAACACTTGAGCTCATAAAACCTTACATGAAATAACGTATTGTAGAGCGCACATTTGGCGTTTGGAAGAAACGTTTTCACGTTCTAAATAGGCCTACATCCATGAGATTTGGGCCAGCAAAATGTGGAAATATCATTGTGGAGAGCGTTCCGATTAGAAAGACGTCCACCAAAGGTGAGAGGGAGAATGAGATGAAGAGAAGTTTACCATCATTGCACGATACCTAGAGTGCATGCCCACTCAATAGATAGAAGATTATCGCATTTAATTTTAAGTGGTAACTTTGTATGTTTACATGTTGTTTTCACGAAACTTATTTGAATTTCTTTTCTTGCAAACAAAAGTTTTTCCTTTTTAGCAAACTTTGTTTTTTTACATATTATTTTGACAAATCTTAACTTCAATTTTTTTGTTTTGTTTTGTTGTAACAAAATGTCTCCCCAATTTGCAAAACGACTTAGCTTTCCCATAGACTTTAATCTTAAAGGCCCTGTTAACTTACAAAATGAATTTTTAGGTGAAAACGGATTTAAATAGAAGACATTTAGATGTTAGTTTGTGCGAAAACCAGAGCTTTCTCCGTTTATCCATACGCTTGCAATTCAAGTTGAAAGTTCCGGCAATATTTGGATATGAGGTCATAGATCCCGCTCCACTACAGCTATACATTGGAATGTCATGCCTAGTGACACACCAATCTGTACTTGCTAGCTCATCGTTGGTGTGTATCATGTCTTAACATTATTATAATATTTATTGTTTTCCCCAGGAATATCTGGAATCAGGTCACATCAATTCGAGTCGAAGAAAGGTCTAATTGTAAGAGCAGAAGAAAAAAAATTGAAATTCAAACTGAATAAATATGCATAGTAGTGGCTTGAGTAACTGCGATAGAATGCGTTTCTTCAGATACTCATCATGACTGCTTCTGCTGTTGTGAGAGTATCATGACAAGAGTGCTGAATGTATTACATTACATAGTCTAATTCCTGAACACTGGTAGGCACTTTATGATGGTAAAGATGAAATCCAGTTTTGAGAGGGAAGAATTACGAGTCATGAACAATAGGAATATGCAGCTTTTGAAGCTTATAGACAATAAGTATACTGGATTAATTCTTGAAAGTACTTGGGAAAAGGAAACTGAAAAGCATGGCCGGCTCGTCCATATAGGCGATCTAGGCAGCCCAAGGTGGGAAAATTTTAGAGACATTTAGGGGCGGCAACAAAGACAATCAAACAAGGCGTTTTGTCGTGACAGCATAGGCCTAACAAACTAATTTACCAACAGACGAAATGAGGAACGGTCGAGTTAAAACAGGACCGCGCTTCGCTTTATCAATGCCAGTTGTTAGTCTTCAGAGTTCCTGTTCATGCAGTGCTTACAATAGCATTTGCTTCACTTGTTTACAAGGTCTGGTTATTCTTGCTCTATTCTTGTGTCCTAACTGTATTTAAGTCCCTTCGCGGTGAAACGACAATAACGTCAGTAGTCTCTCCATGATCCATAAAATAAAAATAAATAAATAATGATAATAATAATAATAATAATAATAATGATAATAAAATACAGAAACAGTAACTGAATTCACACGTATTAGTAGGAGAAATGTAAAATGGAATTGGAACCATAATTCCGATTAACTGTAAAGATAGAAAATAAATCCTGTTCTCTTTAAAAATAAAAAAATTATTTGGCAAGATTTGAAATACACTCAAGTAATGCTTTAAAACTTTTACATTTTAAAATCCTGATTCTGCTATACCCTAGAAAGCCCAAGTACATTTTTTATATTTACTGTCTGAATATCTCGTTTACTTGCTGTGAAAGAAGCATATTGGTATTTATTCAGCTTTGAAGCAGCTGTCATTAAAACGGGGCTAAATAAAGAAACAGGGACGCTCGGTGAAATGAATGCAAGGCTCTGATGTAGAATTCGTACCTTTGCAAAATAAAAATAGAACAAATGAAGCCAATTATGGAGTGCTGGATGCTATGGAGACGTATAAAGAGCAGGTTACAGACGTCATACATTTTCACAGTGATTTCATCCAATTTATTGTTTCCTCTTTCATTAGTTTGAAGATATACATATTGTTTTCGTGCATTAAATTACTTTCTTCTAACGATGTAGTTAACAACGATATGGATTAACGGTGTTCAACAAAGAATGTGAATACTCATTTTCCAACTCTTATGTATAAAGTTGGAATCCAACAACCGATATTTCAATACTAAACTAATTTATTGATTCTTCAACCACTAGTGACAAAAGTAGGCTACTCAATTCGTCTCTGGATCTCTCACTTATATGACGGATTCTTTATCATCCATGTCATCAGTTTTTATTTTACGCTACTCGTGGATTGTGCACCCCCTTCTCTTCCTATAATTACTACAATTTTCATGAAGAGATATTTATCACCAAGCGCTTAAGACAAAAATTTATCTCATATCGCTCGATATTTTTATTTCTATTTCTTAGATTTATATGTTACGGACTACCTTTTTAACAATGATAACATTTTCAGAACTTCGATATATCAGCACTTTCATACACTAATAATGTAGCTTTCAAAATGGGGTAAAAAATATTGTTACAAACTTAAAACGTACACCTTATTAAAATTTCCGAAATATAAACCAACACTATCTCATACAATGGTTTATATATTTAATAATAAATCACTGCAAAACACCTTAACTTCCTCCAATTTTGACTGTGGAACGCAAATTGCGTTTTCTTTCTCATCCACTTCATATTCCACAATATCAGCCATTGGCTCTTTCTTTGAAACAAGCCTTTTTTATTCCTACTATATGTTAATTTCTTCTATTATAGGCCTACTCTTTCTGATATGTTATAGTCCACTTCATGAAGAAAATGAATCAATGGATTTAACTTTGCCACTAAGTTCTAGTAGTCTTAGTTATGAAAAGACTCGACCTCGTTAGACAAGGGTGGAATACTGTATACGAAATCAGGTAAACTGATAATATCAAAGTTCCATAATGCTCTTGTTTAATCAGTTATAGGCCTAATTGCAATTATGATATACAGAAAAAATTAAGTATTTTTTAAAAATTCCGAGTTAAGCTCCTGATTGATTAATTAAGCATGCATGACTTACAGAAGAACAAAGGTCTAGATTTTAAAAAATCAGATTAACAACATCCAGCATCAGCAGAACTATACAGATTTGTGACATCTTGACACTCGCACATTCACACACGCGCGCACACACACACACAGACATATATGTAAATATTTATATATATATATATAAATATATTCTATATATGTATATATGTATGTATGTATGAATATATTTATGTAAATATGTATGTATATATATAAATACAGACCTATTTGACATATTATGTATATATATACAATATGTCAGATAGGTCTGCTTCTTCTTCTTTAGTCTTCAATCCTTGGATTGGTTTGCAGCGATTCTCCTTTCTGATCTTCTTTCTGCCTTTCTTTTTAATTCTTTGTATGTCATACAGTTCATGTCATCCTTAATTTGTTCCATGTACTTTAGTCTTGCTCTTCCTTTGCTATTCTTGCCTTCGATTGTGCTTTCGATAATGATTTTTAAAAGACTTTGGTGCCTTAGTAAATGATCTATGAGTTTTATTCTTCTTTTTCTTATTTGATTTCAAATTTCTTTCTCTGCTTCTGCTGTGTCATAAACTTCCTCATTGGTAATTCTATCGATCCAGCTAATTTTCAGCATTTTTCTGTAGCACCATGTTTCAAATGCTTCTATTCTTCTTCTTTCTGATTTCAGGATTGACCTAGTTTCACATCCATACAACATTATGCTCCATACATATGTTTTCATCAAATTCTTTCTTATTTCTAAACTAATATTATTGATGTGAATCATTTATTTTTCTTACAGAAAGCAAGTTTTGCTTGATATATTCTACTTATAATTTCTTGTTTACGTCTTCCATCAGAAGTTATTTTCTGCCTAGATATTTAAGTCTTCAGTTTCATCCAATAATTCTGCGTTCAACCTAATTTGTGTTTTATTAGTTCTGTACGGGCAAGCAGAGAACAAGCGGACTGTAAAACGAATTTCCTTAGGCGATACACTTCTTTGCTGAAGGCTTAATCTGTGAACAGATCAAGCTACACTTGCCCAATACATTTTAGTTAGAATATGTTGGCATATAACAATTTATTGCCATAAAGAGCATTACATAACTCATATGCAGTTTATAAAACCGGATCACTTGGATGTATGATAGATTGTTATTAAGAAACACTGTTGAAACTATAAAGTGTCATAATTATTTGAATACAATTCCTTTAGTTAAAGGTCATGAAATTATCCTTGAGACAGCTTAATCAATTCAATCCAAACCACACGAAGCTTACTTCATTGATGACCTTTATCTGAAATGTTCCTCCGATGTATATTAAGTAGTTGAAATGACGTACCTCTTGAATTAATTATAATTACCACTTCTTGATAATTGTTAAAGTTGCTGGCTCGAAGATCTTGCGACGCCAACATCACAGAAGAGAACATTCGATAAATCACACGCTGGGTGATTGAAATATTTGAGACTATTTGCAGTCATCAAAATAATTAGGCATATGAAGCCTTAATAATATTTTGAAGAGCTGATTGCTTCAGCTATTGAGAATGAAACCACCAAGCCTATTTGGTAGGTAAAAGATAGGCACTAATAAGCTTAGAAGAACTCATGTCTTGATGAGTAGAGGTTGAATTGAAAAGATAACAAGCCTATTTGCTTGCTGAAAGAATAGGCACTAAAAAGCCTAGAAGAACTCATGTCTTGATGAGACAGATTTGAATTGGAAAGTTATAATGATAAGAATAGAATAAAGCTAAAGCCTTATTGGCTATCAAAACAATAAGAAATAATATCCAGTCTCTGATTGGATACAAGACACAATGAACATAATTAAATATTACAATAGCCGTAAACAGAATCACTTGTGAGATTCAATTGTTTAATAATAAACAAAGAAATAATAGCAAGCAAAGCCTGCTATAAAATAAATTACAGAAAAGCATGACTCACTAAGAACTAGTACATAACGGAACAAGTTCCTTTTTTCTTTTTTACTCTTTTTTGTTGCAAGTTAAAACTTTTGTTTTCGATTCATTAATATTTAAGTGATAATTATTTCTTAATGTGTTTTCCAATATATTATTAAAAAGTTCTAAATCTCTTTTGTTTTCCATTAAAATTGCAATGTCATCTGCAAATCGGAGCATGTTAATTTTAAGTTCCTGTATTTTTATGCCCATGTCTATTCCTCCAATGACTTCATTTAATGCTCTTTGTATGTATGAATTGAACAGCATTGGTGATAATGAACATCCTTGTCTTACACCTTTCCTTATATGAGCTACTTCTTGAATGTTTCCATAGTTTGTTATTGATTTTTCATCCTTATATAAATTCTATATGATTCTCATATCTCTAGATTTAATTCCTAATTCTCTACGTATTTCAAACATTTTCCCCAATTCACATTATCAAATGCTACATATATATACAAATGCTATATATTTATTTTTATTTTTCCTTATTCTTTATTCTATTACAGAATTAATCTCATTGCTAGTATTGCTTCTCTTGTGCCTGTATTTTTTCTAAAACCAAATTGGTCATCTGTTAAATGTCCTTTGACATTCTTTTCTATCCTACCATATATAATTTTAGTTCATATTTTAGATGCATGTGACAATAAACTTAGTGCGATAGTGTTCACATTTCTCTGCTTTTGGTTTTGGTATTATTTTGCAGTTCTTGAAATCCTCAGGTTTAGTTCCAGTTTCATAGGTATCAAATATTAGTTCATATTAAGGTCCTTTTTAACTCTTCATCTGCATACTTTAGCATTTCTCCAGTGATTCCATCATCCCCTGGTGCTTTCCCATCTTTTAAGCTCTTTATTGCATGCTCAAGTTCTTCTTTTATTATAGGATCTCCTCTCTCTTCCTCTGATTCGTCTCTATTTTCTATTCATTCTTCTAGCTCCTCTCCCTTATACAGGTTTTCTATAAATTCTTTCCATCTTTTCACCATAAAAATATCATTATCAATTAAATTTCCTTTGTCATCTCGTGGTTTATTCCATTGCGTTTTATGCTCAGTAAAAAGTTATTTCCTTCTTTTTATGCCATTTCCAGGGTTCCTTTCTTAAATTTTCCGCGACAAAGTTCAGAAAAGCTAAAATTTAAAAAAGTATATTTTTAGTAGCGAAAAATTAAATATGGGGACGTGGCTGTGCAGACTTATTTTTTAGGTTTATTGCGGCTAATTGGTAGGCTTAGTCGTATAAAAAACCGATTGCACCAGCTGCAGCAGTAGCGAATTTTGAGAGGTCTACAAGTTTGTTCCTGTAACGTTCTTTTTGGACAAGTTTTATACATTTTCCACCCATTATGTAATATTTTGATACATTCATAAGACAGCTAGAATGATCACATTTAGTTATTGCATGAAACGCAAGAAAAATAAAATAAATGATCAACCGAATGAGCAAGTGCTCGTGTTTGGGCAGGGCAAATTTATTATTCTAGCTTCCTAATAATTATGAAAAACTGATGGGATAGCCGTAAAGTCATTCACATTTACGACTGTCTAAATCACTCACTAACTGACGTTAATATTCACCCGTTTTCACATGACCTAAGACACTGAATTTGACAAAACCATAGCCTTTAGCTTGTAACCGACGGGGAAATTACAAAAAAAAGTTCAAATTTTTTACTTTTTCACCCAAAAAAATTAAAGTCGGAGCAAACTTTTATTTTCTTTGGATTTATTGTGGCTAAACCGCAAGCCTATAAAGTCTAACTAGTCTATCTTCTGTTTAGAGTCAATTCATAAAAATGCTTTTTTCGAGTAGCCCACTGAGGGGTTGGGAGCAGTTGCCAATTCCTTTAAACTTCGAAATCTCCTCTTCTCAACAGTTTAGATGTTATTTAGGAAGCGTGAGTACACGAATATTGTAGCGGGTGATGTCATAATGTAAGGAGCCAGTTTGCATCATCCTCAGTTCAATTTTTGGTGTCGAAACTACCATATCTAGCTTAAATAACAAGACAGTCGGAACCCCCTACAATAAAAATTATACACCCAGAATACTAGAATTTATAAATGTAATGGTGTTTTTAAATACATAATCATTTTGCTGTCATTTGATGTGTTCTCCTTTTCCGGCATGGCACTACCAAATCTTGATTGTTCTTACCTGTAACATGGATGATGTATTATGAAATGCGGTGTAGGCTGTTACAATTATTTGTTTATGACAAATTATGACAAATTTGTTATATCACTGGATATCGCATTATCCATAATCTTGTGCTGATAAAAAATTAAATAAATGTAGAAATAATTTAGTTTTTAATTCTGTTACATATGAATGAACGAATAAGTTGGTAAAATGTCAAAAACATTTTGTATTGCCAGGCCAATTTTCAGCTTTAATTCATAAACAAGAATTTATTGCAAGAGTAGGGCCCGGACTTTTAGGTTTATATAAACCCTGTTTTTAGTTTTACAAATTATTTTCAGACGACTTTTTTAGTTTGTAAGTAGGCCTACAATAAACATTTAAAAAATATGTATTTAGTTGTTTAATTTTATTTTTACTTAAATTTCCATAGCCCTGAACCACAAAACTAAAGCAATGCATTTTCTTTGTTTTACCATTTACTGTCCCTGTCATTTACAACTTACCACAAACTCAACGAGTAGGTACGTTTCTCAATAATTAGCCTAATCGGTCAACTTCAACTTTTAGAGTATTTTAACTTCATAACACTGTGAATAAACTGCAAGTGTAAGCTACCTAAGAATGCCTTTAATTTTTCCCTGAAGAAACCGGGGATATCGGTTCACTTAACAATTTATTTTACCGGGGCAATGGAGTACAAAATTACAAAATTAATAAATGCAATGTTATATTTTATCTTACAAAATAATGTACAGGCAACAGTGAGCAAGATTCAAGGTATAGGTAGATATTTAGAGGGTAATTTTAGTAGAATAATAATAATTAGATTAATTATTGTAATTATTATTGTTATCTTATCGTATTTTAATTAAAAAGCAGTTTTAGTAAATTTTAGTGTTTAACGTCTTATTTAGCCACTTTTAGGTTTTATAGGATTGGACCATGTGACTGCCATGTCAATGAAACGGATAATTATGTTACATATGAGATTTAGTTAGCAAGGAAAATAAATATTTAAAACTTGAGAATTCGGACCCTACCCATGAGTAACAAAGTTTTGTTACAAATATGTAAAAAACAAAATATCATATTATAGGGAATGGAATTCAAGTTGATGTATTCACCATTAATATACGTCTTTGGTGCCCTGGATCTAAAAATAAAATCTGTTGATAGATGTCTGTGTCTTTGCATGTGTGTGTGTGCATTTGCCAACAGAAGCTCGAAAACGAAAATTCGTATAACACAAAATTTTCTATTTAGGTTGTGTATCTTCTGAGGATGTGACGCTAAGATTGACGATGATTTTTTTTACTGTTTCTATAGCTACATGAAGAAATCCACATTTTTGGAACTTTCTTGAAACTGTTGTAGGGATTTTGTTTAGGAACCGTATTTCTTGGTAACAGTGATTACCACGAAAAAAAAAATAAAAAAAATAACTTTCCTTAGCTATACTTAGTTTTGTACGTGCGTTAAGTATCACTTTTGAGATAACTGAATCCATGAAATGTAGCAACATTTGTTCGATTGTATGAAATGAAGTTAGCGCAAAATACGCCCCTTCCAAAAGTAAATTGAGAAACGTTAATGAATGTTTGATTTAAAAATCATAACACCGGCATGTTGCCATGATAGCTCAGTTGGTAAGAGCAGCGGTTCAAATCCCGACTTTGGCATTGAATTTTTCAGTCTGACTTCACCCTTCTACTTTGCATATTATTCAGTCCAGCTTCTACATACAACTATTGAAGAATAATCGTAAGGATTTTTCTGAAGAAATGCTAAATCACATCATGAACTTATCGGTCAGTGTCGGCTAAAAGTTTTGTTTTTTCGCAAATAATCGACCCTGAAAGAGGGATTCCCAATGCTCCCTGTTGAAAAAACCACTTGAATATTGTTTCAACTAGATCCGGATAATTCGCAATCCGAATAGTGGAGTTCGGATAATTGGAGTTTTACTGTATTTATTTATGTATATACGTAAAATAAATTACCTTTTCTCGAAGATGTTGAACAAAATGAGGAATATGTTAATCAATAGAAGTAGGCTATAATACCTGTTAGGGTCTTTCTACACGGACGGAATAAACGCGACCGATTGTCAGCGACCGAAACGCGTATCCTCTGGGTCAATGGGTAGGTAATGTTATAAATTACACGGACGGAATAACCGCGCGTTTAGACGCAAAAAAAACTAGAGGACAAGCCGAATCTCGGTCGCCGAATTTCAGCGACCGAAACGCGTGATGCATGTTACACGGGCAGAATGGTGACCGAAAAAACGCAAGCTGGAATTCTTTCGAGGGCAATAGTCCGTAACTAGCTTGGTAACTTCAATTATAATGACCACAGCCTGCACACACTACTACAACAACGTAAAAATGTAAACTTTGGATGTCATGGTTATGTTTTGACAGATGACAGGCATTGCACATAACACATAGGTCTAGCTGTTAAGTTCATAAACATGGACAGTTATTTCTTTTCGGATATATAGAATTAATTTAGGAGGCATGTATGAGCACTTTTAAGAAATAATATTAATAATCATTGTACAAATTAATATGAACTTGGAGCAACTTTACTTATTTTCAATAATAATGCTTGAGCTTCGGCAGGGCAATGGACATGGTTTAATTGTCCGCCATAGTAAATGGATTTGCTTGCACAAGTTCATATTAATTTGTATTTAGTTGTTAATATTTTTAAAAACGTGCTCTTATATGCCTCCTAAATTAATTCTATATATCCAAAAAGAAGTAACTGTCCATGTTTATGAACTTAACAGCTAGGCCTATGTGTTATGTGCAGTACCTGTCATCTGTCAAATTATAACCATGACATCCCAAGTTGACATTTTTACCGTGCATGCGTGGTCGGTAGAGTCTTACAGAACACACGTCGGCTGCTTGACTACTACCGCGTTAAATCTAAAATTCTTGCTAAACTTATGGCGAGTTCCACCGACCTTCGTTACGGCTAAAACGCGTCGTTTTCTCCTGCTTGTACCATGTTTAGGTTCCACCGAGCCTGATTAGTCCATCACGCCCGTTAATACTTGCGTTAACTTAAAGACAGAAATTCCTTGCGTTAAATCTCGCGTTTGCTTGGAAACAAGATGGCCGAATGTGGTTGCATGCTACAATATGCAATATTATCCACATTAAACAATAAACCCAGTACATTAATGCATTAATTATAGTTTCTGAAGAATAACATGAATACAAGGGAGTGATTCATTTATTTTCTTTGCTAGGGTAGAGCAGTCAGGTAGCCTAGCAGAATGTGACCCTCAGCATGAACACAAAAGCAGGATCTGGGGTTTTCTCACATTCCACAAGACAAACTAGTCACTCAGACGAGAGGATCAGTTTATACTGTAACATTGAAGCAGGCGAGTGGTTACAAAATAAAATGTTTTTCGCAGTTGCACGACATACAACAGTATTCCGAAGTATTTCGCTCATAGTTACGCCTAGGCTACACGCCATCGAAAGTGCCGCTGTGTATTTGTCATTTTCTAGCTTGTATTATTACTAGTAGGTTTACGAAATGTGAAATTGATTAATATATCTATATTGGATTACTTCTCAATAAATTAAGAGTGCACGGTGTTTATTGTTATTGAAGAAAAATTAGGCCTAAGTCAAATCGTTTTTTGTGTGTGTTATTTCCGTGTTTATCCAGGAAAATGCCATTTTCTATCTCCTACGACTACAAAATTAAGGTAAGAGCTAAGCTGTGCACTTATCACATTGTAATAGTTTGCAATAATTTTATGATATGGTATAATAAATTGTAATAATATTACACCAGCAGTAGGCGTATAGCCTAGGCCCAATTCACATTTTATGTTTGATACATTTTTGATACCAATAGCATCGAAAGAATTACAGGTTAGCTTAAAAAATTATGATAAAGTTATGATAGGTTAATAGTGCGAGTGCAACATCATAAATTGTATAATATACTGCATTAATAAAATAAATAACATTAATAATTGCGTTCTACTACTAATGTTTATTTTCTGCTGTACTGTGAACCATAGCAGCCAACGTTGCCAATGGAAAAATGACTTTGAATGGCGAAGGAATCGGGCATGGAAACAATATAACATTCAATTTTTGCATCTCGATATATAAAAAAACAATACTCACTCAACATATTTATAATTTTGAATGATGTAATATGAAAATTACTAGTCGTGTGTTCTCAGGTTTAACATTGTATGTTGGCAGTAGCGACAGTGAATGTATGAGAAGCTTGTGTACCAAGATTGCCTGCCTTCTAACACGCGTTTGGAAACGGGTGTTTATTTTAACGACAAAAGTGTTGGTGGAACAGTGTCCACTTAACGCAGACGTTATACAGTAATAGCGCGTTACTAAAGTCTTCGTTTGGGTATATTTAAAGATTGTCGGTGGAACCGGCCACTAAAGTTTCGAAGTTTATCGATTTCTGTAGTTTCAAAGTGTAAAGTGGTGAAATCAAACAAAAATATGTCATTTTCCAAGGAATTAAACGTGCAGTAGCCATGCGTGGTTGGTAGGGTCTTCCTGTATGTAGCCGCAAGTCAATCGCCATGCACAACACCACAACGTATTTCAATTTTTTCCCACCCTGTGCGCTGGTGCTCCTCCACACGCGTGCAATCGGTCGACATTATGCCCGTATAACTTCACTTGCGGGTTTTTTCTGCGCGCGTTCTTCCCACAATTTTACCGGTCGCTAGGCGAAAAAACCGCCTACACCAATTTATAACATTACCTACCCATTGTCCCAATGGATACGCGTTTCGTTCGCCGACAATCGGCCGCGTTTTTTCGGTCTCCGTGTAACATGGGCCAATTTATATTGGCGGAATGTCGACCGAATGCACGCGCGCGGAGGATTTGATAGATGTGTTGCCATTTTTAAACTTCCAACCCCGTACATTTTCCCCTCGAAAGAATTCCAGCTTGCGTTTTTTCGGTCAACATTCTGCTCGTGTAACATGCATCACGCGTTTTGGTCGCTGAAGTTCGGCGACCGAAATTTGGTTCGTATAACATGGTCAAAACAGCCGGTCTCGACCCGAATATTCGGTCGCGTTTATTCCGTCCGTGTAGAAAGGCCCTTCGGTCCAGATCTGAGAAGTAATCCAGAGTAAAGATAAAATAAAACTCTCTTCGCAATCGTCAGCAATGTGTTTTATCATCCTGCCAATCTTCCTCCTGGCGAAATGTGGCGAGGGGAGTACCGCATTGCTCAGCACTTGGACCGCTTTTGTTTTCAGTTTATATAAACATCCACAACCTTAGTTCATAGCAAACACCTCCTCTATGCTAATCTTCAAATCTATATGCATTCTCTGCCTGAAGAATTGATCGAAAACTTCAATAAAGTAAATCATAACATACAGGCAATATCCTCTTGGTGTACAAAATTTGGATTAAGCTTGAATGCTAAAAAATCGCAGGCAATCATTCTGGGACAAAAAGGATTACGCTCTATTGTAGGATTAAATAATCTACCTAAACTAAAACTGAACTAAACTCCGTGGCGCTACATCCCTGGAGGGACTTGGCCTACCACCCGACCGCTGCGTCATCTACCACAGGCAGGTGGCAGGATTGGTGGGCATGTGGTCAGCATGCCGACACCCACAGCCGTTAATGGAGGTTTTCATGACCGAAATAATCTATCACCCCTAATAACTTAATTAAGATATCACTAGTTCCTTTCAGTTCATCTGTTAAAAACTTTGGCATTTTCTTTAACAACAATCTCAACTGGAATGATCAGATAAATCACATGTAAAAAATGTATATATATTCATTAAATCGGTTTAAAACTTTTCTTCCTTTTTCGCTCTTAATAAAACCCTCGCGATGCCCAGTATTGATTACTGCGATATATTGTTAAGCGACCTCAGCGACAACCTCTCTAAAAAAACTACGTGTTCATAATAAGTGTATTCGATATATCTGTAACATTGAAAAGCTCATCACTTCTCGCTCTCTTTCTAAAATTTATCTTGGAATCGGCTTTATGATCGTAGAAAACTGTATTCCCTATGTCTCCTGTTCCAAATATTAGTCATCATCTCCAGCATATCTCGCTTTCCGCTATGAAAAACTATCACATCATCACACATTCGACACTCGTTTACAACTTAGTACACTTCTTCTAATCTCTCAACACAGAACAATCCTGTAGTCGTTATCCTTCACCATCACCACCTCTCGACACTACACGACACAACAGACCCTATAGGACTATATTACTGTTCAAATCTAAATTACTACATTAGTTGCATAATCCTGAAAATGCTTAGCTTTATTTTATATTTTATTGCCTTCTTTTTTTATTCTTTTTTATTTTTTAAATTATTTTACATTACTTTAAAATAGTGATGTCAATACCGGTATCTTTATATCCTTTACGATCTTAACTCTGCCAGCTAAAATAAAACTTTATTCTTATTATTATACGTCACGTTGTCTAGTTCATCCTCCGTTCCCAAGCAAATGCCCTACAATTAGCTGCAGCGACTAATATTGGGAAGGATTAAAATCTGAAGTTCTGCTGATTGTAAAGAACAACACAACTCACAGTTTTGCCATTTTGTATTTTTTTATTCGTCGTAACCAGCTATACTCTCCTCACAATTGATTCTACTTCAGGCACAATACCCTAAATCTGTCGTGAATTTGGTTTAGGGCACTCTTCTCTATGTTTGCCAAAATAGAGGTTTAAATGCACTACATTCTGTTTCCAAAAATTTATCAATCTGATGAACATTTTTAGTGTAGCTCTATTGTACTACTGTAAAATGAATGTAATCGAATTTACTTTACATATACAGTATTTTCTGAAAAAGCGTTTTCATCTTCTGGCATACAGGTAATATTCCGGGATTTCAAAATCTTTCTATTTTACAGCTGTGTCTGAAAATCAATATTATGTTTATTATACTTAACTTTCATGTATTCTTATGCCATAACCTTTCTTAAAGACGTGTATCTGCTCATTTTCCTTTAGTCCTGTAAAAGGGCAAGCTGCATTTTACTTCTTACATTTGTAGCCAATATTTTAAAGATTTTTACCCATTATTTTTACAGCTAATAACACCCATTTCATAAAAAACAATATACTCTATATCTTTATGATTTATTTATGTCTTAAGATGTCATAGTCGCTAAAAATAATTCTCTCATAGAAACATGTTCTTCCTTAACTCTTAATTTTCTCATTTAAATTATTATTATTACTGTTATTATTTCTTACTTTTATGATTTATTAATTAAATATTATTTCCTATATTTTTATGTTGATGTTTGATTGTTGGGCGATGACATAAACACAATCGAAAAAAATGCAGAAAGTCTTTTTCGATGCCAGCAGGAATTTTGGATTTGAAGTTAATACAATTACAATCTAAGTATATGATCATGGAACGTCAAAATAATGGTCTACAAAATATTAGAATAGCCGGTAAATCGTTTGAACAAGTGGAAAATTAAAATTTCTGGGAGCAACAATTACAGACAAATAATATTAAGGCAGAAGTTAAGTGTAGACTCAAATCAGGGAATGCTTTTTATGCAGTTCAGAAACTCTTATCTCCTCGTCTTCTGTCCAGAAATCTAAAAATAAAGATTTATAAGGCTATTATCCGGCCGGTTGTTTTATGTGGATGTGAGAAATGGCCGCTTACTGGTCGGGATGAACATAATCTGAGAGTGTTCGAAAACCGGGTGTTTAGGAAAATATTTTGGCCTAGGAGAGATGAAAGTTGGGACTGGAAAAAACTACATAACGACGAGCTTCATAACCTGAACTCGTTACCGGATATAGTAAGGGTAATTAAATCACGGAGGATTAAATGGGCTGGACATGTTGCGCGCATATGGGAGGAAAGACATATCTCAAAAGTATTTAACTTACAGGGAGACCCGAAGGAAAAAGACCACATGGAATACCTAGAGTAGGTGGGAGGACAATATTAGGATAGATTTAAGGGCAGTAGGATTTCCGAGGGATGATTGGATGGAGTTAGCACAGAATAGGGTTCAATGGCGAGCTCAGGTAAGCGCGGCAATGGACTTTCGGGTTCCATAAAATAGATAATATTCCTTTAGTTTGCTGAGGAATTGTCTATTGCCATTAAGTGAGTAATGAAGTATAATATTATTTTTATATTATTATTATTATTATTATTATTATTATT
This sequence comes from Ectobius pallidus, assembly GCA_964059195.1. Taxonomy (NCBI): domain Eukaryota; kingdom Metazoa; phylum Arthropoda; class Insecta; order Blattodea; family Ectobiidae; genus Ectobius; species Ectobius pallidus. Next base: position 157,638,750 of record CAXKWD010000003.1, on the reverse strand, counting down.
ATTATTATTATTTATTTATTACAAGCTCAATAGTGAGAATCCCTCTTGTGGTTTAATTATATCAATTCTAAGCGTTTTGAACTAATTACTAATTAATTAACGAAACGAGCTATGATAACACTTATACGCAAATTGGGTGATACCATGTCATCGTACCGGTAGCTTTGCAAATCTTAATGCAAAAAGTAGTAGTCAATCTAATGTTCTGTCGATAATGAGGCTCATCTACTCTTATACAATTCAACGGCCCTAAATAGCGTGCTCACTTGCTCGCCCACTTCGTGAAAAATTGGATATACTCGGCGATGTTCGTTTATGGCAGTGTAAACTTTCACGAAGAGTACAAAATGAGGAAAACCGTTTATTTAATATATAAAGCCTAAGTGAAGTGAACACAATGAACAAATATTCTAGTTTTATTTTTACTTACAATTTTCATAGCTCTGAACCACAAACATTTTTAATAAACTACCAGTGCAAATTTCTTAAAAATCCTGGAGTCAATTAATAATGGCGGGCGAAGCCGGGGGCATCAGCTTTAAAATATTGATGGTTTAACTCTTGAAATATCGCTGATAATAAAAATCCAAACAAACCATTCCTTCCCTTGAAACATTATATTATTTCTGAAAATTACACTGAATTGATCAAATAAAATTCACATCATATTCATCTGTCAACAAACAGTTTAGAAACAATATGTATTATGTGTTCACAGTTAGCTTTGGAACTGCATAATCGAATCTGAGATCGTTTTTTCAGGCGGCGCTTTCTAGTCGTGGAATGTACTCTGAAGCCGGAATTTTAGCTGTGTCATTAATTATTAATGGCTTAGATTATGAATGATTCGCGTGCAAGTGTTAATAAATATAATGCTTTAATAGTTAGGGGAGACCGGACTTGGTTGTCACACGGGATGGTTGTCTCACTAGTATGTAACTGGATATGCAGTTGGCAGGAGTGATTGGTTTCAAGTGGGACAGATGCTCCCTTGACCATTAGCACCTCTTGCAGGTTCCCGCGAAGCAGGTGCTAGTTTTGTGTCCGTTGTTGAAAGATTTGTGATTTGCTGTGTTGAAAATAAAATATTTGCTCTGAAGTTTACTCTACTTCTTCGTAAAAGGATAAGTTTACATTAAACAATACATTTATTTAGGAGTATATTGCTATATTCTTTTTCGGCATTTGCTTGGTAGAAAAGCTCGCTAGAGAAATGGAATTCCGAAATGGCGTCAAGGGGTTGGTTGTCACATGTGACTTCCAACCCCGTCCATCCCCGTCCGGATTGGTTATCTCGTGTGACAACAGACCAAATTAGAAGCCTAACATAAGAGATTGAAGGTGATGCAAAATTCCTATGCTATAATAATGTTTATTCATTTTTCTATCAATTTTAAAGAAACAAAAAGTTCCTTGTTAGACTCAACCCCATGTATCAGTTAAAAGTTCAATCTGTTACATGATACAACACGTTGTTTTTGTCAACAGTTTAATAATATTGACGTTATATTATGGAAATGCTTTCCTAGCTTTCCTGAGTATTAAATACCATACAGTTGAACTTACAACATTTTTATTCCAGTTATTTTTTTGGCAATGTGACAACCAACCCCCATGACTGTGACAACCAACCCCGAGCTGGGGTTGGTTGTCACATTTTACCCTTTTTTTTAAGATTATATTTAAATACTTTCTGTTTCATTGTTTGTTTTTAACTTTGTTTTACAATATGCCAAAGAGTTGAAAAGACAGACTTGATAATTAGTTAAATAAAAAAACCGATAGAAATAATTAAAAAAATATATTTTATTGAAAAGTGTGAGAATCAAGGCCAGTCTCCCCTATTATACTCTTAATTTTTAATTTTTAACTTTTAAATTAATTATCGTGGGCGAAGCCACGGGCACCTACTAGTATCTTACAATACTTTATATGTTGTACCTTTGCATTATCCATAGCCAAGTGCTGTGACACATTTATTTATAGCTTTAAAGTTTTGATGGCACAATTCGATGAAGATCCCATGTAGGCAGAAAATATTAACAATGTTGTAGATATTTGTAAACCGAGTACTCCACAGTAACTATAGGCCTATTATGATTTTAACATAATGAAATATACTTGGTTTATGAGAAGACGTGTTTGGTTTATTAATCACTGGTTTAGCGCCTTTGAAGTGAGACAAGTTTTCGTTGTTTTCTCACTTATGATAGTTATACTTAATTCTATAGAGGAAATTCATTGATGGCATTATTCAGTGAAGTTCCCCTGTACACAACGGATAATTTAACAATATACATATTTCCTAAAACAAGGACATCTGGCCGACAAATACGGCTGACCACGAGGGTCCAGAATACAAAACATATTACAATACAAAGAATCCAAACAGAAATGTAACTAACAAAAAAGTACAAAAAAGGCACTACTGGCACGCAAATTACATAATTATACAGGACTGCATAAATTGTTGTTTAACATCGTCAGTGAGGCAAGATCGTGGAAGGAAGGATTTTGTAAATTTATAGGAAGTTTTTGTGGCACCAAAACGAAGCCCCTTTACTTCCCATATTTCAATTTTCATGTTGTATCTCTCACTTAAGTGTATCTCTCAGAACAGTATAATAGACATGTGACAATCATGTTAATAGGAAATCTGAAATGTTCTTTCCTGTAACTCTTCACTGCTCCCATAACTTAATAATAATAATAATAACAATAATAATAATTTTTGGCGAAATGTACTCGTATTTTGTAAAAGTGTGTATTTCTGCTCATTGCTATATATTTACTTCGGTTAATGTAACATTCCACAAATAAATTACAGTGTTAATCGCACTACAGTTCTTTTTTCAATTTACCTTAGACTCGATGCCTGTAGAAGTAAAACAGCATTAAGATAATGATGACAATTAGCAGCATGTCCGTGATTGTAAAGTCCATAATTTTGAAAAATTCTATGTTTTTGCGAGATGAAGGCGATGTTCTCGTCGTCGCTGTGGATATACTGACTAAACAACGGACACTGTTGCAGTTTCATTGTTAAGGGATTGAGAAACTGATAATTGTAAGGGATTATATAGAAATCTTTGTTAATAAATAAGCTAAGTAGATGCTATTAGCAGAAAATTTTAATACCAACCTTTGGAATACAGCACGTGGAAGATGGTTTAATTTTTAGCTTAGTTTCGTTTAGTTCTTCATTCATCCGTCGTCACCACCTAATGGTACACAAGTAGATTTGATACTAGACATGTCAATAATAATATTATAATAATGATAATATTAATAATAACAATAACAAAACAATGATAATAGGCCTGTTAATAGTAAAGAATATGCTAGTAATGTTGGGCTATGGGATTTATCATGGTCGTTTGGATCGTGAATCCAAACTGACTTGTAATAAGAAAGTTCCTAGAAGTTATGTCATGGGGAATACTGTCCATAATTAACTTCCTAAGACTTTTCCATCTAAGTTACATCTAATAAACAAATAGGTCGATATTATTATGCATTTGAACTTCTTCTTTACCTGTTTTCATTATACGGACAATTATTGAACGCTTCTAGTTGATTGAGAAAACCGTGACATTAATTTTAAAGTCCTGTAAGGAAAAGTTAATGCCCTAAGCAGGATGTGACTTGTAAGTTCATTTTCTGGTGATTTTTTTAAATATAATATTAAATCTAACATTCAAGGTGCAATTATAAATCGTGTTAATTTCAGTGATTCAATATATAATACATTGTGTTTTTAGATTCGCCGCTGATATAAATACGTTTCCATACGGGTAGGCTATTATTACAGATTATTTAACAATAAAACGATGTTCCTTTAATAACTTCAAGTTGCCTCTGGACGTAGCATTCCCATCAATCCTTATAGGTTAGAACAACCACAAGGAAATTAAGTTGATGAATTCAGTAATATTTTCGAGAGTTAGGTGTGGTTAAATCATATCAGCGGTTCAATAAACATGTAAGTGATACCTTAGGTTTGATTACAACATAATAATGACGCTAGATATGTTCGATTAAAACATAACATTGACAAGTCAGGTTCGAGTAATAGGCCTACTATCTTGTGTTCAATATAAAACGGCAGGTTAGGTTCGAATACAAAATACCAATGGACTTTAAATTTAAATTTTTCTTTTATTTAGTAAGTGCTGTTGTCAAAGGTAATTGCAAATGACATGATATCTATTAACAGTAGTAAAGATGTCCTATAAATCGGAAGTTATGTGATAGATATGTGTTCTTACTAATTATCTTCTTTCCAAGTCTTGGTTCAATTCCCATGCAGTTTCAAGGCTTCAGTAGAGTCGAGGTTGTCCCAACATTTAGAAGCCCATATTTTTAAGTAACTGTCGCTTCCTTCTCTGTCCTCGTAGCCTTAAGTGATACCGCTTAAAATCCAATCGGATGCTCCACACAATCAGTAGAAAGAAACCTGTCATAATCCACAGTGTTATTTTCAATTTATATTCAGTGTGTTTTGCTATAGATTCATCCCTGTACAGTAAATATACTATGAACATCAATCCAAACAACATGTAAGTTGTACTCGATAGAATATGAATATGATTTATTAACTTATCCATTCACTAGTCAGCTTCTTTGTACAAAATCTCAAGATATGTAGTTGTTTTGCGACTTCAAAGACCTTTCAGAGAGTACTTTTCAGGAGTAGAAGAATATAACTAACCAGCGCCATCTGCTTGTGACGCAATAAGACCAAAAAAGAAATGCATGTTGAATAAACCTCGCGTATATTTAATCAAACTGCTAGTATAATTATTAATAAAAGACACTCATTAACTTATTAACATAAAATAAAACGATGTGAATAGTAATAATTGCCGTAATTCAAATCCACGAAATACTTCACATCATAATAATTAAAGAAAGTATTTGAGAAAACTGGGTTTCATACCCGAAACCATAGAATTTAAATCACTGTCAATTTATAACGCGGGGATATAAATGTCCTCATTTACCATTTTATACTGCGGGAAGTGTTATTTCATCTTACCAAAAGCTGAATTGAATCAGGATATGCGTATACAGGTCATGGGGTTTCTTTTGATTAATATCAATACTGCCGGTAATTAGGTTGTTTACATTGTGAATGTACCTTCAAGCCCTTCATAAGCAGAGGTGGTCTAGTTTCAAAACTTTCCGCATGTATAATTCTATTGGTATAACTGTGATATAGACAACTAATGACCATCTAAGGCTTACAATATATTCTGCTGGTATATAACTATTATGAAGTACACCGGGACAAATTAACTTGCATTCTACTTTAACATACAGTAAACTGTGCACTTTCACTTCGCTTGTGAGAACACCTTTACGAAAATATTCTTTAGACACAGGCCTATACTAGACTGGGCTGACTGTTCAGTTCACTGAAAGGTGGGGGTGTAAAATTTGTATGAAAAAACACAAATGTAAAACTTTAACTGTCTTTTTCTCTAAACCTAAAAAAGTAGATTAGACCACAGTTGCACTAACCCCCTCAATTTGAGTCTGACTGTGCTTCCAACCAATGACCATTCCCTCCTTTTGTTATGGACGCCAATGACCTTAGCAGTTGACGCGTTCCTGAACAAAAATATTGGAACTACTACCGAAATGGGCTGGCCATGTACCATATCCATAATTTTATTATTATTTTTATTAATATTCTCCTAGTTGTTTCATCTAAGTGAATTTGTCAGAATGATAATACTGAATACCTCAATATAGGCATATATAGAAATTAGGCTACATTTATTTATAATTATCATATTATATTAATGTTGAAGCATAGCAAAGCTTGGTAAAGCGCGTCAACATTTGTACAGTTTATGTGTTTCTTTCTTTTACGACTTATAATCATTTCCCTGCGCAGTTTTAACAAAACATTACAGTCATAAATTAAATAAAAACATTAACCTATCTAAATCCTTCGTGGTAAAACACCCATTAGTGAAGAAACAAAGCCTCAAAGAGATCTTTACGTGGGCATTGTTTGCACTCTAAAACAAAGGTGTATTATAGTTTGTTTAGAGTAACGGCAGAAGAATAAAATATCTAGATTTTCGGAAAATACTTGATAGAACTTATTAAACCTCAAGCTGATGATACAAGCGTGTGGCACACATCATACTCTGATATGATGAATCTGATGATTCGGTCGACCTCTTTGTCATGCTTGAAGAGAAGCATTAGAATTTGAAGCTCTAATTATTTTTATCAGCATGTTAATATGCAGTTCAGTGGTACTTGAAAACAGTATTGTAAAGAGAGTTTTCGGATTTACAAATATTTCATTTCCGCTAACGTTTTCAAGAGGTATTAACACCTTTACTATATCTATATGAGCATAAATATGACCGACTGGTGCATCTAGATTTCAGGCATATAAAATAACTCCTGCATGACAACATTCCTGTACATCTACGACGATTACAAGCCTAAGTTGCAGTATATCCCTGTCGTTAAATAGTCATATACTCATCCATTGACTAAACCACAGTTGCCTTTAAAGGCCCCCCTTCCGCATGATTGGTCCAACCTGTGTTGTTTATAGCCTAAATATGGCCCTGGTTACTGCTCTATCAGATTATGAAATATGCTTACCCGTAAGTTCTAATATCTGTAAAATACGCTCCTAAACCAATTAAATATTCTGTATATTTGAAAACCATTTTATCACTAGTTACCTATACCTCTCGTGCTGTTTCTATTTCTTCAAACTAATTGAAGACTATTTTTATTTCTTCTCTTGCCATGGGTGATATGAATAAAATGAGAACACTTTAGAAGAGTGTATCTTGAGTAGCATTGAGTGCACTCTTGCCGATGAGACATCGCTTAGGATTCATATGATCACGAGGCTACTGGTCGAACTGAGAGCTCTCTCGTTCCGACAGAAGTGATATATCAGTATATATAGATTAAAGCATATGGGTCACAGCTAATCAGAGAATCTGATTACACCGCTAAATATTATGCAGTTGAAAGTGGTGCGAGCAATGTCATTGACTGACGTTTTAGTTGCAAGTGATAAAACTATCTGAACGTACATCCCTACAGTAGGCTACAGCATGGAAGAAGAGAGTACTCAATTTCCAGATGAATTCATTTGAACTGTGAAAAATCCATGCTACCAGAAATAAAATGGTTTCTTAATTCGGACTTAGGAACAGTCCACAGCTTTGATAGTAGGCCTATAAAGGAAAACAAACTTTCACTACAGAGTGCCTGCGCGTTTTGCATTTAGTGTTCAATCCTTGGACAATTGATTTATAGATTTGATTTGTTTAGAATTGCTGCCACAATACCGGTCATATTTTTTTACACGCCTTCTGATCTATATGTATGTCATCATCCACATCAATTCGAAAAACATAGTTACCTACGTAACGTAAGAACACCAGCATTCTTTTCTTCATTCGTTAGGGTACCTCCTCCTTTTTGATGGGGTTGTCCCAAGTAAATATATACCAGCCACTCCAAATTGTTTTTCTTCAATCTATAGTCTTCGGTGCATTATAATGAACCCCGGAGGTAACCCTACGCTTCTTAAGGCAAAATTAGACTGTGTTTTTACCAAAATCACGAAAAACCTTTTTCTGTTTTTTACACATATAATTAGTTAATTACCTTCACTCAGTAATGAAAAGTAATTTATTTTTGTTCATTATGCCTAAGCGGCCATTTTTAAGTAGCACTGCATCGCCACACCCTCATAGCCTTGACCGGTACGGTAATTACTTAAATGAAGGCCAATTCATACTTTATGCAATTAAATTGTTTAAAATGTTGTCCTGCGAAATGATTCTAGCATAGATTTTAATAACTACTGATTAAATAATGGGAAAATATGCCATTTTTAACAAAGAAACAATGATTTTCCATATTTTCAAAAAGACTATAAATTCCTTACTCTTTTGTTTGTGAATACCTCTTGCTTTTATTACGTGTTGATTATTTTTCAAACACAATTTATAAATCCTTTAATTTATTGTTTTTGCAAACCTTTCGCTTTTAATATGTATTGCTCTTTCCCAACCATATATCAAATAATTCACAGAGAAATTTTCCCAGCGTTGTGTATTCCTGATATTTTCTCAGATCTGCAAAGTTAAATATTAAATTTTCCATGCACTTGACAATATTAACAAATGTACTGACAAATTTTACCTAGTTGTAAAAATACAATATACAAATATTTTTCATAAGCGATGCGAACTTATTTAATGTATTGCAATTTTGAATAATTAGAACTTTATAATTCTTAAAAAAGTAGTTCAATCATGCTGAAATACCTTAGAAGTATACTGTATTGTACTTTAGCCTATACTGAACATTTTTACATCGTATTATTGTTATAAGTTTCACCTAAATATGGTAAAATATGACGATTTTTCAAATCTCAGCCCTAGTGTTCCTTAAACACTTTTCTTTTATGTTAGACCACCATCATCAACTCCGACATCCAGACACTAGTATGTACTCTTATGTAGTCACCACCCGAGGCAACTCAGGAACATATAGCATTCTCTCAATCTACTGCGAGTAAACAGTACGAGTCATGCTAAGAGTAAGAGCTGCTCAATCATATCACTGCAAGTGATTACTTCATTTTATTCATTACCGCTCCATATCCTTCAATCACTTGTAACCTCCTATACCACTCCACTAAATACAAGCTATCAAATGTGTAACGGTCATGTGAATGCGTGCACGGTTAATTATTTACAACCGTTCCTTAGTCATACTGTAAAAACTAGTTAACCAGGCGGTGGTGATTCAAGTCAAGTGGAGGTCCCAAGCGGTAAAAAATCTAACTCAAGTTAGAAATACAAGTTACAAGAAAACTCTCATAAACTTGTTAACAATAGAAGAATTGAAAAATTTCATACCGTTACGCATTAAATAAATGTTTTTAAAAATTATTTTACTTGAATTTCCGTCTTGCTTTACTTCTTGTAAAATAATGAATTATAAATTGAAAAATTGAAATCTCGGCAGTCTAAAATTTCCTGCTCTATATACAAAATGGCCAAGATATTTAATATTTCTTCTTTCATTGTATTTCTTAATATATTTTTACTCTCTTTAAACTAGAAAATGATATTTCACCGAAAGCATTAGATAAGAGAATTGTTATCGTAAAAATTGAATGCTGCGAAATTCGGGGCCCTACGGTAACCCGGAGGCCTACGCAGCCGTTTAGTCTGCTTACCGTTAAACCCGCCATTGCAATCAGACCCCGATTGCCATATGAATGGAGCATTTTATCAAAATTCAAGTAGATGTTTCATGTGAATAGATTTCTGTCAAAATGAAAATAAAAAATGTAAAAAGTTTTGTGCTGGGAGGAAGGTTGTCAGTAATGAGTGATACTGTCATCCAGCTCTTTCCATATAGCATTTATTTGTTGGTGCAGTCTAAAGACTGCAAATAGAAGTTAACTGAGAAAAATACTTCTAAGTACTAAGTTATGTGATAGAAAGTAACTTGTTCTTACCCAATTGTAAGATTACACTGTGATTTTACAGAAATTATTTAGTTTGAAATGTGCCTTAATGAAGAATTGAAAAAGTTCAAGACTGTCAAAGTATTCAATTCATTCATATATTTGTATTTGATTCACGTATTTATATAAGAGTGTTGCTTTTAAATGTATTTTCATGTTGGGCATTTGTCGAATACTGCTGCATACTTCTCTGTTAAATTTCAAACTTTAATGGACCCGATGTTCCTTAATCAATCTCATGTATATGTAGGGACTATAGAGACGATGAGAAACAAGTCTCACGAAGAGGCTGAAAAACGGTTTTATTTTGTCTAATTTTTATTTTTTTCACATATAATCAATTAAACATTGTTTTGAGTTCATATGCATGATTACATGATTTGTGTCCTTCCTTTTTCTAGTATCAGCTGCCTTGTGCACGTACATGTCATTTTCAGAGTGTTCCTAAAGAATAAAGCCAACAGAAGAGCACGTTTGAATCGATTTAAATAAAGTTGATTTGGATAACACTCATAACACTTTGGAGAATTTTAAAGTTTGGCTCATTATGAACAACAATTATCATAAAATGAACGTCACAATAATTTCCTCGTGGTATCAAAGTGCAGTTTTTAGGATGAAATGCTGAAGGTTTACTAAAAAAAACTGGTGTATATGAAAAACAGGTGAAAATAAGGTTGAGGAAAATTTGTTTGGGTAACCCTCCTTACTGAAATTGCTGTGTCACGTCTTTTGTAAAGTATTTTCAATCGTCTCCAGCATTTTAAGACAACAGCTCAGTCCATTTCTATTTCAAGAACCTGAAAACAACATGTTGAAATAAGACATGTAAAATGGTAACACTCATTACAAAGTCAATAAGTTCCACCAACTTCAAAAACTCATATACGGTCACAAAACAAGAATACTAATGATTCCTATGCAGTTGCTTAAACTACAAAAGTGGTATGTTGCCATGAAAAACCAATCGTTCAAAGAAAGAAAAAAAAAAACCGAAGTTGAATTTTCAATCTGGGGCTCCTGTCGAGGAGGCAAAACGGTAGTTGTATTGAGAATGGCTCTCAATACAACTACCGTTTTGCCTCCTCGACAGGAGCCCCAGATTGAAAATTCAACTTCGGTTTTTTTTTCTTTCTTTGAACGATTGGTTTTTCATGGCAACATACCACTTTTGTAGTTTAAGCAACTGCATAGGAATCATTAGTATTCTTGTTTTGTGACTGTATATGAGTTTTTGAAGTTGGTGGAACTTATTGACTTTGTAATGAGTGTTACCATTTTGAATGTCTTATTTCAACATGTTGTTTTCAGGTTCTTGAAATAGAAATGGACTGAGCTGTTGTCTTAAAATGCTGGAGACGATTGAAAATACTTTACAAAAGACGTGACACAGCAATTTCAGTAAGGAGGGTTACCCAAACAAATTTTCCTCAACCTTATTTTCACCTGTTTTTCATATACACCAGTTTTTTTTAGTAAACCTTCAGCATTTCATCCTAAAAACTGCACTTTGATACCACGAGGAAATTATTGTGACGTTCATTTTATGATAATTGTTGTTCATAATGAGCCAAACTAAAATTCTCCAAAGTGTTATGAGTGTTATCCAAATCAACTTTATTTAAATCGATTCAAACGTGCTCTTCTGTTGGCTTTATTCTTTAGGAACACTCTGAAAATGACATGTACGTGCACAAGGCAGCTGATACTAGAAAAAGGAAGGACACAAATCATGTAATCATGCATATGAACTCAAAACAATGTTTAATTGATTATATGTGAAAAAAATAAAAATTAGACAAAATAAAACCGTTTTTCAGCCTCTTCGTGAGACTTGTTTCTCATCGTCTCTATAGTCCCTACATATACATGAGATTGATTAAGGAACATCGGGTCCATTAAAGTTTGAAATTTAACAGAGAAGTATGCAGCAGTATTCGACAAATGCCCAACATGAAAATACATTTAAAAGCAACACTCTTATATAAATACGTGAATCAAATACAAATATATGAATGAATTGAATACTTTGACAGTCTTGAACTTTTTCAATTCTTCATTAAGGCACATTTCAAACTAAATAATTTCTGTAAAATCACAGTGTAATCTTACAATTGGGTAAGAACAAGTTACTTTCTATCACATAGTACTTAGAAGTATTTTTCTCAGTTAACTTCTATTTGCAGTCTTTAGACTGCACCAACAAATAAATGCTATATGGAAAGAGCTGGATGACAGTATCACTCATTACTGACAACCTTCCTCCCAGCACACAACTTTTTACATTTTTTTTTTTTCATTTTGACAGAAATCTATTCACATGAAACATCTACTTGAATTTTGATAAAATGCTCCATTCATATGGCAATCAGAAGCTAATTGAAACATGCATAAAAACATAAATTAGAAGCCCAAAATGTAGGTAATACACTTTACCATGAAAAAAAAATGCGTACCATGGTTTTGATTTCTTGGCGTCCTCCCTCCTCGATGTCTTGTCGGAAATTGGTCGCAGGGAAAAAAAGATGAAACAATACTTCATCCCTTCTACATTACTCTCCTCCCCACCTCTTAATTCTTCTTTGTAGACCCGGTAACACTCCTCACCGCCTTTTTTCACGGTTTACTGAGAGAGAGATTCAATTGAACTTCCTGGCTCGGATTTTCTTTTTTTAATTATGAAACAGCCCTTGACAGTTTCATTTGGATGTTGAGCTAACATTCATCCGCGAATGAAGATTCATTTTTGACCTTTCCATGTCAAGAATTAAAAATGTTGGATGCTGGAGTCACACTACTTACTTTTTCCCCACGTTTTTTGACATAAACATGAACGTTACGTATACATATAAATTATTTAGGGTGGCGTAAAAACTCGCATGTGTTTGGGGGAAAATCTTTAAAAAAAAAAAAAAAAAAAAAAAAAAAAAAGTTCATATCTCAACTAGAAGTGTCTTTTTTAGACCTGGGACACCAAAACGGCATTTTTTTTAGAATGACCCACTAACGTTAACAGCGTATTCCAATTACATTTGTATACGGTATACCGTAGGCTACGTAAGTAAGAAGACACAAACAATTCTACTTTCAAGTGAATATGACTGTAATTAAGCTACTCAATCAATTGTATTCCCAGGAACTTCCTCCATTTCTCTAAAGATTTTTGATAAGCGAGAAAAATATTAAATGGAATGATGTTCATGACATGGAACACTATATGTGGTTGGCCTGAAAACCCCAAGTTGGTTGGACTTCGATTGTCCATGCTAAATGTTAATATTTCATGATTCACCGCGAACCCTGAGGATCCCTTGTTTGCTTCTGGCAATATTCCTTATACATCAGCTTTCATTTTGAATATTTGATTTATCCATTTAATACACATTAACCATTAAAAGAACTAAACATAAGTCAATTTTAAGTGCTTCAAGTTGTACCCACCTCCTAGATTAGAACACGTATTTTTGTGTTATCAAAATTATTTTATGGTGTAGGTCATTGAACACTAACAAAGTCAAGCTTCTTTTCAATACCAAAACAAGACATCTATTCATGTTTCCTCCACAAGAACAATAAGAGATCCTACGCTACAATCAGAGAATTTTACCGGAATGATTTGAGGTGTTGAAATTTTAAATAATCTCAAGACGAATTTATAGCGGTGTCTCTCCCGCAACATGTTCATAACTTCGAGAAACATCTGTGGTGAGACAGAGTGCTTTCCTCTGTAAGTTACTAATTAAGTTCAAAGCGGGATTTACATTATTACTAGTTTAGTTCGTTCTAAATCCAAGTAACCACTAAAATCAATTGCAGAATAGAACTGCGGGGTGTCTTGGACAATATGCTTGTAGCCTTTATTTCGAGACTTCCTTGGCTTTTGCTTTTGTATTTTATGGACAAACTTTCTTTACAACCAATGGAATAAATTTCTACGTTTTTCACACATGGAGTATGAGATGTATGGTAAATTGGTAATGACCAGGGCCCGGATTCTGATGACCTAAAATTGTTTTAAAAATAACCTATAAAATGACCCTAAATTTTAAAGGAAATGACTTAATAATTATAAAAAATTACCTAAAAAGTGGTATTTTATTTATAAAAAATTATTATTGTACACACAAAGTTATAGACTAGTTTGTACATAATTGTAAAAACTGCAAATAATTGTAATGTGAATGTTCTTTTCTCACGGAAATTTATACTGGCACCGAAGCACTGCCGAGTCAAAATTCGGCATTTCCTTTTGTGTTCTGTCGGATTATATTGTTTATTGAGGGTAAACAGTAATTTGCACTCTCAAATCCAAGCAGGTGGCAGACTCTGGTGCCAAGTCAATCTAATAACAATAGTAATATAATACACACTTTTGGCGTTTCTTTGATTCTCATTTCCGACTGAGATATGACAACACTTAACGCTGAATTTTTCCTTCTTGCATTAAACAAACAACACTTCAAAGACAGCACCCCTAGCGACGAAAAACAAAGTAGATACACTCAATGTAAATACATGAAAATGACTAAATAAGGAAGCAAATGACATGAAAATGACAAAATAATGACCTAAAATTGAAAATAATGCCCTAAAAATAAAAAATTGCATAAAATGACAAAAAATGGCCTAATAAAAATGTATTTATATAATCTAGAGGCCATGATGAGGATTTTTCCACAAGTTGGAAATGTCTATGCAGCATCAATAAAAATATGACTTGTCATTGAATCCGGGCCCTTACAATGACTCAGCATTTTGAATTTTATTTATTTAATTTTTGCGGCAAGTGTTTGTGATAGGTGATCTAAACTAATGTTGGGACGCTTAACATGAATCTGTTCTCCGTTTTTACCTATCACGTCACGTTTTCTTGCAATAGGTACATCAAAATGAGAAATATATTGCATTTAGGATAAAAAGGACTCAACAAATTAGGTTAAGTTTGGTAATATTTACAGAGAAACAGAAAATATTGTTAAACAGTCCAAGATATATTATGTGTTCCACTATTTTTTGTGAGATTAAGTCAAATAAAATCAGATAAACTGACATAAGAAAGTGCCAGATGGAGTTAATAGGTAAGAAACTATTGAGTTTTAACCACGGTTTCTTGATAAAATTTGATAAGCATATGTGAAGGAAGAAGTGTGATGACTATAACATTAACAGAACGAATTGACAGCAAATTCCTCTCTTCAATAATAATAGGCATGTTCCTTTATTTTTGTCAAACCTTCTGAAGCCGTACAAATATGCATTCAGAAAATTAGAAAACCTTCTTTGTTTACTTTGGAGGGAGGAAATAAGAAAATAAGCTTTTTAGAATCTTTCCATCAGTTATAGGATAAAAGCTATAAGTCTGCCAAATTTCAAGTTTTTAACCTATCTGCAAATGAATAAACATAAACGTAAATAATTGGATGATACATCAAACAAGAAAACTGTGATAAAAAAAGTAGTGAAATTTCTTAAATCAGGATACCTTATTTAGTTAAAATCACTTATTAAATTCTTTTCCGCAAAAGTCATGCTAGATGGTACCGTATAATCAGTCTGTTTTTTCAACAGTGCCACTTTCCATTAGGTCTGCCATTTGGTTTTTAATAAGGAAAGCAGGTAAAGTGTAAAAAGCCGAATAGTGAAATTAATACATCAAATTTGCCTTCCACTATGTCAGTACCTAAAGTAAAACTCGAAATACGAAAAAAATAGTGACCCTCAAAACAAGATGCCTTAATATCGGTAAAGTAAAACTGAATGCCCTACGCACAATAAATATCCTAAGGTAAGACAAATGTATTACATAATTACTTTTTTACACGAAAGACGGATTCATTGCCTTGGTACACGAGCCTAACCTTTTATTGATCCAGCAACGACTCCAGAGCAAAATGCTCGTGCAAAATTTTGTGCCCACACAATTCCTATCTGGCCATGGAAAATATGTCACACTTCGATTTATTTAAGATAAATGTCCAAAATTACTATTGTCCTTCTGTGGATTCTCTCAGCACCTGAATCTGGAAGATCAAGATATATTCAAGATTATCACCTGAAGTTTTGTGATCTTGAATTGACAAAACCTCTGTTTCGTATATTGAAAGAACAGTGTGGTTATCTTAATTTTCTAACATTCATCCAACTTTCACCATTCATTATAATTTAATTTTAATTTATTTATTTAACCTGGTAGAGATAAGACCATCAGGTCTTTTCTTCCCCTCTACCAGGATTCCAAAACTACAATTACAATATAACTATAAAAATATAAGAAAAATATAGTACGAAAAATAAAAAGTACTAGCATTAAAGATACTAAATGACAATAATAATAATTTTAATTATAATAATAATAATAATAATAATAATACTTACTTACTTATTTACTTACTTACTTACTTACTTACTCAATGGCAATATATAATTCCTAAGCAAGCTAAAGGAATATTATTTATTTGATGGAACCCAAAGGTTCATTGCCGCGTTTACCTGAGTCCGCCATTCAACCATATTCTGTGCCAACTCCATCCAATCATCCCCCACAAATCCTACTTCCCACAAATCCGTTCCAAGATTGTCCTCCCACCTACGTCTAGGTCTTCCACGTGGTCTTTTCCCTTCAGGTCTCCCAGTCAATACTTTTGGGATATGTCTTTCCTCTCCCATTAGTGATGAGCAAATGCAAGACCAAGACCAAGACCAAGGCGGTCTTGGTCTTGGTCTTGGTATTGCACTCTCAGTCTTGGTCTTGGTCTTGCATAGGTAACCCTGGTCTTGGTCTTGGTCTTGGTCTTGCACCAGTAGTCTTGGTCTTGGTCTCGGTCTTGCATACTCTGTCTTGGTCTTGTTGCAAGAGTCTTGCAGTTTTCTTTTACGCATCTTACTGTGATCAATGGCGTTTACGTGATTTAAAGTTACACCGATTACATGTGTGTTATTGCTTGCGAAAGTAACGAAAGCTAATTGCTTTTAGTTCCTTTGACCATGTAAACAGTAATGTGATGTCATGCTGTTTGCCGAAAGTCCATGGTGATATAGGCTAGAACAGTAAACTTTGAGTGTTCGTTCAAATATTCTCTGTTATCCTATTGCAGAACTTTAAACTCAAAATCCAAAAGATGCTATATAAGATGAGAGTGTAAAATTATGAATATTATATTGTAAAATTTCAAATTGAACGGCTGCGGAGACAAGAAGTAATATTAACAGATGTGTATGAAATGTTTTAAAGATTTCCGCATAGGAGAGAGGTTCTATCTGACATGTTTAAAACTGTATAATATAGTAACAAAACATAACGGCATTGAAGCAGATGCTTTAGAAATTGTGCAATCTATAGCAAATCACACAATGCCCATTCGAAACCCAAACCATAGGCTGCAATAAATAATATTTCTATTTGCATATAGGCCTACCCTAGTTCTAATTTATAACACATTGTGAACAGATCATTTCTGCAGTTTAAAGATTTCCGTTACCCCCCATAAATTACTTTCTACTTGCTTTCAAGTTTCGGGCCTTCAACTAATTGGGTCATAATTAATCATATCTATTCTTCATGCAAGCAAATATTTCTAGACCAGCCATTTTCTACTTTTAGTATCTTTTCCCATTTATATGCATCCTTAATATGAATCAGCAGCAATAACTTAAACATCGCCACCGTTGTGTCAGTAACAAAATTGTAGTAGTAAAAAAAAGTTTTTCAGTGGATGTCCTACCTATCATCAGCAAAATGTAGGCCTGTATAGCTACAGTACAATCAAATACGTAACTGTAAAGTAATAACTAGCAAATACCCGTCAAATAAGTTCCTGTTTTAATTAATCTACGGTTTAATTGTGTTTTATCGAATAATTATGAAGAATGCCGGGCGTATAACCTGATTTTTTTTAGACTTCCCTTTATTTTGAAATTTTCTGCAATGAGAATGGAATGAGCTGAATAGCTGTGTTATATTTTGTTTAAGTAGACAGGAAAGATTCTAAAAGTGAGAGTAGGCTATGAATATTAATGATAGGTGTAAAAAAGGATGTCATCGTTAATGAAATAGGCTACTGAACATGTTAATAGGCGTTTTAAGTTACGGGGGATACTGTTTAAAGTTTCAAATCCTCAGTCATAAGCCGCCCCATGGCTGAGTGGTTAGACCGCTCGCCCTCCACCGCATACACAACGAAGCTTTATAAAACACATTTCAAGTAGCAAGACTGCAAGAGTCTTGCAGCTTGGTCTTGTTCTTGCCAGAGTCTTGCAGGGTTTGTCTTGGTCTTGGTCTCGGTCTTGCATGGTCGGTCTTGGTCTTGGTCTTGCTAACGCTGATGCGGTCTTGGTCTTGGTCTCGGTCTTGCATTTTGTGCAAGACCAAGACCAAGACTGGTCTCGCTCATCACTATCTCCCATGCGTGCAACATGTCCAGCTCATTTCTTCCTTCGCGATTTAATTACCCTTACTATATCCGGTGAAGTGTACAGGTCCTGAAGCTCGACGTTATGCAATTTTCTCCAGTCCCCATTTTCATCCGTCTTGGGCCCAAATATTTTTCTAAGTACCCTATTTTCAAACACTCTCAGACTATGTTCTTCCAGCTCAGTTAGTGGCCATGTCTCACATCCATATAATACTACCGGCAGGATAGTAGTATTATAATCTTAATTTTTAGGTTTCTGGGCAGAAGACGAGACGATAAGAGTTTCTTAACTGCATAAAAACAAGCATTTCCCTATTTGAGTCTACACTTAACTTATGCCTTAATATTATTTTTATCTGTAATTACTGTTCCAAGATATTTGAAATCCTCCACTTGTTCAAACGATTTACCGGCTATTCTCATATTTTGTGGAGCATTATTTTGTCGTTCCAAGACCATATACTTAGTTTTTTTCTGTATTAATTTCTAATCCAAAATTCCTGCAGGCATCGAAAAGACTTTCTGCATTTCTCTCGATTGTGTTTACGTCATCGCCCAACAAGCAAACATCATCTGCATAAGCTAGAATCGGGTGACTACCATTTTATTCTAGGCCTACGTTGTTTTCCTGAACATTCCTAATGGCATATTCCAAAGCGAAATTAAAAAGTAATAATGCTAATAATTAAAATTATAGTAAAACAGAATACAGTAATATAAAATCATAAAAATAAATTTTGCCCCTTTTAACTTTCTATGTACAAAGCGATATGGCTGAGTGAGTGTGGTATTCAAACAGTTTACGTTTGAATTGTCTGGGATTTTGACAGTCCCTGACATTCAAGGGCAGAGAGTTCCATAATCGTGTTGCAGAAATGGTGAACGAAGCAAGTAAAGAGCTGTGCGATGGGATGGTACTGATAGTGTTAAGTCATATCGTGAACGGGTGAAGAAATTATGAGAGGCGAGCGTATTGAAGCGTGATGATAGGTAGAAAGGTGTCGAGGATAGAAGGATTTGGAAAAGAAGCAGTTGGGAGTGGTAATCACGGCGTATATGGAGTCGAAACCAGTTTAACGCATTCAGAGATAGGCTATTCATATTTGCGCGTGTTACAAATAAATCGTATGCACACATTATGAGCAAGTTAGTCATTAATACGTCAGCACAGTCAAAATGAGGCATAATGAGGGTCTGTACAAGAATTTTCTTTACAGTTGAGGGGAAATATATTTCAAGTCTTTTGAGGACATGGATAATTGAAAATACTTTTTTGCAGGTTTCTGCAATCTGAGTGTTCCAATTTAGACTGTCATCCATGAAAATTCCTAAGTTCTTTACAGTTGAGCTGTACTGAATTGGTGATTCATTTACTTTTATAGAGGTTATTGTTCTTGTGTTAATCAAGTTCAGGTGATACTTTGGTCCTATTACAATAGGTTGAGTTTTTTTGGGATTTAAATTTAAATAAAATTTCTTGTACCACTCAGATATTTAAATGTCTTCGTTCAGTTTGTAGCCGCGTCATTGATTGAATTTATGTCAGTAGAAATGTAGCACTGCAGGTCATGAGCGTACAAGTGATACTTAAGAGTGTTTTATGGCAGTCGATATGTCCTTTATGTATATCATGAACAACAGGGGTCCTAATATGGAGTATTGTGGGGCTCCTGCTGCGACATTACGCCATGCAGAGTGTTGGTCACAGGACACATTGTTCTCTTTTTCGAAGATAGGAGTCAAACCAGTTGAACGCATTATTTGAGAGAATTAGGTTTTTGAGTTTCAAGATCAGGAAGTCAATATTAACAGAGTCGAAGACTTTACTGAAGTCCAGCAATGTTAGTACTGTCACTTTACTTACGTCGAATATCTTCTGTTACTTCTCTGTTGCTTCTCGAATATCTTCTGTTACTTTCAATAATGCTGTGGTTGTGCTATGTCCGCTTCTAAAGCCAGACTGAAACTTATCCAGTAATTTATGTTCATTCATGTAGTCCATCAGTTGCTTATGTACAAGTCGTTCCAGTAATTTAGACAAGGTAGGCAAAATGCATATGGGTCTAAAGACACTTGGAGTGGAAGGACTTTTAGTTTAGGTTTAGCTCTGTTGTATGGAGTATGTACATTGGGGTTTCTTTTCTGTTTCTGGATGTTCAATAGTAATGCTAATAATAATAATAATAATGTTAATAATAATAATAGTAATAATAATAACAATAGCCTTCCATTAACACAAGCAACCTGTCGAAGGAGATTTTTTAACATCTGTCGAAGGAAATAGATTTAAGTTTCTTTAATCAAATTAATAATTGTGAAACCAGTTGAGAGATTAAGCTGAAATTTGAAACTAATTTATGTTCAGACGTTAGTTAGCCTACGTATGTAGATTTCAAGTTTACAGAAATAAAACAGTTTTGGAAATCACTCAACATTTTGATCATCTAAAAACCTACGATGTTAGTAGTAGAGACAGTAGGTAAACATTAAAATTTACTGAGATGGAAAGTCTTAACTGTTTTAAAGTCGACGTCGATGTCTCATTCGGCTCTTGCTCGGGCAGCTTGAAGAAGCTTTCGGTGTTGTATATTAACCAAGTCCTCATAAAATCTCAGTATCGCTAAAAGGCAAAATAGCCCCACAAAACACAATTAGCATGAAGACCATCCAAACGGGAGAGATGTGTTTGGGTATCACAAGAAAAATGACGTACAAAAGAATCACGCCTGTGATGGTTAGTGCTGCGGAAGGCATGTAAGGCATAAAGTCCCACTCTAGTCAGAAATCGAACTACATACTCTCATCAACATAACACTCTTTATATAACTTCGGTAGAAACCTACTATACACAATAAAGTGGCGTAACTTTAATGCTTACCCTTCTTTTATTTATAATCGATTTCCACTGCTTTATAGTCATCATCATCATCAACCATCAAGATAGGCCAGATTGACCTGATTCGTCTCAGAAGAAGTCTTCCCAGCGACGCCTGGGTCTTCCTATATCTCTTTTTCCTTTTGGCTGGTAGCGAAGAGCTTGCTTTGCCAATCTCTCCTCTGGCATACGGAGTATATGATTCAACCAGTTTTGTTTGTTTTCCTGTATTTTATTATTTATGTTGGACATATTCAGAGTTTGTCTTATACTTTCGTTTGTGATGTGATCTTTAAGCGAACAACCAGCAACATATCTTAAAAATCTCATCTCCGCTGTTTCTATCATTCTTTTGTCGCTTCTATTCATGGTCCAATTCTCCGATCCGTAAGTTAAAACAGGCATTGCTAAAGTTTTATAAAATTTTAAAATAGTGTCTTTCCTTGTTTTGTTTTTTAATGTGCGTTTTATAGTTCCACAGATATGTTGATATCTGCAGACCTTTTGTTTGAGGTCAAAGTCATAATCAAAAGATATGTCACATCCTAAATAGTTGAAGTGTCGAACTTGTTCTATCATTTCATTGTTAAGTATAATTTTGGATCGTTTCTGATATTTTCCAATAAAGGCCATGACTTTTGACTTTTCAGATGATATTTTAAAATTATATTCAGACATTATTCTTCTGAGCTGAAATGAAGCTAGTTGTAGCTTATCTTCGCTATCTGCAAACACCACCTGGTCGTCAGCAAATAAAATTGTATTTAAAATAGTTGAGTCAATTTTAAAATCAAATCTTAGCTGTGCTTGCCATTCGGCAATTGCTGCGTCCAAATATATATTAATGAGTGTGGGCGACATTGGGCAGCCCTGTCTTACTCCTAAGTTAATAGTTTCTATTTTAGAACTTTTAGAACATCCTTTGTCGATGTAGATGATCGTTCTTTCATACATTTCCTTTATCATTGAAATTAAATGTTTGGGATATCCTTTGTCTTGCATAATTTCCCATAACTTGTCTCGTACTAATTTATCAAACGCTGTCATATAATCCACAAATAGTAAGTGTGTCTGGAGATTATGTTCTCTTCTCTTCTGTATTATTTGTTTTACAGTGAATACGCAATCTGCACAGGATCTGCTTTATAGTCTACTTGAATATTATATCGATACTATATAAAAGCGGTAAGATGGCTTAAAACCCCAGATTTCATTTTTCTGAACGAATACAATACGGAGACTAATGAACTACAGATTATTACAATTATGACAGTTTTGACATCGTGAAGGTAACTTCAGGTCTCAGATCTTGTTTCTGCATGAAGTTGATATGCAGCGTAATGCGACATTGCAGTTACGATTAAGTTTTTCTGACCTCCCTTCACATTGCGAGATTAGAGTAGAGGATAGCAGTGTTCATATGCAACATGAATAGGAATTTTCTTTTCCGTATTTAACTCCTGCGCAGAGTTTACACGCTACATAACCAGAGTAACGTCCAAGAGTACAAATTTAGGGAATTTTAATGCCTGTTCTCTTACTGTCTCAGAGGATAAAACATTAAAATTTTTCCCAATTTTCATGTCGGGTTTTTTATTATCAAAACAATTTGATGTATTATAGAGTAAGATCACTTTTTATGTAATATTTCGAATAAAAACATTCTGAAATCCAAGTGAACAACAAGGTATCAGAGAGATAATTAAAGTATGAGATAGCTTATATTTTATTTCATCATCTTGGAACTTTTATATTTTCCTATAGGCCTATAGCAATAAATATCAAACTTTTGATGCTGTAAGTGCTTATATAATCACTGCCGAATCCTAATTAACATTTATATATTTGGTACATTTATCTTTAAATTGAGGCCAAGCATAGTAATTTTATAGCTCTTCAGTTCTTTAAAAATGTCGTATTATGTGTTAAATTTTCAACGTTTTGGTTTCGTTACACTTCTCATATTTCTTTTCTTCTTCTGTATACTTCTATTTTAATTGGATTGCTAAAAACTTTCCCGACTTTTACAAAATAAAATCTTATGGTTGTAAAGTTAAACTTCACTTTTGGCCGATATAGGTTACAATGTAAAAAGTGATAAAGTATATTGTTCTTGCTTATGTTTTTTTGTAGCCCTGCTACTTCCTTATCCATAAAAATAAAATAAACCTATCGCGTCCCATGTAGGGTAAAGGCCTCCTGGGAAGAAGGGCTTAACTCCTCTTATCTAACACGGCGAGCTACTCCACGCTAGTGGAGTTGTTTGTTATTTTGAACGTCATTTACACTTGAACTTTAGCACTTAGTTTTGCGTATTGTTCAGGGTTTTTCCTAGTTCTTTCCACTCATTTCTTCTTTTGGCTACCCTGGTCCATGCTAGGTTTACAAAAATTGCAACTATTATACATGTATATGCATAATAAATTGAAACATTTTAATATTATACATGTATATGCATAATAAATTGAAACATTTTAATATGAAATTTGATTATTTTTTTCCGATTTTAAGAAGCAGTATAAACAAACATTCAAATTTTCCTAATTGCAAGTCTTGGTAAGGCTTCACTGTTAGTACCATTCTTACTCGGAGTGATCTTATCGATCTAATTTAAATTAAATTATTGTCCGAAATTATATTTCTTGTGCTTAGTGTAAAAGCGTTTTTAAAAATGCATTCGATCTGCTTTCTTAGTACAATTTCCTATGGATTATTATTATGGGGCGACAGTATACATATCCAGAACGCCTTTTTTATGCTACAAAAGAAAATCACTACAATAATAACAAATTAGTCATATAGTACACTTTTAAATGAGTTGTTTGTGACTGAAAAAAACATGATGCTTATTCACTATCTCGTTGTATGAGAATCTAACTTATTAATTAGGCAAAGTGAAAACTTAAGCGTCCACTGCTTCGTTGTGGACTACTAACATGTTCGGTGCTACAAATTACTATAAAGTATATTTAGTTAAATCACCTCCATATATGGTAGTAACGTAGCAATGGATCTAATCAAGGGGCGTCGCTCAATAACTGAAGTAACAAATAACCGCAAGAACAAATTGCAGACTATTTACATTCACAATTTTTGTACCGGTCTATCCATTATGTTAATTCCGGTGACTTATGGCATATGTCGCTAACTTAAGAAGAATAAAGGCTAATAATCAGATACTCAGGTAACTTCTGTAACTCACACTTTTGGGGCCCAACTTATTAAGTGTTAAGAAAAAGATAGACTAGTTTTGTACAAAGATATGGATCATAAGCTTACATTCTTTTTGTTCTCTTCTGCTCCTTATTTCGTCAATATCTTCCAGAATACCGAAAACATTGAGGACCATAATGATCCGAAATATGAAATTCCAGAGAAAACTTGCCCATAATATTGCTGGCAAGGGTTCGGGTATGAAGACAAGCAAGCCAAGCGATGATAACAATGCATAAAAGCTGACCAAGTGGGAAATAAAGAAGCCAAAGCATAAGCACACCACTATCCCTATGTTCCTTACTCAGAACCGTATTACTTCAACCACTGTGAATAACGAGCTTTTATAAGAGTGACAGAGAAGACACGTTTCAGTAACTGTCTTGTTTGATTTTGGTTTGACTTAATCAGGTTGAGAGATATTGCTTTCTTAAAACTATACTGTTTTTTTATGCAATATCATTGGCATATTTTATTCTGAAGACCGAGCAAATGATGTTTGGTTTATTCAAAATAGGTTCAAGAAAGAAAATTCTGTTGTATTTTCCAAATTTACAATAATTTAGTGCATTAACGGCTAATAACATGTGAAGCTACATCAGCCGTGCTTTTCCAATTACTATCAACAATTCAATGTCGCCAACATATACATCACAATCTAAATGGAGCTAGTCTTACACAAAGTTGGCATACGATAGTTGTTATATCAGGAGTGCAGTGACTGTTTACTGTAATCACTTATTTTATAGGCAAAAATAGTTTAATACTGCTTCCGTGTATTCAAACATATGCCAGAAAAAAATAGATAAACAGAAAATTAATGAAAAAAAGAAATACGAAAAGAAATTAATAAAAGTACAAAGAAAGAAAAACTATATATGATGGACGATGAAACCCTGTTTAGTGTGTCGTTTTTAGAAATTGGTACCTTACAAGATGGATAGAAATCAATTAAGACAAATGTGAACCTAGACACTATGACTCTCTTCTCATAGCTCTATACAAGCGTTTCTCAACCTTTTTGAACCCGAGGACCTTTAAGATGTCTAAATTTGTTTACGGACCTAATTTTACTCCCATTTTTAGAAGTATGTAGGCCATATGTAGGCTATATGTAGGCCTATATTCATAATATTTGGGGTATTAATTATAGGTCATTATAACGAAATAATTCTAAATACTTTTTTAATTCGACGGAAACACAGATATTGCATTGGAAGTAAACTATAGACAGTAAAATTATATTTTGAACAGATTTTAATGTTTATTACCAATTTCATTATAGCCTATAATTAGGAATTATAACACAGGTTTACCTGTATCAGACACTCGGGCAGCTCTAACAATAAAACACTTGTTAGGAGAGCGCCTCTAATAAAAAATTCCGACAAAGTCTAATTTTTCACGGTTTTGAATGAAAGAGGAAACCATAGACGTCAGTGCATCAAGGGTTTTAAACTGTGGTTCGTAACTGCAAAAGTAAGGAAACTAGCAATAGGACCTGTATTTCCGAACATTTTAAAAACTTTGACATCTAGTGTCCATTTTATGTGAAAAAGTTTTAGTTCTTTACTTGCTTTATGATATTTTTTTAATTATGTCTGCGGACCATCTGCACCCCTTTGTCCACCAGTGGTCCGCGGACCATAGGTTGAGAAAAGCTGATACTATATTGTAAAGTTAGGTAGGCCTACGTGTACGGTGTCCTATTTGGAGTAGCCTTTTACTTACTGATATGGCATTTGTTGCCATTAGCAGAAAACTTAAGTCATTTTACATTGGAAAGTTTAAAATGTGGACTACAATAATTATTAGGTAGCATTGTCGAATAACAATAACACTCTTCTTTCTCTCCATCCTAACTTTATTTATTGAAGGTGTCATACAATGCCTTATATTGTCATGCCAAAGCAACCTGCAGCACAATCACAGGATATCGATATTATCAATTCAGTACCTCGCATATTTGTGACGACATCTATGCTTTAAATTCAAAATTCTTAGATGTTATAAGGTTTGATTTTATTCTACAGACTACACCAGTAAAAATTCTGTTTTGTTAAATACTTGTTCTCTCTAGAGTCCTGATATAACGTTCTATTTTAGACGGTTTAAAAATGAAAACTCTGCTACTTCCATGGGTTTTAAGGAATGACAGAAGTGTTATATTGTTGAAGAAATACATTTATTTGCTATTTTAGTGCAAAAAATCAAGCAAATCTTAACGTCCAAGATGTTATGTTGGGCACATGGAAAATGCTTTGCTGACGCCATTTTTAGGCTAAAGTAGCATGAGCTTGAAACTGCCAGTGCGTGCAATCGTTAATAGCATTTGCTTAAAGTTTGATTTTGCATGTTATTTATCCACATTCAAAACCTTTCTTCTCCCACAATGATAGATACAGCTTTGAGTTTTTCACAATGTACGTTACTGCGTGTCTAATATTACTCGTAAGATTTTCAGTAAGGCCTATAGGTATTATTTAAAAAAAAATATTTAATGTAACACATAAGTTTTTTTTAGTTCTCTTTTTTTTAGTTTTTTTTTTTTGGGGGGGTTCAATAATTTTAAACAAAAAGTACAAAGATATATAACAATTCCATCAGTAAATTTGGAAACATACTTCAGTTTATTTTAGTTTCCATTTTATAGGTTAAACAGGTTTAAATAAAAATCACAAATTATATAAAAATCCATCAGTAAAACTTTACAGCAAGGATCAGAGTCGCAAATTTTATTGTCTCTCGGAGCAGATAGGATTTCAAATCTGATTAAGACAATCAATTAATTAATAAACATCTCAAAATAAAGTTGATATATAACATCAAATATTAAACTTTCATTTAGGTTTACTTTTTAATTGAGTGTAAATGAAATTTCAAATGTCTAGGAAAGCAGTTTGGAAAATCCTCTCAACACTTCGGTCATCCCTTAAGCTAGAAAGCTGAAATATGTACTGTATGTTCTTTGAAACATTCTTAATTATCATTTTATTTAATCATAAAACAATCTATTTTCAACTTAAAAACTAAAATTTTCACACTTTGTAAACTTAAGAACAAGAACGGATAAAATATTTAATTTAAAACTTCATGAAAGTGACTCAGTGTTCTTTTCTAATCAGGTCAAAGCTAAATATTGCAGAAAAATCACTTATGAGTCTTCAAACTTATATGAGTCTTCAAACTTATATGAATGGTAGTACTCTTAATATATGCAGATTATTTCCTCAAAATTTTGGTAACTAAAAAATTAGGCCTATTTCCGGTTTGGTCAGATTTTTCTGTACAGGCAGTGCTAGAAGAATACAAACTAATGATAAAATACATTCCTGCAAATTTAAACTCAGTAGACTTGAAATAGATTATATATTTCACATGTTTTCATACAGAATCTTGCTATCATATAGAAAATGATAATATCTACGGAAGACTGAAAAGCTGATCTACATACCAAACAGGATAGTTGTGATAGCTCTCCTGGAGTTCACAAAACGCAACGAAGTGGATGTGTTGATGTTAAGAAAGTTAAAGCAAGATAAACACATGTTCCTTACTGTAGTTTCTTGTTAGGAAAACACTCTTGGCAACTATTAGGCCCTGCACATCTGTGACTACTCAGTTTCATACTCACTTATGGTTAATTTTTACTCTATTACGCCAGTGGCGAATACTTACAGCCCGTGCGCCACCACCATGCATCATATTATGTACTCACTCAGCAGCGAGTGTTTCATCGGATGAAATATCTGCTACCCTTCTATTTCCTTATTCGGTTACGTGATTGAAGTTTAATATCAACACTTTAGTTTACATTATTAAATGGATACTTTATTCCCCAAGCTAGAATGCTCCTGCGAGAATAGAACATTCTTTAATCCCACACAATTTAATGTTGATGTAAGCTACCATCGTTTGTTCTGTAAATCCTTCGGGTTACCATTCATAAAATGCATTCAGTCCTTTTTTGATGAACTTTTCTATTGGTAAACCTTTTACTAGACCTCAGAATTTTAAGTTTTTATACCTTAGAATGCACCAAGCTATAACTGTGTGTTTACATTCTTCATTTGTCTTGGCTTGTGTCCAAGGTTCAATTCAGGAGTAGTTTTTTTTTACTTCACTTGTCAATCGACAAAGCAAGGTGTCATTTAGCAATAGGCAGAGAGAAGCTAACCTATAAGAACCTAAAAATCCGAGGTCTACTGATTACCTCAAGTAACCAATAATACATCCTCTGATTCTTTCATCTATCAATTTCGATCGTTTTCCATCAAACCAAATACATTGTTTATAAAAAAGAAACAATCAAATTATCTATTTATACTATAGCCTAACAATAATATTTGCGAAAAATTACAACAATGTTTTCATTTATAATGCAATTTAAAAATAAAAAACTAAAATATCGAGCCATCACGAGAATGTAGGTTATAATAAATAATATTAATACAGACGTATTTATAAAAACAGGTGAATGTGGAAAAGTGCATAGAGCTGTTAAATATCCCGATTTTCCTGTCCCGCACAAAAACAATATACGTAAACTTGTGAATAAATGAATGAAACTGTTTATGTATTGAATAAATAACAAACAAAAAACCATGTGGGCTTACTGAAAAGACTGATGTAATAGGAGAGAGATTATAACAGTATTAGGACAGAATTATTCAGGATTGGTGGAAGAATAATGTGTATAAAGCTAAACGCCAATTCTTAGGTGTCACGAGTGTATGGTAACAGAAGGCAAATTTATAGTAGCTGTTAAAGTCAAAGTTAGAACATTAATATACACTTTCGTAGGTAACATTGTTATTTTGCGAGATCAAACCCATTCTTCCTCCTACCGGGTGTGTGGGATCCGAATTGGCAACTGCCGTAGCGTGACCGTGCCGGGGAGCGGAGCTCTAAAGCTCGCACACAATATTTGTGACCTTTCGGTATAATCTAATCCTCCATTTCTAGAAACCATTTCTGTTGAAATTATCATTAATTTTAAAAGCTCTGAATTAGTTTTGACACGAACTTACTTCTTCAGAAAGCACTGGATGCGTAAATAGAAAAAATAAAAATATGTTATTGTATATATTTTATTTATATGTTATATATTATTTGATTCCTGTATATTTTATGCAATATCAGAATAGAAGAACAAATTCATTGTCATTATTTTATATTTTATCCCGCCATCTAATTACATGTAGCATCGTGTTACTTCACTTGTAGAACGTTATTTCATTGAGAACATTTATGACATATTCTATTCTATTATTATGCCACATTAATAAATATGTCAATTTTGCTTTATAAAACATGAGATTCGAAATAACACAAATTGGGCCTAAATATATACAATTTCAAGAATGTATAGTCTATAAAACAAGGTTTACTAGAATTACTAGAGTTACTAGAATTTCCTCCAAAATACTAAAGTATTTAAAAATACATGATTTGAGTGTCGTGATTACATTTGTTTAAATGTGGTAGGCCTATATGTTATATAAAACTTACAATTCCATACAGAAATATTCCTTCAACCGAAAATAATCATAAAATGAGTTGTATCGTAATGTATATATGATCGTCCACCAATTAAAGATGTAAAAATTTCTGGTATTGCTTGTAGCTCCTTCATGGATCAGATCGCCAAAGTCGTATCGGGGTTGCCAATTGATGTGTTTAAAAAGCAGCGGTGACAGAATTATCTTCCTTCATTTCTTCATCTTTAGGTGATCTGAAAAACATAAAATGCCAACATAAATGTCCAATTAATACTTATTTGTTTCTTAATTTAAATCAGAGACTGAAATATGTAGGCTAGTCAAGAGAGGTTAGGAAAGTCTTCAGAAGATTCAGAATTTTTTACTTAAGATGGGTTCTCGGGTTATCAACCGTGGCAACATTATAAGCTTCGAGCTTTCATGCAATCTTCATTCTCTGTTGACACGGCTGATAACCCGAGAAGACATCTTAAGTAATCAGCGCCGTGAAGGCTTCAAATCTGATAGATTCAGAATTATTTATTAATAAAACACGTTCTTAGATAGAATTAGTAAACTGAAAGAAACCAAAGACAGTACAAAAGAAGCCTGTGTTGTGCGGAACAAGTACCATTAACAGCGTCAAATTAATTAAGAAACAGCCTAAAAATAAAGCTGTATATGTAAGCACCTGATGTTACGGTATCAGAAATGACGCAGTATTTAGAATCTCGTGATCTGAAATCTTTCAAAGTTACCCAATTGGAAACTAAACATGACACATATGCGTCTTTTCGTATTGAAATTGAAGAACAAAAATTTGATGAAATCTTTAATGCTTAAAACTGGTCAGAAGGATGTTTCGTTTCTCAGTTTTATGGTGTAGGCCTACGTAGAAGTGATCAGGTTCTGGACCCAACCGGAAATGCAAAGGATTCGACGAATTGACTAAATCCTAATAATTACGGGTACAATTTCTTATCAAAAGTGGTGTTAACATATTTTACTCGAATGTTCAAAGTTTATTAAATAAAATGGACTTTGTCTCTATACTTAGTAATGAACTAAACGTTCAAATTCTGTATTAGTTGAGTTACGATTAACTTAATATGCTGCAAATTCCTGATTTTTATTTAGCTGACTTAACAAAAGGACCTCTCTCAAATACTGGAATCCATTACAAAGTCTATGTGTCTGGAATGGAACATGCTTTCTTTCCTAAGTCCGGAGGTTTGATACCGGCCAGGTCCATGACACTTTATGAGTGTAAATGCGACAGTCCCTATCTGCGGGAAGAAATTCCGGCACACCGGATGGTTACAGACTTAAAAGGACATTACTTAATTGTCGTTTAATACCCATGACAAAGAAACAAACAAACGCACTGTAAACCGACCGGCTTAGGTGGCTTAAGTTTAGTTTATAAATATGGAATGTGGGTTGATGGTTGGTTGGTTTTGTGGTTGTTTATCGTCGGGGTGTAGTGCATTAATTTAACTTAATGTTACCAATCTAACATGTAAGGGGATTTATTTTACTAACTATCTTCATGCACAGTTTGTTAAAACAAACTTGGCGATATACCTTCCATTAATCCTTCTTAAACTTGTCGACGATTCCAGTGTTGCTCGAGAAAACCCTGATCTGATTCCTTTTCCTCTTCCACCTCGATTTTTCCTCTAAATCTCCATTATTTTCATCACTAATAAGCTGAAGTTCAGCTAAGAAATAGTCAACATGGTCATCTATAAGACTATTAATGCCCAAGTATCCTGTAGCAAGCAGAAATATGCAGTCAGCCAGTAAGGCAACTGGTTGACCGAACAGCCAGTCGAAGAGGCTATTCGTGAACAAAGCAAATGAGAACGTAGTGAGAGTGAATATAGTGGACTATCTTAAGTATCAGATATTTTATTTCTTATATATTGCCTTGCTCTTTAAACAAAAGTCATAATTGTTCCACAATATTTTATTGTCGGCAAGAGTTCTTGATTCTTCAGTATAATATCACGAATTTCAATAATATGAACGATAGTATACTGTAAAATCTGTCAAAATATATTTTAAAACTTATCAGTTGTATACGTGTACAAATTCCAAAATTATCAAAAAAATTCTGCTCTTTTATTTACTACGCTCAATGGATTTTGTCCTTTCACTTCAAGGTAACTGCTACAAAAGTACTTCCACAGCGACCATTGCAAAGCTAATCGGAAGAGGATTCTTTGTAAGAATGAATGTAAATAATTTAGTATGAATTTTATATCAGACATCGTACTGGCAGTGAATTCATACAACCTTATTCTAATATAAACCTACCAGCAGTAAATTCAAGATTTCCGATATCGTGTTGAAAGTGAGTATTGCAGTGGATCTCCCTGCATGTGTGACTAACATGTTGTAAATGCACCATCACTGAAAACTTTATTATTGTTGTTATTACTATTACTGTTATTATTATTATTACTATTATTATTACTATTATTATTATTATTATTATTATTATTATTATTATTATTATTATTATTATTATTATTATTATGGGTAAATACCAATGTCCTCGACATTACAGTTTTAATTTTTATGAAGCGAAACAACGTTCAAAATGTGTCCCTGGGTGCAAGGATTATAATTAGGTCCGGAATTTTTTAATATATTAGAATATATCTTGTAAAACGCATACCTAAAAGTACGTAATTCATGATAGAAAAGTATAACTGACGGCCATATTATCTACTTGACTTAGAATTCTGGGAACACGCTTACCAACACTCCAACTGTGACTCCACTGTATGCTACTCGTTGCCATGGCAACTGCACGCTTCCCTACCTTCCCCTTTCTCCTCGCGAAACTAGGGCGGCTGCATCAAAGCAAACGTAGCTGTTACGTCAAAATACGTACACAAAATAAATTAGAAGGCCCCTCAATAAGTGCCTATTTTACTGCTACAGACAAATTACTTAATTTTAGCAACACTCAGTATATTATGAAACTTTCATTTTAGAAAACAGTTGAAAAATTACATTTACAAAAAATTGTCTTTACAGAAACTTACACAAAATATACTCATATTCACAAAGTGGCTATTTTTATACAATAAACAAATTACTTAATTTTACCAATATTCATTAAATTATAAAACTTTCATTAATGAAAACAATTGAAAAATTACATAAACAAAAAATCAGAATGACCTATTAAAGTAATATCTCTGTTCACAATCTAACCCAACCTAACACAACCTGACCTAGTAAACTAATATCACTGTTCATAACCTAATCTAACCACACCCAACCTAACCCAAACTGACTTACTAACCTAACCTAACCTAACCTAACCTAACCTAACCTCACCTCACCCAACCTAACCTAACCAAACCTGACCTACTAAACTATTATCACTGTTCATAACCTAACCCAACCTAACCCGACCTACTAAACTATTATCACTGTTCATAACCTAACCCAACCTAACCTAACCTAACCTAACCTAACCCAACCCAACCTAACCTGACCTGACCTGACCTGACCTAACCTAACCTAACCTAACCTAACCTAACCTAACCTAACCTAACCTAACCCAACATAACATAACATAAAATAACCTAACCTAACCTAACCTAACCCAACCTAACCTAACCTAACCTAACCTAACCTAACCTAACCTAACCTAACCTAACCTAACCTAACCTAACCTAACCTAACCTAACCCAACCTAACCCAACCCAACCGTCCCACATCGTCCACAAGCATTCAATAATCCATCATTCTGGAGATTTATTATAATATCTTATATCTTATTTATTATATTATTATTATTATTATTATTATTATTATTATTATTATTATTATTATATCTCTATCATTTTGTGAGAAATAAGTGAACAGATCGTAAATCGTCTTCACCCCCGTCCATTTTAACTAATTTCAATCATCGCCCTACACACTTACACCAACATTTCAAACCTCGCGCGCGGGAAAACAACATGTGGAATTCTGGGTACACAACCACTGCCTTCGTGATCTACGAAGGCAGTGACACAACTTGCAAAAACAACAGTTGGTCATCCTTCATCGCTCAATGAAAAGGAAATATGGCTGTCGTGTTTTACGGTCAATGAAAATTATTTGATTGAAAATCGGTAAAAATACATAATAAAGTTCAAAATGCGACTAGTTTCGAGTAGTAATCAATTGTTTTAACAATAGTAAGTACATTCCATAACGTGTTGATTTCCAAATAAGGGAAATAATAATGTCGAGGAGATAGGTGTCTCGCCATTATTATTATTATTATTATAGATACTGCAGTACAATACTGTTGGATTAAATTAATTCAGTTAATATAAAATATTGACTGGTAAGCTGGAAGTTAGACTAATATCATAATGGTTCGTATTTGAAATATTGGCAAAGTCGCAATGTAGGGGGGGGGGGGGGGGGGCATCTCGCGAAGTGTGCCGGTTTCACGGACGGGTGATGTTTTTTTGTTTCTCGGCGTGGCAGGTTAACGAACATGACGCTTCTTGTACATTGCTTATGAACAGTGATATTAATCTAGTAGGGCATTCTAAATTCTCCTGAAATTCTAGTTTAGTAGTTAGGTTAGGAACGGCGTTACTTTATTAGTGACATGTTCTGTTAGGTTATGAACGGTGATATTAATTTAGTAGGGCATTCTGAATTCTGCAGAAGGCGAGGTTTGTTGTATTGGTGAACCTGTTTCCCAGAATCAAACGTGTTCTGCTGGTGTGAGGTCTTACCTCTAACGTCCAATCACGAGTTTCTTCATATAAAATATGGCGGAATTCATGGTACTTTTCGCTAGATCATGTTATAAAGGAAAGTGTAACGTTTACGGCGGGCGGGCTGGACCAGATCATTCGTCGAGGCAACATCTCTCCAGAGAACTATCTATAACAAAATACTTGTGATATTATCTGTTTTATGAGGAGATTGTTGGTTTGGAAAGTGGGCCAATGCGATTTTACCGAAATATTAAAGAGCTTTGAGAATGCGTTAACAAAGAAACTTATTCTGAGTGTACTTGTGAATATCGGTGGACGTATGGATGCATTTTAAGGATAAATAATTTGTACAAGATAAAATTAGGATATTAACACGGTAACTCATAATGTGCAGTTCCACACCTACATTCTATAAGAGAGCAGAATGGATCGGAAAAAATAGTTTTATGCTGCACCCTAGGCTCCTCTCTAATGAGGCCCGCCTGGGAAGGTGGGGTTTAGCGTTTCGTCACAGAAGAAATTCAATATGAGACACAATAAACCTCGAACTATTCAGTATATTGCTCCTAAACTAACATAAACGTTCCTAACCTAACAAAACGGCGAAACTTGGCTGGAGTGCAGCATAAATTTATCTTTTGCCGAATGAATGAACAAGACTGCTTATTTAAAGAAAACTGATGATTAACGTAATGAATTTGATTTAAGCATTAGTTAATTTACATGGCACAGCTATTTATTTTATGAGTTAACTACCGCGGGTGCTAACTGGTATTGACCTACAACTGTAAACAGTATTATGTAATATGTACAGATACAAGCTTATAAAAATTACTTACTTGCAGTATATTCTTGCATCATACTGTAAATGTCGTATGTGTTTTGTCGTGTCTGGATCATGTTGGTATGTCAGTAGCCCGTAGCCCGTAAGGTAGATTCGTTCAAATAAGTAATTAGGTTAGGAACTTTTGACTTCTTCTTAAAGAACAAGACACACAATGCAGAGGCAAAATGGATGAGAACGAACAGATAACGAAAGGTCCGGAAGGGGTCACCAAAAATGCGGATGTACAGGAGTAATGTGAAATAATAGAGAGCCAGAACGTAAAGTAGTCCTCCATGTTTGCTTATGTACTGTTGTTTGAGAACTTAAACGATTACACTTTTAGACCATTCATTTTCTCGTAAACAGCAGTACTAAACGAACAGCTTAATAAAATTCTGAACGCACTTTGATCTGAGCAGATCAATGAAACACATTCTACTTATGACGTCAATTAGAATGCATTTAGAATAGTTTCAAATAGTGTCCAGGAATATGCTGTATTATTCCCGGTTTCGCCGATCACTTTAGTAAACTGTTTCAATGAGGTCTTTGGTCAATTCAATGAGCTATGCTATGAAAATTGTTTAACTTTAACTTAAAAATTTCAGGGTTCATTTTCCCATTGCCAAACTGGCAGGTTGACAGGTTGCGACCGTCCCTTGCTTGTGATAATAAGATGTTATTATCGCGAGACGAAAGGGGAAAAATTTAGAAGGTATTCCCGCTATACTATATGGCAATGGACAATGTTGAAAGCTGATTAGAAAGAAATGAATAAAGTTAGCTGTTCGGGAGCCGCTTTATTAACAAACGTGGGCCATATAAGACCCGCGGGCCGCCAGTTACGACACACAGTTTTAGGCTAATAAAATCTATTTATTTTTTCAGGTAAGAGCTATCACCTTCATACCAGGGAAATATAAGGGTCGTTGAAATGTGCATTTATGGATTAAGGTAAGTAAGCTGAATATTTATTTCACACGAAGTTTTATCTCTCATGTGCAATGCTACGTCATGCCAATCAGCTACCAACCAACCATCAGATATTCGCGAATTTGACTACCATAAAAATTATCGAAGGAGAGTAATACTTCTTTCTGCTGGTATTTTGTGAACGAGCGAATTGAGGTCTTGTTTTAACTCGACCTTATGGTATTATGTCTGTATGTAAATTTTAGTGCTACTCAGTTACGACCAAACTCGTTCGAAATTTTTCCAATTTGGCTTTGAAGTCATTAAAGTCATGTCATATGTGAGGATTATTATTTATTGTATTCCGTTTGAAGATAGTGACCATTTTAATGGTTCCTTTTCATGTAATGCTTAGCTTCTTGCAACGATTCTAGCCAAACTGTTCATGCTATAGCAATTTGAATAGTAGACCTATTACTCTGGAGTGTAAAAATTTCTGCAATATTGCTCCAGTACATTTTCAATTAACTCTAATGGTCAATTGGCATTTCTGCTGCAAATTTGTTTGTTACTCAGCTACGACATAACACATTGTTCGATTTTCTTCATATTTGACATAATTTGTTCCTAGAGCTCATTCAAAACAATGTATGTGTAAGAATGTTCATTTTTGTATTCCATTTCAAGATGAAGAGCAAGCAGATCTTATATTTTTTGGACGTGATGTCTACTGTTCAAAGAACTGCTAGTTTATTTATGACTAGTAAGGATTGAACCTTCTGCATCGTCTCGTGGTTAGCGCCCATGGCTAGGGATCCACAGGCCCGGGTTCGATCTCCGATGCTTCCTCAGATTTTTCTAGGCAGGGAGGTCTGGAACGGTTTGCATTCAGCCTCGTGATACAAACTGACGAGCTACTTGATTGAAAAGTATTTATTGACGGAGCAGAAACGAGGCCCTGCTTTAATTCGACCGTTCGGCAATTCGTATGTTTGTAAATCTGTTAGGCAGTTACGACCAAATGCATTGTTCTTTCAATATGTCATTAATATGAAGTCACTAAGGTCCGCCGGCGTGGTCTTGTGGTTAGGGATGTAGCGCCACGGAGTTTAGTTTAGTTTATGAAGTCACTAAAACGTAGTAGGTGTAATAATTTTTATTTGTTATTCCGTCTATATGGGTCTGTTTTAATGGTTCTATTTCGTGGAATGTTCTCCTTCTTTCAACGATTCTTGACAAACGGTTCGTGCTATAACAATTTGATTTCTACTTCTGCCCGAGTGTAAAATTATCTACAACTTTGTCCCCGGTCATTTTAAAGTATATTGTCTGTTTTTAAATTTGTTTATTATTCAAACGGTTATTGGTCGATTTTCTTCCAATTTTGCAGAAACTTTTTTTGAGGTCAATAAATCCACGTATGTGAGGATTGTTATTTTTCTGATTCCATTTCAAGATGGTGGCCCCCTTTTAACTGACGAAGAGTAGATTTTTTTTTTTAACTCATAATGATTAACTGGTAACATCATTAGGAATATTATGAAAGCTTAGGAAATAAATCGTGGATATAATATATTATAGAAGCGTCAGATGTGTTAGGTGCAGTATTAGTCCAGGCAACGAAGGAAAAATAGGAAAATTAAGTCGTGTAGTTTTGAAATTTGGCAGAGTTGTCGGAGGGACTTTCTTTAACAAAATTTTATAAGTCCCCATGGGTGGGGGTGGACGGGGGAAAGGGGGTCCTCAGAAAGTTCTTTTTTCTAGGTTTTTCCCTTATATCTAAACAATGGTGATCATAAAGGAAACGTTGCTTTATACAGAATAGCCTATAAGCTGATATAATTTCCTAAAGGTTTGATTCTACACATTTTTTCTATTCCCAATAGTTTTCGAGATATCTACCAGCAAAAAGAACAAATTTTCGAAAAGAGGCCTTTCGCCTCACGCTTTCTGACATACATTGCCTTCTAGTGCTTTAGCCCTTAACTATACAGAACGCTGTTATGAAAGAAGATGCAGGGAAATAAATTCCTTTTAAAATGAGTAGACATTTGTTGCTTTTCCTTCAAATTTTCAAAAGTAATGACAATTTTAATTTTCGGACAAATTTCAAGATATGGAAAGAAAACCGTTCATCTCACTTTCTCTATGTTTAGAAGTTATATCTTTATATATAAGCTGGATATTGTATATTGATATCGTGACCAATGCAGATAAATATTACCCAGTCATTAAAGTTATATTTATTAAAAATCTGATCACGGTACAAGCTCAGTAGCCTATATGTATAATGGAAAATTCATTATAGTCTAGGCAACAAAAGAAAAATATGGGAAAAAATTTATGGTTTTGAAATTTAGCAGAATGCGGGGAAAAAGTGTCCCAAATAACATACTAAAAGTTTCCATGGATGGAGGGTGGGAACGTTTAAATATAGTTTTTTTTTCTCAATTGACCCTTAGTACCTAAAATACTAGCAAAAAGCAGTTTATGCATAAAATTGAACTACATAAAATTTACTAAAAAATTGATCTGAATCGTATTTCCGTAGGATTAATAATTCAGGAAATAGATGGAGATGAATATGACATAGTTCTGGAAATTCTTTTTTATACTTACCTATTAAATTATAATTTTTTTTTAACACAAAAGAGAGCAGATGGTAATTAAAATGGCACAATGTCAAGCAAACTAGTTCTTAGAAAAATATACTTAGTAGAGGATAACGTTAGACTTAAAATTCACTATTATTATTATTATTATTGTTGTTATTGTTATTGTTGTTGTTGTAAAGCTTAGCCGTTTTATGTATCGTTAAAAATTACCGTAATTTTGAAAATTGGTAAGGAATTAGACATATTTAGACACGGTAATAACAGTAGGCCTACCTATTGAATGATTGATTTGTCCCCTTAAGGGTGGAAGGCGGGTTGGGACGACCCTAAGCACTTCGGCCTTGCGGCCCATTGTGCCAACCTCCGGGAATGGAATGATGTGCAAGCCCAACGGCCCCTCGACAACAGACCCCACCGCGAGCCCCACGGAACTCCCCTACATCCAACAGATACCTCTACCATGCCACGTGTGCCACTGCCTCGGTACCTCTTACAGAGCCCCCAGGTTGGCAGCACACCAGCCAGCAACTTCAGGACCACAAGCCACGGGGAGGACGGGAGAGGCCCACAGCAGGTGCTGGGGCGAGGGTAAACCAGAAACCGGGAAAGGAAACGGGATGATTATGAGGGGGAGGTTTGAAGATGAATTGGAGAGTGTTGGTGGAATGAGAGGGGGAAACGGGAGGATCCCCGAGAAAAACCCCCAAAGGTCACGGCTTCGTCCACCACGAATGACACGCCCGCCAGGCCCGGGGTTTGAACCCGGGACCGCTAGCATGCCAGGCCCACGCGCTAAGCATGAGCCACCGTGACGGCTTAGGCCTACCTATTACTTTAAATACATTTTTACTTGTCTAGTGGCTCCTGAGAATATTTGCACATCATAAATTGCCACTGTTCAACTTGATGTGGTGTAAGATATGGATGCCGAAAAGCTGGTATTAAATGCTCATCCGTTTGTGGAACCTCTCACAGTACATGCACCAAAAGTATAGCATTAGAAAAAGACGATTAATTTAAAATTGATGACATCCAAGCAAAGGAAGTCGCTTTGACACTCTTTACTCAATGTTGTATATGTGTATATGTAAGTTACATTGAGTGTTCGTAGATAGAAAAATATAACCCTAACTTATCACACGATATACTAGGACTCCAATATTCGAGACTGAAAAAAACAGACACCTAAACATTTTCTTAAGGTAATAGGGAGGCCTACTAGGTCTTATAATTTCTTAATACGAGTATATCTAACTCTTTACAATTTTTCCAAATAATATTTTAAACTAATAATATAACTGCTAATGGGCCTGGTTTATATTTCTTATAACGTGCACTCCTTACATGTGATTGTTATTAACTGTATAATAATAATAATAATAATAATAATAATAATTATTATTATTATTATTATTATTATTATTATGAGTTTTATGTGTAATGTTTAACTTTAGTACGAATATTATTCTAAGAACTAATTTTCTTGGAATAAACACAATAAACAGCTATTATACAGAGATATAACCCCTAAATATAGAGAAAGTGCGATGTGTCGTTTTCTTTCGAAATCTCGAAATTTGACCGAAATTAAAATTGTTATAAATTGTGAACACTTGCAGACAAAATAACAAATGACTTATCATTTTATAGTGAATTTATTACCCTATAACTTCTTTCATGAGAGCATTGCTGTATACTTAAGGGCTGAAGCGCTAGACGGCAAAGTGTGTCCAAAAACGTGAGGCCAAATAGATTTTTGCGAAAAGTTGCTATTTTTTCTGGCGACTATCTCGAAAACTATTAGGAATATAAAAAAATGTGGTATCAAACTTTTAGGAAATATTATCAGCCTGAATTTTGTGTATAGCAACCTTTCGTCTACGATGCACCATTGTTTAGATATAAGCGAAAACCTAAAAATGGAACATTCTGCGGGCCCCACTGCACCCCGCTCACCCCCTATTCACGGGGACATTTAGTATGTTGTTCTGTTGACTGCCTCCGACAACTCTGCAAAATTTCAAATCTCCACGACTTTTTTTTTTCCTATTTTGTGTTTTTCGACTTTTATTGACTTTACCATATCTGCTTCAAATATGGAACAATAGAATTTGTAAGAGACAGATTTGTTGAAATTGCACATCCTCCAAAGTTGCATTATGTGATAACATAATATGAAGCCCCCACTTGCAAAACTGTCTACAACCATTTTAAAAGATCGAGATATCAACTGATACGTAACTGGTAGTCACGAAAACTGATTTCTTCCCTTTGAAAATGAACCTCAAATATGGCCTCTTTTCCAAACTTTCTCAGTCCTATTAGTAACTTATACTTTTACATAAGTTCCATGCATGGATTTTACTTTCTAAACTACCTATATCGTTAACTGCCTTCATTATTAATGAAGGATTATTTTCAAAACTATCTCCTTTCTCGCTTTTTATTTTGAACATTTCTCTGTACGATTTGTTTTCAGTAGTTGTCAATATTATTTTCTTTCAATGAATTCACATCATTTTCAACAATGGGTACTCATGTTCTCTTCAAGTTCTTAAAATACTAAAATTTAGGGGTGCACTTCAACAGTTACTGTTAATTCGATTTAAGAAGCAGGAAGCAGGGTTTAGGAAGTCAACCTCCGGAAATATTTGTGATATTTTTA
Organism: Ectobius pallidus; assembly: GCA_964059195.1. Taxonomy (NCBI): domain Eukaryota; kingdom Metazoa; phylum Arthropoda; class Insecta; order Blattodea; family Ectobiidae; genus Ectobius; species Ectobius pallidus. Next base: position 157,597,467 of record CAXKWD010000003.1, on the reverse strand, counting down.
GAATTATAACATTATTTAATAAATAAGATAAACACTGATTCAGTTATTACAATATTTCTTAGATAACAAAGCATTATTAAAATGTATTTTCAACTTTAATTTTGAAATAAATAATAAACATTCTCTTAATTCATTTATGATTCAAATTACTGTCATGGTGTTGGTAATTCTTCAGCATATTAGCCTATACTTATTCCCAAGGGTGTATGTAATCTGCGCCACGTTTGGCACCAAATTTGAAATAGAATAAAAATGAAGTATGTTAACTGCGGCACACAGATATGTAAACTGCGCCACGGAGAAATGTAGGTTGCGACAATAGTTATAGGCAAACAAAAGTTGGACGTATTATGTGAATGTTCGTTTCTATTCAGTAACAATTTTTTGCACATGAGGTGATGGGAGCGTACTTGTCTGTAAGTTGGTACCGTTCTATGCATGTTGGTAAGGAGTGCTTTATCTGCTCTATTTTTACGTTGGTAACAAATTTTCTCTAGAGAATCACATCAAAACACAATCTCACTGATGAGTCATACACAATGTGTTTTACAGTCTCAGAGTTACTGTGTACATTATTTTTTAGTCGTCGCAATTTCATAGCCAGTCCTTAGTCTGGAGAAGTGGGAAGGAAAACGTTAGTGCGTTAGTATGACGGTAATGCCATTTACATGTCGGTGGCGCAGTTTACATATGTAGGTGGCGCAGTTTACATATGTCGGTGGCGCAGTTTACATATGTCGGTGACGCAGTTTACATCGTGTAGGTTGGGGAAAAGGTAGAAGTGGCGAAGATTACCCAATCCCAACGAGCAACTACATCTAAGATAAAATCAGGTAAACTGATCTATCAAAGAGCCAGATGGAGTTAATAGACCATATTTAAGAAACTATTGAGTTTTACAGTTGTTGAGTTTCTTTATTATGTGAAGGAACAAGTGGGATAATTAGAATATTATCAAAGCGAATTTACAACAAATTTCAAATCCCACAGTCGGCCAATTTGACATGGGGGTTTTCACCTAATTGGATATTTACATGCCATGAATCATCCTCACATTCCCTGCATCATATCCATTTAAATTACTATAAATAGAAATTTACTCCACAATAATTATATACCAACAATGGAAAATAGTTTGCAATCAGTGGTTTCACGGCGTACTGCAGAGACAGAGATCCAGGCAGCAAAGGAAAAATAGGGGGGAAAAAATCGTGTAGTTTTGAAATTTGTCAAAATTGTCGGAGGGAGTGTCCTGAACAACATACTAAAAGTCCCTGAAGGGAGGGTGAGCAGGGAGGGGACGCAGAAGTTCCCTTTTTTAGGTTTTTCGCTAATAACTAAACAACGGTGCATCGTAGAAGAAAAGTCTTTGTATACACAATATTCAAGGTGATAAAATTTCCTACAAATTTGATCCTACACATTTTTTTCTATTCTCAACAGTTTTCTAGATATCCACAAGTGAAAATAGCAACTGTTCAAAAAAACCTCTTTCGTCTCGTGCTTTTCGACATACTTTGCCTTCTAGTATGTCTTGTTGTTGTAAATCATAGTCATTTTATGTTTCATAAAATATTACCGATATTTTTAAAAATACGTTGTAATAATAGTAGGCATACCTATTACTTTAAATACATTTTTACTTGTCTATGTGGCTCCTAAGAATATTTGTACATCATATTTTGTCACTGTGCAGTGTGCAACTTGGTGTGGTGGAAGATATGGATACCGAATACTACTTATGTAATATTACTTATGTTTTTTAGGGCCCTCCCTCCGATAACCCTGCCAAATTTCAAAACTACACGATTTTTTTTCTATTTCGTGATTTTCGACCTTCGTTGACTGGACTATATGACCTCGAAGCAGAAAGGAGCATAAACACAGCGGAATTAAAAACAAGTCGTTACGTCAACAATAGGCATTTTCCTTTATTTTTTTCAAGACATCTGAAACTGTACAAACACACAGTTTTTAAAAAAAGTTTATTTTGGAGAGGAAAATTAAAAATTGGAACTTTTTTTGGGAATTTTTCCATCGGTAATAGGCTAAGGGCTACAACTTTGCCAATTGCAAGTTCCTAGCTCAACTGGAAGTGAGTAAACATCAATGTTAATAAGTGGATGATTAGATTTTCGTACATGTGACTGACGCCATGGCTAGCCAGTTTTTCCATACTTAAAGACTACACTCCAGTTATTCTTTGCATACCCAGGCGGCTTCCTCTTGTTAGGAGAACAAATTTGCAAACAGCTCAACCCAATACTCTTTATTTTTACCCCACCAGCCAGCTAGTTACCTCAGCCAATCAAAATCTAAGAATGTCCTATGACGGCTCTTACTGTTACTCCTCTGCTCCGCGTGGGGTGAAACGCGGGGTTGCAAGATCTAGTTAAGTAAACAATAACTCGCATATATCTTGAAAGGGAAAGTTGTTTTTCTAGCAATGCCTCGCTCGACATCTCTGCTTCATAATTTTCACAAGTAAGCTGTAATATTACATCACATATGTGACAGGAGCGCTATTACTAACAAAGCGGCGCATCCATCCTCTGTATAAGAAGTAAGTTCACTCTAAAGGTCTTCGATAATATTATTTTCATTATATGCTTCATTTTTCACTTTCAAATGTTATACATGCCAGTTATATATGCCAGTTTATATTGTTAGTCAAGTTATAAATAACTTTCCAGCTAGTATTTTAAATGTGAAAAATCTCAGGTGTTTTAAATGTAACTGAAAGGGTATTTGTAAGAGAAGGTATTTTATTCTTTTAAGGATTTTTGACGTAAATAATTTTGCAGTTACTGTAACCTTATTTGTTCTAAATAATATTGACAATGTCTATCTATACAATGTATGGCTACAGATGCAATTATTATTAATTTTATTATTATTATTATTATAGCACTAAAATAAATATAAAATATAATAATAATGTTATCAATAATAAGAACAAAATAATAATAGTAATAATTATTATTATAACAATAAATAATATTATCGATAATAATAACACGTTAATAAAATAATAATAAAATGAAAATTGTAATAATAAATCACTAACAAAAATTAAATTTTTACAATGCCACAATCATGTTTTAAAATAACTTTTTTAAAAGGCCATTTATTATTGTTATTAATATTATTATTTTTTATAAATAGAAAATATAACAGCACTTGCTTTTACAAATGATAAAATCGTTACAAAAAATATGTTTATAAGTTTAATGCACGTGTTTGAGTTGTATTAAATAGTTGTACAAAACGCATGTTAGATCAAAACTAACGCTCGAGCGATGGCGTGACAGTCAAGTCATTAGGTGTTGAAAAGTGGTGTCATAAAGCAAATTGTAGATGAGTTCTGATTTGTTTGCTCTTTTATGTTTCTCTGGATGCTGATTAGGAATCTGAGGTTTGCCAACAAAAATTATTGTTTGTATTTTAGTTATACCCAAGAATCACGGATAAAAAACATTTTCACCGGTTTCTTGCTTATATCTCAAGAACTATTGACATTGGGTAGAACACAACCATATACCGGTACTAAAATAATTGGCAAAATATTTCCTAAAAGTTAGGCCCTATTAACATTTTTCGCCATGCGTAGCGTTTAGGCGCAATTGCTAGTTTAGCTTCGACGTTGCTAAAACGTAGAAAAAAGTGGTTTTCCCCAGAGAATTATAAATTTTTGCTCATCCGAGGATTGCTAACAAATATTTTCACTCAAATGGTAGTTATAGCCACACAAAAAATGAAAAAAATGAAAAAAGTCTTCCCCGTGTATATTTCTTACAATTAAAAACTATCGACTTCAGGTAGAACAGAACTATGTACTAAAATAATTGACATAAAATTTACTAAAATGTAGGTACTTATAATTCTTTCGCCATGCACAATCGTTAGCTTAAGTTTGAAAAGTTTTAGTTAAACCCCAAAAAGTGGATAAGGTAGTTTTCCTCAAAGTATTAGTCTACTGATTTTTCGCTACGTCTTGTTTTGTGAAATCCTGATTGGGCTACGAATCTGAGCTTTGGCAACAAACATTTTAATTGGAATTCTAGTTATATCCTAAAAAAACATTTAAAAAATCGCTTGTTTCTTTGCTTGTCAAGAATCCATTACACTTCGGGTGGAAGGACATGTACTAATGATCGGCATACAATTTTTAAAAAGTTAAGTTCTTTCTAGATTTTGCCACGCGTAAGCTACAGTTAGGTGCAAGTGCTAGTTTTAGTTTGACGAACGTTTTAGTTACAGCCAAAAAACGCGAAAAATGCATTTTCCACAGTGTAGTTATGATTTTTTGCTTCCGTGTATTTTTAGTGCTCATGTTTGTCAGCAATAAAGAAATATTATGTTTACAAACAGAAAACCTTAACAAATCCCGATTTTTTGCTTATAACTAAAAATTATCAACTTGAGATAAGACATATTTAAACACTAAAATAATCTACATCATGACGTTGTCTATAGCTCTGCTCCATGACAATAAAATAGTATTATTATTATTATTATTATTATTATTATTATTATTATTATTATTATTAACGTCTACGGCTAGCCCTCTCAAATACTGACCCTTATTATCTTCTTTCATGTTGAAGAATGTTCATAGTACATTTCTGCTACAGTCGTCAAAACTAAATTTTACAATTTTGTAACATATTAGGTCTTGAAATCGAAGTTCTATATGTATCAACATCACAAAGCAATCATGTGAAAAATTGGAGAATTTTCTAACATATGAAGTATTACGTCTGTTTGATGTTAGTGTAATGCGAAAAGGTACAAAATCCTCTTTGTACAAAGTTCTAAAGCCAGGATATTAATAGGCTACTGCAAGCAGTCTGTGTGTTATCGATGGAGGACAACTGCTACATAGATTCACCTGGATTAGGCGTTAAACATCATTATAATATATTACTGTGTGGCATTTATTTGGCATACATTAATCTCGTTGGAAGTAAACATTCCTTGCTCACTTTTCACTGATACCCTGAAAATGAAACAATAGTGGGCCGCTTTATCTTTGGATGTCGAGAAAGACACCGATGGTCTTTCAGATCTACCGTGAGTCTCATCGCGATTAAATGACTACATTGATTAATGTATTAATTATTATGATTTTACTGGATTGTAGGTTATATTATTGTTATTAGGTTATTAAGAGATGTGTAGTTTTGAATTGTTATTAACTTATCTTTCTTTGTGGCCTTTTTGCTTAGTTACTAAAAAATACTACATTACTTACCTAATTATTTTAATCTGTCAACGGAAACAATAATTCTTAATTAATTATTAGTACTTAATTTAAGCACTTTTAGTCGTTTGTCATTAAATTATTATTGTGAAAGTGACTCTACATTCTCACTTAACATGTCCTTTAGTCAAGGAATTTTATTCATAATATTTCAGACGAAAACTTTATTTGCACAAAATCTTTACGGTAGAAAGTGTTTAGTAACTAAAACCGAAATTTATTAGTAAGACATAACTTCAGTGCTTACAGACGAATTTTCAAGTGATGCTAATAAATAAACGAAACCGAACATTCGTTAGATTAAACCAGTAATTGCGCCTAAACAGTACGCATGTCGAAAAAAGTTGTAAGGGCCTAAGTTTTACGGCATTTTGTGCAAATTAGTTTAATGGTTTTGTTTCATCCAAAGTCGGTAGTTCTTGGGGTAAAAGTAAACAACCGGGGAAAATACTTTTTCATGATAATATTATAGGGGAAAAATTCGTCCGACACTGAGACTCGAATTTAGGACCTTCGGCTATCCGTGGTTTCGCTCTACCAACTGAGATGTCTGGAGTTCGATTCACATCACCAGATGCTTTTTTCGCGTTTTTTTTTTTTTTTGGTATGCTATAACTAAAACATTTCTCAAAACTAAAGTAGCGATTGCGCCTACACGGTACGCATGGCGAAAAAGTTGTAATGACCTAGGTTTAGGCAATTTTATGCCGATTATTTTAGTATATAGTGCTGTTCTACCCAAAATGGATACTTCTTGAGTTATTAGAAAAGAAACTTAGTTCATGTTTTTTTGGCTATAACTAAATCTCTTATTCATAATCATCACCCCAATAAACATAAAGGAGCAAAAAAAAAAAAACATAACTAGCCCACAGTTTGTTTTCAGTCAACTGCCTAATGATTGGGCAAACATTCGTCAAACGTAAACTAGCAATTGATCCCATATGGTACACAAGACGAAAAAAGTTGTAAGGACCTAAGTTTTAGGGCATTTTTGCAAATTATTTTATAGTTTTATTCTACCCAAGGTCGATAATTTTGAGATAAAAGCAAAAAACCGGAGAAAAGAATATTTTTTCACATTTTTTGGCTACAACTAAATCATTCGTCTAACGTAAAGTATCAATTGCGCCTAAACAGTACACATGGCGAAAAAGTTGTTATGACCTAAATTGTAAGTAAATTTGTGTCCATTATTTTAGTATGTAGTTATCGATAGTCGGGCTTATCGATAGTTCTTGAGATATATGAAAACAACCGGAGGAAATACATTTTTTCGTATGTATTTTGGTATGAGGGGCATACTGAAAATCGTGAGCAACATTTTATCACAATCTTAATCTTTATTTGTAAGTGAAACCAAGTATATCATCTCAATCTACAGACCTTTATTTCACTTTTAAACAAAGTCTCCTTTTTTTTCACACGTGTTTCCCATCGTTCTGCAAGTTTGAAAATACCCTTGCGATAGAATTCCGTTCCAGCTGCCCGTATACACTGAAATCGCTGCGAAACTTGCAATTGGCGGTGCAAGAAATGATTCACAGCTTAGGTTATCGGAAGGTTTGTGCCCGTTGGGTTCCACGATTATTGACTGAGGACCACAAACGTCAGAGATGAACCATTACCCAAAACCTTCTTCAGAGGTTTTGAAATGAAAATGATGAATTTTTGACGAGTATTGTGAGATGAAAGCTGGTTCCACCATTATGAACCTGAAACAAAACGACAGAGTATGGAATGGCACCACTTGAATTCGCCATCGAAGAAGAAATCTGGAACGGAATTCTATCGCAATGGTATTTTCAAACTTGCAGAACGATGGGAAACATGTGTGCAAGGAAACGGAGATTATGTGGAAAAGTGAAAGAAAGGTCTGTAGATTGAGATGATATAGGCCTACTTGGTTTCACTTACAAGTAAAGATTCAAGTTTTGAAGAAATGTTGCTCACGACTTTCAGTATGCCCCTCGTATAATGAAATTTCCAACTAAAATTTTGTTGGCACACCTCGGTTTCGTAATCAGCACCCCAAGAAACACAAAAGGGGAAAAAATCAGAGCTCCTCCAAAATTTATATTATTAAACTATCTAATGACTAGCCTTGTTTGCGTGAGTGATGACGGTTTAAGTAGCTCAACTCATATGCCTGTTGAAACCGTGCGGAGTATAGTAACATTGAGCAAATTATATACGATGAGGAGAACAAAATATGTGGTGTAAAATCGTAACAACTTACCCATTACCTTTTATAGGATCTCTGACCGTGTGTAGGTGCATATGAATCAAATTGGCTGAATCTCTGAGCAAGTAGGAATTTTACATACTTCACGAAAACTTTGTAAGGGTCTTCTGGGATAATTTAGTCAATATGTCCCTATTCTAAGATGTCAGGCTTATCAAGGAACCTGTAAACTCGACTGAGAGGCTTTGACAACAATTTGTTTCAAATTTATTTTCTTAGTTATTACCAAGAAGATGATGTGCGTAATAACATTTGGTGGTACGAAGTATGTATATCTAAACTGATATGACTTTCTAAGTTTCCTAAAGGCTTCGGCTACACAACAGACCTACCTTGCTCAATAGCTACAAAAAATTCCTCATTACTATTATATTTTTCTCATTTATGGCTCTATTTCCCTTCCGAAGGGATTACACATAAATGCCTATAAGAGAAGAACGAAGCTCTGGATCTACTCTAGTCAGGATGTAAACAATTCAACGCAGGTCCTCCTCCCATGACAAGGTCAGGCACAAGAACAAGGTCAAGTACATTTGAAATAAATTTCTATACCGAGATCTTCTTTCCAAATGGGTAAATCCCCGGAAAAACGCACACCACAGTATTTTTACCCGAGACCTTCCAATTGTCCGCGCCATGATACTTCCCGATGAAATATTTTAAAGTTTATAACTGGCGTTAAAGATTATAACATGTTGTCGTTTCGTCTGAGATTTCAAGTCCTGAAAGATCTTTACTGCCCAGTCATTAGGTAGTTTACTGAAAATTGGGGTAGTTCATCCAAGTCCCAGACCAAATTTTATTGTACTTTTTCGTTCAGTAATATGTTAATTTTCATGAGACTCACATGGCGGAAGGCTGACCTGCTATCACAATTGGACTAAGAAATAAGGGTATGTAAGTTTTATTGGTTGAACAGGATTGAGTCATTCTAGCGGGTATTGATTTCTACTGTGAAATGTTATTATATAGACCGTGTTTTTTAGTGCTCTCTGGCGAAGGAAATTTATTTCAGAACGAGGCTAACGAATAACACTAATATAGAAAGTATATAAAGTATGTTATCATATCTGTAGAAATCGTCTTTTACCATCGCGTAGAATTATTATTAAATTCTGAATTCGTATCCGCTGGAATTGAATAAATTACAGTTTACCCTTTGACACTTGAACTTTTCAAATGCATTACAACTTTACACAGGCAATAAAAATACAGAGTGCATTTCATTGTCCTTCAGAATTGTATATCCTGCATGCATAAGTAATGTTCCCAGGTGCCGTACAAACAGAAATAAATGAATTTTTATTCAGAGCTAAAAATGCTTTTCGGGTCGTTCAAACAAATCAGCGATTCGAGAATCTTTCATAATTGTTCTTGCAAAAAATGTTGAATTGTATTTACACATTCCGAAGGACATATAATACAATAAAATAAATTTCCTTTAAAAAGTAGCCTATAATTGACTTTTCAGGAAAGTGAAATAAGTTTCTCATTGGAAGCTGCATGGTATTCTATAATATATACTTATACTATATATACTGTATCTACACACACATACATACTGGTAAACTTCCTGATGGTTTTTGGGACCTGCCTGTAGTTTTTCTAGATTTCATTGGAAAAACACTTCATAAATCTGTGAATCTCCCACCTTAGGCCGTTCTTGATGGAACAGTTATGGATTAGCAAACGAGAATAAGTCACTGTCATCAGAAATATTTTCTCATTCACATACTGTAACATAGATAGTACCTGAGTAACCCTAAATTAATTTCTTTCGAAAAAGTTGCAAGGAAGGGTTTTGCTAAACTCTCATCAGTTGATCGAATTGTAAGATTCGAGGACTGTGAAAACCGGCGTTAAAAGGTGACGGACGAAAATATCTTAATTATAAGCCAAAACCAGTCTCATTTAAAGTAGAATTTAATCTAAATTCAATTCAGTCTTCGATTTGACGGTAGGAGTACAGGAAATTATTCTCCTTCTCTTCGTTGACTTCAGTATACACTTCACTCCATTGTTTGATCAATGAATTTGTATTGATTTACATCAGTGTCTTGGAACAATATTTGTAATAATTTGCAGGAGGAACTAATGTTTCAGAAATAATCAATGTGAATTATTTTTCCTAAATTGCGCAATGGTGTAGTGATGACGAACAAGATGATTCAGAGCTACTTCCACTTCCAGTTCCAGTTACAAGTTTTTTTTATTAAATCGATCATAATATTTCAGATTTTTAAAATAATATAGGCCTAATAGCTATCTTTAACAGTGGTCTTAAAGGTTTCCTTAGAAATATAGATTTTTTTATAAACTAGCCTAAACTAAACTCTGTGGCGCTACATCCCTCGCGGGATCAGGTCTGCTTACTACAACAAAATTAGATTCGAACATTAAAAATGAAATTCTTGCAATTCCTTAATTAAGAAATTCGAGATTTTAACCCTCCCTTGCAAATTATATATTGTCTCTGATTACCATCTATGGGAATAATTGATCAAAGAAAATTTACCGAGAATAATGAAATTCATAATTTCAATACTATACACAGACTTGATCCTCGTTTTCCTTTAGCTTCAGTAACCTATTATTAGTTAGGTGTTTGTTATAAATGCATTAACTAACTTATTTAATAATCTTCTGAATGAAAGAAAAGCATTATCAGGAAATACATTATCAATCAAAACAGCTTTTAAAAAATATATGTGAATGCATGCATTTCATTCATTAGATGAGCAAATAATTCATGCTCTGCACTAGTAGCCTATCCTTTATGTCTATTAATGACTTACTCGTTAATGTTGTTAAATGCCCGAATATGAATACATTGTTATTACAATTTTGTGTTATCTTGTCACTTCCAGACAGTGCGAATCTAATAATGCTGCTTGTTTTACTGCATGGGGTGGCATAATACTCTAGAAGGAGATTTTACTGCACATTGATAAGAACGCTTTATGTTCAGAGTAAGGCAATAACATTGAAACCCTGCAATATAATCCACCTTGGGTACCGTGATATAATCGAAGATCGAGACTAGAGTGTAAATCAAAATGTTAACGGTGCATTACGAATGAGTGAGCTATTTCGTCTTTGCTTGAAACTATGAAGTTAAGGGAACCATAATATTTGTTTCTTGTTGTGCATGGGACAGCATTTTTGTTTTTATGGGTTGTCTGACTATAGTACTTATTGAAAGTGCCCTACGATATAATAGTATCGTTAAATTTTTTAACTCATGATAGTTATAGTTATCAATAAAATAATAGAGGGCCTTCAATTTTTCCCCCTTCGACATTTCAAAGCTTTGAGTGATAATATAATTATGCTAAAACCATGGATCGAAGTGCTGTATCTCTTTGAATAAAATATACTTTACTGAACTTTCAACAGACAAGTTCTGGGGTATGAATGACGCTGTTCTACTCAAATATCAGAATCATGTTAGCAAAACGGATTGAGAATATTAAGAAACTTATACGTCTTATTTTGAGATTCCAGGGAGTGCTAAAACATTCTATGCAGCAATCTTTCAAGAAAACAAGTAAATTAAAATCATGTGTCGTCTATTGTAGAGGATTCAGATTTTGGAGAAGCTCAAGCTGTGTGCCAGTCTATGCTTTTGAGCAACGACAAAGTGGGCTAGAAATAATAAGCCTTCTTGGATGATTTTATTTAAGTTAATCTTTAACACGTTATTTACAGTTTCCGAAAAACTTAGTTCTAATCATGAACAATTTGTCCAAAAGTTATAATCTTGTATTGTTGTATTCAGTGGCGATACCATTCTGAAGTTCATAATATTAAGGAATATGCTGGAAGTTGTAGTTAGCAAATTCCGGAAAAAATTGTCAAAGAGAAAAATATTTGTACAAAAGGTATCACTAAATTAAAGGTAAGTACAGAACAACCTACTAGTAGCCTTTTAATGCTGTAATAGTAAGATGTAAAGCATAATTTTCACCTATAAATTACTCGTCTTAATTTGTTTTTCAGTTAGCAAGTTTCGCAAAAACTGTTTTCAATTACACAATATCCTTATTATCAACTTCTTTTATTTTGCCTACCATTATCAAGGCATCTTGCTTGTACTTTTTATTCTTCTTAGTTGTGATGTTTGAAGCGGTTCACCCCCTTTGATTTTGGGAAATGCCACTATTAAGGTTCACTCTGGATAAGTATAATGTTTTTATGTAGTACTTACATTTGCTGAGCTTCTTTGAACCTGCCTCGGTCTAGTCATCAAGCTACAAGATTTAAACTCTTACGTTTCTGCAGGGTATAAATGTGGGTCTGGTGAATGGCAATATTAACTATAGTAATTAGATATCAAACTAATTAATATTGGTATGAGTAGATTTATTAAACAATTAATATCAAGTCCAATTAATAAGTATATTAATCTACTCGTGGTTGATATTGTTTATAATGTCTCCAATGTAGAACGTAGCCACAAAAGTTTATCAGTTATTATTCCTTCCTATTGGTTATCACGTGATGATATAATGACTCCCCTTGGAATAATTATAATAATGTTAATTCGTCGACCAAGTACTTACTCTGATCCACTGAATTTAAATCGGTAATAGCCGTAACTTAGCTATCACCACAAATCACGTTTACTGGGTATCTTACTATAAAAGATTACTTATCCAAGTTGGGTAACTTCCCCAACGTGAATATAAAATACGAGCGGGATACAATGGTATCCACTCGGAATAATTAAGCTGACAAAGGGCTATGCGTTCAACCCGTGACGGGTCCGGGAGAACACTGTACTCTTAACATTGGCAAAGTTCTACATCGTGGCACTCACAGCAATCTCCCCACTTCTTATCTTAACAAATCAAATTCTATGTTACAGTAATTTAACTATATTTTAGCTAGTAGCTTCTTTTTGATTGGCCCTTTAGACCCACGCTTTAAAGACGCTACGAGTTACAACTCACAAATTTCCACTGTCTCCTGTTCTCGTTATTACATCGATATTCTGAGAATGTTCACTCTGTGCTCTTTCCCCAAGTACTATTCCTAGTATATTCTTTTGACTAGGCTCTCATCGCCTTTGTGTCACTTTTCACATAAAGGAAGCACTATTTGTTAACAATGACTGTCTCCGGCCACCCGCCGTGAATGAATGGTACAAGCGAGCTAGCCATTGTGACATACTCGGAATCTTGTCTGGTACTTTCTACACCCCGTAATATTCTTATATTTAATATTAATTTATTTTATCTTTAATCCATATTCTTCATTTAATAATTGTATGTTAAGCATGATTTAATAGGGTATCATTTGAGATTCATTTTGATATAAAATACTAATAGGTCCCATCATTTTAAGGTTTTATATTTAATGTAATTTAGCTTGCTATTTATCGTGATTATAGTTTTATATTGAATACTAGAATCAGGATTCCTTCATATGCCCAAAAGTTCTCTTGAAAAAATGTGAGTTTTGTAAAAAATTGCGATTTTTAAAGAGTGCTTTTCTGCTCCTTTAAACACCTTGTTATTATACTGAATGTATAGGTGACAGTGCAATGACTTGATTTGTTTTGGTCGTAGATATGACCTAGTTACCTTTCACAATGTTTACATTTGCCACATGGCTTGCTACCTGTGAGTGAGTGACCTCGTGACATGGTACCGCTATCAATCTCTTCATCTATACACACTACAATTATTACTCATGCATACAACATCCACGAAAGAATTTTATTATGCATCCTTATCCTCAATGCAGTAATAGGCTATTGGACCTATTTGATATATGATATAAACAAACAAATAATATACTGACAGAAATTAAAATCTAACTAACTGCATTGAACAATATTGGGATATGAACATACATTTACTGCAATTACTATTCCTACTTATTACTAGATAAATCGCCGATAGGATTTTTGTCACGGACGTCCTTTTTATAAAAATAAATAACAATGAATAAAATAATCGACTGATCTGTTATCGAAGTTCACTTATAAATATATATAACAGAGATATATTTTCGCTGGCTGATTTATTACCACTCGTTCATGTTACACTAAAACTTGCACTGGTATTAAATATATCACACGCAATTTAGTCGCGGTCATACATACAATACAGTAGTTATTACATTCTTTACGGTACCAATTATCGAAACACCGTAACCCTAATTCATACTGTCCTTACCCTTGTAATGTTCCTAATAAGGCTTACTAAAAGATAGATTATACCACCTCCTAATTCTATTGTTACTTATGTCAACTACCTTAAAACAAACACCATTGAAGGATTTGTAATAGAAAATGAACTGCTATAAAGGAGCTCGAGGCGCTGCGCTCTTATTATTTTATTATTATCGTAGTTCTGCAATAGTCAGCTGGCTTTCTATAGTGATAGACATGTAAGTTATCCATGGTTATGGCATGTTCGTATTATATGGCAACAATTTGGGGATTCAACATATATATCCTCATGTTTTAATAAACACATCTAACAGCTTGTATTTCTATTCAATATCTAGGGTCGTGATGCTGTCCACTTTACTCTTATGATTTTTAAACTGCCTAAGTGTTTAATCGTTTATATTCCCTTCACTTCCGCATTCGTCATAGCAATTTTCTTGATCACTATATTTGTTCCCAATTATTAATCTCGCAATTATCCAGCTTATAATCCTCCTCAAAATAAGTGTTTTCATATTCGTCTACATCGACGCTCAATTCATAATCGAAGATGAGTCCTTTGACCTCAGCTTCAACATAATAATCTTTCTTACGAAGATGAGTCCTTTGACCTCAGCTTCAACATAATAATCTTTCATACGAAGATGAGTCCTTTGACTTCAGCTTCAACATAATAATCCTTCATACGAAGATGAGTCCTTTGACCTCAGCTTCAACATAATAATCTTTCTTACGAAGATGAGTCCTTTAATCTCAGCTTCAACATAATAAACTCACTTATTTCCTTCTCAACAATAATCTGGCATTTATTTTTACTCAGACTGTCAACAATAACATATTCATTCCGGATTGCGATTTAGTTATTTGAACAACTACATGATCCTTCAAATCATTAATTGGAAATGGAACTTCTATGACGTATTTTTTATTAACTCTTAAGCATTGTTCTTAAAATTTCAATCTTCCTTCGTATTTCAACAGCGTGTCACAACCTAGTAAAATGATGTGTTAATCTTTTAACAAATATAACATGTATCTATGCTTCCCAATTGCCATTATTTAATTTTACCATGATCTATTTGTCTACTGTATATTTTTAGCCTCACTGATTGCTATCGTACAATAAATTTCCAATCTCAACCTCTATTTGCAGCGGATTCAAAATTTCTATTTCTTTCACTTCCATGGTATTAAAATAATCAACTATGCTACTTATATAACAGAAAATAAACTACTTATATGGAGCCTCTGTTCCGAAATCACGGCCCCCTCATTATGCATATTATGAGTGTCTAATGCATTTTTATTTAGTTTATATTTCCCATAGGCCTATCATCATTCTCGCGCATAGTTATGTCATCTATGTCATCCTGAAATTCATTAGCTTCGGGATTTAACTGTTGCCCTGAATCTCGGCTGTTTACTTGGTAGGGATCCCCGTTATCTTTGTATCTGACATATCTCTCATTCCTGAGCTCACTGCTCCGCTGATACAGATCTAGACTTCCTCCACCTGTTTCCGGAAATACCATATGCTTAACTGTCACCGGTACCTGCTGTGGCACTGACCTAGTCACCTTGGCTTTATTTCTGTTACGCCAGTTGTAATTCCACTGACTAGCTTTATCATTGCTATTGTCAAAGCCTTTACTATTGATTCTTACGTAAGGACTACTACCCTTTTTCCTATCTACGTAACGTCCCCTATCAAATTTCTTACTCCAGTCATATTGAATCCGACCTATACTTCCGCGATCATATTTCTTATTTTCAAACTCCGGAACATTTCCTTCTACTTCAAAATTCATTAACAATTGCATAGGAATGTGATCACTTATCGGCAGAACAGTATGATTTGGTAGGATTACCTTGCTTCGCTTTGTGTTCGTATCATTGCAAACGCTGTGGGTTTGTTGATCTCCATTTATGGAATTAATTACCGGCAAATTCGCCGTGTTTACAACTTTGACAGTTGGAGACCACGCCCCATTGCTATTTGCATCAGTACACATACTAAGAGTATCACTCGACTTTTTATCTACCATGTTATTTGTTTCTGTTGTGATATCGTTCTGTATCACCACTTTATTAATTTCCTCACTAGTCTGAATTTCGATCTCTTTGACCTGACCTAGGATTTTATTACTCAGTTCCCCATTTTCATTTGAAGAAGTTTTAACTAACTGTCCTTCTAAGCTACCATTTTCCTCAGCAATTTCTATCTGTACAGAACAATGACCTGTCTCTATCTTACTGTCAATAGCTTCTACAGTGTTAGTTAATTGCAAATTAATTTCTTTAGCTTCATTTACAATTTTCTCATCTACATTTTCCCTTTCTAGCTCTACGCTTTTCTTTGACATATTAATCTCTAGCTCTACATCTTTGACCTTTTCGTCCGATTTAGCATTTATAGACCTAACCTCATTGTTTAACTTGTTGAAGTATTCATGGTCTTTATCTAAATTGTCGGACATTTTATCCACAGATTGTTTGATTTCGTTAGAAGTTCTTTTCCACATCTCTGAATCTCGATCTAGTATGTCACACATCTCCTTATAACTATTTGACATTGTTTCTGCTAACCTTTTAGCGTTCTCTTTTAACATCTTCCCTATTTCCTCTAATAAAAAGATCTCTCTTTCTCCCATCGTCATCACACTTTTATTTTGAGTCCCTACGCTTTCATTCTCTGTCTGAACTGAGGGCCCTTCTGGATTAATTTCCCTACTATTAGTTTTCTCCATCTTGTGATTAGTTACTTTTTCGTTACGTGAAGTTATCATAACGTTACCCTAATCAAAATCCTAACGTCATTGCACTTATCACTTTGGTATAAAAACATGCGCACTCACCTTTAGTACATGGCACAATTTATACACTGACATATATAGCACTCTTATATCTAATAAGAAATACCCTCTTATCAATAATACAAGAAATACCCTCTTATCAATAATACAATTCAATTGATATTCTCCCGTATTCTTGATTTTACTGATGCCCTTCCTGCGATTTCTTCTCTCTTCTCTCTTCTCTAGTCCCCTTCTAAGCTAGTGCCCGCTCCTTAATTCCTTACTTCCCTTCTTCCTTATTTGAATTTGATCAGTATTTTGATATTTTCACAAAATTTTAGTTCATTGCCCACGCCATTCACCTTTTTCTTTTCGAAGCCACCACGTTGTTCGCGCCACTATGAAGCGGTTCACCCCCTTTGATTTTGGGAAATGCCACTATTAAGGTTCACTCTGGATAAGTATAATGTTTTTATGTAGTACTTACATTTGCTGAGCTTCTTTGAACCTGCCTCGGTCTAGTCATCAAGCTACAAGATTTAAACTCTTACGTTTCTGCAGGGTATAAATGTGGGTCTGGTGAATGGCAATATTAACTATAGTAATTAGATATCAAACTAATTAATATTGGTATGAGTAGATTTATTAAACAATTAATATCAAGTCCAATTAATAAGTATATTAATCTACTCGTGGTTGATATTGTTTATAATGTCTCCAATGTAGAACGTAGCCACAAAAGTTTATCAGTTATTATTCCTTCCTATTGGTTATCACGTGATGATATAATGACTCCCCTTGGAATAATTATAATAATGTTAATTCGTCGACCAAGTACTTACTCTGATCCACTGAATTTAAATCGGTAATAGCCGTAACTTAGCTATCACCACAAATCACGTTTACTGGGTATCTTACTATAAAAGATTACTTATCCAAGTTGGGTAACTTCCCCAACGTGAATATAAAATACGAGCGGGATACAATGGTATCCACTCGGAATAATTAAGCTGACAAAGGGCTATGCGTTCAACCCGTGACGGGTCCGGGAGAACACTGTACTCTTAACATTGGCAAAGTTCTACATCGTGGCACTCACAGCAATCTCCCCACTTCTTATCTTAACAAATCAAATTCTATGTTACAGTAATTTAACTATATTTTAGCTAGTAGCTTCTTTTTGATTGGCCCTTTAGACCCACGCTTTAAAGACGCTACGAGTTACAACTCACAAATTTCCACTGTCTCCTGTTCTCGTTATTACATCGATATTCTGAGAATGTTCACTCTGTGCTCTTTCCCCAAGTACTATTCCTAGTATATTCTTTTGACTAGGCTCTCATCGCCTTTGTGTCACTTTTCACATAAAGGAAGCACTATTTGTTAACAATGACTGTCTCCGGCCACCCGCCGTGAATGAATGGTACAAGCGAGCTAGCCATTGTGACATACTCGGAATCTTGTCTGGTACTTTCTACACCCCGTAATATTCTTATATTTAATATTAATTTATTTTATCTTTAATCCATATTCTTCATTTAATAATTGTATGTTAAGCATGATTTAATAGGGTATCATTTGAGATTCATTTTGATATAAAATACTAATAGGTCCCATCATTTTAAGGTTTTATATTTAATGTAATTTAGCTTGCTATTTATCGTGATTATAGTTTTATATTGAATACTAGAATCAGGATTCCTTCATGTTTTAGGCCTAGGCAAAACAAAAGAAGTTAAAAGTAAAAGCATTAATAAATTATTTTGTGGTATCAGTAACTCCAGAGAATTTATACGACGGAATTCCATCTTTGAGTGCTTAAGGAAACAGTACAGTAACGTATATTATATTTGAAATGTATTCTTTCTGACGCCTGACCCCCTCTGCAATTATGGTTTTGTATTTCTAATATGCAATATCGGTTTATTTTGATGGTTTCAACGCTTTTAAGGGGCGTTCTTGTGTATAGTACAATAACCACAAAGGTTTTAAAGGCCCTTTAACACCTAGTACCTGTACTCTGCCACTACACGTAGGAGTCGAAACGGGTTTAACTTAACGTAAGTAAATCTTCTGGGTTTACTTTTCTTCAATTCGCACTTCGTACACTTTCGCCCCGCAGTAGCCAACATACTAACTTCCGATTCTAGGTAAGTGAAGTTAGGTTAAGATTAATTATATTATGGTTAGTGACGTCATGTAGAGCTAGGTTTGTTGCAGTTAGAGTAGGAATGTTGATATTAGTCTAGATGATATTTCAGACAAAATAACTCGAAAACTGAATCCGGAAAATGTCAGCACCAAAAGTTACCTAAAAGAACGCACACAATATACTTCAGTAAATGGATTGGACATCAATGCTTAAGTAACAATTTGCGGAGTCCCACAGGGCTTAATATTAGGACCCATCATTTTCCTAATATATAAATGATATTCAGACCTTACCTTTACATGGCATACCTTCACTTTTTACTGATGATACAAGAAATTTTCATGCTAGTGATACATTTGATGGATTATTTTCACACATGCATGAAGATCTTAAAATCCTAACAAAATGGTTAGATTAAAATAAATTATCATTAAATACCCAAAAGACAGCATACATGGTCTTCCATAAACCAAACACACACTTAAGTATTTACAAACATTTATTAAATGACAATAAGCACATAAAGCGAGTAACGGATACTACCTAGCTAGATTTTTAGGCCTAACTATAGACCAACATTTAACTTGGAAAGGAAACATCAACAATATATGTAGCAAAATTTCCCCAGGTATATTTAGGCGAATAAGGGGAATATTGTCAACTTCTGACTTACTCTCAAATTCAGTGTCACATAACTTACATGTTATTTACCTGGGGTCGTTTCCATAAAACGGATCTGTAACCATTAAGAGTACTTCAGAATAGAGCAATGAGAATTTTACTAGGTGCATATTATTTGAAACCAACTCACATCTTTTATAAACAATAAAAAATCCTGCCGTTTGACACTTTAGTTAAAGTAAATGTCATTACCTATATGCACAGAGTAACACATGGTAACAACCACAGCAATGTTCCAGTAGAATATAACAAAGACATCCATAACTATGAAACAAGGCAAAAACAGAACATATTATACCTCACACATTCTTCAACTGTAACATATGGGACAAAGGGATTAAAATATTATTTAATCCAAACGTATAATGAATTACCAAAAGAACAAAATAATATCTTAAATTAAAGAAAATTTCAATCACAAATAAAACTGTTTTTTGATAACTATTATACTATATAACTATGTTTCACTTCATCATCTATCATTTCACTTCACTCTTATATTCAAATCATTTTGTTTTATGTTCCTCTGTAATGTACCTCTTGTATACATTTATAAGTTATTTGTAATTGGAAATTAAAGTACCATAATGCATGTCATTAAGTATAGCCTATATCCTCTTAAGGTGAGCTTTGCTCGTTGGGCTTTTCTTTCCATCAATAAATAAACAAATAAAATTGCTTGTGTTTTGTCCATTTTGTAGTGATGTAATAACTTAATGATTAATTTAGAGCATAAACCTTTTTCTGAAGATGGCCGCTTCACGCGGTTGAAAGCGCTCCAACAAGGTAATTAACATTGCCATACAACAGTACTGAGTGTCAGTGAAAGAAGCTATATGCTCTAAATGAATCATTAAAATAAAATGTATTATCAATTCCTGATGGTTATAAAATATTACAAGAGGGAATATACAACAAGCAAGCGGCAAGCAAATAGGGCGAAAGCAACAAAGGTGCTGTCATAATGGCCTTTATGTCGGAGAACATAAAGAGGTCTAATTTAGCCTATAGAACATAGTAGACATACTTTTAAAAATACATTTCGATAAGTTTACAATAAAACTGCGAAACTCCTTAAAAAGAAGGGTAAACTAAAACAATACCAGTTTTTAATTTTAATCTCATCGCACGGAGCTTTGAATTACGAAACGAATGGTGATCTCGTGACCTTCAGGCGAATAATATCACGCTTTGTACGTGTGAAGTAAAAATCTCCTGTGACGTCAGAGGCGTAACGAGGGGGGGTTGGGGGTTTTAACCCCCCCCCCCAATGATTAAAAAAGGAAAATTGTATAATTTTTTAAGTCTGCTTATAAATTACTTAATACAAGTATAAAGCGTGGGAAGCTTAAAACTCGTTATTGTGCGTCTTAATTTTTAAAAATTTCCGGGGGATAATCCCCGGAAGCTTAAAACTCGTTATTATGCATCTTAATTTTTAAAATTTTCCGGGGATGACCCCCGGACCTCCTTCTCCCTAGGGGGTATTCCATACTCCCCAGACCCCGCGGATGTTATAACCCCCCCCCATATGGTCGGCCTGGTTACGCCTATGTGTGACGACATGCGCGACAACTCATTGACGAGTCGACAGCTGCTGTTATGCTCGCGCGTGCTGTTTCTACATAGACACAAAGTCCCATTTGGTTTGTTGTTGACAGAGATGTCTACAATGTTAATATATAAGGACAAGCCTCGGTATTCACAAATTAATATCAGACGAAAAGAAAATGACAAGGAAATATTGAAAGAATTGCAAGGAAGAAAAGAAAATACGGAATGGTGTAAATGTGGGCTGTATATACAAATGAAAACACACGAAAGTGTGTGTTGTTGGGACTGTAAAGGAATTTGTGAACAGAAGGGGGTGTAGGCTGTATAACACAACATGCCTCATTCGATAGCGTTATTATAAAGAAAGATACACTAGTTGCCAGTCGTTATCAGTTAATACTTAAGCTGCGTTTACACTATGTAACTTGTTGAATATAACTTGAGTTATATAACATGTTTTCCAAAATTGTTACAAATACATGCCAATTGTTACATATAACACTGTGTTATATACCTGATTTTTGTGTTATATAACCAATTTTCTGCGTTTACACTCCGTTAGCTGCGTTCACACTATGTAACTTGTTTATAAAACTTGGGTTATATATGATGAATATAATAGTTTAAGTTTCAGCCTTAAGCACTAGTATATAATAAGAAACCTAACACGAATATATATATAACACGTGGGTTATATAACACGTTTTCCAGAATTGTTACAAATATATGTAACTTGTTACAGATAACATTGTGTTATATAACTGATTTTTGTGTTTTATAACAAGTTATACATTTCCCACAAGGAGTGGGAAATGTGTAACTTGTTACATGTAACCTGCTACATGTACATTTTGCTGCGTAGGCTATATGTAGTAACAAGAAACTGTGCACCTAACCACAAATAATTAGACTTATCCAAAAGTTCAATCTATGCAACGTTTACTATGCTTTTCAGGTGTACAATGGTATAATAATAATATAACCTAATCTCACATATATGTCCCTCTAGAAAACTCTCATATGTAATATTATAACAATCTTCATTAATGTTCCATATCTAGATAGCGCTGATATATCGTTTAAATGGATATGTCCGAATATTATCACAGAATATATAGTAGTAAAAACTATTGTCGATCACACTGTACTCAATTCCACATTAAAACCAGCAAATGTTGACATAACCACTTAGAAATTGTTAAAATAATTAAAATTCTATTAAATTTATATATCATGTATAACAATTGACTGGTTAGGTAAAAAGCTGTGCACTATCATACCATTGTCTGTTGCATCTCTATTATGCATATATAAATTTGTCAACCATTTCTCAGCAAATTATTGCCATTAATATAAAATAACTCGCAGGCGCACAGAAGTCCAGTAATTGTAGATTAATTGTAGATTAATATTAACCACAATGGTGATGGTTCATGGTAGTATCGCGTTGCATTAATTGAACTTTGTGGCATTTTTTAGTATCACTGTTGTACTCAGGCAATCCGGACGTCGAAATTTACAGTTATAAATAGGGACTGATATTTTCTCGAGATTACGTTCCCGCCAGATGGCGCTGTGAATTGAACTCTTGCGTAGCTCAGTTGGTAAGAGCATTGGCACGGATAGTCAAAGGCCCTGGGTTCAAATTCCAGTGTCAGAGGAATTTTTCTCCTATAATATTATCATGTAATGCCCAACAGAGACAAGAATCTGTGGTACATGAATGTATATGCATATATATGTCTTGAATGTTACTGTACAATAACAGTGGAAGCCCGGTAACAAAATCACTAATTAGTGTGTCTCACAGTACTGCATATGACATAATTTGTCTATCGGGGAGGTAGACCATTAAAGGCAGCCAGTCATAGGAGAGAGATTCTATCTGGCGCTGTGAATTCAATTCTGACGTAGCTCAGGTGGTAAGACCATTGGCACGAACAGCCAAAGGTCCTGCGTGCAAGTCCTAGTGTCAGAGGAATTTTTCTCCCATAATATTATCACAATATTATCTCAACTATCTTCTGTAACATGTTACTAGATATTAATGAATTTAATTATTCTGTTTTTTTGTATAAAGAACCCACAAATAATTAGGTTTATCCAAAAGTTCAACCTATGCAACCTTTACTATGCTTTTTAGATGTACAATAGCATGATAATAATATATCCTAATCTCACATATATGCCCTTCTACAAACCTCTCATATGTAATATTAACAATTTTCATCAATGTTCTAGGCCTATATATTGAGGGCGCTGATTCTCTTCCTTTATCTTAGTTTTACCTCTCCCTTTTAGGATTTAAGCGACCCAAGCCGCCCGGGTCTTACAGGGCCGCAACCTGTCGGGAGAGGGATTATCTTTGGAACACATACATGGGTGATTCTTCAAATACGGAAAAATTTGGAGTGTGTAAAATCCAAATTTTTACTTTGTTTAAAAAATCTCAAAAAAATCACAAAAATACTTCAGGGGTTACTTGATTATAATATGACACCAGCAGAGCTTAAATGTTTATATTTTTATTTATTTTAATTTATTTATTTTTTAAAGCCATGTGGATGACATCCGTGTACATGTGGATGGCAGAAGGCCACATTAATGACTAACTTTGGCAACAATCTGCTTTTCTTTATGTGATTTCATATTTTTATCAGCATACTTCAGTTGATTTTGCATGAAATTTGCAAATTTGTGTGCATACTCCGGAATTAATGTAATTTTAACGAGACTGTGTTTTTATGGTTTTGGGGAGGGGGGAATCAAGCAGAAATTCATTTAATCAGTTTTAAGATCTTAAGTACAGGTCACAGACACCGCAAACACAATAGTATCCTACATTTACCATCTACATGACTTGAGAGTCATCCACATACCCCTTCATGAGACATGTGGATGACACAAAAATCAGGCATGTGGATGACAAAAAAGGAGTTTAAGTGATCTCAGCAAGCCATTTCTAAACCTCTGTAGGCTCAACTTTAGTCAGGTACTTTGAATTGGAAGGTTTATCATAGTGCATAATCAAAATTAATTAATATTCACTTTCTGCCTACTTTCTAGAAGCCATGTGAATGACGGGGAATAAAAACGTTTTCCTTGAAAATGATACAAAGTCCTTTGTTAATCCCAAACTGTTTGTAAGCAAGCAAAATTCAACCTTACAATTCAACCACAAGCTGCCCTGTTGGCTTTCTAACACTTGCCAGTTTTACAAATTTCTCATTTCTGCAGAAAAAATTCCATTCTTTTCAGCTATGTGGATGACCAAAAACCCTTGGGACATTCTTTATGTTCATTAGGTGGGGTGACAATTTTATTTCATTTTATTTTTTAGGGGTTAATATTCTTCACCCATTCATAGACTACTCATTGACAGGAAAAAGTTGAAAAGGAAATAACATTTTGTTTTGTGGAAAAATGCATTAGAATATACAACACCGAGGTTTGGGACAGGGCATGTGGATGACATTTCGTTGAATTAAATTCGATTTTGGAATATCAGAATTTAAAGTTAGTGACATTTCAAACTGATAGTTGTAGTATGGAAGTAGCAGAAACAAACTTTTATTTTAATGTTTTTTTTTAAGTTGAATTTGAAGGGAAATATCACTCTGGAACACAAGTTTTCCCGTATTTGAAGAATCACCCACATACTTTTTTGACCAGACAAGGGAATGGAGGGCCTCCCCGATGAGTGATCAGCCCAATGCCGGGGCCACCTCCGAGACAAGACGAACACATAGGACGAGACACACCATTCACACACACACACACACACTCCGAACAAGGCGAAAATGGGATGAAGATGATAATGACGGCCAGATGATATCTGGGGACCACAAGGGCTTAAAGTTGCAGGACATTTTCTCACAGGTGAGGAAAACCCCAGAAAAAACCCACCCAGGTAACTTGTCCCGATCAGGAATCGAACCCGGGCCCGCTGCGTGAGAGGAGCGAACGCGTCCCCTTTGTCACAGCGGTGGACAATGGCGGTGATACATCGTATAAATGGATATGTCCAAATATTATCACAGAATATAAAGTAGTAAAAGCTATTGTCGATCACACTGTACTCAATTCCACATTAAAACTAGCAAATGTTGACTTAACCACTTATAAATTCTTAAAATAATTAAAATTGTATTAAATTTATATATCATGTATAACAATTGGTTGGTTACGTTAAAAGCTGTGCACTATCATTCCATTGTCTGCTGCATCTCTATTATGCATATGTAAATTTTCAGCAAATTATTGTTATTAGTATAAAATAACTCTTAAGCGCTCTGAAATCTAGTAATTGTAGATTAATTGTAGATTAATATTAACCAAATTGGTGATGGTTCATGGTAGAATCGCGTTGCATTAATTGAACTTTGTGGCATTTATTTCTCTCTTGGATACGTTCATTTCGATCATATCTTGATCATGTTCCCGGAAATGTTCCCACAATTTCATAAATTCTCTGGAATTTATGATTTACGAGCAAGATAACTCAGATACCTATTTGTTACTTAAATTTAATCATGATTAGGTTAAATAAAACTAAAAACTGCCATAAGTTCAAAGATTAATATATAATTAATGAAATAACATAAAAAATGAACATTAATTATTTACGTATAAAATATTGTAATACTGGGTTTTCACATGGTTAACAATGAAAATAAGTTAATTAAAATTTGCCCTGGTTCTTGGAGGTCAATACAGAAGATTAGCAAAAGAGTTCATTGAAGAGACTGACTATTAATTAGACGCAAATTACAGTAATAATCATAAACTGTACGAACCCAAACAACTTTTAGGAATAGGCCTACTTGATTTCTTTAAATGTGTGACCTTGACTTCATCTTACAAGTTGGCCTAACCACTTCCATTGAAATTCATTAGATTTTCTTCATCATCCTCTTCTTTTTCTTCTTGATCAGAAAGGATGCCAATATCATCACTGTCATCATGGCCTTCATCATCATCATCATCATCATCTAGGTTTTCTTCTTGGTCCTTCCCTTCATCTGGATCGTCTGGATTACCAGCACTTTGGGTTTGAACTTCAGTAGATTCACTCTTCTTTTTCTTCTTCTGAGGTTTAGCATTCATCAGTTTCCCGTTGTATGAAAGATACGGTAAGTGAGTTTAGATGCTCGCTCAGATGATAGGCGGTTCCTCTTTTTAGATTGCATCCATGAAAACTTACTGAATGTACGTTTTGTTGCGGCAGAAGTGACTGCAGCTCCTAAGATTTGGATGGCCACATCTGCCTAGTCGCAGGTTCCTCTTAGCCCTCATAAATCATGAAAGAACTAAATTTCCCCCTAAATTACAGTAGGATTAGCCTACACCGTGTATGATTAATTATTAGGCTCTAAACTATTTATATTTAAATTTGTGTTTGTGTAATTTTGAAGGTGTTGGTTTCTGGCATTTTATTTTAAATACCTACACAATCTATTAACAATTATGTTAAATTACTTATCTTTAATCCTGTTTAAATACGTGTGAGGTATCACTTATAACATATAAGTTTATAAAGAAAACCTAAGAGATTATCACGAAATATTATTTTTTTTAAAAGAAGATGACTTAGGGTACATTGTTCTGACAATAAGTGAAAAATCATATCATAGGAAAAGGTAATACTTCCCTAGACGGTTCCTTGATAAACATGTGGAATTTTACTGAAATAGTTTAATTTTAAGGTACCTGGACCGTTAATAAGCAGTAAAACATTCAAAACTAACGATTTTTATAAATGCTCACTTTTGGGAATATTTCCTGCCCAAGGAAATTTTATAAATTCCTTCCCACTGGGAGTATTTCCGGCCCACATAAAAAAGTTATATAACCTAATTTTTAAACATGTAACTTGTTGCATGTTACGTATAATTTGTTACATGTTACATATAACTTGTTACATGTAACAAGTTGATTAAACAAGTTACATAGTGTAAACGCGGCTTAGAGCTAATACAGTTAAAAAACAAAACATTTCTCAAGATACGAACAGAGTCACTTTCAGATTCAGAGTAGTAGAAATGTCTGAAATGCTGAAAGAGTTATCTAAATCACAATTCCTAGAAGAAACATTCTTTGAATCTGTCCAAAAATTGGCATAAATTTCATTTCCTAGTTCACACTAAACGCCTAAGCTGTTATAAACTGAATTTTCGTCATAAATACTAGATTCCACATTCATGATTTGTCAATTCCCGGACACTGATGGATTATTGTTCGAATCTTGCAACAACTCTCTCATTACCTTCTTCCTCAAGTACGACGATTTTCTTTTCTCATTGGCGGTGTTTCAGATTTCCCACGCAAAAGAAGTGATGGCATAGCACATTTTTTAAACAGATTGCGGGGTTTCTCCATTTTACTGTTTTCGCAACTGTACCGAAAGCTCGTAATCATTTTCTTCAAAATGTTGTGAACAAACCGTACTGTATTTACTAGGAACAAATTCTTCTCTTTTTATTTTGATCAGCCATTGCTTATAACGTTCTGGTGACTATCTGTGTTGGGAAATCGATGGAAAGATATTTTAAGTGTGTTATCACTCTTCGACGATAAGTTTGTACACCCCACAACACAACAATAAACCATTGTTCGAACACATACTCACTCAAAAACCGTAACAGTAGACAGAATGCTGTGAACTGTCTTTCACCGGGCGGGACTGAGTCAAGCATTCATCAAGGATGATGTCACGCGTCCCTTGAGTTACAATATACATATTTAAATGTGAATGTGTAAACATTTCTAACAGCGAATATCATTTCTTAAAAACATTTTCTTTCAATCCATATGAAGAAAATAATAATGAATTTTTAGTTTACTTTCCTTTAAATTGCCAAATCTACGGATTTTGAACTTTTCTAAATTAAAATGACTCAAAACGTGGCAAATGTAACATAGTTATGAACTATTTTTCTACCAGGCAAAAAAATTCAGTTCTATTTCACTGATGATGTTATGTAGTATTTCCTGCATTCAAAACTTTTTTCTTTGCTTGTATTATGTTGTACAGTGACATTATGCACGACTTGGAGCGTCATCGGAAACGGGTTATGATGTCAGGACTGTGTAAAAGGTGACTACGTTATTTGCCTATCAGTAGTCATGTTTTCTTTTAAATGATTGGACCAAAGAATCACTATTTTTCCAAAACGAGACTCATCATTTGAATTTATTTAATTTTATTGAAATATAAGGGATACATTGCTTTAAATATTTTTTTAATAATTTAAATAACGTGATGGTATTTGTACACAATTTACCTCTTTCGGATTCTTGGATATATTCAGTTATATCTTGTGGAAGCAAAAGCTTGTTTTACAAAAATGTCCCCTGTGGCTTAAATGAGATAAATTTTCAATGGTTAAGTTAGCAGTAATCTACAGACGGTCGCTTTTCAGCTCACTGCCTTTCGTACTCTCCATTACGCATACGCACTGGAGTGGAAACTGCAGCTCGATGACCCAGGTTCTATTGTCACCCCATTCTGACCAGAGCCTCACCCCAAACACTGGGTGAGATTGAAACGTTGGTACAGTAGGCACGGTGTAAACTGGCGGATCATGATGTCACTGTTGGAGTCGGCTGTGTGCTTCGAAAACCTATCTAGATCTGCGCTACTAACTAAACTAAAAAATTTTCTTCGCCTCGTTTTTGTTGGTATTTACTGGCGGTAGATTTTTCACCAGACCTGGACCATCATATGGAATCCAAACGATTTCTTTCAATTAAAAAAAACAAACAAACAAAAGACGAGTCATATAATCAATCTCTATTTCGCTGTCTCAGATGTAATGTGATAATGCATGTATTGTCCCACAAACAAAACAAAAAAGGAACTCATTACTTCAAAAATAATATGTCCTGAAGCTTTGCCGATTACCGTAATTAATACGAGTAGTGTTATTTTCATAACACTGCTCTCCTTTCGTTTTTTCTACTCCCATTCTTTATTAATTTATTTGTTCTTTACTCCCATTGTACTTTCTTTCTGTTTTTAATGCTTCTTTCATTTTTATTTTTATGTTACTTAGTTTACCTCTTGTGCTGTTTCTGATTCTTAAATTATTTCAGACGAAGCAGTAGAACAGTTTTACCCAAAAACTCTGGAAGACAAAATAGCTTAGAATGAACTTCATCATTGCTTATCCACAACTTTTTAAGAATGGAACATTTTAAGGGCAAGGAATTTGATAATTTTTCATCTTTTCTTATACCACGATTGAGCGATAGCTCGAATATACCGTATATAAATCTGTATAATGAATTAAGTGATGAAATAAGAGCTATTTTTACGGCATTATTTTGCATTTGTAGTATTCAAGATTTGTTATTTTTTGGTCTTTTAGGTATTTGGTAATTTCGGAATTTTTATAGTTCTTTCTAATGAAGATTTGTTCTCTGAATGCACAAATTGTTTCAGTGGAGTTACAGAGAAACATTTCCATTTACAATACAAATTGTTACTTTCGGGCAAAAGAAAATCATTTGCGTAGCGAACGGTGACCCGGTAAAGGATGGTCTTAGCTATGATGAAAGCAATTTAATCCCGATCATTAACATAATCTACGAGGATCTAAAGGTACTAAAAAGTGAAAATAATGCATTAAGAGAAAGGCTGGATAGAATGGTGTGGTATGTCTATTAGTCTTAATAAGATAATAGTAAAGACTTGTTACTTGAACTAAGAAACACCTTGGGAAAATTGACCTGTACTAAAGTTATTGTAGAGAATTTACCATACAGGTATGGCCTAGCAGTGTTCACGTGTATAAATGAGGAAATTAATGTAGCTAACACATCATTAAGCAAATTGTGTAAACAATTTAAGAATGTATCAATGGTGGATCTAAACTCTATGGGACGTGAAAATTTCACCAAGCATGGTATGCATATACATGCAACAGGGAAAAGTACTGACATCGATGATCAGTGAAGCCATAAATAGTACAGAAATTGAAAAGAACACTATTATGGTTCCCTGTAGGAGTCAGGTACACTAATTGACAGCACTGCGAGGAATAGCATTCAGCAGTGCAATGAGGTTGGTAGATCAAATTGGGTATCAGAATTGTTCATCTAAATGTCCAATATATAAGCAATAAAATAGTGTCATTCGGCATAAAAGCTGAGATAGTAATATTTATAGAACATGGTATAAAATGTGAGCAAATGCAGTACTTAAATCTTGACAATTATACCTTGTTGGCATACTTGGGTAGAAAGAATCACAAGGGAGGGGGCATGGTGGTATTGGTAAATAATGAATTTGATTCCTGTAATAATATTATGTCATGCATAAAAACTGACAGTGTTGAAAAATCCTTTGAATGTGCTGGTATTGTATTAATAAAACAGTGCAGTTATAAAAATCTTTGCCCTATATCGCTCACCTAGTGCTCCGGTTACTGAAATTCTAGAACACCTTGACTACTTACTTGACAAGCACAATAACGTTAATAATAAATCTCATATTATACTTGCAGGAGATTTTAACATTAAATTATACTATAGTAACAATGACTACAAAAGGTTCCTAGATATCATCAATAATGCGAGGGACGTTATACATCAATATACAAGAGCAGCGCTTCACAACCTGTGGTCCGTGGACCCCCGGGGGGCCGCGAGAGATTGAAAGTGGGTCCGCGGGAACATTTTACTCTCACTAAACTTTTATCTTATCATGTTGCTCACACGTAGGATATTTATAAAATATATTTCAGGCTCTCGAGAGCCATTGGTTTAAGTAAAATTTTGTACGAATGTTGGTAACGTTACTGCTTCCGTTTGTGAAGTAAGAGGTGAATAATCGAACCTTTGCGTAGATTTTTCAAGTATATTTTCTTCTGTCTGGTCAATCTATCTTAGATCCCTGTGTCTTACCCCACCAAACCTATCCCTCTTTGTTTCAAGTGAAGTTGGAGCACGTTGTACCACGTCTCTTATTCACTTCAGTGGCAAGAGAGCTAAGTGAACAACCTGTGTTTCTTTAGTTCTTTTCTTTTTTGCAGTGAATATTTACAATACACAATTAGGGTTTTTTCCGAAATTATCCTGTTTCGATCCAGACATACGGAATTTACGTCTTAAAAACAGCGTAAGCCATCACATTAGGCTGAACTGGTATGATCGTATTTTTCGGAATATCCATTTATAACAGTATGGTATTGTCATAAATGTCACTTTTAGTATTAGGCAAAATTGTAATTTAACCCTTCATTTTTATCATAGATTCTATGTAAAATATATTTAAAAAAATAAATTTTTCCCTTTCATTGGGGGGCCGCGGAGATTGACAGTCGCTATAGGGGGTCCGCGACATCAGAAAGGTTGGGAAATGCTGTACTAGAGTAACTGCATCTACCGCAACAATAATAGATCATATAGTCACTAATTTGCTGGGGGATGATATTACAACTGATGTTATCAACTCCTATCTATCAGATCATTATGCGCAGATTTTTTACATTAAAAATGCTTATGTAAATATAACAAGTAATAAAATACATGAATACAGAATAATAAACCAAACAAGTACGGAAATCCTCATCTCCTATTTAGTTAAAGAAACTTGGGATAAAGTCCTCAGTGTTGAAACAGTCAATGAAAAATGGGATGGTTTCTACAGTACCTTTTTAAACTATATTGAACTAAGAAAACAGTTAGGTTAAAAAAAGCAAAATTGCCATATTTAAGTAAGGAAGTGCGTTCTCTACGTAATAAAGTTAAGGATATCCATATTCTATCCAAGACCACTGCCTCAAATTATTATAAACTTAAATATAAAGAAGTATATAAACAGTGTCGCGAAGCATTAATTAAACTAAGATATTCAGTCATAACCATGAAAATTCAAACTTCTTCAAATAAATCCAAAACTGTCTGGGACTTAATTAACCAAAATAGGAAAACCAACAACGTCGTAGGAAATTTACATCTAAATGTAAACAACAATATTATAAATACCGCGGAGGAAGTCTGTAAAGGATTTAATAATTACATTACAAACTGTGCAAATAGTATAAATGATTCATTCAACATTGGTACTAATGTAACCATTGAACCTATCCGAGATTCACTTTATTTAACTCCCACTGCTGAGCATGAAATTATAAATATCAAATCAATTACCAAATAAAAACTCCAGTGGTTGGGACGATATATCTTCAACTCTATTCAAGTCTTGTAAAATCTTTCTGGTAATGCCGCTTGAACATTTATTTAATGCTGCTATGGAAGAAGGTGTCTTTGCAAACTGTCTGAAAATAAGTATAATTAGACCTGTACATAAAAAGGGGGATAAACAAGTTATTACTTACTTCAGACCTATATCTCTAATATCTGTCATTGTAAAATTATTAGTCAGGATAGTCAACTTTCTTAACAAACATGAGATTCTACAAAGAAAAGTCAACACGGTTTCAGGAAAGGCCATTCAACTCCTACTGCAATAATATATTTTATTCATGAAGTTGTGGAACAACTAAATCATAATAGTAAAACCGCAACTATTCTTCTTGACCAGTCGAAAGCTTTTGAAGCTTTTGAAGGGAAGGGTACAATGTACAGAAATAATTTCTGAGGAAGATAATCACATATCAAGTACTAAATCTCAATTCCAGGAAGTTAAAAGTGGAGTACCCCAAGGTACAGTTGGGGCCAGTTTTATTAATATTTTATATTAATGATATTCCAAGGGGTAATGCATGTCGCACAGTCACATATGCCGATGATACAACTGTTCTTTGCTCGGATAAATCTTTATGCTTCCTTCAAAATTCTGTCTTAGGGCTGTGTTCACCAACACGGATAAAATTTCTCGGTATCGTGGATAATAAAATCTACGATTAATCCATTATCTCAAACAGTAAACCTTTCAGGTTTCACCACATAGTTTGTCACCTTAGTTTTCAAAAGCTTGGTTTTTGTTTACTACTTGTCTGACCCTTAATTTTTTCATAAGAGTAACCTACGGCATCTGGTGATTGTTGTGTGAAACAGCGGGGGAAGACTGTCTATTGGCTACGTCCGGACGTGAAATGTATACGTTGCCACAGCAACGGAAAGTTTCTCCTCACGCGCGCTGTCTCTAGCTAGTAGTTCTACAAATGGTCACTAGATGTCTCACTGTTTTGGGGGCGTGGCGCATAGCAGATAATTTCGTTTTCCCCTTGAATCTTGTGCAGAAATTAATGTCATAAATGTCCAAGTACGGCATATGTTCCTTTATCCATTAGGGTGCATTATTCTGTGTTCTGCTTCATATTCCTCTTCGCTGTGATCATCTCTCATGTTGATCAGATGTTTCAATCGCCTACGCGCCATCTTGATGTCGCAGTTAGCTTGGTTTATCCTGTTTTGCTGACAGATATTTCACGGATAACGCATTAGCTTGGATATTATCGAAAAACCAAGTGAAACCTGGTGAAACGCAAAATGAACGATATCGAAGCTTTTCAGTCTAAAACCAGGATCTTACAGATTATCGGCGTTGGTGAACACAGCCCTTAGGCACTACTGCACCCCTGGAACAATACTTTAGAACAAATGGTCTTACCTTGAACAAAACTAAGGCAAAAATAATATTTTTTTGACTTGAATAACAGAGGATTACAAAATGAAGCATGGTCTGACGATTTTGTCTCTATGACTACATTGGACCATTCCTTGGGACCAAAAAATTAACATTTTATGGTCTAAACTTAGTAAGGCAGTGTACTTAATGAAAGTTATGAGAAATTATGTTAATACCAAGGTTCTGGAATTGATGTATTATGGTTTGTTCTGCCCTCACCTTAACTATGTAATAGAAGTTTGGGGAGGTGCTGCATACACTCATATAAACAGGATACTTGTACTGCAAAAGAAAATTGTTAGATTAATGCAAAACTTAAAGAAAAGTGACTCCTGCAGAGAGGTTTTTAGTCAAAAAAATATTCTTACTTTTGTGTCACTCATTGTATTTAAAACTGAGAAGCTAGTTGTAAGCAATTCTGAACAAATAAATAATATTGATGTACATTGCTACAGCACTAGAAGTAGATTTGATTATTTTAGGGAAGCTAACCCTAGGAAGATAATTGTCAAGGACCCTTATAGGATGGGAGTAATCCTATATTATAATAAACTTCCCGTAGAAATTAAGAGTGTTAGAGATAACAAATGCAATAAAAATCTTAAGGTATATCTAGTAAGTAAGGATCTGTACAGATTAGAAGAACTGTAAAAGTAATTATCACTCAGTGTTAATAATTTTACATTTGGATTACTTGTACCTGTATTTTTATGCTCTTGTTGCTTCTGTAAGTTATATCTATTTATATAAACTACTGTAGCTAGTAATGTACCTTATACTTTGACAATGTGTGACAGCTGTAAAGCTCTATTGACAATAAAATTTATTATTATTATTTATTATTTGAGAATCTCTGTGAATTCAGATTTTCTGTATTCATTTTAAATTTCGCAGTTTCATGTATACCAGTAGCAATTACTTATTTTACTAGCAACAAATGAGTGATTTTATCATAAATTAAATATAATGCCCTATCGTCCATTAATTTTTTCTCTTAAATCAACACATTACTTCCAAAATGGTGATTATTAGTAATATAATAAGGTATAATTTATTATTTTTTAAATATTGTAGGTCATAAATGCACTTTATAATTTTTAATATTTATAATTTTCTTGGTACGTATATACCTTGGCTTAGTTATTAGCTATTAGATATCGCATAAGGGCACGCAATAGATTAGGGACCCAAGTTCTTCAAGAAGGGAGCTGTATGCCACTGTAGCACGCCAGAGGGGGATTAGAAGCGGAGTTAACTGCTAGTGACTGTAGTGTGCGCCTGAACCCGA
Source organism: Ectobius pallidus (assembly GCA_964059195.1). Taxonomy (NCBI): domain Eukaryota; kingdom Metazoa; phylum Arthropoda; class Insecta; order Blattodea; family Ectobiidae; genus Ectobius; species Ectobius pallidus. The sequence continues at coordinate 157,562,713 of CAXKWD010000003.1, read as the reverse complement.
CCACTTGCGACGACCACTAGCAGCGACAACAAGCTTCTCCCTGAGTTCGTTGCAGAAGCGCGCTTCCACAGCAGCAAAGTGTGCGGCTGCCCCATTTAAACTATATATAAAAGCCTTTCCGCTACTTGTGGTTGCCACCCAAATGCACTGCACAACTGGTATCTCTTTGTTTTTATTTATGCACAGTTTAACAAAGGTCTGCTACTATTTTATAGCTCTTGAATGTACTGTACTGATTTAAATTAAATTTATTTATTAACTTATAAGTGTATTGTACTAAACTAAATCTGAAATATGTTTAGTTGGTTTCGAGAAACGAAGTTGCACTCCTAGGCAATGTATTACGGCTAATAGCCTATGCCGTGATAACATGCAATATTGTAAGCGCTGGGTAGATCCGAAAATGATTTCCAGTCTCCGTCATTTTCATTGTAATATATTGTCAAGTGAGAATTATATAGTTTCATAATTTAACTTCGATATATCTCAGAGAACAGTATGACTTCTTCTAGTCTTTATGCTTTAAGATATTACATTAAATAAGCTAAAAACTTCTATATACAAATGGGACGGCCTATTTAATTTACTCATGACAAATTATCACATTTCTAAATTTAGGATTAGCTAAGGGCCCATTATTTACAATTAATAGAACGACTTTTCTTGTCTAACAAAAACATACTTCTCGGGCCATAAAATTTTACTTTCCGTCCCAATAACAACACACACGCACGCACCACATTTATACTCACATCCATACGTACTTACATACATCCCGGGATGTCTGCGGAAGATTCCCGAACCTGGAGAGGCGTATTATAAGTTGAAGGCATACTACTGAGAAGGATATAAATTTGCTGACTTGAAATCAACTATTGAAACTAATTTACTGATTAACTGAGAACATTACTTGAAGTGAATGCTAGGCAACTTTAGGATAAGGCAAGGTTTAAACAATCAAACCCCTGGTCGGCTCCCAGTCATGGCAATTTCTACACATGTCTGCAAACCAAGCAAGAGTTTAAATGTATTCAAGGCTTACCCTATCCGTCCTTACTCGAGAACTAATACCAAAACCACTAGATCATCAAAACGCCACTAGAAGTCGGAGATCTTCCCCAGATGTTGTCCATTCACTCAATTACATACCAAGAGTTCGTAAGAAAGAACGAAAGCTCGGTATCGTCCCCACCGTGTCGTAACGGTTTTCCAATTGGCTGTGACGCGCATGCACGTTCAAAACCTTGCTCCGAGGCTTACGAAAAATCTATTCATTCACCTCGAGACAACTGAAGCATGCAATTCTCCGAAGTGTACGGCAAGATCAGAATCACTCCAATGCACATAATTACAGACATCGTATTATATCTCTGCCGGTCTGTCACGTGACTATTTCCTAGTAGGAGAAGAGAGAGAGGGTCGATTCTACTAATGTGCACAAAAACATTTCTTAAATTTACAACGGGCAGCTGATGTGAACAGATTTGAGCTCGGACAGGCACTGACTAGAAAGGGAACTGGATGTTTTTTTGTATTGGAATGAACGGACTACCTGCTCCTTGTAACAAATTTCCAATGATCGGCGAGAGGCACAGATATAAAACGACAGCTGTATATAGTAGCAATCCCTTATAATACCTGCCTTCAGAACCATACCATATTCTTGACGCGTATTTTAACTAATGTTGGTATCGTCTTGTACTAAGTTCATTCATGATCCCAACAATCTCCCCCTCCCAAGCCTAGGGTTAGGAGTTATACAGATCTAAAAGTGTCCACAATTTTCTTTCCAAGGCACATCGTCTAAAATTACAAATTATCTGAATTTTAAAGATATCTAATGGTAGTAAGTCTGTTGTTTAATAATGACCCAAAGTACTGTTAATATACTGGTGAGTCCTTGTCACTTGCTGCACAGCGAGTCCATTCACTTCTTGCAGCTGGTCAGATAAACTGATGAGAAGTAACGAGGCTGAACCCGTCGGACTGTAGTATAGTCAAGAGAGTGGGAGTGTGCACCCTCCCATACAAGATAGCCAAGTCCTTCGAGTAACCTCAATAAGTGGCTCAATGACCTCCACAGTGCCCATATCCAGTACCAACATCCATAGTTGTCTGAAACCCAAATGATCCAGCAAAGTACGAAGTCCGGACAAATAGGCTACCTCTTGTACCTATTAAGGGTGCTACTTAACATTTTGATGTAAAGTTAAAGATCTTTATACAGCAATAAATATTAAAATACACAGATGAACAGCGAGAGGGCCCTCTAAAATTTTAAATAGTTTCCAATATGCAATGTTTATGTACATGTACTTTAATCTGCATTACAAAATTATTTACAAATATATTTTTATATATTCATATTTAACTAAAAATTATACTCATGATCTTGCAAATTTTAGTATGAGTATCTCTTTTCCTATGTCATTAATTCAACCTATTCTAATTTTCTTTATTCCCGTTATTTTTAATTGAATGACCTTTATCCATCATACGATTTATTCTGGGAAGTATGTACCCTTCTAGAAAAATTTGGAATTGAATTCCTAACCAATAAATACATGTATGTCAAAGGTGAAAATTTCTGAACCTTACGAAAAGGACTAACAAAACGAGTGGCGCTTAGCAGCAAACGTATTAATTGCCCTACTTTTTGAATGATTATGGATATAAACCTGCTGACCAACATTAAACTTAGATGGAACATGTCTAGCATCATATTGGCGTTTATCGCGAAGATGAGTAGCAAACAGATTTCTCCGAGTTCTTTTCCAGAGATCTTGAATGTCCAAGGGCGACACCTTGTCAGGTGAAAGTTCATCCAAATTCCACAAGTTGACAACGGATTATTTGGTTTATAGTCCATTGAGAAACTAAATGGAGTGTGTGAATGAGCTGTATTAGCAGAATTAAAAGCGAACTGTAACCAATCCATGAGTTCCATTTACTGTGATTTTTTAATGAAAGGCTATAACTGCGTTTATCAAATTTCTATTTACTCTCTCTGTTTTTGACGGATTTGGATAAAAGAGAAATGTAGTTTTGAATCCCAGTATCAAAACAGAACTTCTTAAACGAATGAGAGGGGAACTGGTTTGCATTATCAGATACTAAATATTTGGGGTATCCAAAAGATCCAAAAATAGATTTAAGGGCCTTCAAAGTAGCAGAAGTAGAAGCCTCTTTGACAGGCTTAAGCCATACGACAAACAGTGGAAATCTCATTTGCATTTAAGAAAATTAAAAATATTAAACCACATCCAGCATAAGTTTTTTCTTCTTTCAAAATTACCTTAACTATGTATAATAATATCTCTACACAATGATGTAAAAAAAAACAAGGTTGTAAAGTCATGAAAAAATTCTGAGGCATGGAACAAGTCACGAGAAAATAGTAATTGCAATGCTTAAGTTAGAGAAAGTTGTGAGAGTGTTCTAATAGGTGAAATAAGTCGCGAGAAGATAGTAATTTCAGTGATTAATTAGAGAAAGTTATGTGAGTGTTCTAATAAGTGAAATAAGACGCGAGAAAATAGTTACTTCAATGTTTAAGATAAATAATGTTGTGTGAGTTTCCAAGAGGAAGAATAAGACGAGAGAAAATAACAAGTAGAGAAAGTCGTTTAAGAACTTCCTGAGATGGAATAAGACGCGAGAAAATAGTTACTTCAATGCTCATGGTACAAAACGTTGTGTGAGTTTTTCAAGAGGTAGAATAAGACGAGAGAAAATATCAAACATTTTGTTAGGGTAGAAAAGGTCGCGTGAGAGTTCTAGAGGTGTACATATTCTGATTTTAGCTTGCCTGCCCCTTTGAAATTCTGCAACCAGTCACAGCTTTTAACTTGCTTGACTTGAAAGCAAGCCAGATTACAACGATGATAAGAAATACTGTCGCTATGAGTCACAAGCTCTTCATAACTTGGTGGGTTGCACAGGACCTAAGGAAACTGCAAGGCCTGGCGGAAAGAATATGAAACTGGGTATAGCAGTGCACTGGTAACTCGTGCAGTTACGTAGTTAAGGAACTTCAGTTGTGTTTAGAGAATTTTACCCTGAAGGAAGCCGAGGAGAAACTAAAATGTGGACAGTTTGAATTATCAATGAACAAAGGTACTAGTCCGGCATGGGAAAAAATTTTCAAACATTTTCGAGAAAACATCATAAAATCATTAATAACAATAACAAAAATCCCTTTAGGCAAGCCTACAAGCTGAGGTAGATTTCGAAGTGCTTTTGTTTTAATTTACTGTCGCTGCGTAGCACTCTTCTTCTTTAGCCTTGGCATGACAAACCCGCAATAATAACTGCAAAAAAGAGGAAAGATAACTTTTTCAAACATTCAAATCTCGCCTTATATGAGAACTATCAAGAACCTAGTTATTGATTTCTAGAGTACTCATCAAGAGCTTTACAACGATACCCCACAAGAGGTAGTTTCGAAAATTTCGAATTTCCATCCCCATATCCCACCCCCACTCGTACTCCCAAAACCACCGAATTGTTGGTGTCACTGTGAACTCCATAAGGAGTACTCTAATTTATTCAATCAAAGTTTCCCTCTATACTTCATAGCAGCCGAGATATAAATGTTTTAAAATTTCAACCCCCTCCCCCGACCACCCTCTTGCGCCAATTTTGCTCATTAATGAACTTGTCTGAACTATTGGGCCTAGAAATAACATAATAAAATTTGATTCAAATATCTTGAAAATTACGGCCTCTAGCGTGTAAAGATATATATGTGTATATATATATATATATATATACATATACATATACTGTATATAAATATAAATATCTCAATTTTTTTTAACAGGCGGTGGTTTCGTACTTAGGCAGGCATGAAACGTAAAGATATGAACGAATTTTTTGAAAGTCATTAGGTAGATTTTTCTTCGAAATCTACCTAATAATAAAAATAATAATTGTGTTAAGACGCTAAAACGATTTTTAATACTTTATCCACCTTTTATTTATCTGCATGGTGAATTTCTTCTACCAGCATGTAGAAAAGCAAGAAAGTATTACCTACACTTAGCAACTACAGTTGTTTAGCTGATAGGAATGTCGCAAGCTTATTCTGACTTGCCTAGGCTGGGTTTGACCTGACCCACCAAGCTTAAAGAAACCAGCCTGCTTCCTAGCTATGACGCTGGCAACTTGCTTGTCTGGCGTTCAAGCGGGTATGGACAAGCTAAAATCGAGATTTGTACACCTCTAGGAGTTCCCAGAGATGGAGCGAGAAGATTTTAATTTCAATGTTTAGAGTAGAGAACGTTATGTTTTGTAAGAGCTGGAATCAGACGAGGGAAAATAGTACCAATTTTATTAAGGTAGAGAAAGTCGCGCAAATTTATTCCAAGAGCGACAGAACACATGCTTCGTGTTGGGGAATTCGTTTTTGTGAATTTAACATTCAAATTTGCTGGCGTGATGCAGGAAGTGACGTCACAGCCCAGTGCTGCCGAACAGTCGTAGCAGCTCTCCACTACTTTTCCCTAGACATTATAAATAGTATCTCCTGACACCACTACTTTTGCTACTTACGCTTCTGTTCTGTAGTGTGCACATCAGCTGTGAAGGTTCCTGTTGCTACGGCCTCTTTTCTCGTAGTCCACCTTTTTTCTTGGTGCTGTTCCTAATTCCTGGAATTCCCTACTTTCGTGAAGGGAATAGATGGAGTTGGGGTGATACGCTGTTTTACGTTTAATGATGGACACTGAGCTCCCGATTCCCTTTGTTTGTTTACATGGTTGGTTACACTTATATTTATACGTATCCTACAGTTGGTATCCTATCTAGCCTAATCCATATTAATATTTTGCCCTTTTGGCATCTAAACTCCGTATCCTGGGAACACGCTACTGATCGCGACTAGGCCTACATCTTACGATGATGTACCGGTCAACCGATTTCGTCCAAAATAAATAGGCTTCTTGCCATGAATGTTATAAATTAGGCTATAGGGCAGTGGACTTTGTACTTCCAGGGGTGTCCACTGTCACTCTTTGACAGATTTGTACTGAAAGCTGTTTAGCATGATTTTTCTCATAAATACAATATCTTGGTAACAAATTGCATAAATGAGGGAATCTATTATTTGATTACATCAATTACTATTTAAAGAATGTTTCAAACATTCGCAAGGGTCTACACGAACACAAACACTGCAAGCGTATTCCTTAGAATGCAAAATACATATTACTGACGGACCCGTTGCTGCAATTCCTTATTTCTGTTACTCATTCAACCCCTCCCCCCCCCACTGCAGTCCATCATTTGCCGCTTTTCTGAACGTGATCTGTCTGTCTCGCTTTATTAGAGATTTCCCAATTTTCTCCTCGTCTTCTTTCCCTGTCTGTAACGCCGAATATGCCCATTGCTCCCAATTCGACGGTGTAAAAGATAGTGTTAAGTATTAACAACCTGTAGGAAAATTGTTGAAATGTACACTGCAAGAGGAAGAATATATTTAGATATTTGACTTTATTTTATATAAGTTATATTTTTAATTTCTTAAACAAATGTTGTATTAAGGAAAGGGTAAAAATTGAGCCAGAATTTGTAGATCCCGTGCAAAACAAAGAGCCTAGATAAACTGAATTGAATTATCTCTTAACATGTTGAAGTTAATGATTTTGTTTTATTTATTTATTTTAAAATTACATAAATACGTAGATAATACGCTATATAAGGTCCTGAAACCCCGAAAGAGCAGTTACGATTTAAGTTAGGATTTAACAGTTTTGTTAACTAGAATACTGTATAGTTTTCAGAAAATGAATGATAAACTTATAACTTCGTTCCTATCCTAAAAACTGGTTGTTGCTTAACTTTGTAAGTTTCATAGGTACGCTTTTTTTTCACAGGTGGAAACTCGAAATTTCATGAAATACGGTACTAACTTTTCCAACATGTAATTAATCATATATTTTTATCCTTCAAGGTATATGTAGCCCCTTCATTCAGGCTACGTTTTGGAGGTCAAGACAGGGATGGGTAGCAGGGGAATGACTTCACACCTTAGGAGGACTGTTCAACAGGCCTGCCTTAAATCAATAAGCCAATAATATGGTAATTCAACAACTTGTGAAATTTCTTGTAGTTATATTTTCCGGAACCTTGAAACTGGATGATTAATTTTTGATTATCTGGTTTAGTTATGGGTACAAAATCACTTCTATGTTATTTTGCGTTGCTTGTGTGTTTGAGTTCTTCTGCTTATCCTTCCAACGTTCCAATCTCTTTGTTATAATTTCCAATGTTCTTGTATCGACGATACGCCATGAAATCCGGGGTAATTGCTTCTAAGACCTTGCACTCCGAAAAGTAATTAAAACTCAGTATAAAAGTAAACACCACGTTCAACGCAGTGCCCACACTCACTCATCGAGCAGAGAAAATACCAAAACTAGACATACGGCCACTCTCACTGTCGATAAAAATAGCCATCTCACACGACACTTCGTTTTTATTTTTTTCTTATTTTATTCATTTTATTATTAACTTTTAAGTTCACGAGACAACTTGTCCAAAAACGCGGAATATAGTCGACATGGTGCGGTTAGAGTTAAGTTATCCACAAGTACTACATCACATCGGCTGGAACGGTTGGTTCGGTACAGGATTTATGTTCCCTAGTCGCGGATTCTATCCCAGCCGAGGTCATGATATTTTTCTTTGCGTAAATGCGACTGTTACAAATCTGTAAATTTTCAGGCAAATTGAAGAACTCCTGAGGGACAAAATTCCAGTAAACTGGCAATGGTTATGGCCAGAGTTGCAATAAAATAAACTAAACAAACACAGCTGTTGAAAATAATTCACAATATAATACAGTACAACAACAATAGCATTGCTAAAGAAATGTTGACAAGTAGTTTATACCAGAACTCTACAAATTAAGGGATAAAGTTATAATTCTTAGAAACATGGCGTCACTAAATATAGAAAATAGAATACTATTTCGAAAGACTAAAACTCTTTATAAGAGAGAAATAAAGATGGCAAATGTTAGATTTATGAAAATGTTATTCTGAATTCTAACAACAGGTGTAAGGAGGCATGGTCCGTAATTAAAAATTAAACGGGCTCACAGTGTAAGAAAAAAGAGCACCCACAGATATCACCAGATATATTTAATGAATATTTCGTAATTTGTACTTTTCTGAAAAAGAATGATAAATCATGTAATGTTCAGATGAATGCTCTGAAACTTATGGAAATTATTCATCAAAATAACAGTAGCATGAAATTTAAAATTTCTCACATTCTCCCCATGAACTAATGAAAGTTTTACACCAGTTCAATATTCCAATCTAAGGGAATATTAGATGGGACTCTCAAACTACACTTTAAAAAGAATTACAGATGTTTTTAATTAACTGTATGTTAAACGTTGAACTTTCCCTAAAATTTTTAAAACATCGAATACACTACCATATTATAAAAAACGATAAAAACAACCCATCGAACTAGGGACCAATATCCCTTATCCTAATTTTGGGCAAAATAGCCGAGGCAGTTATAAAAAATCGGTTACAACAGTATTTTATTGTAAATAAACTGCTCATTTCCTCCCTATATGGATTTCCCCAGCCAGATCCACTGTTGATGCTGTTGAGCAGCTTCTGAATGAAATATTACATGCTTATGACATGAAGGAAAATCTTTGTGCTTCCTTAGTGAACCTAAGTAAGGCATTTGACAGCATTTCACATGAACTTCTGAATATATCCTAAAACCCTACTTTCCAACAACGTCAAAAAAGCTACTAAAAATGGACAAAAATGATTCAAATAAAACAAGTAGATTCTCTAACCATAATCATTAATATACCTATTAAATTCTTAGTAATTAGACTGTAAGGAATAAATTATATAGAACTTTGCTTAATAAAGTCCTTCTTACAAAATAGAAAATAGTAGAAGAAAGATCACCTCTAAAATGAAATCAAAGTTAATGTACCGCAAGGTTCGATACTGGGTCCTCTTCTATTTAAATTTTCATTAATGACTTATCACTTTTTATTCCAAACAGTACAATTTTGTATGTTGATGACACTACTTTATTTCTAATAGAGATCCTGATCCAAATGAATCGCTAAAAAGAAGTCAATATTCTATTGCAAACATAGAATACTTGGTTTCAAATTAATAATTTCAAAGTAAATGAAGCAAAATCTGAAAATATTATATTTAGTTTAAAACTACCATGTTTGAGAATAACATGTAAAACTCTTAGTAATTTTTATTGACGAGAAACTCACATGGGACGCTCATGTATCAAATGTCATTGCCAGGGTATCCCGAGTTCTAATATTTACTGAGAAAATTTAGGTCATATCGTGTTAATCAAGAAATGCTTCTCTTAGCCTATTATGCCTTTTTCCATCCTCACTTTATATATAGAATTAAAATATAGGGTAATACCTAGGTAGTGCAGGAGCTAATAAAGTTTTTATATATCAAAAGAAGCTGTAAGTGTTATAGTAGGTGCTAAGAGCACAGATAGTTGCGTGGATTTTTTAAACATTTAAAAATAATAATTACCTAGCCTTTACATATACTCAAACTAAATCTATGTAAAAAAAAATGTACCTAGTTACTCATGAAGTTCATATATACATAGCCACTATACTAGAACTCACAATAAACTAGATTTACAATCTTTTAGATTTAGAAAGTGTGCAGAAAGTCATATGTACATGCAACTTAAATTTGTTAATAAGTTACCTAATTCTGTCACAGAAGGATCTCTTACTAACTTCAAGAATGTTCTTAAAACCTGGATCGTTAAAAAATAATTTTACAATGCAGAGGCTTTTCTTGCCTCAGATACCTCTGACATAATTTTGAACTAATTTATCCTAAATTAAACTTTGACATCATTGTATAAATTGTAGACCAATATTGCTCATGTAATATATTTAGAACTCTTCTGTAAAAATGTATTATTCGTTTCCTGTACTCTTTGTATCATGATACATGGATCTATATTAGTAGAAATATTTACTAATTATTCCTTTTTACATTTATATATTTATTTGTTCTGAATCTGTAAATTGATAATCTGAGTTCACGAAATACATGAACCGATTTGGGAGATAGATATCTACGTGGTGGGTGGGGGTAGAGGAGCGAGGTGAATATTGCCGAACAGCAACTTAGATGCCATTTTAATTTAGACTATGGCTTGGTCAGGAGTGCATCTCGCTTATGCCGTAGAGCAGTTTGTTCAAAATGGCGAGTCGCCGACAGCAACGCAGCGCAAGAACGCATCGTGCCTTTCGCGTACATTTCGGGCTCCAAAGACGGGACAACTGAAAGTCAAGGTGTACCAACATCGTCCCCAAACTTTGGAAGGTCTTAAGGAGGCAATCCAACAGGAATATGCTGCTGTTCCGCCCGAAATGACAATGAGAGTAATGGACAACTACCGAGAGAGGCTCAATTAGTGTACAAACAATGGAGGCCGCGACTTGAATGATGTTCTCTTCAAAACACGTTGATGTAAATGGCATCATGTGTGCTTTCAAAGAATTACATAAGATTTTTCATATTTTATTGGGTTTGGATATATTTGCCTTCTGTAATCGGGGCGTTCTTTCTGCCGCACCCTGTAGAAAGTAATAATGCCTGTGTAGTTTTAACTTTACTGATAATTTTTAATTTTAATCTAATGACGAAGTCTACTTTAATCAACTCATTACTGAATGTCAAATAAAGATCTTCAATATCTTCAATATTTTGAATAACCTCAGTTAGTTATGTAAACAATTTGAAGGAAATCTAGGTTATTTGCTATCTTCCATACAAGGGCCATTAGGATTGAACTATCCACACGGGCGATGAAGTATTAAACATGGCTAGTGTAATTTATTTCTTGCTTTCACAACGTGAGAATTTTACAATTATTCTTAACAGATTCTACTTACTTACTTTACTTACTTTTGAGGGCGTATCACTTTTCAGTGGTTACCTTTTATTCCCATTCGCCATCTACGCCTATCATTCCAATCTCCTTTCACCAGTTCCCTCTCATCCATCATCCGTGATATTCCAGACTTCCAAGGTGTTCTAGGTCGTTCCCGTTTCCTCCTGCCCCCTGGAGACCACTTTAGCAAAATATTTGGCCATGTCTTCTCATCCATCCTTCTCACATGGCCATACCACTGAAATTTTCGACCCTCAATTCTTTAAATCGTGGATTCCTCCATTTCCATTATCTTTCTAATATCTTCATTCCTTCTCTTCTCCAACCTGGACACTCTGGCACCCTTCGCATTTCAACTGACTGTATCTTGCTTTTTTGACCCTCCAATAAACTCCAACCTTCTGCCCCATTCTGTCAATATACTTTCTACTATGACCTGGAGAATTCTCTTTTTTGTTTGCAACGTTATTGCCTTATTCCATAATACTCCATTCAGCATTTTTACTGCTCCTCTACCCTGCATTATTCTGTAATCCACATCCGCTTTACAGCTTCTAGACTCATGAAGAATTGATCCAAGATATTTAAGTTCTTTCACCGATTTAATGATTCCTTGTGGTAGTTTTATACTTCTTCCATTTCCACCTATTACCAAATATTCAGTTTTAACCCCGTCTGATCCACATTCTAATCCTATCTTAACTTTTAAATCTTGGACTTTAATTCTTCGTGCTTTTCTTGTAATAATATAGTCTATTATTGATTTATGATCTTTTTATGGACTTATCCAAGTAAATTTGTGTATATCTCTATGCTTGAACTTTCCATTCATTAAACATATTCCTGTTCTTTGCAAAATTGAATCAATCTATGACCATTATTGTTTTCTTTATCTTCTCCCCAAGGTCCAACGGTCTGATAATTATTTCTTTTTCCAGTATATCACCCATTACATTATTAACAGTTCATGTCCATCAGGGAAATTATCTACAGTTTCTCTTACGTCATCACAGAAGTTTGTTTTGTCCATTATTTAGTCATTATTGCTTGGCGCATATACTCCCATATATACACATTGTTACTTGTATTATCCTAGCATTAATTTCTTTTAAATGTACTATATACTGCTTCCATTTCCTTTTCAAGAGGACTGCAACTCCTGATTTTGCTATTGCTGTTTTTGCAACCTCAATCCATAAATTCTACAATTACTTATTAGGAATCCCATCGGACTGTACTTCTAAAGAACTCTGGTGTATCGAAACAGGACAGTTATCAAATAATCCAACTTTTTAGCCAAATTATTCGCTAGATAAATAGTTCCAACCTGTGTAATAAAATCTTTTGGACTGATACCTCTTTCCTCCATATTCACAGTTTCCACTAAACAGAACAGAACAACAAAAATAATATACCAATTTTTCCAACTTGTCTTTAATCGGTTGAAGCACTTATTCAAGGAATATTATAGAAAAAAATTCCTCCGACACTGGGACTTGAACCCAGGACCTTTGGCTATTCGCGCCAATGCTCTACCAACTGACCTAAGCCGGAGTTCAATTCACAGTGCCAGATAGAACCTCTCTCCTATGACTCATGCAATGTCCAACAGAGACAATCTGTGGTTCATGAAAGCTTACATATCTATATTGAATGTTGACTGTGCTGTAACAGTGGGAGCCCGGTCACAAAAATCACTAATTAGTGTATCTTACAGTACTGCATATGACATGACTTGTCTGTCTGTGAGGTAGACCATTAGGCAATCAGCAATAGGAGAGAGGTTCCATCTGGCGCTGTGAATTGAACTCCGGCTTAGCTCAGTTGGTAGAGCATTGGTGCGAATAGCCAAAGGTCGTGGATTCAAGTCCCAGTGTCGGAGGATTTTTTCTCTTATAATATTCTCATGTAATGTCCAACAGAGACAATAATCTGTGGTTCATGAAAGCTTACATATAATTAATTATCCTCATCTAATTGTAGCTGAAGTTTAGTCTTATCATTTCTACATGCACTTGCTTTTCAGGAAAATAAAATTAAGTTGGCTATTACGTAAAACAGTTTATTTTAATTTAAAGTGATAAACTATCTTGACAGATCCGTCTCAACTATATTTTATAAACCTGCCTTGGAGTAGAATTAAAAAAATAGTTTTTCCGCAACATTTCGTTTGTAAAATGATATAACTTAAATGTTAATACTCAAAACATAAGATGACATTAATAGCTCTCTGTCTCTCGATCCCTTCGAGTTCTGAAAATTCTATACCGGTGCTTGAAAGAAAATATCGCAGTGATATTAATAATAATAATAATAATAATAATATCAGAAAACAATAGATTTAAATCAACATCTAGATTTTAGCGTTTTTATTCTCCTTTAATAATAATCTATTATTATTATCATCATCATCATCATCATCATCATCAATATACACAAACGATATGATCATTTCTGTTGCGAACTCACACCCGAAAAATTATCATAGGTAATGAGTGACTTGGAAATCGGAGGTTAACCAAATTTATCTAGGGGATCTCAAAGTTACGAGTTGCATTATTATAGTGATTATTTAACTAATAATAATACGTTATTAATCAAATTTACTGTAATGTTATTATTTGAATAGCATTTTAGTATTACACGGTTACATAAACAACATTCACGCCATATAAACAACGAGGGTGTTTTCTGTAAACAAATAACGATAAGTTAGTAAGCATCCATTTATAGTCCAGTAAATTTAAAAAAAAATTGTGTGTTTCTTTGGAATAATTGAAAGTAAGGTTTCTTTTCATAGAGAGCTTTAGCATGCCATTCTAAATTATACCTGAAAAGTACCCGACTTTCTGTTTTCGTTTCCCTCTTTTTTTTAAGATTGATGTGGTGAAATTGGGAGGTAACTGTAACTCATTATATAACAAGTCGATACGATCAATAGTTTAGAAGTTATAAGAGTTTTTATATGTGAAAAAGTACATCTTCCATCACTTCATATAAAACTATGGTTAATGAAAAATTTTATGAAAGCTCTGGATAAGACTCTAGAAGCCTTTCAATGTTTAAGGACTCTGTTCAATAAACTGAGTTACGCTAAATTAAAAGAGTTATATTTATCGGTTCACAAATTAGAAAAAATTTGAATGACAGCAATTAAAAAAAAAAAGACTTAATCGTATGGAATTACCAGCATGGAGGATTTCTTTATCTGGTTTCAAAGGTTTTTAAGGAATCATAAGGCAAAGAATTATCGTCAATTAATAGACATTAGTAAGAAACCACAAAACAGTGGGTTGCCGTATGTCTTCGAAGATCCTCATCTTACAGTCGCATTTGGACTTTCCTCCTGAGAAGTTCGGGGTGTAAGTGATGAGCAGAGAGAGCGATCACACCAACGGTGTCAGGGAAGATGGGATCCAGCAATGATGGGCAATAATAATTATTTTTTGAAAGGGAATATTGCAGTTCTCATAATAGAAGATAATAGGTATTTTTTTATATTTCTCCGCTTTACTGCATGAAGAACGACTTCATTAAATGTTTAATAGTTGGTAAGTTATTACTTTATTAGTTTTATCATAACTGAGATGCCCTTCAAAAATTTTAATACAAAGAATTAGTGCAAAGTCAGATTTAATAGGTCAAAAATCCCAATTTTTCAATGTATCAAGTAAATATCTGTAACACGAAAACGTAACATGTTATGAACTTTTCACCAGCATGAAAACTTTTCAACGCATGAAAATTAGTTCACGTTATGAAAAAGGTTCCAATTTGTTGAGTAGTGGTATTTATATTATTGTTATAGTTCTTAGCGATGCTTATTGTTAACTACTGTTTCTTGGAAAATAACATTATGAAGGCATGTATTAATAGATGGAGATGCTCAGCTGGACGATTTTGACACCTTCAGATCGAAAGGGAGAGATATCACCCACAGGTACGTCCATGCTATTGACGTTATGGTTTACAATGTTTACAGGATGTGATTATTAAATGCCTGCGTAGGTGAACTATGGATTACGATTTCTGAACACGTTCAAGCATAATATTCACTGTATTTGCTGAATAAATCAGGGCCATTTGCATAAAAAGTTTTTGGAAGTTTAAGCGCTGAAACTAATCTTCAGTCAAGTTGAATTTAGAATTTTGGGTGTATAAAAGTTAATTGAAGACCATTTCACCTTTATCTAATATGAAATTTAACCGGAAAACTTCCTTAGGTTATTCTGGATTAACTTAGATGAGCAAAGTTACATAATTACTTCCATTTATCTTTACAATACATAAAACTGAAATGATAAGTCGTTATGTTTTTAGTTGTCTGTATAGAGAATATGTACGGGCATTTCGCTCTAATTATTTGCTCAATGCATTGCTTTCTGCTTATAAACTACACGTAGGATGCGTTTGTAAGTTATGCTATCTTTTCTATTTTCGTAGAACAATCTGAGGCACTTCCATCTTAAATTTAGACAATTGACATTCGATGCGATATTATTAGGAATTTCCCTCATGCTTGGTGCTCTTGTTAAACGTCTTTCTAAATCCTTCGGTTTGCACTAAATTTAACTGGCGTGATCTAGGATTAGCGTTATACAACATGAGCAACGATTTAAACTAGGTTCATTTCTGAACTTCGATTAAAACAAAACTACAGTTAGAGATCTTAATGCAACCGGCCCTTAATCTACCGAGACAATGGTGACGTATGCATAAGTCACTGCCTTCAGAGTTTCCGACCTTATTAGAATATAAAGAAGAGAGGTCGTGATTTTATCACTTTTGTAGAAGATGAAAAAGCAAATTCGATAAATATCGGAGATAGCAAGTCAGCACTCTTACTAATTATATTGTTCTACCTCATAAGCACCATGGGAATCACTACTTATTATATTCCAGTATTCATCTATTAATAGGTAGCATCTGTTGCCACCACAGACAGCGAAACATTTTATTGAACATTGCGGTCACAACTGCGAACGTAACTGTGGCTTCTATTTATAAGTAGACACTCCGATTCTAATTATAAGCTGGAGGCGAGAATTCCTTGTCCTGGAATTTCTGGAGTTAATGACTAAGTTGTTTGTTTCACTCTTGCCCTTCACACACTTTACTTGGTTCCAATTTCTGATCTTTCGATCTAGAATTATAGACTTTATTCTAAATGGCTGAAAATTTAAGTTAGGCTGCTTACGCTTAATTATGATGCATAAGAAATTAAAGACATTATATTAGGACTTTTGTTCGACCATGAGCTTATTACATCTCACATAATATTATCTTAAAGACATTCTTAAGAGTGCTGGCATTAATTAAAGTACTGTTGTTAATATTCAACTATCGATTTTCATATGGGTATATCCGTTATTGAATAATATTGTACGCAGAAAAATCTTCAAGCCTTGAAAGCAGGATACAACCTGTATCAGAATAAATTCGATTATGTTCATGTTTATTTTAATGATATTAAAATTTGAGTTCATTTCGTGTGTTTTAATATATATTACTTTCAAGTTAAAATATCCAAGCGAAGCATTTGTCGCCTGATAGGTCTATTTGTCGCAAAAGAAGAGACTGCAGTTTGCTTTATCAATTACAAGGTATTCTCATAACTGTACACTTAGACATTTAATTATGGTCGAACAAAAACATAACATTAAGAAACTCGATATGCTCATTTCAGCTGGAAATAGATTTTGAAGATTTTGAGACGAAATACTTTCTGTACCTATTTATAGGGTTACCAGACGTACTCTTTTCAGAAGTCTCAATTTTGTACTCTTTACTTTTTTTATACATTCTTTAAATGTACTCTATTCTGTCAGCCTGTAATTTTTCTCAAACCATTGAAATAATTTTTTTTTATCTCGCTTCTTAGTGCTAAATTTCCTATTCCCGGCATCCTTTCTTTGTGCTTTGCTTCGTAACCTTTGATACTCTTGTGTGTGTTTTTTAACAGACTACTGAAATATACAGTCGCGAACATCAATGAGTTAGCAATGATTTTTATAATGTATAAATTAATATTTTAAAAATAAAACATTAATTATTTCCTCTGCCCATACCATAGGTATAGGAAGTATTGTTTTCGACCCCAAATTCGAAGTTGAGATTTTAGCATAACAATGAAGCTTTGCATCGGGTTGAAACAACTGGAAACGCTTTCTTTCACTTCCTCTTATTCCATACCAGAATATGAAGTGAGAACTTTGCATTGTTGGCCATGCTTTGAGTAAAGAAAGTTACGTGAGTGCATTAATAAGATTTTATTTGGGGTATGTATAGTTCGGGCATGCAATATGATGTCGTAACGATATACTCTTCATTTTTATAACCAATTTACATGAAGAGAATGTATGCATAAAATATTATAGGCCAACTAAGAGACAAATTTCATTTTCGTAGAGGAAGTTATGTGAGTTTCAAATCAGTTTATTTATTTGTGTTTCTGGAGAGGATCACCGAGTCATGCTGTGTGTATCTGAAACTATGTGAATTTGTCTTTACAATTCCTGGACACAATGTGAACACTGAACGGATTTTCTGTTTCATGAAGTCTCAGTGGACACAAGAACGAAATCGGCTCTCTTTTGAATCAGTGAAAAATATCCTACTAACTCAGTGCAACTTCAAACCACTCAGCTGTGTGCAGTTTTTTTAACTCTGTCTAAAGGATAAGATTTGCTTTATCAAGTCAGAAATTCTTATAAATACAGCAAGTGCGGGTACGTTAAGTGAAATACCAGTCACAAGACACAATGAAAGTAAGCCTTATGATTTCAAAATGCTGTTTAGTGTCCATTAAATATGTAATGATTTTTATGAAACTGTTAAGAGTTGAATTATGCCTTCAGTTAAAGTTATGTCTGTGCAATAATGTAGAATAATAGTAATAATAATAGTTCTGTATCGTGCTTCCAGAATGTAGAATTTACTTTAAAACCTCAACTCAACTCTAATGTAAAAAGTACCGTACTATTTTCCTTGATCATTGATCTTTAATCCTACCTATATAGTACTCTCGCATAGGCCTATAGCAAGTAGACTATATGAATGGTACATGCCCGTCGGTAAATATCCATAAACCAACCAGCCATGGTTTCGAAAATATAATTTTTAAACTTACTGCTGAGAACTCAACATTAAATTGCACGCTGGAACGTAATACTTTATTTATCTATTGTTCCTTTGGTACGGGGAAAAGACAGTAAAATAGCTTTCAACATTAAAGTTCTGAAGTAAACTGTGTCAAATTGCATTGTATTCTTTGAAAATAACCTTAAAGTTATCTTTGCTTTTGTATTTCATTTTCAGATTTCCTGTAATTTTCTGTCTTTTTTGTTTTAAAAATTCAATTTTTTTTTACTTATTTTTGGCTGAAAAGAAGGTTATTTATATTATTGAATGCATTGCAATATACAATATGTGATTCTGAAAATGTAACTGCCTCCTTACGTTAGCCGTCTTACTTTCTATATTACAGCCCTGCTGTGATTCCTTTATTAGCACTTAAGATTTTATAGCACCACTTAAGCCAAACAGAATCTCACTTCCAAAGGATTTCCTGCTGAAACTGCACAATGCACTCCTCTTGTAGCCTGCTAATATGGAGCCGATAATGAAACAATAATGGTCCACACGTAATGTACGAATAGTACTTATATCAGGGGTGACCAACTTATTTTCTTACGAGAATCAAAATATAACACGTGTTGACGTCAGGTATAGCACATTTTTTAATGCAGTAAAGTTATTATTAATAAATAAAGTTATTAGTCACTAAAAAAACACTCTTTTTAATGCAGTAAAATGATTAATTATTAAAATTCTGAACATATTAATTGGAGCACTTTTTTTGGACGCACAAAGATATTATTTGTCAAAACGCACGCCACATTAATGAGAGCACTGTGGACGCTCGAGGGAAGTAACAAATCATGAAGATGGGCATCGTTAAGTCTGTTTCTCTGTGAAGTTTTATCCTAACTGCCTTCAATCATAATGGAAAATGTGGATTCACACAATTGCATGCTTCCAAATTTGGAAGCAATTCTTCTTATAAACGCACTCAATTCAGGATATTTTTCAAGTGGTACAAGTTTCCAGAAATCAATGCTTGTATACTCCCTATTGTGAGAAATGGATCACTTTGCAAATCGCATAGTTCCAATTGGAAATATTCTTGTATGCTGTTATCCTTTACTTAACTCAAATTTCAATATTTCTCCAGTAAATAAAACAAATTAGGCCTACATCTGTTTAAGAATAAGATTTAAAAACATTTTATAGTTATTTCACATGCTTGCTGTTGTGTTCGGTTCACAACACCCACATAAATCATGAATCCTTAATATGCTCTGTTCTGTTCTTTTTTCCCATGGCCCCCAGTGTTAATGCGTAGGGCCTAAAATGGAGGTTTATGTTAACTAGATGAATTTTGTTACGCTTAACTTCCGAGTGAGGGCTGAGTGGCAGGTGGTAAGCACATCGCCTCACAAACACCCTCCGGAAACTATGGATTTGAAAAAAGCCGTAGAATTTTGTTCAGAGGCTCCAATTTACACTTGGAGTTCCTTTACGTGCCGTAAAGCTACGAATTGGGCTCCCTTGCTAAAAGTCCCTCCCGGAGGACTCCGTGCCCAGGATTTTTACGTCCTGAAAAATCCATCGACCGCGGCCGGGTTTCATCCTGCGACTTTTGGATCTAGCGGCGGGATTAAGCCCTACATTTTAATAAAATGTTTTCGAATAATTCACATACATAATCTTTTACTAATAATCCACCACTGTGGAGTAGGGGATGCGTTCGCTCTCCTCACGCAGCGGGCCCGAGTTCGATTCCTGGTTGAGACAAGTTTTCTAAATGAGTTTTTCCGTGGTTTTCCCTCATCTATGAGATAAATGTCGGGAAAATTAGGTGTCTCCTGTCCCCGGATATCATCTGGTCGCTATTATCCCCTTCATCTTTCCTCGGCTTGTTCGGAATGAATGTGTGTGTGACTGGTGCATATCGTCCTATGTGCTGGTGTTGTCTCGGAGATGGTTCCGACATTGGGCTGATCACTCATCCAGAGAGGCTCTCCATGTCCTAATCTGGTAAAGAAATGAAACTCCCTCTCCCGAAGGGTGGCATTCCCGGCTGCGTGGGCTGCGTAAATGTACGTACGAGGGGGAGGTAAAACCTACGGAAAGAAGAAGAAGAATATTTCACTATTAAATGTCTTTTATTAATTATATCCTGCATTTTATTAGTAAATCTTTATAAATGCCGTTGTTTTTCTAATTGCTCAGATAAATGCTCACTACTATGTTGCTCGTGCATTTATCGTGATTTCAGAAGTGTTCGTATCACTACATATGATAAAATAAAATAAATGTGATACCAGTTGCTCAACTATGATATATTTTGTGATTCGTCGCCTAGAACTTTCGGTGATTTTACACCATCTTCAGGACATCTTTTGCTGGCTTGGAGGTCCAGTAATTAAAATAAAAACAGCATTTCGTCACATTTATAAAATAAGATAAAATTTTTAAATGTGACGAAATGTAGTTTTTATTTTAATTATTTGTACTCCAAGCCAGCAAAAGATGCCTGAAGATGGTGTAAACGCACCGAATGGTTTAGGAGGCGAATCACAAAATGTATCATACTTCATTAACTTCTTTAAGAACAGACAGTGAGCTCTGTTTATTACTGTTTTCTGTGACTGATGGAAAGGAGGAATATATATTTTTTTTATTCGCTTAAGAAGGCGGATAAAAATAGTTTAAACTTCATCAACATTTAGTCCAAGTATATGGAAGATTTTGAAATTTTAGGTGACCCGATTTTTCTTTCAATTTAACCTCTGACAGCAAAGATCACGGGGTGGGTTAATGAGCCTGAAGTTTTGACATTAGCACATTTCCGTCTACGTGATACTACTATAAAGTTCCTCCAAAATTTGTATCTAAAACATGCTATACCTTCGCCAGTACGTACCCTATAAACACATGAAGTTTGATTGCGAATACCTCTACTGTACATTTCAGATGTCTTGAGAAATGAAGTAAACAGTTATTATAAAGGGAGAAAAGCACTGTTTACCAGCTAGCAAAACTCATGTTAAAATTTATAGAAATAAATAAGTTAATACTAAATTGCTATTTTCGAAATTAATTACGGTATTCCTGAACTTACCATGCACACAAAGCTATCAAAATTACGTTCGCTTGTCTTTGATCTTAAGACATTCACAAACCAAAAGGAAACTGTCGTCTTATTAAGCGATTGAAAGTGAATTGTGCTTAGGTTTACAGGGTGTGTGTTTGAAGTAGATTGGTCGCTGCCCAATAGAATACGTATATGAGAATTTTATTTTATTTATTTATTCATTTTTGCTGTAAGAATAATATTGTACACGTCAACAGAAATCAACTCCCGTATTAGTAAAATTAGTGTTGGGGTCTTGTAAGTAAGCTATCGCTTACAGTTTTAGTAGATTCACTCAAATGACTCATAAAGTGTAAATCGCCTATAGGAAAATAGGCTATGTGTACAACCAACTAGCAATATACACAATAAAACGCAAAACACAACAAGATAATTCACAATCAAAATGAGGCTTTCAATTATACACAAAAGGGATTAGCATAAGCTAAAACTTAAATGCATTTTCTTCTTTTTTCCTTTTTAAAACTATTTGTTAATATGCAATTTTCACTGTTTTTTCGGTCTTGTCGCTTAGTTTTCGTTGTGTTCGTTTGGGAGGAATTTAAAATACTGTTATTCTTTAGATAACTTCACTTAATCCTTCCTTTTCTTTCTTCTTTTCCTCAGTTCCTTCCACCTCATTTTTCTCATAAAATCGAGGTACATTTCTTGGTCGATGTTCCCTTGATTCTTTATGATGAAGTATACAGTATTAGTTATAAACTCTAGTAAGGCGTTATGCCTCCTGGATGGCTGTAGGAGAAAAGATTGTTGGATTGTTGGTCCAACTCAAACGTACTGGTGTATTTGCAGTTCTCGAAAGAATCCTTCACCTTCTCTGAAACCGGCACTACCGTTGGACAGCAGGAAAACCGATGAAGTGGTCACAATATTAACGTTTTTCAGTGCCCACTCGCCGTATGCGGAACATTCTCTCTCTCGTCGGAATGATGTCATGAACGACAGAATACCACACTGAACGAACGAATACTGCGAGGACAGGGGAGGTGATATTTTTCCACATCTGTGTATAGTTGTTAAATGGAGGCGCCAGTCGGTGTAAACGCATCGGTACTGCAGGAGTACTTCCTTGTAAGATTTAATAGATTTCGTGCGACATGGTTTTCGATTCTGTGAGTTTTGAGGGTTCCAGGTAACACAATTCCTGAAGGTATATGAGTATATATTTAAAGGAAGGCGGTATAAGCCTGAGGTCAGGTGGAATTCTCATATCAACTTGAGACTTCCAATATTGGAGCCAGGTTACGGTTGTAAAATTGTTTGTATTCTCCTTGTGTCTCCCTGGACTCAAAAATAGTGCTAGGCATTTTACAGATATATTTATCAAGCCAATTCCGCCCTCTCCTGGCCTCAGATGCAATGTTGACAACGGAACACGAAAGATGGTACCTTTCCATATGTACCATGCAATGGCACAGGTTACACTGGGCAACAAAAAAGAAACTTTTTTTTGTCTCAGAAAGAAAAATATGTGATTCTGATAGCATTTATTCTCCTGAATTCAAATATGATATTGGTTTTTCTCCATCACGCAAGGTTTCCGAGAGACGGGCATTTATAATTTCAAACACTTAAATATTTTCTACATTCTTAAATACACAATATCCGAACATTCAGACTCACCTAGAAAGTAGGAAATGACGATTTTCTGCTATATTTCGCCTGTGGAGCATCCCTCTTGATGGTCCAACAATAATCGGCCAGCATATTAGGATTCCATTTGCCTTGATATCTCTTTTCTTTAGCTGAAATCTCCTGATGAAAGCGTTCCCCGTGCTCATCGCTCACTGCGCCAAGATTTTCCTGGAAGAAATCTAGGTACGAGTGCAGGAAGTGAATTTTTAAGGACATATTACAGCCCAAATTTTTATAAGATGTTATAAGATCATTGACAATATCACGGTAATTTACCGCCTTTCGATTTCCCAAAAAACTGTGAGTTACTTTTTTGAATGCTTGCCAAGCTGCTTTCTCCAGTGGATTCAATAGTTCCTCAAACTTCTCATCATGCATTAATGATCGTATTTGTGGACCCACAAATATCCCTTCTTTAATTTTTGCTTCACTAATTTTAGGAAACTTCTGTTTTAAGTACATGAAACCAGGAGTATTGCCCATGGCTTTCACGAATTTCTTCATCAATCCTAGATTGTTATGTAAGGGAGGAAGATACACATTTTTCGGATTACACAATGCGTCATGTTTCACATTTTTCTGTCCAGGAATAAATGATTCGCGTTTAGGCCATTCTTTTCTGATGTAATGTTTTTTTTTCTGTTCCTACTATCCCAAAGACACAAAAAGCAACAGTACTTTGTGTAACCAAGCTGCAGACCAAGAATAAGTGCAATTACCTGCAAATCACCACAAATATTCCATTCATACACTGCATATTGAAGCTTTGCCAATATAAATTGAAAGTTTTCATATGTTTCTTTCATACTAGCAGAGTGAGCCACAGGTATTGATGGGAATTTATTTCCATTATGCTGAAGCACTGCTTTTAAACTTGCTTTGGAGGAATCAATGAACAATCGCCATTCTGTTGGGTTATGTTCCATACCAAATGTCTCCATAAGAGAAGAAATGTCATTTCAAAACACTAAGCCATTTTCTTCAGAAAAATAGCCTTTAAATTGAGAATGACGACTACGATAAATACATATCTTTGTATTCTTTTGAAGAAGATTCCATCCTTTTAGCCGGGAACCAAGCATTTCAGACTGGTTTTTGGATAATTTTAAATCTCATATGAGATCGTTAAGATCTTCTTGAGTCAATAAATGAGGCTCAGATGAACAGCTTTGTTCAAAAGTTGTATCACCAAAATCTTTTTCTTCTTCTTCCTTACTTCCATCGGAATCTGAGCTCTCTTCATCTAATGTCACATGTTCTGGAGGATTTGGTATGGGCAATTCTTCGCTGTGTGGAACTGGTCTCATTGCAGATTGCAAGTCAGGGTACACCACTGTGATTAGATTTTGACGTAATCCCTTTAATGTTTGTTAAGCAGAAATAACAGTCAGAGGAGTGATCTTTGAGCTCCCTCCAAATAATAGGGATAGCAAATGGCACGTGGCGTGTGCCATTCTTCCATGCAGTGAGAAGCCTACTACACGATAAACAACAGATATGTGGGGCCCAGGTCCTTGTTTGGTCCCCCACTTTACACCCAGAATAAAGTTCATAACAATTTTTTACTAATGGAGTAAGGTTTCGCCTTTGGGACTTGAGCGTCACTTCACCACATACCTAACAAAAGTTGTTAGGGTGATTTAAACAAGCTCTAGGCATTTTGTAACTAACAACAAATTAAAAGAAATAAATTTGTAAATATGTAATATACAATATACAATAATCCAGACACAATGCACTCACAATTACGTGTTTACTGGTTCACTGCTCTCTCACAACTGACATCGTTGTAATGAATGCATGCATGATCATGTTTGTGCCTGTCTGTACAGTCTGAACTTGCACAACAGTAGCAACGGTACCATTTGAGTTAGCTCATTTGGTTCCATCACATTTACAATGCTCTAGGAGTTTTTATTTTACAATGGAAAAATTGCCGTTTATTAAAAAAATATATTTAAATCCATTAATTGAAATTGAAATAAAAAAACTGTGGGTGATGGAGAAATTCGGAATACATATTTGTAAACATGATAAAAAACTGCATTAAGTACAACTATTGATACTCATGAGACAAAAATCATGTTGACCAGTGTTATCTGCCGTGCTGCAGTTTAGAGGATGGGTAGAATTTGCGCCACATACCAACATTTGTCCAGAACATAAGTATGAACAATCCAGCTTCGTTGGTAATTGCAGAGATCTTGATGGTATAAGCCTTTTGCATAAACCTTAATTTTCTGGACAACAGTTTCCCAGTTCTTTTTCTGCATTTCGCTAATAGAAATGGAAAAATATTTTCCCAATATTTGATGGTTCGTCCCAGCCTGTAGTGGAGGCACTTGGGGTTGAGACGATCAATGCCCAAATGGAAGCACTTCGAATTTTTGGGGATTCATTTGCAAATCGGATATTGTGCTAAATGCATGAGGATCGTCTATAATTCATTCAGATCGTGGACACTAGTCAATACAACATTAACATCATCGGCATACGCCATAACTGAAAGCTTCGTATTATTCAAGGCAAACCCATGGTTAGCGTTATCAAGTCTCCATAGCAAAGGGTTGATGGCAGGGCAGGGCTGCCCTGGTCTAATAGACTTCTTGACGAGTATGGCGGCTGTATGCAAACCATTTATCTGCAGCACAGAAGGTATATTACCATACAATGTCTGTATGAAAGCTATAAAAGTGGGACTAAACCCATGCCATCCTAGACAATGAGAGAGATAATGGTGATCAACATTGTCAGAGGCTCGATGAAAATCCAAGTAGGCTAGTAGACTTTTTGTTTTATTATGGCTAGAGGCTGTCATCACATCCCGCAAAGAACAAATTACACCAAAAACCTTGCGTCCAGGAACTGCGCAGTGTTGAGCTGGATGAAGTAATCGGGAGAGGTAAGGTCGAATTCGATTGGTCAAAATGTGGGCCAAAATTTTATAATCATACTTCAGGAGAGTGATTGGTCTATAAACATCCATATTTAGAGCTGAAACCCTTTTCTTGATTAAAATAACAAAACCTCGCTGGTGCGTGTAACGTGTAACAAAGTAAAAGGTCGCGAGGAAATTTTTGTAATGAACAGTAGTTAAACCACTCGATACCACTCGGTGTTTATGAAAGTTTTACTCTACAAGAACCAGTTTGTGGCAGAAAGTACGAGAGTCTGCGCTTGCGCAATAGTTTGACAAGGAGAGGAGCTCGGTCCTAGCCCGAGGGGGCGGGGTCCATACTGCACCTTGCCGTTTAGAAGAAGTTGAAGAGAGTTTCGAGAGAGAGTCCGACCAGGAAGCTCGGGCCTAGCCCGGTGGGGCGGGGTGCATACTGCACCTTGCCATGTAGAAGTAGTTGAAGAGTGAGTCGGCAGTAAGTCTTGAGAAGGAGAGAGTTAGCAGTAGAGAGTCAGTATGAGTACGTCGAGGAGCAGCCCGCTGTTCTAAATTAGTTATGGAATAGTACGTTTTCGACAAGGAAGTAGACAGTGCCGAGGAGTGAGTTGGTCGGAAGCAAGTAATGAAGTAGACTCCAGAGAGGACAGTTAAGAACACACGGTTAGTGAAGTACTTGACGAAGTATAAGTAAGTGTTCACCAAGGGGCATAAAATGAATTGTGCAGTCAGTCGGCGAAAGAATGTGTATGGAAGAAGAATCGAGGAATTGTTCCGTAGGGTGGGACGGCAGTAGAGATTCTGTCGTTAGGCCTGTGGAGTTGGAGTGGCATCAGAGGCATACAATTAAGTATGTGGTTGGTGTACGTGGAGTGGCATCAGAGGCATACAATTTGGTATGTGGGTGATGTACCATGGGTCTGCGAGCCACAAATTGTCGACCTTGGAGTGGGAGTCCTAGTCAGTCATTAGGAAGAAGAGATGTAACGTGGTATGGATCTGCAAGCCACGTATTGCTAACCGCGGGGGCGGTGGTTCGGCTGTTGGAATTCTACCCCGATATAGAGGTGCACCGCATATGGTGGTGTGGGATGTGACTGTCATGGCTGGCAGTGAGTGCAACCGGAGGAATAAGCTACATCGACTGTGTGGGTCAACATGCAGTTACGATTTCATTGGCTGGAGATGTACGGAGTGATTGTCAGATATAGGCTACATCACTACAAATTAGATAAGTAAAATAAACTACCGGTATATTTTTCTCCATGGCTGTGACGGCGCACCGCGCGGGCATTCTAGACCATGCGCGGGCGGAGAACTTTCGAGACATCAACACTAGAACTTTCGTTAAGGCTATATAAGGAGTGCGAGCAGTCGAGGAGGGACAGTCAGTGAATGAATGAGAGTAACAGTGAGTTAGTAGCAGAGAGTCAACGAGGGAACAGTCAGAGTCAGCGAGAGGCAGTCCGTGAGTAGCGGCGAGAGTCAGCGTCAGAGGGTGAGCTGGACGGAGAGGACTGATCAGCGCGGCCTCAAGTGAGTGTGACTTGGGGAGCGGAAGAGCCGGTGACCGTAGAGATTAGCCAACGGAGAGACCAGCGAGCGGAAGATCTAGTCAACGATGAACTAGTGACCGGAGGGACTGGTGAACGAGGGAGCTAGTGAACGGATGAACTGGTGGACTGGACTGGGCTGAGACAGTGCCGTCCCGGGGAACTCTGCGCGACGGGTGGATCGTACAGCGGCAGTGAGGACTGTGGAGCTGACCGGCGCGACGTGGGATTATCTCGGCTGGGAGTCCGCACAGTGTGTGCGAACGGAACAGTGCTGTAATTAGGACTGAGCACAGTGAGAGTGAGCACTGAACAGGACAGTGAACTGGCGAATAGTCTGGAGTTTTCTGGCTGTATTGGCAATTGTTGTAGGAAATAAAGAAACCTCCATCCTTCAATTATAAACTCGGTGTTCTGATTTTTAACCTCGACGAGCCCTTGTTACAATATATACATATATGACGTTCATTTGGTAAAGTCGTAAATCAGATTGCAAGAAGGAAGCATAATTAGTTATACTAATCTCTGCTTTATACAGTGGTTAGGAATTTTTCTAAAACATCAGTAAGAAATATAGGGCCAGTTGTATAAACCTTTAATCTGAGTTTACCATGTAAAATTAACTGTTAGTTATGTTTAACTCTCTCATTTTGTTGTATAAACAATAATCCAAGTTTATCCCATCCTAACCATCAGTTTAATAAAACTGGTGAATTTTTGACAGTTATAACATTAACTGATGTTGTGTAGATTTTAAATAAATTTTCAAAAAGTTAAAAGACACGAGAAATTCATTTTAAAAGTAAAATGGTGAGTTATAATTATTTTTAAACCATTTAGATTCATATTTGCTTTCATTTCATCTGAGTAATGGCACTGAACATACACAGATAGTATTGTTGTAGGCTAGGTTATGCTAGATATACATTACAAAATGAAACCCTTATTTCCAGATTTCTGACTATTCAGATACTTCATCTGAAGATGAAATGGAAATCCTACGTGCACCTCGTGTATTTCATGAGAGAAGGAATCCTATATTGGAACAAAATGACAGGCAATTTAAAATGCGATTTCGGTTATCAAAATTTGTAGTAGAAGAATTAGAAGAGAGGTTATGTCGCCCACTGCAACCACAAACTAAGTGGAACCATGCATTGTATCCTATGTTTATGATACTTCAACTCAGAGGTTCTATGCGACTGGAAGGTTCCAATTGGTTGTTGGTGACATATTCAATGTTGATAAAGGAACAGCCAGTAGAACAATATAGGTATAAAGTCACTAGAGAAATTGCTGCTTTAAGGCATGAATTTATCAAAATGCCAACTGAAGATAGTGCCTTAAGGAAAACAATGTGAGAATTTTACAATAGGCATAATCGTAATTTTCCAGGAATTATAGGTGCTATAGATTGCACTCACATACCTATTGTATCACCTGGTGGTAACAATGGTGAAATCTTTAGAAATCGACATGGTTGGTTTTCGTTAAACGTACAAGCAATCTGTTATTCTAAGCTACGTTTTCAAAATGTGGTGGCTAGGTGGCCAGGATCTGCTCATGATAGCCATATATTTACCAACTGTAGACTACATGCACAGTTTGAAGTGGGTGAGTTTCCAGAAGAAGTACTGTTAGGAGATAGCGCATATCACTGTTCCCACTACTTACTTACCCCTGTACTCCATGAAGAAACTCCATCAGAGCGAGCATACAACCGTACCCATAAGCAAACAAGATCAGTTATTGAGAGGGTATTTAGTGTCATAAAAAGGAGATTTCCTTGCTTGAGAATGAAGCTAGGAGTGAAATTACTTTGTGTTCCACCCATCATAGTTGCAACGTTTGTATTGCATAACATAGCCATTAATGCAGATGATGACACCCCTGAGACTGACCATGCTATTTTTTAAGGAAGAAGGGTTTATCAGGAACTCTCTATACCTGTTGTTCAAGTGCTTAGAAAAGAAAATACTGCATTGAGAACTGCACTGATTGACAACATATTCAGGTATTATTATTTTTATTATAATAATATTATAAATGATAAAAACACATTAATTTTAAAATTTATTTACTCTATCATAAAGTAAAATTATTTTTCAATCATCTTCTTCTCATATTCTTTGATTTCTAATTCCATTCTCAAAATCTTCATCTTTATTTCATGTTCAATTTCCAAACATTTTAATTTGCTTTTATAATAACGCTGTCTATTTTTTTTCTGAATTTGTTGTTTTAGGCAATGATGGACCAGCATCTGATCTGTGTTCTGACCTGTAATGAATAAAATGCAAGGTTATTCTTCCATAAAGTTGAAGCTTCTTCGAAAGTGTGTTATTAAAAATAAGTTAATTTGATTACTTCTCCACCAACCTCATTAAGCTCCCATATGGGGCTTCTTTGTTCTTCTATATCTTCATTCTCAATGACAATAAAATATGGTGATTCCAGTTGGATGTTGGATGTTAGAACATTTTCAACTCTTACATCAACAATTTCTTCAGGATGAAAATCTGCATCATCATCTATATTGTTAGAAATAGGTAGAAATTGTGGTTTCAGAGCAGCAATTAACTTCTGTCCACTCTCTGTAAGTGAAGTTGGTACATAATCCCCTCCTCCAGTTTTGTGGATTTCAACCTAAAATTAAAATTAAAATATACATTAGTTATAGATTTAGGGTTATGGTTGGTTGAGTGTTTGGAGAGTAATTTTTGTATAAAAGAAAAATCTGATAGAAAAGATAAATGAAAATATTCTTCTCAGCAGTTACATCAACATATTATTTTCCATTTTCTGGGTGCATGCAAGAAGATGGTAAGTAACATTTTTTATTTCATAGAACCATCGTATAAGTATCATCATGCTACATGAAAAAAGAAATGAACTTTCCCAATTATAAATGCACCACGAAACGATTCATGTGAACTCCTGTAATGTTACATGGATACAAACTTACAAAATTTGTAGCAGTGTATGACAGAATATAAAAAATTGTTACACGTTAGGTTCTTGAATGCACACACACAACTACAGTACCAAATACCGGTACAGCTTACCTTATCATGTGCATTTTCCTTCTTAATTTTTTTCTTTATATTTTCATAACACAGCTTGTTGCACTTGCAGTCCCTGGGGGTTGCATTTTTGGAATTAAACTCTGCAGTTATCTCATACCAAGCCTGCTCCCTTTTCTTATTAGTTGTACAATCTGTTTTTTTTTTCAATTATATCTTTTCTTTCCAATACAAGCTCAATTAACATGTCCCTTTCCCTGTCAGTAAAATTAACAGAACGAATCCGTTTCTTTTTTCCTTCTTCCTGCATATTTAATTGGAATAATACTTCAATCCACAAACACAGTATTCATAAACACCTCTCTGGATAGGCTAAAGCAGAGGCAATAGTAAATATGGCCTCCTTTTTCTACCAAATCATCTTTGCCTAACAGTTGAATATCACATTCCAAAGACACAAAAATAACTTTATCTGCAAATTTCCCTTATCTTTTACAATGTTGCCAGATGTTTTATTATTTTCTCTAGTTATTTGCAACTGAAAGTTATACAATTTATGGTTAATTTTATACAACACAAGTAGCTAGTTATCTTCTAACTTTCACTTTAAAATAATCACCAGTTAGAGAGTTTTATACAATTGGCCCATGGAGAAGCTAAGTTACAATTAGATGAGAAGGGGTAAACTCAGAGCAAATATATTTACATATGCTTATGGACGTTTTGGAGTTGGTAGTTAAAGATTCAGTTAAGTTTGGGGTGTAATATAATTGTGGATTCTGGTAGGCCAATGCAGGTAAGAATTGTATGAAAAGCAGAGTAGGCCTACAGTGAATAAGTTTTGTGTACATCATGACCAAATATTGAAATACTTTTCTAGTTACAGAGTGTGTTATATGTGTAAGAGACCTATTTTCAAGAGGACTGAGAAAGTAGAAATGTTTTGTCGGACTTCAGGATTCAGTCAAGACGACCAGTATTCGTTTGGAATAAAGAAGAGGAGCGACCAAAGACTGACTACTTGCACTGTATTGTATTTTCTTATGAGGAGGTCTCTCAAACTAAATTAAAGCAGTTCAATAATATACATATTATCAAATAAAATTGTGTTAAACTTCGTGTCGAAAAACTTGACTATTTTTCATAAAGATAAAATAACAGGTCTTCCTAACATTAACCCTCCCCGTCTTCGACTGAAGCTGTCGGCAATTATTTCTGAAACAAAAGTTGAAAGGTTATGGTCAAGTGTTAAAGTAGATGGTTCATTGTCTATTAGGTGAGTGGCGCCTATCAAATAAATATTTTCACTCTATAGTACGTCACAGCCGCTGTCCGTTTAGCATCTCTGTGACATCAGCACCAATGATACGCCAGCAGACGAAATAAAATTCATACAGTAGACCATCGGAGCCAGGTGGTTTTGGAACATTTCCCTTGACACACAGCTTCATATGCCTCATCTTTCATAATGGGTCGTACTATTTGCTTTTTTCTTGATCGGTGACACAACCTGCAGGGAATGTACCGAAATCTCGTAAGGAACACCGAGTCAATGGAACTGCATCGAAAAGCTGTATGTATTAAGTGTGAAAACCACGCGAAATGGCCGGTAAGGTACTATTTATCGACGCATCGCCATTTCTAGTCTTGTATATCATCGTCCGACGACTACACTTATAATATTTCATGAGATGGTAAACATTGATTCGTTCTTGAGATAAGTGTGACTGGATACGACTTCTAACTTTAATTCCTTGCATCCGTCGCGTTTATATGGCCTGTATTTTTGCCTTTGTAACAACTAAGTCTGCTGCGACTTTCTGCTGAAGGCTTATAATATTTTTGATTATCGTGTAAGAAACGAAAATAAAAGCTCAGTTTTAAGTCTTCATCTTTATATTTTTCACTCGCACACCCCTTGAAAGGATATTTGAGTTGTGGTTTGACATATTTATTCCACCAATCAGCGACATCATTGTAACGCCATTTATGTGTCGTCCATCCCTTCGAGAGTTTGGCTAATTTAGACAACAATATGTCGTCTTGGAGATAACTTGTGTTCATTTTCCAGTATGACTTTCTATTGGAATAAACTCGAGCAATCGAGCAGCAGAGGTACTCGTGAAAAAGGCGAATACAGTGGTCTTCTTTGTAGTTTTCCACGCATCACACAGGTGGAGATTCTCAAAGTTTGTAGCGGTGCACACGGTTGATAGGTACCTGTACAGTAGTCTGGCGACAGCACGCAGTTAAAAGCACCTCCCATAATATAATAGTCAGGTAGTGTGCGTAGCAAGTAGGGTACATGAAGACAAATAAAATTCGTATCTCTCTTGCTGTCTGTTACTGTCAGACTGCGCATGGATGTTAAGAAACAAACAACCATTAAATGTACCACTTATTCCCCTGCCTGAGGGGAGCATTTCCACAGATTCTAGTATAATCCCACTTTTGGTTAAGATGGCAATACCTAACAATTCTGTCTCAATATTGAAATCAACTGGTATCACATTTATTTTATTTCATTGATCGAGCTCAACAGTATTGAACATGTATTTTAATAACTACATATGATAATTTTAATTGCAATTTATATAAAAGTCACGTAATAATCTACATATTATAACTAGCATTTAATGTATAGCTCCCATTAATCGCTATGACATTTCAGAAGGAGTTGTAGACCCTGTTCATTAGGCACGTATGGCCACGCCTGTTCTGATTGGCGTAATGAACTTGTGAGTCAAGAGTGCTGTGTGGGAGATTATACCTGTCATGTAGGTCTGTACAAATGGTTTCCATGCCAACGAGGGATCATCCATCAGAGCGAGAGAAAGCGCTATTTATTTGCGTCAATTTGCAAGTGCTGTCACGCCGGACATCTGGTGTCTACGAGTCACGGTAAAGAACATTTCTCATTTTGACACAAGCGTCAAGAAAGACAACAATTTTCCTAGTTTCATTCCCTCTCTATGTGGGCCTACGTGCTTCTTACATATGCGATTATGTGATATTTGCTAGGTAGTGTGTTTATGATACGTTGGGTACAACATAGCCTATTCTTTTAAAATTCGGTTCATGTGGTTTATTCATTTTTTAAGGGGTGACCGAAGTGTTGAGAGTTGTTTTCTAAACTACTTGTTCTAGAAACTTGAACGTTTTACACTCAAAACTTCATTCCAGTATCTCAATTTGTTTTTGAGATGTTTATTAATTCAATTGACTTTTGAAATCAACATTGAAATCTACCTCCTCCGACAGATATTATAATTAGGAATCTGAATGTTTTATGTGAGATTCTTTGATGCTTCCTTACAAATTTTCTGATGGATTTTTTTATATTGTTCATACTTTTGTTGAAGAAATATTTTACCGAAAAATATGTCCTGGGATTTTATTAAATATTTTTCTTAACTTCGGCATATATAGAAAATCTGATTAGACATTTTATTGCGTATATTGTAAAGTATGTTGTGAAAACATTTCATAGCTAAATCTCTGTTTCTGTCTGAGGGGATAAATTTTGAATGTAGCAAAATTACATGCAAATTTAAGTGAGAAAACGGCGATTAAAGTTCGCATGTACTAGGAGTTGGAAGCGCACTGAATTTTGAAAATGGTTTCAGAAATACCTGTTTCATGCGTCAAACAGCATAACATTTTGGACATGTATGTGTTTGAGGGTATGCTTGATTTTTTTAAGCTAAAATAAAAATATAATTTTTTACCCAAGTGCCTAACTCAAAACTTCTGTCATCCCTTAAGACCTTAAAAGAGGCGATGGCAGTAATATATGCTACTTAGATATGGAGAATCATAGGAAGGAAATAGCTGTTGACCCTTTTAAACAAAAATAAAAAAATACTGTGATTGTATAAAATTTAGGGATAACTTACGAATAGTTAATAATGGTTGGAGAATCTAAGTAACTTACAATATTTTTACCTTTAAACACAAGCGGTAAATATGCCCCCGCATACACCGCGTTGTAATGTTGGCCCCATCATATCATGAATTATTTTTAAAATATTATGCACTTAAAAACAATATATTAACCGAATATAACTACTGATTGTTGAGGCTCGTGAGCATTAGAAATGCCAGCCACTCAATTCTAATATTGCAACATAACCGTTGTAGTTGGAAATCATTGATGAATTTCATTCCGCTAGTGCTCAATGTAATAGGTAGGGTTAATAGTGTCTACCTGTAAGCACTAGTAGGTAAAGACACGCCTATAAATTATTGGATGCTGACACAGGAAAAGTAACATTCACATAATATATTATAATTTACTACATTATAATTTATTACATAATAAATACTCATCTGGAAAACATTTGTAATACTAACATCAGCTCCGATTTATTTTGTAAATATTAATCCTTCTGGTTCAGCAACCAGTCGTCTACTTACTAGTTGTGTCTTACTTACTAACCTATACTTGATCCAAGATGTGTGTTCAGTTATGTTTGATCCAAGTGGACAGTCGCCGGAAGCTCAGAATTTTATTCTCTTACCTGGAAACCCGAGAACAGTTTCTGCATCACATTATAAGCCTTACAAATAGTTTCTGATTGCTCTTTGACAGCATGGATCTATGTTTATTGCAATGTTCCCAAATGGGAACATTGGCACTTCGTATAAACAATAATTCAGGCAATAAAACTTGTTTTCCTACTACGGCCACCATTTGTGTAAGATGTTTACAAAGCGTAAACCCGTTCGTTTTGGGTTCTAAATGTTGACACTTTTTTTCAAGTGATGGATGTCCTTATGCCATAAAAGTCTATCAAGGGGAGGAGGCCAATTATCTAAGACACCAGCTGGGACGAATGTGTTTACTACCTTAGAGGATGCTGTGACCAATCCCCTGCAAGTTTAGATATTTTCTATACCTCTTACACATTATTTAGAATGCTGAAAAGAAAGGGGTTCAGAGCAACTGACAGAGTACGAGAAGAGAGGATCGGAAGATGTCCGTTGCTTCCCCTTGAGGTAAAAAAAAAAGTAGAGAGGAGAGTATGACTTCAGATGTAATGGTGATATTTACATGTGCAGGTGGAATGATAATTCTGTTGTCACCACACACTTGCCAATGGAAACAACAAAACAGTACTCTCCTAAATCAAAGAAGAGGATCAATAACCCCGAAACTCACATAGTGATATAAAATAATAGTGCAAAATACAATTTCCTAATCTGCGAAAAACGTTGAAGTTTAAATGTAGGTAGGTTTTAGCTTCCTTCCTTGTTTTAATTCAAGAAGTTTGGATTTTAAGTCGCGTATAAAACTGACCTCGTAAAGTGGACAGAACAAATTCTGCTCGAAATCTGCATTTAATTTGTCTTTCTTCCGACAAGCAACAATCCATTGTTTTCAAATTTTCGAATCCTTCGGCATGCAGAAATATGAATTATCCTTGCCTTTCTTGTTAACATGGAAATTTTGGCAAACAGCCACTGCACACCGTAAGCCAGGCATGTTTACATTTGTAATACGCCAGAGAAATGAAAAAGTAAACAATCATCACATCACAAAATTCGAACGAATACCTAAACTTGTGAATACGTCTCCCATTATCCCCGTACTTATAGATGAAATAGCTTTTAATTATTTAGTTACGGTTTTCACGGTCCAAGAAACTAAAAGCAATTTGCTTTTGTTACTTTCGCAAGCGATAACAGACATGTAATTGATGTAACTGTAAATGTGCCATCAATCATAGGAAGATGCGTAAAAAAAATTGCCAGACTCATACAATAAGACCAAGACGGAGTATGCAAGACCAAGACCAGGGTGATCGAAGCAAGACCAAGACCGAGACCAAGACCAGGGCCACCAATGCAAGACCAATACAAAGACTGATTGTGCGAGACCAAGACAAGACCGTCTTAGTCTTGGTCTTTATCTTGCATTTGCTCATCACTGAAAGGAAGTGTTTGTCCTTCTGTCTGTCCGCAATGCCCAGCAAAATCTATTGAACGCAGATATCTGAAATTTTAATCATAGGTGGACTGAATGGTCGAAAAATGCACCTCGAAGTCGGAATTTTAAGTTTAGCTTTTGTTTGTGAATTATGAGTGAAAAACGGGCAGAAAACGTGCATTTTAGCGTTTTCGAAGCATCAGTTTTCAGTAATACATTTCAATGTCAAATCAGTTACAGTTGGCATTGGCTATATTTGTCATACCTTGGAAATAAAAGCATCG
This sequence comes from Ectobius pallidus, assembly GCA_964059195.1. Taxonomy (NCBI): domain Eukaryota; kingdom Metazoa; phylum Arthropoda; class Insecta; order Blattodea; family Ectobiidae; genus Ectobius; species Ectobius pallidus. The sequence goes on along the minus strand of CAXKWD010000003.1, from coordinate 157,526,236 downwards.
CGATCGTTTGTATGTTGTAAGCCCACACTGGTCGATTCATTTGTGTATAATGTCAAGGGACGCAGATATCTGAAATTTTCAACATAGACGGAAGAGGGATAATGAATAGTCTATAGGCCTAAATGGACAGACATTGATAGGTTTAGACGGAACTCACCATGAAGGGGATTTCTGGACCTTGGAACTCGATCGCTTGATTTTGTAAGTCCATCCTGGACGATTCATTTGTTTAGAATGTCAAGGCCCATAGACATATGAAATTTTCAACCTACACGGAAGAGGGATAATCAATATAGGCCTAAATATAGTCAAACATTGTTCGATTTGGACGAAACCCCTCACTTCTGGGCCAAGGAACTCGAATATTCGGTCGCTTTTACAGAGGCGACGCTATCTAATCGTGGTATGTTGTCCACGTGATTTAGGTGTTGATAAATATAATGATTTAACTATTATGCATTTAATTTTTAATTTTTGAAATAATTATCGCGAGCGGAGACGCGGCCACATGATAGTCAGCAATAAACAGCTGTTACACATAGCGTTTGAAAATATTGAAAAATAAGCACCGGGGTCTTACCATAGTTTGTATTTAAGACTCGGGAATTCAAACCAGAAAACTTAGGCCTATTCAAATTCTTAAGTATGTGTACGCTGCCTATTTGCTACGCAACTACTATAATATTATGGTACTGTATTAAGCTAATCTATTCAAGATAAGGTGTAATTTCATCTTACTTAAATCAGTGTGTTGAAGTGTTATTGCTCCCAAAACACTGTTTAACGGGCGATTTCAAAGTTACGTCCTTTGGTTGTAATGCAGTAAATCACGGGTGCCCATTGCAGCTGATGCCCCTTACCCAGTCCCTTTAATAAACTTTGCTGTCTCGCTGCTATGATGTTGTAGCAGGGACCATTCAAAGTTAATCGCGTCTTTAAGAATAAACAGCAGACGTCGCAATCGACCCATTGCGAATAGGACACATCGTCAGTTGGGTATATGAGTGTATTAACTTCATACTTAGCAAAAAATGAGAGATTTCTAAGTAAAAATATATTTTTTTTTCTCTGTCACGTTAGGCCTAAAAAATATTCTCGTCCGTAGGCCTATTCGTATATTCTTTCTTTGTTGTATCTAACTTACATCAATGGGGCCGTTACACACCAATGCTCCGGTGATGAAATGTTGATATAATATGTTTTCATGGAAATGGTGTCAAGGATCATTTCCAGGAGTAGGCCTACGTAGGGAGAAAGGAGAAATAAATAATAGTTTCTTTATTGCAACAAGATAGTCAAATTATTTGCGATAAATAGAGCAACGGTGGAATCATATATGGCAGGGGAAACAGGACCACCCCGAGGAAATCTGCCTTCACTCCATTTTGTTAACCACAAATTTCATATGGATCCACCGATATTCGATCGCAGGTACGAGCGGTGGAAGGAGAGCGGTCTATCCACTCAACCAAGGAGATGGCCTGATATAGAACATTATTATTATTATTATTATTATTATTATTAGTAGTAGTAGTAGTAGTAGTATTATTATCTGTATTATCAAAGGAATACTGGTGTAATCTACAAGTACTCTTAACTCAATAAAATTGTCGTTGGGTTTATACTTCTACTACATGATTCTTGACATTATAAACTATTGTGAGAGTGTGAGTGGAGGAGAGGCGGTAACTTCGCTCACTCTCATTCGGGAAGTCGAAAGTTCAAATCCCATAACCAGTCAATCTGTGATTTCTTTTCGGAGTTTCCCTCACTGATAAATGCAAATTCCAGATTAGAAAATCCTTTTCAATTACTCTGATTAATCTTTTGCGTTGTCTTATGTATTTGTGTTGTCACAAGGAGAGGTACTCTGTTGGGTTGGTCCCTCACGAGGGTGTCCTTCCATGTCCTGTCAAGCATTGATTCAAAGCTTAGTCCCTCTACTAGATACCTAACTCCTTTAAATGATAAATTAAAGCTATAGAAAAATGCATAACTTATTTAAGGTTGCTGGTCCACTATTTGCATGGCATGGACTGTACATACAGTACGTAACACCTGCTACTTTCAAACAATTTCTCCTATACAAAGCCGGGGCGTGCGGACAATAAATCAACACTCGGCTCCCTCTCTTTCATATTTTATTGCCCCTTATTGTTTCATTGTTCACTTTCCTGCAAATATTTATAATAGCACGAAATCACAAACTCAAGCATAAACGCACTATAGACCTTGCAATGCTTCACCTCAGTCGCATTCTTCACGATGACATCGTAGGAAAGAGAAGAATTAAAAAGCGAAATGAGATTAGTTATTAGTGTCTATGTAGTTCACGAATCAGTGACCAGTCTGGTATAAGATTATTTGGAATTTCAACCAATCACATATGACTAGCGTCATAATTTTATCTTTTTAGTTGTATCGCTTTCATATTATCGCACCTACGCATTTGTCTAAATTCTTAGTACGGAACACTGAAACGTCTTCATGCGTCTAGCTTCTTTGATTAAAGTAATTATTCATTGCACTAGATTGCGTAGTAGCAAAGCATTTAAAATGTATAAAACATTTTACTTTCAAGTTTAAGTTCTGTCATGACTAAAGGAAAACGTGGTTCTATTAGGATCCATGTTTGCTGGAAAATAAGATGGCAGACGATTCTGAACATTTTGGAGAGGAATATATAGAATTCAATAAGACCAGAAGAATGTAAGTAAGTAAGATGTTCATGATTCCGTCTTTATATTCGCGGATTTTCTCGAGGTAAAATCATCATCTATCATTATGTTACCTGTGATAATCTATAAAGCCATGAGGTAAAGAAACTGCAGACGTAGCACAGGATTTGAATGATGGACCATTCCTTACTTTAATTATTTCAATAGCTTTATTCGCCAGCAAATTTCAATGATTTTTTTTTAATATATGTTGAAGTAATTTATTTTCTTGTATTAATTTATTGATAACTTTATTCTTCAAAGTTTGGCCTAGGATCAACCTCATTGCTTTATTATGTTAAATCACTCCCGCACAATCTTTAGGCCTATTCTTCTATTTCATGTCGCAATTAGAATTAAATAATTTACCATTTACTAACATTTCTTACCAATGACTAAACAATTATTGTTTCTGATATCTATTCAGTCCAGATGTTTAATACATTGAAGCACTCATATATATATATATATATGCTCCCATTTATCAGCATTAAAAGAATTTTACTTTGATGTATTGACACCAATGATAATATTTGACTGTTATAGTTGTAAAAGTATGTAAAAGTAAGTAAAAGTATGTAAGATTTTTTGCCAGGCATATGCAAAAGTTATAGAAAACAGAGTGGGCCGTACAGGTGTTCGAATATGTTCGGAATTGTGATAGATAGAACAGAGAGATAGAAGACTTCATGGTGAGAGAATGCTTGTGTGTTAGCTTTGTCTTCGGGGTACTCTTTTACAGCTCTTGGTGGAGGCAGTATGCAGGTTGTTTCGGGTCAACTCTTGTTGTTTGTAGAGATTCGTCGTAATTCAACTATGTAAGTGGACAACGTTCCATTTCTTTTTGTTTCTTTTCTCGTCTTGGATTGCGTTAAGGGGAATTTTTTGTTACTAGTTTTATTTCCTATCTTCTATTTCTAGCTTCGAGGTCTTATTGCTTTTTGGTTATAAATCGCGTTTAATTTGTAAGTTAATTTTCGTATCGGAATTGCTACTGGCAATTGCAACCCGTTTTAAGTAGGCTAATTATATTGTAACAATTATTATATTTATATATTGATATATTGAAATTAGCCTCGTTAGGACAACTGAGAATCTAAGCCTATTTGATAAAGAAGTACGGTACGGATCTGGTGAAGAAAACTATCAACACCGGCCATGGAAGTCGGCATGCTGACCAGGTGCTCTCGACCCTGTCATCTATTTACAAAGTCGAAAGATGGAGATAAATCTCATAGAAGTTACATGGTAGGCCGTTCCTCTCCATTGGGTATAGTGGCACGCAGTAGAATTTAGTTATTTTTCAGAAATGGATCAGAACTTTCCAGTTGCTCAGGACTGATTATGTTTTCGTAATTCGAGAATATGTGTATTATTACGTAGTGATATCTTATTTTAGCACTTAGGTTTATTTTGTTTGCATTTTTTTTTTGTATATTTTGATTTAGCGGTAGTTACTTTTTGTTGAAGCAGTGAGGCCTCGTCTTCCGTGCTTCGTCCAGGGCGGAAGCCGAATTGCCTGAGCGAGTAGTATTCTTCTAGGAGTGCGTCTTTTTTCGTTGGACTGAGATGCGCGAATATATTTTCCATGACTGGGAGCAGACAGATGGGTCGGTATGATTTGGCAATAGATGGATCTTTTGTTTTGTTTTTGAGGATGAAATTGAGGAGGCCGTGTTTCCATGAGTTGGAAAGATGCCAAAGTTGAGACATGCGTTGTAGATAGGAAGGAGCATGTTGTGAAGGGACGGTCCCCCGTATCTGATAAATTATGGGTGCATTTCGTCTATGTCGGGAGCTGTTCTGTTCCGGTCGATTGCTGTTTGAAAGTCTGTGATATCAAATGGGGTTGCGTTGAGTTTGTTGTTGTAAGGACCTAAGGCGGCTCTAAGTAGAATTTGATGTGCTTCTGCTTCCCCAACGTCTGTGTCATCAGAGACGAGAGTATTAATTAGAGTAGTTGCCGAGTTGCCACTGCCTCCCATGTGTCGGGAACTGGTTTCTTCCCTGGTAATGTTTTAGGGATACTTTGGCAGGCAACACGTGTGAAAGCAGTGGTTACTTGGCAGACTCTTTCTATTACCTCCCGTGTGGAGTTTAAAGGTAAATTTAGGGGTTCGAGACGGGATTCTAATTTGTTCCGGTACATAGGCCAGTCTGGATTTTAAAAGTTTATTTTCTAATTTGGTGCAGTGGCTTGACAATTTTGTCTTCGATTTAAATATTTATAGCAGGTTGTGGGAATTTGTTCCTATTTCGGGCCGGAGAGTCCATTGGACATCGCGACAGACCATGTCTCGAGATATGAGTGTGACGTCTATGTTTGATTGGCCGAGTCATGTTTAATAGGTGGGCTCGGCATTGTTGCCGTTGAGGGTAAACCAGTCCAGTTCAACTATTACTTCCTCCATGAGTGCGCCGTTATTATATGTGTTTGGATTGGAGGGTGATCTCCCATTCGTACCGATGACAATTATAATCTTGGATTGGGCTCTACCTATTGCTCTTATAGAGTGTAGGCTACTGTATACCCCCATCCCCCCGTAGGAATTTCCCAATCATATATTTTTTGTTGGTATTGTCATGTTTTAGTTGTTTGCCCCTTATCAATTAAAGCATTTACCTGGAAACCCCGGAAAACTATTAAAATCCGGAGAAAATGAGTTTGTTTTAATTTTTATTTGTTCCTTGCCCCTAATATGCCCAGGGAATTTCTGACTCACATATTTTTGTTGGTATTGCCATCTACTTTAAAGTTTCAGTTGTTTGCCTCTTATCAATTACAACATATCCCCGGAAAACCATGTATGTACGGAAAAAATGACAATGTTTTATTTTTTAAATCTTTGTTCTTTGCTTCTAATATTCAAAGGGAATTTCTGAATCATGTGTTTTTTGTTGGTATTGCCATCCACATTAAGGATTCAGTTGTTCGCCCCTCATCAATTACAGCAAATCGCCAGAAAACTCCGAACACCACGGAAACCCGGAGAAAATGACTTTTTTTTATTTTTTTTAAATCTTAGTTTATTGCTCCAAGTATTCAAAGGGAAATGGTGACTCATATGGTTTGGTGTTGCTATTGCCATCTAGATTAAGGTTTCAGTTGTTTGCCCCTTATCAATTACAGCATATCCCCATAAAACTCGGAAAATCACGGAAATCCGGAGAAAATTACTTTGTTTAATTTGTTTTAATCTTAGTTCTTTGCTCCTAGTTTTCAAACGGAATTGATGACTCATATGTTTTTGTATTGGTATTTCCATCTAGATTAAGGTTTCAGTTGTTTTCCCCTTATCAATTACAGCTTATTTCCGGAAAACTCCGAAAACCACGAAAATCCACAGAATTGTCATTTAGATGAAGGTTTCAGTTGTTTGCCCGTTATCAATTACAGAATATCCCCGTAAAACCCGGAAAACCACGAAAATACACAGAATTTCTAGAACTCGGAAATTGTCATCTACAGTCACTGAATCCGTTATTGCGATGTAATTCTTCTGCTTCATGTGTGTCCTTTGCAGTTTCAAAAGGGTGAGTATGTGAACTACGAGATATCTGCCATAATTGTGATGGTCACATGCAAAGATAAGGGGAGTCATATCTTCTAAACATGTTAAGTGTAAGTCAAAGTTGTTTTCTTTAGTTGCTCGCTGAAATCTCAAGATCAATGACACTTTGTACATATTACCAATCCAAAATTGTGCTGTTTTACCCAATGTCCCTTCTCTAACTTCAGTCAAGAAAGTTTGTTAGTGACTGTGGAAGGTTTGGCAAGATAAATTATTATTCACAAATGTCAAATTAGAATATGAAGGGTGTTCTGCCAGGTTTTCAATCGCTTTCATCACTTAAGCTTCAGGGTTTTTTCCAGTATTCTTTGACATGCTGTATTTGGTAACGGGAAAACAACTGAAACCTTAAACCATATCGCAATAGCAACATAATTTATGTGATTCAGAAATTCCCTGGGAATATTAGTATCAAAGAGCAAAGATTTCAAAAAATTAAATCAAACTCATTTTCTCCGGATTTTCGTGGTTTTCGGAGTTTTCCGGAGATATGATGTCATTGGTAAGGAGAAAACAACTAACCTCTTAATCTAGATGGCAATACCACCTCAAATGCATATGAGTCACAAATTCTCTTTGAATATTTGGAGCAAAGAACTACGATTCAAAAAAAATTAAAACAAAGTAATTTTCACCGGATTTCCGTGATTTTCGGAGTTTTCCGGGGATATGCTGTAATTGATAAAACTTAAACCTTAATCTATATGGTAATGCCAACAAAAAGACATATGAGTCAGAAATTCCCTTTCAATATTAGGAGCAAAGAACATAGATTTAAAAAATAAAACATAGTCATTTTCTCAGTATATACGTGGTTTTCCGGGGATATGATGTAATTTGTAATGGGCAAACAAATGAAACCTTAAACTAGATGGTATTGCCAACAAAAATACATATGAGTCAGAAATTCCCTGGGAATATTAGGAACAAAGAACAATAACAAATTCAAACAAATTCATTTTCTCCAGATTTCCGTGTTTTTCCGGGTAAATGCTGTAATTGACAAGGGACAAACAACAAAAAACTTAAACTAGATGGCAATACCAACAAAAAAATATATGTGTCGAAAATTCCCACGGTTGGGGGGGAGGGTTTCATATTGGTGGCTCATGGGCTATTAATTTATGTACGAATATTATTAGTTCAGGGGGCTCAGTAAGTTGGAGGTAGGCGGTAACTAGCGTGAACCCTCCAATTACGGTTGCTAAGTTAACGCAGGTTGGGAGGTTATACTGAGACTACTTGAAGCATTCTTTTCCTGGGTTTAAGTTTACTATACCCGTCCAGGCATACTCATCAGGGGTATTATCTGCGATAATTCTTTGGGTACAGCTGAACCTAGTAACCTTGTTTCCGTAGACATAGGGTTCCTGTAATAAAATAATATCTACGTCATGAGTAAATGCTTCGGAGCGTATTTGCTCTGTGACTGTTTAACGCTGTCTGTGTTCATCTGCCATATTTTTAAAGTTTTTCTAGCCATTGCCGTAGTTTGTCAATTCTCTGAGTCTCTTTATCGCGATTTGGTGAGAGGGATAAATAGGGTCAGTCGTCGAATGTCTGGGGTTTTCCTTATAGCGTGTGCAAGGTGCACAGGCCGGTGGGTCTAGATTTTTGCGTGGGCAGTCGGAGAAACTGTGTTCTAGTTTGGCAAAATGACCGCATGATTCTCATTCTGCTCTGCATACTTTCGCAGTGTGTCCTAGGTGTTGGCAGCGATAACACCACGGTGGTGAGATGTGACCATCGACTCGACAGCTGCAGAAACCAAGGTATATTCTGCTCTTGCCTAGTAGTGCTGATCTGATTGTGTGGTGAACTTTCCAGATCCAGTGGTCTCTGTCTGGGAACTTTCCGAGCTTGAATTTATAGGCCTAAGTTATTATGTCGTCAATGGTTTTGTCGCTCGGTTGTCCGGGAAGTTATTTTCTTATTTTGAGTTTTAAGGCGGTGGGTAACGTCTCTGACAATGAATCTGGGCAGTCAGTTTTCCAGTTTAGAGGCGCGATAGTCTTTGTCCTGTAGTTGTTTGCTGGTCATGATTTTGTCCACTTGCTCCGGGGAGGTAGTTTCGAGTATTATTCGAGGCCCTCAAGTTCTTCGAAGGCCAACCAGTTTCCAGTCTTCGGCTGAGGGATCGACGTCTTTCAGGAGAGTTTTCTTAACGCCTTCTGCTGTTTTGATTTCGGGGTTGGTAGTGTCAATGAGTACAACGTGGTTTGGTCTGTTGGAGGTGGATGTCGTAGCTGTCGTAGTTGGTGGTCTTTGTGTCGGGGGTTAGCGGTAAGTGCCCTACTGTAGCTTTCCAGAGCGGTTTGCCTGAGATTTCGGTTTTCTGTTCGCAATTCTGTGATTTATGTCAATAAGTCTTGGTGTACTTTAACTATTCGCCCAAGCGAAGTGAGCATCTTTCTCCTCGTAGGGGCTGAGTCCCAAGAGCTCATCTTCAATGCGCTGACGTCAATGAGAATTTTTAAGACGCTTCTGTCTTGAAAAGGTCTTCTGATTGAAAAGGTCGAAGTCCTATTCGTGAGGAGAAGTGTCGCTGTTCACCGAACATGCGTCATCGTCCTTAGGGTGGGTGCCTTGTCTAGTTGTCGGTAAGGTGGCCATCTGGTTATCGGATGGTTTTTATGCTAGTTTGTGGGGAGTCCTTTTAATTGCCAGGGGCCGTTACCTTTTGATCAGTTTGGGGTTTCTTGCGAGGTTCCAGTCCGCTAGTTGAAAATGAGTGGTGGACAGACATAAAAAAAATTAGAATTTGTTAGTTGAGAGTCACTCCGACAAGCTACAACCTGGGGGATCACTCCGCGCGAGTACGTGAATTCTGAGGGAGCCCTGGCCTAATCTGTCGCTAATCGACATGCGATAGTTTGCTGGTGCCGACTTACATGCTGACTGAATGAATTAGCTATTTTTGACTTTCAGTCATCTTAGCAACTAGTTTATTATTTCAAAGGCCATTATGACCGAAATACAAAATACAAAATTATTACCAACATATAAAATTACATATTAAATTTCCCTAACATACCGCCCCACCAAAAGGCAACTGCCTTTTGCAAAAACATATCTGGGCAAAAATTCGATAATTGTGATCCGTACATTTTTTCACGATTTGTCGAATCCTGGGAACCCAGTATTTATGGCGTAGTGATGAAATGAGAAGTTGAGGTCCAGCGTGTAATAATCTTAGATGTTCTCTCAGGACAACAAGTTTGGTGAAGTAGTGTTGAGGAGGAAGTATGAGCTGATGCTTGACTTCATAGGCAACTGGTGCGTTTTGTAGTCTTCCCCCAACTCGAAGATAGCCATTTTGATCCAAAATTGGACTCAAGCTCTTTAACTTACTGTTCGCATCAATAGGCTTACCTTGGGTAATGCGCTGTATTTCCCTTTGATAAGAGACAGACTGCACGATTTTTAGGCAGATATTGAAGGCATTATTTACCTAATGCGGTTTCAATGAGGACATATCACGGTCTTCGCGAGTCTTCTGACAGTTGGAAGAGAATCTCAGACAATAAGCAGTCGTCCTAAGTTGTCTGTTTAAGGACGAAAAACTATATAAGAATTCGTCATTATGTTGCATGACAATAAGTGATACCACAGGTCTTTGATCTGGAATTTTCGAAGTGTTGCTCCTTTCTTGTAATGGCTATGACGAGGGATCTAGACGCAGCCAACTCGGGCCTTCCCACTATAGCTGACAGTCTTTGAGAAGCATTGGTTGTACTCCACGTGAAGCAAGGTCTGCTGGGTTGTCTTGTGACCTTACGTGCCGTCAGTTGAGGCCGGAACAATGTCTTGTATCTCCGCTACTCTGTTCGCCACGAACGTCTTCCATTTTGTGGGGCATGCACGTAGCCAAGCCAGTACAATTTCTGAGTCAGTCCAAAGGTATACACTGCCTGGGTTTGTGCGCAGCATTCTAAGAGTTTTCTTGACGAGACGAGCCAAGATCAGAGGACTACACAACTCGAGGCGAGGAATTGACATTTGCTTAAGAGGCGCCACTCTTGATTTTGCACATAGGAGCCTCGTGAGAAACGTCTCCCTTGTCGTTCATGGATCTTACATATATTGAAGTTCCATAAGCAGTCTGTGAGGCATCGCAGAAAACATGTATCTCAATGCTATTCACGTTTCCTTCAATGAGAACAAATCGTGGAATTTTAATGTCATTAAGCATGGGTATTTGCTTATATAAATCAATCCAAGCTTCAAGTAAGCTTTCCAACAATTGGTCATCCCATCCTGATCCTTCTTGCCACAGGCGCTGCATGAATACCTTGCAGAGAATGACCACGGGAGTTTCCAGACCTAGTGGGTCGAATATCGATGATATGGTGGAGAGTACCATGCGTTTAGAGCAGCTGCGTTTATTGGCGTCGTTTGAATTCAATCCACAGTTGATTTGGTATACGTCAGACGAAGGATGCCAAGTCAAACCTAGCGTCTTAACCAAACTGCTGTCATCATCAGTTAATGAATGCTTGTGCTCTCTTAAGTTTTCTGGGATTGATTCTAATAGTTCTGGACTATTCGTGCACCATTTTCGCAGTGAGAATCCTTCAAGCTGAAGAAGGTCTTGTAGTTCATCAAACAATTTTAGGGATTCTTCTAGAGTCTCTGTTCCCGAGATACAGTCATCCACTTAGAAATCATTTCGGAGGCCTGAAGTCGCTAGAGGAAATCTTGTTGCTTCATCTGTTGCTAGCTGTTGAAGACACCTTGTAGCCAGGAAGGATGCTGATGCAGTTCCATAGGTGACTGTCGTAAGAGCGTAAGTTTTGAGCTCTTCATCAGGGCTTTCTCGCCATAATATCCATTGCAATGATTGATGCTTTGGGTGTACCTTCACTTGCCGGTATATCTTCTCCACGTCAGCCGTAAAGGCTATTCTATGCATGCGAAAGCGCATGACCAATGAGCATAAGTCGTCTTGCACAGTAGGTCCCACCATCAAAATGTCATTCAGGGCCACACCATTTTCGGTTCTTTCAGAGGCATCAAAAACCACTCTCGTTTTGGTTGAGCTGCTCGAATGCTTATGGCCGGCATGATGAGGCATGTAGTTTTCATGTTCTCCACGTGCAGAGTCTGATTGAAATTCGACCATATGTCCAAGTGCCTCGTATTCCTTCATGAATTCTACTTAGTCTTGACGAAGTTTGCTCTGTACTTGAAGTTTTCTCTCTAGAAAATGAAAGCGCTTGCTAGCCATGTCTTTGGAGTTTCCTAAACTGATTTCTTTCTTGATGGGAAGTTCTACAATGTACCTGCCACTTTCGTCACGTACAGTTGTATCCTTGAAGTGCTTCTCACACTCTTTGTGTTCTGGACACTGTGTTATATGATCTATTTATTCTAAAGCCCAAAACCGTTGAATCTGGTTCTCTAGGCTGAGTTCAGATCTAATGAAAAGTGACTTTCGTTCGCGATCTCCAGCTTAAATCGGTTGCTGCGGATACTCCCCACTTAGAATCCACCCTAGATAAGTGTCCTGAAGAGTAGGATATCCATCTTGGGTTTTCTTTCTCTCCTTCATAAGTTGCAAGAAGAATTGAGCTCCGATTAACAGATGAGTACTCTGAGGAATGTGGAAGTCTGGATCTGCGTGAATGACATCATTCAGAATATTCCAGTCCTTGTAATTAATACTGAATGTAGGAATATGGCCAGTTATCCTAGATAGTACTACACATTCCATATTAAAGTGGAAGTCGCTGACCGTCGAGTGTACATCTATATTTGCTGATGAATCAGCTTCGGATGTCAGATCACCAAACGATTGCAGAGCTATGGTCGTGTTTTTTCTCTTCTGAAGATTGAGCAGGTGCACTGCTTGCTCAGAGATAAAATTTCTCTGGGATCCACTGTCTAACACGGCCCGTAAGCGATGATATCTTCCATTTGAGTCCTTTACTTTAACTAAGGCTGTACTTAGAAGTACCTGTGAATTCGGAACGTTTTTCAGTGAATGGTATGTTGATAAATTTGAATTACTGCCTTGTGAGTTTTGTGTCGTCGAGTCATTAGCTTGTCATGTGTTTGATGTGATCCCATCTTCTTGATGTAGTAGCGTGTGGTGATATTTATTGCATATTTTGCATGCAGTCTTAGAATTGCACTCTCTCCACGTGTGTAATGAGCTCAGGCAGTTGGTACAGTGTTTGTTGTCCTTTATCAACTTGAATCTTTCGTGGCAACTTAATTCCAGGAAATCCGGACATTTGTACATTTTATGACGTTCTGAACAGATAAAACATCTTGCTGATGTTGAAATGTACGTTTGTTGCTGTGGAGCAATGCGTAGCCTGGGTTTGAACGGATGACTCTGGCTACTGACAGCTGGTTGGTTCAAGGAGCAGAGTTGCAGTGTCTGGCAACGTCTTTCCAAGAAACTAATGAGTTCTTTGAACCCTACCGCATCGAGTTGTGCATGTTGAGTTTCAAATTCTAGCTTCAATTTTTTATCTAAACGAGAGAGTAATAACTCATTAAGGAGTAAGTCTAGGATGCTTGGTTGGGCATCCAGCGCATTAAGTGCCTTGGAATGTATTTATAAGATGGCGTATTTCGGTCTCACTTGAACACAGTTTTTGAGGTATCTCCATGATTTGCCTGACATATTCTGCTGCTGTCAGCTTGGGCGAATGATAGAGATTGACCAAAATGTTGTATGCTACAGGGAAGTTTGCTTCAGATACGCTGATATTTCTTATGCTCTCCTTAGCTTCGCCTCTCAGGGAAGAGAGTAAATAGTGAAATTTGTCTATATTTGAGAGCTCCTTGTTATTCACCACTAGGCCTTCAACGGTATCCTTGAAGTGTAGCCAGGTGGTTAGACCACCACTGAAAGTGGGAAGGTTTATTTTATGAAGCTTTACATATGTGGATCTGCCACGAGATAACTGGATGATTACGTCGTCATTTTCATGCACAATTTGTGCGACCGTTGCCTTTCTGAGTTTAGCTTCTAGACGGTCAACAATATCTTCAAATTCCTGGCTATACGCAGCGTGACCTTCTGCGTTGTCTTCATCATTCAGTTCTAGTACACTCTGAACTTGCTTGAACTCTTCATTAGTAGAGAGCAATCTATTTAATTTTACGTCAATAAGGCTAACATCAGCAGAATCTAGTTCTGTGTTCAAGAAGTGCTGAATGCGAGTTATGCTTGCTTTTAGTGTAGCTCGCTTTTTGGTTAGCGTTCGCTTGTCGGTTTCATCCATATTATGCAATCGTTGTAACATGAATATAAATACCTGGTATTTAGGAAGCCGGCTTCTTGTAGTTCATATGTAGAACTTCCGGGCTGCGAGGACCATGAATGAATTAGCTATTTTTAACTTTGAGCCATCTTAGCAACTAGTTTATCATTTCAAAGCCCAATATGACCGACATACAAAATACAAAATTATTGCCAACATATAAAATTACATATTAAATTTTCCTAACACTGACACTGGCTTCATCTCTAGGAAACCGGAAGGGGAAATTCACCACTAGAGCGACATTCCCCTCGAGCCGGCGGGTCTACACACTAGCCACGGGTTACGTGCAAGTCGCAGAAATACTACCGTAAAATTTTGTGACCTAAGTTTTCGCGAAACTCCTTGTACCACGGCTGGTACGAAAAAATCCCGGCGTCCTAAACTACGGGCCTAGGTGCACAAACCGGTCGGTGCATTGCAGACCCACTTCAGAGATCAAGGAACATGCCATAGAGGTCCTACGAGGAGCGTCTACCAAACCATCTCAAGTGCAGCATTCGCTTACCCGCATGGCGCTATTTTCCGGCATGAAGGAAGGAAAGTGACAAATTCCCTATTTCGTTGATTCCCATGATCGGCTGTACAAAGAAGATATGTGTATGATAGAAGCTAGACGAAAGAAACGGGGAAGGTAATTTTATTATGAGGGTGGTAGGGGGCATTGAAATTAAAATACTTCCACTGTCTTTGAGCCAGTAAGAGGGTGCCTACGTGTCCTAAGATGAAGCTCTCTTCAGCGCCGCATCATCGCCGTTCATAGAGGCACTGACTCCATGTACGCCTTAGGTAATAATAAAAGAAGACAGAGAAAATAAAGTAAAAGGAAAAGTAAAATAATAATGGGACTAGTACGACGTGAGGAGAGCTTCGACTAGCCGAAACTCAGTAGCCGAGCAGTCGCCCGTCCTCGCACGTATCTGATAAATTAACCCCGAACAACGAGATGCGGAAGCAGGCCATGGGAAAGCAGCTCTCCGAAATCCCACGGCCCCCCGAATCACGGGTAGGAAAGGGGAAACACGGCTCAGTGCAACTACTAGTGACGCAGACTTAGTGGAGTTCGAGCGCGGTCCTATAGAAGTGCCTTCATCATTACGCCACGTCTGGCAAGCCAGAGGGCGGTCCGACTGCGGTAGGATTAGGAAATAGGTGACGGTGTGAACTGGTATTTTCTGGAGCAAATTTTAACGTTAATTGGTTGAGTTAAATGTTATTTGTAGTAGAAAATTAATCATAAAATACAATAGTAACCCGTTTTGTTTAAAGAAATCTGTTGTTGTATCAAAGATCGCCGACTGTGACTGATCAATATTGTCAGTATTAGAAATATCTATATTTTCCATTTTGTGCAATTGATTATATAAGTGGAGCACATAATAAAGAGGAGAATTATTATGGGGATCAGTGTTTGTTTTTGGGAAGAACAAAATATTATGCAGTTTGTAAGATCTGTATCTGTACATAAAAATACTTTTCTTCAAGAATATTAACATAGTCTATTTCGTTATTAAGTAATTTGTATAAAAACAACAATGCATGACAATTTTGTTTGTGTGATAATTCAGGGATATTGAAATACTGTAACATAGTTGAATATGATTCAAATTTAGGGTAACAAGTTAACTGGTTGCAATACGTATATTTTAGAAATTTATTTATTTACTATATTTAATGGTAGCCAGATTCCTAATTAATGAATGAACAATATCCTAATTTTGGTCTCACAATGATTCTTTATAATCTAAAGAATGTACTTATACTACAATATTTAGAGGTCCTAATAATAAATCCAAGAATTCTAAGAGTTTTACGAATAATGATATTTATGTGATTCAGGAAAGTTAAATTTTGTTCAATAATTTACTAAAATCATTTATTGTGTAAATTTTGTTCGACTGAATACTACTAATACAAGATTGCCATGAAATATTATTCTTAGATCTAGAGAAAGTCAATATTTTATTCACTTCGTTCACTTAATTTATTTAAATCATTCTGTATTTCCGTACAATCAAGAGGACTCAAAATTATTTTAAATAATTTTATATCATTACCAAATGCAGTAATATTTGAAAAAAAGACTTGATCTGAGATGTTACTAATTAATAGGAGAAACAATAAAGGACCAAGATTTGATCATGAGGAACTCCAGAATTGACATTTATTATTTTTGATACGTGACATTTATATGATAACAATAAGTGTAAGTACGTGTATAAATATCAATTTTGATGTGATTGAAGATATGGTACTATAATAAGCTTTCAATATTTCAGCAGGTGCTGATAATAATTACACGATATTATTGTAGGAATGAGGGTAATCTAAAAGATAAACCAGCTGTTCTTAACGAATATTTTGGTGGCAGTTCTATCATCGCGATACACCGATTGTTCCATCTCCTTTACCTGAACGCCACCTAGATGGCGTAGCCTATCGTGCTGATAATTGCATTTATTAACTACGTGTTTTATTAATTTTCGAGGTTTCATTTCTTCACTACGCCTGACGTATATTGCCGGGAAGTATGCTGGAAAAGACGATTTTACACCGTACTCATTTATTTATTTACTTTTTATTTATTTAATCATTTCATACTATTGGCCCCTGTCCTTAAGATCAGCGAAGGTGCTCTTCATGAATTGTAAGATTTATAGTATATATACGTTTCTTTAGCTATTCGTAGTAATGGGAAAGTGTGAAGTAAGAATACAAGAAAAGAAAGGCGTTGAAGAAAGTGACAAGAAAAAGAAAGTGCAACCACTAACAGTTCCAACACTAACAAATTGTACCCACATTTTAATAACGAAAAAACCTCTGAATTCTATTCCACTCTTATGGAGTTGCAGGCTTGCAAATAGACTTTTTCTGTCCGCCACTTTTTTTAGGTGTACTGTACATGAAGAACAAAGGTCACAGTAGTATTTACGATGATGAGGGGTGAGGCGAGGCTTGCATTACAAGTTGCATAGTAGCTACACAGTCATTCGCGAATCACTTTCTGTCCCACTTACGATTTAGATAAAAGGAACTTATTTCTTAGTTATTTCTCGTTATTTATTAAGTTGGCTTCAGGTTTTTGAAAGACAGTTAACTACCTGAACATCAAGCACACTTTGAATAAGTAATGACCTCGGCGTACAATCCTGACAGTTTGTTTTAAGAGTGCACTTACATTTATAGAAGGATGTGAAGTTGTTCCACGATTTGTTGTGCTGTAGTATGCACACTGACCTGAAAGCTTTCTAAAATTAAACCCTGCTTTTAAATGCGGGAAACTAAAATCACCGCCAATTCCATAATTCTGACTACTCTACATTCCTTATCTAATCATACTACATTCTTTATGCAATCAGATTTGATATTTCTTCGTTATACGTCATGTAGGTCACTGGAACAGTTTTTCTTTCTTTACTATCCAGTTGTTGACTCAATGGTAGTACAAAGACCATTAATGCATAATAGACTAATATAATTCGAAAAGTTAAGGAAAAATCCAGCTTGGAGCGGAAGGTTTGTTGGAGTAGGCCTAGCCCCTAGCCGTTCCCTATGGTGGCTATGGAGAGAGGAATGCATTTAACGCAAACTTACTGACATAACTGTTGCAAATGAATGAAGCTGGAGGGTTTTATGACTCGAAATCATTTTAGGCAAATGAAAGTGTTTACGAGCTAACCGAAGTAATATTCATCTGTAGTCTCCAGATAAAGCTCACAATTATAATGTCAAATTATATTTACATTGTTTCATGATGGTAATAGTTTTTTGCGATACTCGTGTGGGAAGTGTGTTTTATCAGTACCGAGGGAAATGAAAAAAAAAGAAAGAAAGAAAAAAAGTTGAGTTTCTCCTCTTCCGAGATTCTGTTATACCCTGCTACTTTTAAACTGTCGTCATTGTATAGACATTTTATACTTTACTTATCTACTCTTATACAATTCAACGGCCCTAAATAGCGTGCTTGCTCGCCCGCTTCGTGAGACATCGGGTATACTCGGCGATGTTCGTCTCTCGCAGTCTAAACTTTCATGACGACTACAAAATTAGGAAGGAAAACCGTTTCTTTATTATATAAGGCCTAAGTGAAATGAACACAATGAACAAATATTCTAATTTTATTTTTACTTACAATTTTCATAGCTCTGAACCACAAACATTTTTAATAATCTACCAGTGTAATTTTCTTAAAAATCCTGGAGTCAATGAATAATGGCCGGCGAAGCCGGGGGCAACAGCTGTAAAATATTGATGGTTTTATCTCTTGAAGTATCGCTGATAATAATAATCCAAACAAACCATTCCTTCCCTTGAAACATTATATAATTTCTGAAAATTACACTGAATTGATAAAATAAAATTCACATCATATTCATGTCAATAAACAGCTGAGAAACAATACGTATTATGTGTTCACAGGTTCTTTGGAACTGCATAATCGATTCTCATATAGTTTTCCCAGGGGGCGCTTTCATGTCGTGGAATGTACTCTAAAGCAGGAATTTTAGCTGTTTCATTAATTATTAATGGCTTAGTTCATGGGTGCGCAACTGGTGCACATTGTGTCACTGTGCGATAGGGGAATTTCTCCCACTACAGCCGCCCTTGACGTCAGCATAAAGCAGTTTCGACGTGACACTGAACATGAAGAGCAGGTTTCTTACGTCACAGGAGGATGGGGGGACTAAAACGTTTCCCCTCAGTTGCTCACCTATGGCTTAGTTTATGAATGATTCCCGTGCAAGTGTTAATAAATATAATGCTTTAATATTTATTATACTCTTAATTTTTAATTTTTAAAAGAATTATCGTGGCGAAGCCACGGGCACCTCCTAGTCTTTTACATGCTAACAGGTCTATAGGCATGGGACAGTCACATTTTCTCATAATAAATTCTATTGACTTGGGCCAGGATCGATCCCGCGATCTTGAAAACAGAAAGTCAGTAAAATGCTACCAGTTCATTTAGCATTTATTTAGGACTATATTACGCTGATTTGCTAATTGAAATGATTGGAGAGGAGTAATTAGTAGAATTTTATTCAGGCAAAATTTTTAAATTTTATTGGCATTTGTACGTTGCAGTATTAATGTTATTAGACCGGTAACAAGCGACGCATCGAACAAAACGTCCGGATTTGACTGTGAAGTTTTAACGAGGAAAGAAGTTAATTAAAAAGCAATTACTGGCAAGCGCCACCAACTTAGCAAATCGATAAGCTGTGAGTGCATGACCTACCGCGTAGTGGCATTGCAAATATCTGGAAGCTTAGCAACCAAATTATAACAAGCCAAAATATTCTTAACTCTGATTTCCCAGAACGCCTATTCTGGTCACGATAGAAAAGTTAAAGCCATTTTATCTCACAGAAAGGGTTTCTAACGTAATTGTATGCTATCGTTACATCCCAATGTGTCAGTGAGTCAGTGTGCCAGTGTATCAGGGGTAAATTAATGGTGTGTTTGGTGCGTAGTTTGCGTTTGATACCCAAGGTTACTAAGGATGGATATAAAATTAGAGAACCAACAACCGAAGAACTGATCAGTAACGTCATCACCGCACTCGGCACAATGTACTGTCTAAGTGAAAATTTAAATAGTAGATTTGAAACTGAAGAGATCCGTATTCTGTGTTAAATTAATGTTTCAAATTTAAACTCAAATTTAAATAATAAGATTAAAAAATACCTTTCCTAATAATTTAGGTAACTTTCACAAGAAGCGAATCACAGTTTTTATTAAACCCGCTTTTTAGAAGAGCTAACATTTTAAGACACAATTATTTTTCTAGCCAACAAGTTATAACTTTCTCACTTCACATTCTGATACAAAAATAAGAGACCGTATTGCAGGGAGTGCGTATTCAGATTTCTCAACCTCATTCAAAGGAATATTGTTCACCATGTTAGTCTTAGAGCCTTTAGCGGTGTAAATTATAACTTCCTTATAATTTCAGATAATTTTTAGATACGTTTCAAATAAAAGTTGATCGTATACAAAATTGAAACAAAATCGTTAGAACCATTTTTGGGAAAATTAAGATAAATAAAAATTTTTCATGTAAAATGGCAAAAGTCTGGGAAAGTTCTTGCCAGTCTTCCCCCAAAGATATCCAATCGAAATACAAAATTTTCTTTGGATACGATTTTTTATTCTCGCGCTATTCTGTTCACAGACACACACACACAGACATAGGTCTGAAAATTTTATTTGTAGGTTCAGGGGAGTCATTGAAACGTAAATGTATGCTGAAAACTATACATTGAATTTCACGGTCGAACACGTATTTCTCCACTTATAGTAGTAGAGGAAGTAAAAATGGTTAAATTTTCAATAATTCCACGGTCTTCTCGCAAAAATGTCGGAACCAACTGAAACAAAATTTGACAGGAGAAGGGGAAAACCTCTTTTTTATCCTATAAAACTGGATTTTGCTGGTCTTTTACTACAAGGAAGAAAATAACACTTCATGAAGGCACATACATAACTTACACAATTATATTTACACGTAATCAGAATGCTTTATGCAAAATTTTTGCCGGATTGTCTGCCGGCAAAGTATATAATACGCCTAATCCCGCAATTTTCCCCCGCTACCTCTGTTTAATAATAAAGACAATGGTGATAATTGATTGAATTCAGATCGGAAGAACAAAATAGACTGAAAGTATAAAGAGGATATGTCGATGGAGTAGAATTGAGAGTAAATTTGTATAACAGTTTTAAAAAATGCAAACAACCAAATATCCTGAGCTGAAATTATTAACAAAATCACTTTGTACGAAATAATTTCTACTATGTATCACAAATATTTAGTGTTGAGTAACTCATATCTTTAAAATGTATTTATACTTTCGAAATAGGATAATTTAATAGTCTGCTAAATTTGCTATACGAGATTCGTTATCATTATATTCTGATAAAATACGTTTCCGTAAGAAAAGAAACACATTTTCTGAAATCAACATTCTATATTGAATTATGGTGTAATGAAAATTTACAACTGTGATTATGTAGTAGGACTTCTTTGTATGAATAAGACAGGCTGCTGAGAAAATTAGGTTGCAATATCATTGGTAGGTGAGTACTTACTGTAACAAGTACTTCAGTTCTGCTTTCATTTTTTCCGGTAAGAATATCCTGTGTTTTAGTTCGTAGTTTTGTTCTTTCAGTTTCAAATGTGTATTAATTAATAAAGTCTTTTCATCTTGTTCCCATTTAACACTTTGCCTAAACGGTACTGGCCATTCTGTATAATGCCTAGGAATTGTATAGAATGCCTAGGGAACGTATGTAACATTTTCACAAAACTTATATTTCATAGTTTGCCTAAAACCACCAGGCATTCTACACATTACCTAAGCATTCTATAGAATACCGGGATTTCACACAGTGCCGTGTAACATATATAACAAGCATATACCCTTCGATACCAAGTTTGTAGATACTGTATTTTAATGCATAAGGATTGTAAATGGAGTTTTAATATAATAATATGTTTTTAACCTTAGAAATTAATAGTTATAAAATATTTGGGTAAATACACAAGTCATATAATAGACAATTCAAAACTGTGAAACCTACATTTTATAGTACTGATTTTAAATTATCATTGCCTACATATGTCAGTAACGTACTGCCTATGCATTTAGACGTGAACACTTGCATGTAGTGATGAGCGAGACCGGTCTTGGTCTTGGTCTTGCATAAAATGCAAGAACGAGACCAAGACCAAGACTGCATCTGCGTTAGCAAGACCAAGACCAAGACCGAGCATGCAAGAACGAGACCAAGACCAAGACCATGCCTGCAAGACTCCAGCAAGAACAAGACCGAACCGCAAGACTCTTGCAGTCTTGCTACTTGAAAAAATGTGTTATAAATGCTCCATTGTGTATGCAGCGAACCAGCGATCGCTATTCAAAGGCACCGCGGAATCGCTAGCCGGGGCAGTCCAAGGCTAAACTAGGATTCGAGACAATACAAACTTCAGGGACAAACCGGAGTTGTCAATGTGACGACAGGGCAGAACTAAAGGAAGGTCAGGAAAGATTTCCTCCAGGAAATTCCCAATAAGCAATAAATCAGGTCAGTCATTCAGTTTTATGGATCTTTTGAAAACATTCGAACCTCTCAGTTTCCAACACAATTCTTTTAAAAGAATTTGCAATATAACGAAGCATCAATACTTATAACTGTTATATGTTACAATTCTATTTCATATTTAATAGGGCTGTACCGATTAATCAACTAATCGGCTCGATTAATCAATCAAACATTTAATCGTCGATCATTTTCCGATTAATCGGCTTAGTCGAATTCTGAAAAACGTTTCTCGAGAAATGGGTCAAATGACCAAACTCCTTTCTCTCACTTCTCCGGCCTTGTCACATCATGTGTCATTCAGCCTATAGTGTCCAAACAATTCCCGTTATTCAGAAACCTGAAGGGCAGTTTAGTCAACAAACTCGCGTGTCTCAAGTCTTGGCTGAAAAAGTAACCGGAAATGTAAGTTTTGTATATATTTTTTAAATAGTTAACTAATAATGATATTCATTAATTCAGGATTTCTTCTGATTATGTGTAGTGTAGTAGTTATTAAACGTGTAAAACAATATTAAATGTACACTTTGGTTTCGTTTAAAATATCGACCTGTTTGTCGATTAATCAGTCGATTAATCGATTAAAGTGAAGCGTTAACTCGATTAGTAATTTTAATTGACTTTCAGCCCTAGTATTTAATATTAAACAGTGTGTTATGAAATATTAATATTAGATTATTTAAAGAAAAAATATAGACCTACATATATATATACTTTCAAGATGCATAGTAGCTATTTTAGGCTAAAACCTTCTTTTTGGGAAAGTTGGAGTGAACCAGTTTTCTTGTAGGCCTATTGGAACGCGAGGGTGTTGAACTTGCACGTAATATATACTGATCAGATTATGATTTATTCACCAACTGTTAAAATTCGGCCATATAGTTATTTAACAACTAGATTTTCTGACCTCTGTCTGGATTATAAGAAAACTACGACTGAGGATTTGAAATTTTTCATACATAAACCCAGGCGCGGTTCTAGCTATAGCTCACAGGGTCACGTGCCCCCCCACCCCCATCCATTTTGAATATAAACTGTACTGCATTTATAGTAACTAATAAAATAACGTAACATCTATTTCAAACTTCGCGCTTTTGTTTTGCTTGTCAAGTTTGGCAACATAGCATGGGTCGAATTTCGTTTGTGACCGGCCGACTCTCATCCCCTTAACATTTTCCTTTTCTAAGCTGACGGAATGCAGGGAGGGGTTATGGCTAGTTTAGTTTGTACAGGGTCACAGTATTTTTGCGACTTCACACGAATTGGCGCTGTATGCACTCTTGAATGCATATCCGCTAGATGGAGTGGTATGCACTATTATTACTCTATATTTGAGAACATATTTACGTATTGAGAGGACAGAATATAGCCAGGGTATCCCCCTCAGAGTATCACAATACAATAACATCTTACCAGAAAAACCTGTCCAGTTTGGAAGGGCGAGTGCAAAAAAGCTGTTTTCCTACCCCCTTCCGCATCTCAGGTAGGCTAAAGCTGGAAGATTTCTCATGTTGAGTGTTATAGTGCGTGCTTCTGAATTTTTCCTTAGTTCGTAAAGTATTTTTTATATAGTGATAGTGAAATGAATGAGATAAGATGCTTACAAAATAAAATTCTAAATTTCGAGGAGCGGTTATTAGCCAAAGAACTAGGACGGCCTAGAACGGAGCTTACGATAAATCTAACATATGAAGACAAAAACAGAGTGTACAAGAGGAATTTCAATAAAAATGTACCATATATAAAAAGTGGAAGTGGATGTGCGGGTGTCCGAAAACTAATGCAATATTCTGTATTTTGCATATTCTATTCGGTGGAGAAGATGCATGGACTAAAAACTGGTGAACATTTGCCCGATAGATGTAAGAAGCACAGTTTGTCAAAACGTCATTTAGGCAACGAAATGAGTCTCGCTGTCTTAGGGAAGGCTGATATCAGGGTGCAACTTGATGATGGGTATAGAACATGACTGTGTCCGTAAGCGTAATGATCTTGTTGACAAAAACATATATTTCGTCACGCATTCTTGATGCCATAAAATTTTGCGGGGAATTTGAATTGGCCTTGCGTGGGCATAATGAGACAGCGAGTTCTGATAACCCAGGTGTTTTCGAAGGTCTCATGAACTAAACCGCGACACTTGGCAAAATCCTGAAGAATAGTAATGTTATACAAAAAAATGAGACAGAAAGGTAAGTTTTAGCTTAAGTGTAAGTTATGTTTTCCTCATAACATTTTTGGTTGATATTTGTATGTGACCCACCCCTGTGGAACCTCACGAGCCGCCACTGCATAAACCTCATAACACCACTGCCGTGCTAAGTAAAAGTAAAGCAAAGCAATCCCTATACAGGCCACGGAGGCCCAGAGGGTTCCAGGAGGTTGAGGCTCCCAGATTTTGAACATTCGGCACATGAAGGTGGTAAGGTTGTCAGCCTTACGCACCGGCCGCCTTTACCCCCAGGATTGCTCCTGGTACTCATTTCTGTTAGAGGCTGAGTCGACCCCAGGGCCATAGTGCCACCAGAAGGATTAGGCCAATTGAAAAATTTCAACGAGCTCATCGGGAATCGAACCCGCGACCTTCCGGTTTGCAGCGCAGCGCCTCAACCACTACGCTACGGCGTACCCCGCCGTGCTAAGTAGCCTATTTTATTAACGATTGTACCCTTTTTATCACTATTTTTAATATTCATAGCCTACAGTTACGTATCTGATTATATTGTAGACTATATAGGCTTATATTTTGCTTGTGTTAGATTGGACATTAGAAATCTAATGAAAACAACAATGTTTTTGTATTACTAATTATGTTATTCACACATAACATAACATATAATGTGATAGTGTTTAAGTTCTTGTTAATCTGAAAGATATAATCATCGATTTTGTGATGTTGTTGTTGACAATACTGTGAGACACTGTTTGTAGACTGAGTAAAAGAAATTATTAAATAGCCTAAATAAAGTATATATTACTGTATAAGTTAATTCTACATTAAATTGTTCTGTAGAATAAATATGTTTTAAAATCAGAGTTGTTAACATTTCATCGAACAAAATCTCCTAAGTGTCACTTTCGTGGAGGGAAAACAATCTTTTATGCATAAAAAATAATACAAAGTCAACACTATTTTAAGTAATACACAATTACATCACAGAAATTTTATAAATGTACATGTAATTACTCGTTAAAGTAAACTGTTGCAAAAAATAACTTCAAATACAGTTTCTTACCACTCCTGTAAAATTTCATTCTTTGCACAAAAGAGATTTTTCAGCGGCAATGACTATTTACTGGCACGAAGAGGAGTTATAGTTTTTATGACACAATTAGTTGAAGGCCCGATACTTTAGGGAAAGTAGATATTATTTTATGGGCTGGCGGAGATCTTGAAAATGCAGAAAGGAAAGAATATCTATGTTATAAACCAGAACCATGGTAGGGCTACATGAAAGAGAAATATTATTTATTGCTGCCTATGGTTAAGGTTTTTGGCATTAAGATTTACTAGCCTGTAGATCGCACAATTTGTAAAGAGTCTGCTCAAGGATTTGTTACTATATTATACCCAGTTTTACAGTTTTAAACAGGTCAGATGGAATGTCTACCCTATGAAGAAATGTTTTAAATACAGTACTTCATATAGCCAACATGCTAGTACTATTTCTTATCTCCATAGCCGTTCATTTGACACTGTACTGTAATAATATGAGCCTATCTCTAGAACTTACTCTACTAATTTCTTTCTTTTATTTTTAATCTTATGCTTCTGGTAGAAATAGATTTTTCTTGGCCCGCGGTTATAAATGTATTGTTAGCACAGCTTTAATAAATAAATGAATAAGTAAATAAATAAAACTCGGCAAAGTAAAATAATAGTGCAAAATACAATTTCCTAATCCGCGAAAAAAGTTGAAGTTTAAATCAAGGCGGTTTTAATTTCCTTCCTGGTTTTAATTCAGGACGTTTGGATTTTAAGTCGCGTATAAAACTGACCTCTGTAAAGTGGTAAACTGATATAAAAAAAAGTGTGCGTGAAACGCCACGCGACAGTGAAACTTGTTTCATTTTTGGATTTTTTAATTTTTTATTTCACCACGCCACTAGCTCGAAGCAGTAATAGCCCCCACTCAATGCCTGAATCCTTTCCTCCGTGCGCTCTCGTAATGTTTAATTTTTTTATTTTTGGATTTTTTAATTTTGGATTTTTAGATTTTTTAATTTTGGATTTTTAGATTTTTGGGTTTTTAAAATTTTGGATAAGCCTAATCATTGAGTTGTTTGTTTTCTGTGCAGTCCATTCCGTCACAGCCCCACTAATTGCGTGATGATTTTGAACAATTTCGTGACTATTTTGTCCGTAACGCAAGTTTGGGTTATCTCTCGATTTACTCCTAGCAAGGCTAAAGAAGTTTCACTTCAAAAAGTGCCAGTATGATTTTATTAATCAGTGATAAACGCAATTATGATAGGCCCTTGCAGAAAAGTTACTTTTGTAATAGATCTCAGAGTTAAACTCCAAAAACAAATTGCGCTGGCAATAATAATAGTGATGCAACAGGCCTACGATTCGCTGATATGTCTGTTTCAAGTTTAAAGCAGCCTTAAAGGTTATGAATGAATAAAAAGTCAATATGAAATCTATATATCAGGAATTACATTAGGTATATTGCTGCACAGGAACGAATATGAAAAATACTCACATTAAAGTATAGCCTTATGCAAATATCGGTAGTCTTCGTATCCATAGAATGCACAATAGAATACCAATATTCAACGGATAGTTGTTATAAATCTTTTATTTACATTATTAAGTGCCAGTATGGTACTTTATGAGATTGTGTGTGGGGGACGAAAAATGTCTGTCCGTCTGTCTGTCCGTGTGCCTGTACGCGCCATAACTCAAATACGCTTTTTCGGATTTTCATGAAACTAGGAAAACACATTTATAACATCCATGGGAAAAATCCTATTGATATTGAACCAAATCGGTTCACCGGTACCGGAGTAATGCCCAATTTAGTGCCTATTTTAATAGATTATATTAGAAAGGCGCCATAGCTCAAATACACTGTATCGGATTTCCATGAAACTTGGTATACACATTAATGAGGGGCATGAAAAGTGCCCTATTGAATTTGAACCTAATCTGTTGACCGGTACCGGAGTAAAATCCAATTTAGTGTCTACTTTAAAGGCGCAATAACTCAAATACGCTTTATTGGATAATTATGAAACTTCGTATACGCATTTATAGTGTCCATGGGAAGACGTTTATTAATATTGGACCAAATCGGTTGGCCAGTACCGGAATAATGCCCAATTTAGTGCCTTTTATGTTAATATACAAGAAGTCGCAATAACTCAAATATGCTTTATTGGATTTTCCTGAAACTTTGTATACCCATTTATAATATACATGGGAAGACGTCTACTGATAATGGACCAAATCGGTAGACCGGTACCGGAGTAAAACCCAATTTAGTGTCTATTTTAAAGACGCGGTAAATCAAATACGCTTTACCGGATTTTTATGAAACTTGGTATACACATTTATAATGTCCATGGGAAGACGTCTATTGATATTGGATAAAATCGGTTGACCTGTTTCGGAGTAGTGCTCAATTTAGTGAGTATTTTATGGTAATATACGTATTCGAAAGAATTTGTAAAAAAATGAAAATCAGTTATCTTGACAACTGTGACTTTATAAGGCTTTGGAAATTAAAATACAGGAAGCTATGACAAAAAACACTATTGCTTTACATGCCCTTATCCAACTAGACGTTAAACTGACCCAGGTGGCCGATCTGGTAACGTCTTGGCCTCACATTCTGGAGTCCATGGTTCAAAACCCGAAACCGGCCAATTTGACTTTTTTTTTGTATTTTTATGTGAGTGTGCGATTGTCAAGATATCACAAATCTGTACAGTTCATCTGATGCTGGAAGATTTTAATCTCATTAAAAAGAACTAGAGCTTTGTTCTTCCGTAAGCCCTGCTTAATGAATAAATCTGGAGCTTAACTTGGAAATCAATTTTTAAAAAAATTCTGCATATCATAATTGCAGTCTTAACTGATTAAACAAAAACATACTGGCACTTTGTTACATCAGTTTACCTAATTTTATTTTAATATATTATGGGCATTGGAATAATATTCATTACAAAATTAATATTGATATAATCGTTATTTCGGTACCTGTCAACCGATTTGGCCCAAATTCAACAAATTTGTACCCAAGAACGTCATAAGTTTGTATACCAAGTTTCATGAAAATCCAATAAAGCGTATTTGAGTTATCCGTGCCTTTGTGATATATTACCATAAAAGGCTCTAAATTGGGCATTATTCCGGTACCGGCCAACAGATTTGGTCCAATGTAGTCCAATGTAGTATGCCAATCTTGTCATTTCTTCAATTTAGAAAACTGTAGGCATTACTTTAAATTCACCATCATTATGATTGTATAAGGAACTTGGGTGTCCATGAGGGAGAGGTAATTAATACAGTATGTTCACACGTTAGTGGGTCAATTTGATATCCCGGCCTTAGTGGATTAACCGAACCGGATCATTTGTCCCGAGGGTGTTTTAGCCCCAGCCCTCACTGTGTTCCTATCACACGACAAGCCGTGTTCGTATCCCTAATCAATACCCAGGCTTATTTGTAATTTGTATGTTCGTATGTTAGTGTAAAACCAAAGAAGTATTTTTAAAATTACACGAACACATAGTTTTCAAAGGAATAATGGTTGAAGTTTATGTGAATAGTATTCTGTATGAGCAATATTATTGTTTACTTTAACGCTATTAAAAGCCTATGTTATTTCCTTTCTTAATTCAGAGGGATACTTCCATTATATAAGAGAAAACAAGAAATTTACGGTATAAATTTAATAAAAAATTTGTATTCAATTTCAAATTTGAGTGGTAATTCAATTATATGCGATTAACTCAGCCAATATAGGCTTACCATTAATTAAATTATAGGCTTTATGATTCTAAATTATTTCTGAAAACGAATTACGTTGTACATATCCAATTATAATAAATAATTTTAAAAGTGTGATTGATTGTTTTTATATAGGCCCTAATTTATTGATTATTTATGGATATAAACCATGTAAAAGCCTATAATTTAATTAATGGAATTGTCTATTAGCAGAGTTAATAGTCTACAACTGAATTAGAAAATATGAGGTTTCAAAAAGAAGTTAATCAGGAAGACAAACTTGTGTGGAATAGAGGGTCAGTCAATGGTTTTCTATTTCCAAACTCGTGGCTTCGATCCACACCCCTGTCAATATGTGTATGTAAGTTTATAGTCATGTAAAGAAACTATGGGACCTAGTTCAGGCACATCCTCTACAATAACATGTTTAACAAACTTCATTAGATAACCATAACAAACAAACATAATACTGTAACCATAAACGAAATTAGGTTTTATGAGTTTTTACCTCCCTTTTAGAAGGACTTACACAACAATGCCTGTAGGGCAAGGGGAGAAACTCTAGGTCAACAGTAGGCGTAACGAGGAACCAATTTGTCGCAGGGCCTCCTCCTTGGACAACCTATGACAAAGAACAGGACATAAAACACAATATCAGTCCTGAATTCAGGAAGGGGATTTCTCGGCCAGGAATTGGAGCGGTAACGTTCCTGCCATTCACTCCGTCTACCCGTACCGCGGCCGCACTCATACTAAGTTATAAACCGCCAGTAGCCTATTATGAGCACATAGGCCTAAGATAAGTTTAACTTTTTAACAGGTTTGCGATATTTGTACAGAGAAAGGTTATTTTCACTATGCATGTACAGTAAACATTATATTTGTGCCGATGGGAACCGTTATAAATGGAAAGAGATTGACCACCATGCAAGAGAGATAAAGCTTAGCGCATGCGCACAACCTTCCACCCACGCTAAAACCCCTCTACAAACATAGTTTTACACGTTTCCTTTGAAAAAGATGGTGTTAGTGAATATCAACAATTTGACAGTGAAGATTGCGCATTCTCTAGAATAGAGGAGTTATAGGTATTTTCACAGTACTGAATGATTCATAATTATAATATACAGAGCATACACGTATTTTAAACACTTGTTATAAACTATATGTATCTATAATCAAGAACCGGCTGAAGATAATAGTGGAGAACGTCATCTCAGAGGTCCAAAATAGATTTCGTAAAGGAAGAGTCTGTACAGATGGTAACTTATATTTAGTATTAACCAATTATTGAGAAACATGGTGATATAACATTTGTAGACTTTGAAGAAGCCTTCAATAGGATCAAAGGAAATAAATTTTGTCATTTTATGAATCGGAAAGGTATACCGTAACATTTAATAACAGTAATAAGAAGTTTATACTTGGATAACAAAATAATGATAGAAAAAGGAATAAAGAAAGACGATAAAACAGCATCAATCAACAAAGAAGTGTGACAAGGTTGTCCCCTCTCGCCGCTGATCATTAATATATATATATTGACGATGTTATTAGAAAATGGGAGGTACAATTAGAACTAATTTAAAGTTAAGAATACGTATTTAGATGCAATTTTATTTGCAGACGACCAGGTTCTAATTTGTGGTTCAGAGGACAATCTGCAAAAGGGCATATACCAATTACACAATTTAGTAAAAGGTATACATTAAACATCAAGGATGCTACACAATAAGGGCAAAAATTGTATTAGAAGGAAAAAGATAGAACAAGGAAATAAATTCAACTATTTAGGATTAATAAATTTCATTACTTCATTTAAGTTCAATTATTTAGGCTGCAATGTCTCGTATATTAAAAACGAAGATGTGTTAAAGAAAATATCTTGGGGAAGGTTGCCTATGTTGGACCGATTTTACATTTTGTTACCCCACGCCTTTATTATGTATTTAATTGATACAAAATATATTGTACAATAATTTACATTTTATACACTTTCATCTGGTAGTATTATATTTTGTATGGATATATATCTCCAAAGCCTACAATTTAAAATTTAGAAGTCTGTAATTGGTCCAAATTAGGAAACCGGTTGCTTAAGTTGGACCGATGGTAAAACTGTGAGTAAAAAATAATAATTGTAATATTTTAAAGAACCTGTATTTTAACAAAGTTATTAGGCACACGTGGCATTTAAAATAACTTAGTTAGGGCCAATTATACAAAACCATTAATTATAATTTGTAAATTAGAAGCTAACTGTTTTGTACTGATAAAGTGCTTCAAATAAGAAACAAAGAATAACCTAGAAAACAAATTGCATAAAAATTTAAAATGTACCAAATATACCAAATCTGCCTATACGCTGAGATCAAGAATGGAAGTTATAGTGGTCCAAATTATAAAACACGCAGTGGTCCAACTTCGGCAACTGGACGCCATGTAAAGAAATATGATGCTACAAGGAATCACAAAATGTAAAACTAATTTTACGATATCTAGTTATTAACTAATGAAAGGCAGTTTTAAAATATTATGTAGGTAATTGTTTTGCTTACTCTTACTCTGCACAATAGCTTATAATTTGTAGCGCGACTCTTGTTACACAAACGAGAACACCATAATTACAGTTATTCTTTCTTCAAAGGCTGCATCCAACTGACCGTTGGATCACGCGTGCTTGACAACATTTCTCACCAGTAGAGCCAACTTGAAGGTTTAAGTTACTAACACATAGCGAAATATGAAGGAGGTCCAAATTAGGCAACGGTCCAACTTCGGCAACTCTCCCCTAAATTTAACTATATATGCAGTATAACAAAGAGAAAACTTAAATTTACTAGGAAAGGAACAAGTAATGGCAGTATCCCTGTTGTACGGTTCGAAATGTTGGACGCTTCGTAAAAGCAAAGAAAGAAAAAATAGCAGCCGTGGAAACGAGATTTTTAAGGAGTATTAATACTCTATACTTTGTTAGGCAAAAAAGAAGTGAAAATATAAGAAGGAACTGGGTATTTTTAAACTAATTGAGAAGGTACACTAATATAGAACGAATTGGAAAGAACATGTGGAAAGAATAGAAGATTACAGCATCCAAAACTGCTATTAAATTATAAACCCATAGACAAGAGAAATATTGGCAGACCGAAGAAGAGATTGATACAGTAAATGTGTAATGCATGAGCCCGGAACAAGCCTTACGATGCTTAATCTCTGAAGATGATGATGTTGAAGAGGATACATGATGTGCGATGATTTTTGGGATAGGTGGTAGGAAGTAGCCATACGAATTCGTGAGTGGTCAGCATTTTACAATGAACACCGCCAGTTCACTTTACTAAAGGAGGAGGCTCGATGAGTATTCCATGCGATGACAACAAGGAAGGTGTAATGATGTGGAGATAAAAGGGGATACAAGTTCTAAATAAATTCAAGAACGTTTTAGATTGGTACCACGTTACGTTACTCTGGTGATTACGAAGACCGACTGCAGTCTTCGTATCCACGATTAAGGTTATTATTTTGGCAGAACAATTCTTAACTGTACAACACTAACGTATAGTACTTATACATCCATCTATTGTAGCGTAAGTCTTGCAAAACTTGAAGCCATCTCTTACTATAAGTCTTGTCCTCTCTTAATGCCTCCTTGAACCACCGCCGTGACAACATTCCTGAGTCAACCTCAGAATTGTTACGTCTCCTAACTCGATGTGCTTACTAGAGCTAAAATAAGCTAAGTTATCCCTGTACAGGCCACGAAGGTCCTTAGGTTACTGTAAGCTTGATGCTCCCAGATTAGAGACATTCGAAACTGGTAACGTTGTCAGTCTTAAGCACCGGCCGCCTTTATCCCCAGAATTGCTACTGGTACTCATTTATGTTAGACGCTGAGAGGACCCCAGGGCCATAGTGCCACAAGTAGAATTAAGCTAATGAAAAAGTCCCAGTGACCTCATTGAGGATAGAACCCGTGACCTTCCGGATTGCAGCAATGTTCCTCAACTAACTGGTAGGCTTGGGCACTGAGTGAGTGATTCGAAACAGTGTGTCGACTCACTGCTGTGTTCGTGTGATTCGACACACTAGATCCCAACTGTTTCGACTCACCGTCGCTGTGTCACAGTAGCGCTGTTTCTAAAGCGGATCATTTCCTTGCGGCGAAACATCTGCTGAGCCGTGTGTCGCTGTGTCCTGCGGTACTCGTGATTCATAACCAACTACAGATTGACACACGACACATTGGTCACTCTCGTCGCTTTTCAGTTTCAATGGCTTCTAGAAATTGGAGGACAGAGTCCAGCTTGCTTGGTCTGGTTCTCCCGGCCGCAGATCAGAACACAACCTTTATAAAATATAATATCCACACTACTTATCCTAAACTGACGCTACATACATATTTAACACATGTCGTGTTATTGAAGACGATACCGGTAAATTATATGTATTGCAACCCCAGATCTAACAACTTCTACGAATGATTAATGTTGGATTTCATAAGTTGAATTAAACATTTTATAAGATTTATTTATATGTATTTTAAACGATTAAACAACTGCATCCTGTTTCTCCTCACCTTACAGAGTTTTATGTCTTTATTCTGTGACGTCTGTGCAATCTGCATTTTTCTAAAATTGTAGATAATTAGCTTATTTTATTTATTTTTAACACATTAGTACGTGTGTGTAATTTCGTATGTCTCTCATCATATACAGTATATAAAATAAATAAATAAATAGGCTTAATGAAATTATGAAGTAACACGATTCAGCAAACACTCGAGTTGTAGAAAACGTTAGCCAATGATATGGCTCGTACTATCTCAAACAGCAAAATTTTAAGTGGTGTAACAGTGCCTGCTCCTCTGATTGGCTGTTACCCTGTGTTGCTGTGCCGAGAGCAGCTTAGCTGATTCGAAACAGTAGGCAGGGGGCGAAACAAGATGAGTCATGATGTGTCGTGATTCGACACACTGTTTCGAATCATTCCACTGAGCTGATCCAAATGTTTCGAAACAGTTCAGTGAGTCGTTTTTCCCAAGCCTACTAACTGGCCCAAGGCGTACCCCTCGATGTGCCTATTACTCAAAGCAAACACGGCACCTAGGATTCGTACATATAGAGATAGATACTATTTGCACGTCACCAGATTTCGTTCGCTACTAACAACAAACTACAAATCTGGCGCAAATCCACTACACTGCTTCCCGAAATCCTCGTAGTCAGGACAGAACTTCAGCGCTGGAAAATCCTTCTACTTCGACTAGGTTTGATGCCAGTTGTCGACCAAGAGCTAAGCTAACTTAGCTTAGCTTAGCTCACATAAAGTGAGGGATTTCATATATAGCTGTGCCGGATTTCACATGTAGTTTTGTCGGCACAACTACATATGAAATCCCGCACTGTATGAGCTAAGCTAAACTAACTTAGCTTAGCTCTTGGTCGACAACCGGCAAGAACCTAGCGTCTACGCCACCTCTGCACCATCATCGCGGTCGACTCATGAAGAATTACAGTCATTTAAACTGACTAATCATACCTACCTGTGTGGTCTCGTAGCTACGAATTAGCAGGCCCGTCTTCGATCCCCGGTAACTTCTCGGATTTTGCTGAGATAGGGAGGTCTGGAACGGGCTGCACTAATCTTCATGATTCAAATTAAGGAGCTATTTGATTGAAAAATAGTGGCTCCGGTCCTGGGAATGGTATGCTAAGCACATCCCCCATTTCTGCCATCTACCTATGGAAGACGACGCAGCGGTCGGATGGTAGGCCTCGGTTTTTCAGGGGTGCAGCTCTATGGCTACTCGTAATCAAGAAAATGTATCAAAATAATGTTATTATTTATTATTATAATTTGTGGAATATATCATAATCATTGAATTTAAAATTAGGTACTTTATGTAGTCCTATTAGATCAGAGAGTATCTAGTTTTGTTTTCAGAAACAGTACCTTCTCTTGTTTGCAGTGTCCTTATATTTACATCGTGTTGGCCTAGGTAGCGAGATACGTGAATGCTTGTGCGATGTAATATTGATGAGTGGGATATAATTAGTTTGCTGAAGAGGACGTGAGAGTGCAGCACTGGTTATGTAAATGGCACGGCCTCTCTGCTCCAACGAAGTTCTCTTATCTTTAAAGCTTTTGGTAAGAATTCTATTGAGTTTAAATTCTCATTCATTCTTCTGTATACTTCATCCCTTATCACACATGATCTCACTAAGCAGATTCTTCAAATTGTTTATAAAAGTTATTCGACAATTATAACCTATACTTACAGGTGAATTCTTCATTATAATTTTTCAGACAAAACTCGATTGAGCTACAATTAAATAATTTTTCTAAAAGAGCACAGGAAAATTTATAATGAAATTTAGATACGGTCCGTAATGTGGAATGCATAAGGCTATCTTTGGTTCTATCTTTGGTTCTTTGGGACCAAGCCTATTCTTGCAGATTGCTAATTTGTTAAGTATTTCCTGAACTGTTGCAGATTGATTAGAGGGAATGAGTTTAATTTTATATCCACCGAAATGGCAACTAAAAAGTGTATCACACTTTTGACATCCATTTGTAGAATGCGAAAACCTAAGTGTAAATTTGAAATTAATGGCATTTGAATACCTAACTAGAACCCTTCAAAAAGAGGTTATGATTTTGTACATAAATATAAATATAATAATGTATAGAAATAAAATTTAGGATTTCCAACTAACTGGATTTTTCAAATTTATATTAATAAATTTTATAAATTTGTATGCCTCCTGTGCACTGTAGTGTTCGTCTCTCTCTCTCTCTCTCTCTCTCTCTCTCTCTCTCTCTCTCTCTCTCTCTTTCTCTCTGTTTGTATGTTATAATTGCTACTATATAGTGTTCTGCCTATTATTATTTTTATTATTATTACTATTATTATAAGATATACCATATCTATTAATACAGGGGTGCCCAACCTCCAACCTTCATGACTCACCCCCCACAAACTTCATTGCTCACCCCCCAACCTGATTGACTGTCGACAAGGGCGCCCATGTAATATTTTCTAGGGGGTGGCAATTTTTTTAATTAATTAATTTTTTGTCGCTTTAACTTCTTGGGCCACTTTGTATCATTATAATTTATTAATAATATAATAAGTGCAACAATGACGTAGCCACAATATAATTGAAGGGAGGGTCGAAAGTGCCGGGGAGGTTTGGAATACCCCCCAAAAAAGGGAATCCGGGGTCCATACCCAGAAAATTTTCAAAAAAATTGAACAAATTAAAATAACATTTTACGCTATTTTAGCACAGAAAAACTAGTTAAGAAATTTGTTTACCATACTCTAAGACATGCCAATGTAAATAATCATTTCCTAAGTGGGGGGTCACCCCCGTAAAGTTTTTAAATATTGAACTAATGAAAATCACATTTTACGCTATTTTAGGACAGAAAAACTACTCTAAGACATGCCAATGTAAATAATAAAACAATGCCTAAGTGGGGGAGCACCCGCGGAAAGTTTTTAAATACTGAACTAATGAAAATCACATTTTACGCTATTTTAGCACTCAAAAACTAGTTAAGAAATTTGTTTACATACTCTAATACATGCCAATGTAAACAAGAAATTGTTACCTAAGTCGGGTGTCCACCCCCGGGAAATTTTTAAATATTGAACTAATGAAAATAACATTTTACGCTATTTTACCACAGAAAAACTAGATAGGAAATCTTTTTACCATACTGTAAGACATGCCAATGTAAACAAGAAATTGTTACCTATGTCGAGTGTCCACCCCCGGAAAATTGTTAAATATTGAACTAATGAAAATCACATTTTAAGCTATTTTAGCACTGAAAAACGAGTTAACAAGTTTGTTTACTGTATTCTAAGACATGGCAACTTAAACAAGAAATTCTTATTTAAGTTATAATACATATTACTATTTATAAGAAAAGTTAAATAACACATGGAACAGTGGACATAATAGGCCTACTCATTATGTTATGTAAAGAAAATAACTGCTATATCATATCTGACACACCAGGGTGATTCTGAAATTATGTGGAAATCTCAGCAGTGTACTTTGGAAAAAACAAAAATTTAAATTGTTAAGTTAAAGTTGTATTTTTAGTTTCCTTGTAACACTTTGAATACATAAAAACAGAAAACCAAGATCAAGGTTAGTAATATTTTATATAAAATAACAAGTTTTTTTTTCTTTCGACATGGAGGTGACACAGTATTCCATGGAGCTGACATGTTCATGATATTGACAAGAGAAGTTTGTGAGTTAATCACATTGATAAATTATTATTAAAGGTGATGCAGGGAAATCTGCTGCTGGTTTGAAAATATACATCTGCTTACATAAAAATTACATGGAAATGAAAAAAATTGTTTATTAAGCTCAATAGGCTCAATCCTTAAACTAAGTTACATTTAGTAGGAATCGCATCAAAAATATAATGGAAACGATTGTTGACTTTTGGTTGTTCAAGTATACAAATTAGTTCATCATACGCCACAACAGCCTCAGACTCTTCTGTGAAAACGAATTTGTTTTTAGAATCAGGGCACCTTTTCATAAATCTGACTTGAAAATAGTCTTCCTCAAGAGAGGTCACATTTCCCAAATACTGCTTAACATTTTTTTTTGCCCAACACTTCGACCACAACATAGTCGTTTAATTTAATGCCTGAGTGTCTCATGTGCTCATTAGCAGGTTGCATGCTTAGAATATTTTTATCTCCAGGACAGGAATAAGTTTTCATCATGTCTTCTTCTGATTCACTGCTGGGATATATTGTTCTCACCCAGTTCCTTCGACTTAGTCGATCATTAACTGTTATACTGTTAAAGAAAAACTGAAAGTTTGGTGATAACTAATTAGTTGAATTATATATAATGTGGCTGTCAATTTAATGTCTAATCAATTAAATATTTAGTTGCAATTTTAAAATAACATTTTTAATCAACATTAAATTAGCTAACTATTGAACTGAAAGACTTTTATATATTCTAAATTTATGTGTGAAAAGAACTGACTTTTAAAATATTTTATTTACTACTACTTTATTAATCTAGCTTGATATATAGAATAAATAATAATAATCTTAAACTGAAACATGCAAAAGGATACTGTTTGAAGAACTCTTAGCACTCTTGCCAATTTCAAATACTCCAATGTAGAAATGAGCACATTTTGAACCTGGTGCACATTCGTTGCAAGTCAAACAGCGAAGCTCTAGTCTGTCTTCCTTAATGCAGCTCCAGACAGCTTGATGCACTTGCATTGTACCAGTGAATGGCAGAATATTGGGTGGAATAAATGCATCAATTTCTTCTATTTCTTCTTTTGTTACTATAAAAAGTTTTACGTTTGAAACTTCCCTTGATAGAACTTTCACAAAATCTCTGAAGTTTGGTATGTCTGTCCCTTCACCAACTAACCTGTTTGCGGTTCTCTTTAATGTCCCTCCAATTCCATCAGGAGCCCCCTTTCCGTGGCCACTTTCAGAATAGTTCCAAGTTAATGCCATCGTACAGAACTTTCGAAGATAAGTCAACATGAATTGAAACATTGTCTTATTACGATATTGAGTTGAAGGACTGTCACTTAAAAAGTGGATAGTATGTGCTTCTGTGACAACAGTCTGGACATGTGTTAGTATCTTTTTAAGATGCGCACAAATTGCACTTGGATCATGACGTAAAGACTCTGACAAAGAACAGAATGATAAGACCCTGATATCCTCAGAAGAGTCTCTATAGTATACAACACCAGTATGAAGAGT
This sequence comes from Ectobius pallidus, assembly GCA_964059195.1. Classification (NCBI taxonomy): domain Eukaryota; kingdom Metazoa; phylum Arthropoda; class Insecta; order Blattodea; family Ectobiidae; genus Ectobius; species Ectobius pallidus. The sequence continues at coordinate 157,487,828 of CAXKWD010000003.1, read as the reverse complement.
CACTTGTTCGTGTGATCCTCCAAAGTGTACACTTTGTATTTCCCTAGAATATTTGCAGTCATAATTTTGGCTGAAATCTACATGTAGTAGAATTTCATTTTTTGTAAGCTGTTTCTTGATGTCACGCAATGCTTTATATTGATGGACAATATTATATACGTGTTGCATAAATTTAGGAATATTCTCAATCAGCTTACCTACTAGATCTTTAGTTGACATTTGTTTGTTCTCTTTGACAACCTTAACCATTTGCTTTTTATTTCCTCTGATAATAAGACTTATTTTTTTCCTTACCCACTGGTCTACATTTGTTACCTTATCTTCGAATTCTTGAATTATGATAACTTTTTCCAGGCATTTTTCACATTTTCTTCCCAAGCATTCTTCTTTGGTCTTTACAACATTTTCACAGCAAAGTGACTTAATCATCTGATCTGAATCTTGGTACTGGATAATCCTGAGCTGTTTTAACTTTGTGAATATCAAATCAAAGTTATCATGCTTCTCACAAACACAGGTGTTTCTCTTTTTGTAATCAGAAAAACAGACCCAAAATGGTCTGGATGCACAGAAAGTAGAATAAGGAACATTGTAACCGAACTCTACTTCAATTTTTTTGTGTAAACTCTTGAGACTTGCATTGAGTGTTCTCTTTTGCTTCTTTACTCCGTTTTTTGACTTAAAATCTTTTACACCAGGTTCAACTCTACTATTATCATCTTGCTCCAAAAATCTTACAACATCAGCTTTCACTTTCATTTCATTTCGTGTCATATATTTGGTAGATCTTTTAATAGCATCGAAAATGCCATTCTCAGATTCATTTAAACATAGTCTCTTCCAATATGACTTAATTTGAACCTTATGCATGCACTTATATTTCTTTATTATTTTTCCAGAAAGAACTAATCCAAATGCTCTTTTCGATTTTCTAGATTTGAAATTCTTTTCAAAATTTTCCTCAATCTGAGTTGTCAATGCTGAGCCAAATTCAAGGAATTTCCTAACTTTAGGTGAAACTTTTTCCCCTTTCAACATTGCATGTATCTTATGTTTTGGACTGTTTAAATTCTTATTTGCATTTATGAAACGCTGAAGTCTTTTTTTATATTTATCCCTTCCTTTTTTGAAATGTAACTTTTCTTGTCGCTCTTTATGAAGTACCTTTTCAAGCAATTTTATTCTTTTGTATGCCTTTGTTTTATTTCTATTTACAGCCTTGCGTCCAATATTCTTCCGACTGCTTCCTGCTCTTCCTATCATAGCTATATTATTCTGAATGCCAATTATTTCTGAATCATTATCACCACTTTCTGGAGGTGTGGCATTCAAGAGATGTTCCTGCAATTTTCTCTGATTTTTCATCTTCTCTCGACTTTTTCTTTTCTTTTGAACCCAGTTCTTTCTTTGAGCACGCTTCTCTCTATCAGTCAAGTCAGAAACAATTTTTATTTTTCCTTCTTGTTTTCTCCTGTAGTATCTATCTCTTTCCTTTCTCTTCATTTCTTCATACAGTTCAGGGTTTTCTTTAATCCTGTCACGCCTTCTTTGTTCCGATTCCCTCTTAATTTTTCTTGTTTTGTCAACAGCTGTGTCTTTTTTAATTTTCACTCGTGCCATTGCAACTATGAAAATAAAATAAAAATCTATTGTAGATTAAGTAGCCTTATAGATTAATAATATTAAGATGATAAGAAAAATATAAAAATATGGTTTATGTTGGTTTATATATCAATAGGTGTCACTTCCATGGATTACTGTCACCACCATGCTGCAATATTGGCACGGAGGTGACATCCATGGAGGTGACATATCTGAGGTGTGACTTAAAAGAATCCTAACCTACAAATAGCATTGCCATGCTGCTTGGATTTGGGATAAATATACACGATTAAGAACTGTGCATATACATAATTATATGTTATTTTGAAATCTGACTGATATAAAGAGGCCATGGAAGTGACATTCAATAAAAGTACCCAGCAATTTTTATAATTATATGTCTTACAACTAGAAGAATTGATAGCTTACCTCTTACAGCAAACAACCAGTAATCAAAATGGCTACCAACAACTTCTCCTCATGTATGTGTTCTTGATTCTGCTGCCTCCTAGTGGATTTTTATGGAATTTTTAAACTAGTCCATGTAGGTGACCATACATCTCGGGACAGAACTTTCTGAGTCCATAACAAAATATATTTTATTATTTTTCAATCCATTTTGCAAATAAAGAATAAAAGAAGTTCCCTTGATTAACTTTACTTATTTTATTAAGTTTTTCCACTTCTATATTAGAAGCAACAGGTACAATATTATGTTAAAATGCAAGTGGGGACATTCCATGGAGGTGGACATCCAGCACATTAAACATTTTTTAAAAATTTTTTAGTCATATACATTTCCTCAAATTCAGTTGGAATAAAGCAAAATGATACTTCTTAATGAGTATATTATATTTAGCTGACTCATACTTAAATTACTTTTTTCTTAAATTGCCAGGGACATGATTTGCCACGAAATTTCAGAATCACCCACCAACAAATCTTGTTTAATTAAATAAATATTTAAAAAATACAAATATAGAAATTAAGATTTTGACTTTTGAGGGTCCAAACCCCCTGGATCCGCCTTTCCTAATACACTGTGGATTCTGCCCCCATGTTGTCGATATATAAACTTCTACAAACTTTTTATGTCTCAACTGACTTTCAAATAATTGTCTTGAAAGAAAAACACCTGACTATAATGATTAATACACTATTTTTTTTTTCCTTTTCCTTGAGAGCTAGGGAGGCCGCGGCCCCCCCTTGCCCCCGGGTATGGGCGCCCATGGCTGTCGAAATTCTTCATCTTTATCTTGAAGATTCTGCTTGGGATTTACATAGAATAATATACGGTTTCCATTTATCTTCGCCACTGCTTTAACTTTCAGTAATCTTTTATTTTATATCTAAATTATGTTTCAGTTGATACGGATGTTTATTTCTGCAGTGATCTTGACATTTGTCATGCCTAATAAAGGAGTTGCACAATAATTCTAAACACTTATATTTAAATTGCTGTTGTTTTTTCGGCATTTTCGAGATGCCGAGATGGACTGAAACCAGTGGCCGTAACCTCAAGTTTCAAATTAATAATGCAGCATTGGTTATAGACAGATTTTTCCACACCTTCCCTCCCCTCCTTATAAGGTGGCACGTGCATTTGAGTGCAGTAAAATCACTTCCAAGAGTAATATTATTCTTGCATGCGGCATTGTACAAAAACTGTGATAACCCAGTAAGAAATAATACTCCAATTCTACCTGTGTGTGAGGGAGGTGGGTGCCAACAATGGTTCAGTTCGCAGTCGCCGCTATCGGCACAGAGTGATCGATTTCGTTGGCGCGGCAGTTGTTTACAAGCAAATGCGTTTCGCTAATTTATTGACTATTCACTTCTAAAGAATTAGAAGAGACCTTTTGATGTTATAAAACTTGACCGTTTTTATTTGTAACATATAAAACGCTCATTTTGCAAAAATTTTCAATACCCTCCCACAAAATTCATAAAACGGTAATATTTTGCCCCTCCTCCCAGAAATTTCAATGACGCAATCTGCGTTTTAACCCCCCCTGTGGGCACCCCTGGTTAATAGGCCATCTTTCTATATGGTAATTAGTAGCTACTCTGATGCGAACTGCTTTTACCGTTATATATCTGTCTACAAGTTAATATAATAAGATAACTATAGTAAATACAGAAAGTCCGGTAGCCCCTACTTACTAATAATTAACTACATGAAGAATTAAATCTGGTTCATATTAAAGAGAGACAGAACACAACAAACAGGCAATAGAAATTAGACCTACGGCTAATGCCAGGAAAGGTTTGCTGAATTTTATAGGCCCAAGAAGTCCAGAATTAAATTCACTGAGATTTTCCTTCGCCTGTATATTTACAAAAATGTTATATATACTTATTTACAGTATATGAGATAAATATAGAATTTCTTAAAATACACTATTACATGAAATATATGAATTTTATGATGGCCGTGAGTGTAAACAACCTCGAGCTATATCGCTCCGCCGACAAAGAATTAAAGAATATAGAAGAAGTGCTAAATCTAAACAAAACCTAGACAAAAAGTGGAAGGAGAATATTTTTAACTCTGTGAGTATAATTCAAACAGTTTTGAAATCCTACAGAGATGAACTGGATAAGAAGTCAGTCTATAGCTTGGAGCGTCAATCTGGGAAACAATCCTATTCAAACGCTGTTTCAAACTCTGGGATTAAACAAGACACCGGAAACAGGAAGACTAGGAATGTAGTGCTGATTTCCCCCAAAAATAAGGAAGACGTGCGAGACTCCGAACAGACCTTGAAGTTGGTACAGGCTCAAACCAGAAACAAACCCTTCAATGCTGGCGTAATTAGAGTACAAAAAACTAGAAATAAGAGTGTGATCCTTGAATTGAGAAGCCATGCTGAATGTGTCGACTTTGTAAACCACTTGCAGGAATCAAACTCTAATATAACAGCGAAGATTCCCGCCCGCAAAAACCCCCGGATAATAATTCACGGCATAGAGCTTGATTTGCCAGAAGATCAAATAATGGACCATGGACGCCATCTTGCAACAGAATTCGTGTGTGCAGCACTGCCTACAGGATTCTACACAACAAATGGAGAAACGCTTTGTGAGGCGGTCGCGAGATGGCACCACGCAGTATGCAGTGATTGAGGTAACCCCAGCCCTCTACCAGGCAGTGAAACGGGAAGAAAAGCTCTATATATTGGTTACCAGCGATGCAGCGTGAAAGACTATATTCCTGTCACTCGTCACAACTGTAGTGGTTACGGGCATATCGCGGCTGACTGCAAAGCACCCAAGAGCTGTCCCATTTGTTCGGAGGAACACAATGTAAATGATTGCAGTAAATCAAAAACTGAATGTGCCAACTATAAGTCGTTTAATGTAAAAATGGCATCTAGCCCATCTTTCACACCTGTTACTACAGCACATCAAGCCACATCCCCCACCTGCCCGGCGTACAAAAGAATTTTAGAAATCATTCAATCAAAAATCAACTATGGCTAATCTCATAATTTTTCAACAGAACTTACATAGATCCTTACCTCCCACTCAAGAACTTCTAATAAACGCTGGATTGGGTATGGACAATCACACCGTTAAATTAATATGTGCACAAGAACCGTATAGTAACAGAAATATTGTGAAGGGTTTTGGGTCTAACATCAATATATAGGATGCATCTACAGACTCAGAACACAGAGTGAGAGCGGCAGTAGTGACACAGTACAATAATGTTATAAATTTAGTGCAGTATTGTACTCACGATTGTGTTGTTGTATGCTTTAACTGGAATCAGCTGACATTATACGTGTGTAATATCTATATCGATCCAACTTGCGAAATTGACAGTGCCTTACTCCATCTAGAATCTATTTGCAATGACTTAAGGGACAGACCTCTATTGATAGTTGGAGACATAAACGCAAAGAATCAAGCATGGAGCGGTAATATAAACGACGAAAGAGGTAGGAAGTTTTACGATCTGTGCTGTGCGCACAAACTTCACATTATCAATGATGGGATTATACCAACATACAGCCGCGACAACAGCGAAAGTTTCATAAACATAAGTGTATGCAATGACAGTTTGTATCCTTTTATAAGGGAATGAAACGTGAGTGATAACGCAACTCTTTCGGATCATAAACTAATTGTTACATGCATTAAGGAAATAAGAAACTCGCACATGTTGAGTCCAAATGTGACACGAAAATATAGAACAAAAAACGTCAAGTGGTCTCACTTTGATGAAGCAGCATATCATAAATTGAAGGACTTTAACGAGAAACTAGCCGAACTCACTACAAAGAAAGATATTAATAGGTTTACTAATTTGACCAAAGATTCAGAAGTTGAATGTGCTTTTGTGATTTTCCAAAAGGATTTTGAAATTCATACTTAACAGTTCAAACTCCACAAGCACTGTAGTGTTTTCCAAGCTGAAATGTTAGCAATCAAGAAGTCCGCGGAATGGTGCATTGAGAGAAACAGAAGTGCACTAATCTCAAGCGACTCTCAAGCAGCTTTTTCACTTGAATTATGGGCATAGTAATTCTTAAATAAAGGAGTGTTGTATGCTTACAACTTGGCCTGATGATTATAAGGTATTGATCAATTATTTATCTTCATTAGAATTTTTCATTCAATTTAGTCTTCAATAGGATTGTATTAAGTTAAGAAGTAATGAAAAGCCGCATTCAATCCAGGAGTGGAATGGCCAAATGTCATTTTCTTACCTACCTTCCATAATGGCATTATTAAATGCTATCAGCCTATTCCTTTTCTCAGCGCTGTGAAAGCGCTGGCAGCATTTTTATTCCAAAGCTAAGTAATGACGTCATTGCTGCCACCAGTTTTCACAGCGCTTTGGCATCGGTTCCATCCATTGACCTCCATCTATTCTAGCTCAATGGTTCCATCAGCCTGTGGAGATAGTGCGTGGATCCATCAATGAATCTGATTGGTTCACGTAAAACTGCGGAGGAATTCAACTCTGTCCGGTGCCCGTGCTGCTGTCAGTTGATGACTTATAATTTAAAAAAAAAAATATATATATATAATTTTGTATGTATAGTTTGATGATAGAGGCACAGGAACAATAAAACTCCAAAATATTTAGGAAGAAAGGTAACGAGTATAGGCATAAAAACAATATTAGAAGCAATATTAGAAGTAGGCTACGTATATTCTGTTCAGATTATAAGAACTCGCTACCTCTAACTAGATGGTATGTTTAAAATTATTGACAAGCAGTTATATTATCCTACCTGATTTAATTTGATATGGTATTCGCTATTTAAGAAACCCTAGCTGGAAAATGTTTTATGTTAAAAATTGTGACACTTGTCAGTTGTGTTTGGATTTTATATGGAGAATTTCTTCCAAAAGTTTTAGGTTAGACGTGACGGGTACGGAAAAGGGGGATGTTTTCAGTTATAGTTATTACTAGGTGAGGAGACGTTTAGCTATGTCAATAATAATGTAAATTCTAATTGTTTGAAACCGTAAAACACCAATGCTTCCTGTAAGAAAATATTAGGAGCACTAGTAATTTAGTCGCCATTGATGGCAGCATAAATCCAGCAGTTTTGTTCCAATTCCGCTGCAGCGTGACGTCATCGATTGGCACCGGCCCGCTGTAAAGGCGCTCAGAAAAGGAATATGCTGTATGAGAAGCAAATCTGTCCTTCAGCAGATGAGGAAGCTAGCTGAGGTATTGAATGTGGATATTCCTTTTCTAGAAGAACCGTACTCGACAGTGGTTAGAATTCCATACGTGACTGGAAGAATATTATCTAAAGGAAATGTTCCTACATCGGTTATAATACAGTGGGTACCACTCAAGAGTTGGCCAATGACAAGTGTTTCTGGGTCGCGGCGGGCACAGCTCCAACTCCCGAGCGATCGGGCGAAATATCTACGCAAATATAGCCGCAATCGGTGTAATGATTCATGTTCTCACATTTACAGTTAAAATTACAGTGAAAATAACAAAGTACCTCATCACAAGAGATGTTGGAAATTTCCTCCTCTTGCATCCACACAATACTGGCACCTTTATAGGAAATTCCCTTTCACGCGCATAAGTTCAGCTTCCGAGTTCATTTCTCTTGTGATATTGTCTTTAAGTTCTTCTAACAGTATGTGAATATTATTTATGGGGAAACTTGAAAAATAAAGTGTATAAGTCGATTTCCCATACATTAGAAGAACTTAAAGACAATATCAGAAGAGAAATTAACTCTAGGCCTATCTCGAAAGCTGAAGTTATGCGCGTGAAAGCAAATTTCCTAGAAAGGTTCCAGCATTGTGTGGATGCAAGTGGAGGACATTTTCAACATCTCATGTGATGAGGTACGTGATTATTTTCATTGTAATTTTAACTGTAAATGTGAGAACCTGAATCATTACACCGATCGCGGCTTTATTTCAGTGTATATTTCACCCGATCGCTTGGGAGTTGGAGTTGTCCCTGCCGCGTCGCAGAAACCCGCGGCATTGGTCAACACTTGCGTGGGACTCACTGTAGTTCTCAATACGGGCGTAACTGTGACAAAACGAACGCAGTTCAATGATCAACACACTGCTGTGTGGAATTGCACAGGATAAAGTAAGATTGGTATTGACAAGTGTATACTTTCAAAGGATGAAATAGATCCTTGTCTGGAAAAAGTGCATGACATCTGTTCGACGTACACGCAAATTCCGGCCATCCTTTCAACTGATACCAATGCTCATTCTGAACTTTGGTTTGACGAAAATAAATAATGATAGAGGTCTGGCACTAGAAAAAATGGAAAGTGAAATTAATTAATTTATTATTAACGAGCCTAACAATCCACCCACCTACTTAGGATGCTCTTGCCAAAATGGTACCAACATAGATGTGACATTATCTAGTCTTCCAGGAGTCAAATTAGTAACTGGGTGGAAAGCAGGACAAGGGTTACGGAAAGTGATCATAATATAATCAGTTTTGAAATCAGCAGAAAGATGGAGGCACTATTGAGTATGGTGACAAAGCATAAGTGTATGCAGATTGGGAATTATTTCGTAATACCTTCAAACCTCCACAGATGACAGCATTAAATGGTTATGGTGATACTCTTACTAATGGGCGATGGCAGTAGCTAAACCTCTAAAGAGCTCAATAGTTAAAATCAGCGTTTTAACCCCCCCCCCCCCTGTGGGCACCCCTGGTTAATAGACCATCTTTCTATATGGTAATTAGTAGCTACTCTGATGCGAACTGCTTTTACCGTTATTTATCTCTCTACAAGTTAATATAATAAGATAACTATAGTAAATACAGAAAGTCCGGTAGCCCCTACTTACTAATAATTAACTACATACAGTCGTTCTGAGGTTTGGTAAAATAACTGACGGGGCCATGGAGATCCTATGGTTTATCTAATGAAAAAGGTTTTTGTGGACTCTAACGCATGTTCGTGTGGGGGAATAGGAACTCCTGAGTGTATGGTTTGGGAATTTGTTATAGATATATTATAGTAATAAAATAATTTAGATAATATATGCAATTATAAATTAATAAGTTACCAATGTACAGTGCATATAGAAGCCACTGAAAGGAATCCAGGACAGGGGTCAATAAGTTTTAAAGTATTAAATAAAATAAAATAACAAGTAATGGAAATTTTACCAAACATACTTATGTAAGTGAAGGTTACCTAATTTCAGGCCAAGTATCATTTTATATTTACAGCCCTATCATTAATTAATTATATATACACTTTCATACTTAATTCATTCGACTTAGGATATGACTATGGAAGATATTCACCCTAGTGGAGTCGTCATCCTAGTCTGATTAAACTCAAGTTTTAAGAGAGAGAAATAACTGAAGCAAATTTTCAATAAATCAAAAGTACAATTGAAACTAATTACTGATTTACTACCCGAACAAATCACGTCTTAAGAAGAGGCAGAAGTGAAACACTTTCCACCTCGGCATGGCCTCCAGTCATGATGATTACAATTATGCATCCACATGTATGCATAACCATACAAAGGCAGAAATAAATATCTAAGTCTTACCTATTCTTAAAGTCAAGATGTATGATCACCTACATGAATTCCAAAAGACATCTCCACTAGTCGAAGGATCTTCCAGAATTAACTCTCATTCGCACAATTCAATGTCTCTCAAATGAGCCCTAAAATCATTCTGCCCCTCGTGTATCCGTCGCGACCCTTCTCTAACGGACGCACAGCAGTGGCGGACATGCACAGTAGCCCCTTCCAGAATTCACGAACATTCTTCGTTCCTCCTGGAAATTGCTTAGTAGCTGAATTTACTGGAAATTTCTCAATACTAGTGTTACCTATCTGTTATTACGTAATGCCTACAACAACTACATCTAATTTACATTGCAGCACCCCTAGTAACTAGTTAATATTTAAACTAATTATGTCACTATTATTATTACTATATAGTGCTCGTTTGTTTCTTGTTCATTTTATGATCACTACAGCACCTCCTGGAGAACATTCCGCAATCTTGGTCATTGTGTTTTTTTGGGAAGTTGGGATATATAAATTCATAAATTTAAATTTGTGAAATTTATATAATGAAGAGTATTTTCCATTTGTTAAATGGTCAATTTAAAAAGTTGTCTCATAATATTTACCATGACATTGCAAACTGCCGTGCTATGAGAGAAGAAAGTAATAAATGTATGTTACTCCGTTTTTCCAAACTTTAAAAAAATCAATAAATTATTTTAATAACGTAATGTATAGTAATGATTTTACAAATCGGCAAAAACAAAAATGCTAACAGGTCAACCAAAACTACTTACAATACAAAAAATGACTGTTCTTCAATAACGAACCAGTTAAAAAAGTTATGTACATTTCCATATTATATAATATAAATTGGCCGTTTTTGTTGAATATCTTAAAACTAGACATTCATGACATATGTTGGTACAAAATACTAAATCGCTGATGACTTAATTAAACAGTAAACAAAACAAAATGGCTGAGATAATTACTCGTCCCAACGGGAGTTGGAACTTGGAATGTAAACGAGTACCTCGGACAGTTTTACACATGAGAACATTCAAGTTCAAAGAATTAAGAGAGTTAATAAATCCGTACTAAATGCATAAAATAAGAATGCAATAAGAATATGCCCATAAAATCCCTTGAGGGGAAGGGCCTCCTACTTACGTAGGGGTGGCTCTGTTATTGCTCACATGACAGCCATTCCGTGTGAGTAAGAGTGATTTACTATTTAAGGTTAATACTATGTTACACTTCACTACACTTTACTACTTCTTTCCTTAGGGTTTTCCATTGAACTCTGTCCCTGGCGATCCTTGTCCAGTCTGCGCCAGCTGCTGTCTGGAACTCATCTGTCCATCCGCACTTCGGACGGCCACTTCTCCTTCTACCAGTTCGGACGTCCCATATTGCCGTAGCGTAAGCCCATTTATCTTGTTGAAGTCTAGCAGCATGCCCTCCCCATTTCCACTGCAGATCTTATGCTTGCATTCCTACGTATTTTATTTTGGATCTGGCTCGTATTTCTGGGTTTAGTATTCGGTCTTTCATCTTGACATCTTTCCATATTTCGTTGGCATATTCTTAGTTTTACATGCATGAATACTAAGGGGTAATGTTATTGCAATTTTTAAATTAAAACCGTATAACTATCGGTTTCTGTTTCCTCATCTTCTTGAATTGATTAGTGAATATAAGTGTGTTGGTGTTACTGAAAAGTGAGAGGGAGTAATTCTCACGGAAACCATGAACCGTCGTCAGATCACATTACTTTCTGAGAATATATGAATAATAAATGAGAATAATAAACTCATATCAATTATTTTATTTACTTATTCTTCCCATAGTTATGGGTTGCCTACATAGACAAAGAGAACCAGATGCACATTAAACACAAAAATTTGCTTTCATAATATCGTGTCCCAGTCGCCCGCTTCTATTAATGAATTTTGATAGTTGGAGTTAACAAGTATACATCCAAAAGCCAATATGACTTAATTATGTAGACTTTAATTATGCGTGGTCTCGTGGTTAGCGTCGCTAGTTACGTATCCGCAGGCAGGGGTTAGATTCCCCATACCCCCAAGGAACGGGATGAATTTGGCCTCGTGAAAGAAAGTGAAGAGCTACTGTATTATGTTATTATAATTTACTATTATAATTTATTATTATAATTATTACTTTATTATATTACCATAAAAACACATCTAAATTTATTTATTTCAGTCATCAAAATACAAGAAGAAACGCCATTTTTCGTATTCGAAAAAAAAACATTCTTCATTACTGTAGCAAAAGTAAAAGTACTTGAGGTGTACACAGAGTTAACCAATGTTTCAGCTACATATTCGTAATATCTAAAGTATAATTCTAAAGGTTCACAACACAACCAGACAGTAAAATCAATAGGCCTACGGAGGTTATTTCTTCAGCGAATTTCCAGACCAAGTAATTAATGCTAGCAATGCCTCTTCAGCCTCTGTTACTGACTGTAACAAAGCTAATAGTGCAAACGGAAATTCAAGCTGAGCTACCGGCTTCCCTGCCTGCCGACAACATTTTACCTTCCTGCAGCTTTTTCTTCGGGTGAGATATCATCTAAAGCCTAAATTTACAGTGCTATGAATCTATGATCTAATCATTCAATTTAACTTACTGTCGACTTAATGGATAACATAGAAATTACATTCACTGAGGTCGGTGAAATCATCAAAATGAGCATGAGAATAGCAGTGAACAAACCAACTGCGCCCTTCTCGCTAAGGCTGGTATTCCACTGTCAAAGTTCTTGATCCATGGGCGACCGCAGAAATTTTGTCAAGGGGGGGTGGCCAAATGAACAAATTACTGCCACCACCACCATCACTATCTACTATTACAATCATTTTATTATTATTAATATTATTATCATTTTTATTATTAGTATTACTATTATTATCATTTTCATTATTATTATTATTATTATTATTATCACCATCATCAGCGTCATCTTCATCATCCACATCCTCGATTTACTGTAGTGGACGTATGGCTATGAATACAAAGAAAGGGGAAGTGATTATTCTTATAAGCTCATATTTAAGATACTCGTTTTTGGCCTCCAATTATATTAAGTGGGAACTTAAGCCTGACTTCATATTAGTTGCTTATAACCATTTAGTTTATAGATTTATGTGTTAAAAAATTTTCCAGAGGGGGCAACGGCCCTACCCTGCCCCCATCCGGATAGCCATGTCATGATCTGTCAGATAAAATTTAACAGTCGACTTATATGGAGGTCGATGTACAGTACCCTACTATTACATACTTGAGATCCATATTTTGTACATTTTTCTTTAATAGTTTTCGAGAAAATCGTGAAAAAATGAAATTTTCGTAAAGTGCAATGGCAGTAAAATTAATAAAAACTCGTTGTTGATCTTCGAGTCACATTCCCGTAAGGTGTATATGTCACGTTGAAATCGTGATGTCTGTAAAAGTTAGTGGACCAGGAGGGAACAATTTATAAACAGAGACATGTGAACTTAGATCCTGTATACATCCTCCAAATTACAGGAAGAAGGAAGGACGCATGCGCGAGCGGTTACAAGTTTGAAAAGTTGGACCGTTGGCATGTGAGAGGAGGAAATGAGAGAAGGCTTTGGGAAAGCGAGCAGTACGGTTGGGACGAGAAAGGACTTTAACCGACGTGAGGTCGATGGAAAGGAAGAGGAATAGGGATAGGGATGTAGATTGCCAAACTTCTCCGACAGATAGCATGGGTGCTCTAGCCGGTATGCGCTAGCCGTTCGTCACTTGTTTTTCCAGTTGTCGTCTGCTGGTACCATGATTTTAAATGACGTTCCATCTTCCCAGCCGAAAAATATGTTCGTAATTTTCTATTTTTATACAGGACACAAGGCTACTATACATACTTCCTTGTTGACTGGGCTCTTCTAGAATGTTTATGTGTCAATAAGACGAAAGAAAAATTACAGCATATAAGCTCTAAATAACACAAAAAAGGAAGGATTAACCAACAAATATTGTGAGATATTTCCGATATACAGGGTGCGGCTAAACAGCCTCCCTATTTTAAATTTCAAATAAAAAACAGATGGATCAAAATAAAGAAAGTGCATTAATATTAATGATATCTACACAGTGGGAATTTAGGGTTTTCAGTATATTACATTAGTTCACCTTACTGCTAAGTGTAAATAGATCTTAATCCTGTCTCTGTGCTCTTATAGCATGGTCCACCATATCATTAGGCACTATATCCACGCCGCAACATTCGCACAAGATGGGAGTAGCAGTCAACTTGTGTTGTCATAACGACAGAAAAAAACAAGTGATAAATAGTAAACAAAAATTGAAAAGGATATTGAAATCGCGGAATTGACATTCAATACAATATCCAACCATGCCGTGGACGGAAAAAGAACGTGTCTACGCTGTGGAATCATTTCTGGTAAACGGGTATTCCGTTGTCGCTGTCCAGGGTGCTTTCCGGATTCGCTTCCAAATTCCCCCTCGTGGTGCAGTTCCAGATCGGAAAAGCATTAGCTTATGGGTGTAAAACTTTAGAGCAAGTGGTAACATGATTAAAATGGGAGGGGGAAGACCACGCAGCCTTCGAATTCCAGAAAAAAATTAAACTTCCCACTGTGTAGAATCATTTATGTTAATATAGCTTCTTTATTTTGATCCATCTGTTTTTTATTTGAACTTTAAAATAGGGAGGATGTTTTGCCGCACCCTGTACATAGCATTACTTTGTACCCGACTTGCACTAATATGTTATCAATGTATGAATATTTATATGCAGTGTGGCGATTGGATATTCCTTAATTCTTAAATGAATATTAAATTTGCCGTGAGCATCGAGAAGATGTTTTGGGCCATTCAAAAAGAGAGTTTATTACAAATACAAATAAATTAAAATTACGTAGTAACCCAATGATGATTACAGTATATTGTTAGATTTATACTTTTGTTAAATTGTATCTTTAGTGCACCTTTATATTTAAAGATCACTTCCCTGTGTAATTTATTTAGTTATTTTAGGCCTATTTAATTTACTTTGTTGTATAAATATGTGTATATTACTGTTAGTGTAGTATTCTATTGCATCTGAGGTGAAAATATAAATTCTGTGATCTCTAAATAGCCATGTTAGATTGACGGGCTCGAGTAAAAAAAGTGTGACAAAAGCGTTGCTAATTTATTAGGCTACACAACTTAACGTGTGAGATCAACACAACAGAAGGCCATGACTGACACAAACATGCCTTATTTACTAGCTCGTGATTTTGATGGTATTTCATGTCTTCTCTCGTTTATTTGCTAAGATTGTGAGTTACATGTGAAGTATAAGCTGATGGGAATATGTGGTAATGTTAATTGAGGTATAAATACATTCTTAATACCTTTTTATTGCAAGATAAATATAATGTATTTTGGAGGTGAATTGTTTACGTTGACAACCGTTATTGTTAATTTATAATATTGCCATGGAAGAAGATAGTATTCATCCATCCACATCTTCTAGTGATTCTCTAGAGTCCATAACATGCACTATCTGCAAAAGACAATTTACAAAACGAGGTATTCACATACATCTAGCAAGAAGCCACAATTTGTCATCTCAAGAACTTGTAAATGATATGGACACTAGTGAGAATGAAGCAGCTTATTTGCAAGGGCACCAGTCCTCTCAAAGTTCAGACGTCATTAACGCTACAAAGAATACCAGTTCGGATTCTATGATAAAATGCACTTATTGCGGTGGTCTTTTCCAGAGTGCTAGAGGAATCAATATACACATAAGTCGTGCTCATCCAGACATACATAGAACTAAGATAGGCCTATCAAATAAATACAACAGCAATAATAATTCTCAGAAAAGTGCCAAAGATGCCATGAAGAGTATAGCAGAAACTATAAAACAGCAAAAAACTGTGCCAAGAGATTCTATAACAGATTCTCTACAACAATTTAAAGAAAATATCTTAGAGTGGAAATCTAAATTCCTTAATGAGCTAAGTGATAAGGAATTTGACTCTTTAATAGAGAATTTTACAACAATTCTGAAAACCAGTATTAATAGTCTGCCGGGGACAAAACATCCAACTACTAAATATTATGAACTACGCAAAAAAAATTGTTCAACGAAAAATCAAAGGAACCATAAAAATTGTAGCAATCCGGAAAGGGCCAATCAGCGTGATCGCGAAAGAAGAAAAAATAAATATGAATACGAGCTAACACAGTTCCTGTTTTACAATCAAAGGAGAAAAGCTGTAAGACGGGTCCTGGGGACAAAATCCGAGACATGTAAAATAGACAACAATGATATCCACAATTCTTATACTTCAATGTTTTCTTCCACCAATACAGCCGAAAGACACGATTATCCCCCTAAAATGTCCGAACCTGACCGAGTAAAAATGAACGATATATTCAATTCTATTATCTCTAAAACAAGAAATCATAGAAGCTACTCGTCGCATTGCGGTTGACACAGCACCCGGACCTGATCGTGTTCTAGTAAGAGCGATTAAAGATGACACAGCGAGTGAAATAATCTCCAAGATAGCCACAAGAATGTTACAATCTGGTCAAGTTCCCACCTGTTTTCAAAGGGATAGAACAATATTGTTATATAAAGGTGGAGAAACAAAAAGCATTAATAACTGGCGTCCAATCACAATATGTTCAGTCATAAGGAGAGTCATTGAACGAGTGCTTGATGCCCGTTTCCGAACATATGTGGACTTCAGTGAACACCAAAGTGGCTTCACAAATACGCCAGGAACACTAATTAATACATCAATCCTCGGGTCTTTATTAAAATCTTCAAAGAATGCGAAAGATGATATCACGGTGGTATTTTTGGACATACGAAAAGCATTTGATAACATCGGCCACAACCATCTAAAGAAAACCCTCATATAGGAAGGAATACCTGCCAAATTATCAGATTTAATCATGAATCTACAATCGGGTAACACAACACACATTGAAACAATTCAGGGTAGAACCAAAGCTATCCCCATTCTTAGAGGAGTCATGCAAGGCTCTCCCCTCTCGCCTTCTCGTTATAATCTTGCTACGAATCATATCCTAGCAGAATGAACCGAAGGAAACATAAGTTAGCACTTCGTAAAAATACTCCACGATGATCTGCCACCAGTCACAGTATTGGGATTCGCTGATGACACTGTTATTATAGGCAAAAATAAAGCAGCGGCTCTCGAACTTACTCAAATGGCTATTCAAAGATTCAACGAAATAGGCCTGGAGGTTAATCCCAGTAAAAGTACAGGAATTAGTATCAAGCAAGGCAAGTTAATATAAAAAAACATGCACTCTATGAAGGCAGCACGATTGAAACAATTAAGCAAGGAGATATTATCAAGTATCTCGGTGTCTCTTTCACAGACACAACTAATTTTGATGCTCAGAACACAATTCTAACATTAAGAAAAAAGCTAGATTTTTTAGCAGCTTCTACTTTATTGAAACCTGAACAAAAGTTTCTAGTTTTGAATTCTTCTATCTGCACATCTTTAATATATCCATTCCTAACAGCTGATCTAAGCAAAATTCCTAATAAATTTCTAAACGATAGTGATAAAATTATTAGAATTGTCTTGAAAGAAATACTTCAACTACCTACGGATACGCCAGATCACATGCTTTACTCCGATATGAAATGCAAAGGACTTGCACTAATTCAAGGCCAGCTGGGAAGCATACCTACAGCATATAAACTGCTGCAAAGTCCTTTCTCAAAAAGCAAATCCATATGTGCTATCGTCAAGAAATCTAGCGTTAGAGAGTACTGAATGTGTCAAACGTCTACAGCTATCTGAGGTTACTGAAGGTATAAAAGATCCTCGTACTGGCTTTTATGACGCCCAGCGTATAAGGAAAATTTTGAGACAAAAAGAAGTCGTCGCTTGGGCTTCACTCCCACAAAAAGGTCTCGGAGTAGACCTTTATAAAGAATGCACTGAGTACAACTCATGGATTCGACATCATTCATGTATATCAGTTCTTTTTTAATTTATTTTTAATTATTATTATTTTTTATTATCATTATGTATTTCATGTTTTTGCCCTGGCTGAGTGGTAGAGAAGGCCTTATGGCCTTAACTCCGCCAGGTTAAATAAATAAATAAATAAATAAATCACAAAGGCCTTACCTCGAGCGAATGGCGAGAAGCTATAAAAATGACAGCCAACGTCTCAGCAGTACGCGCTCTACTTGGGTTCCTGCCCTTTTGGAGAAACTCGACGCAACTCTCGCCATCACACGATCCGCTCTTTGATTGCCGAAGAACTTCGATCCATCAATTTTCTGGTCTTTGAAGAAGTTCACTGTTTAGCTACGAACGGAGGTTCGAGGAGAATAGATATGATTGCCATACCTTCTAACAGTGAAGTGGGATACATATTAGATCCCACGATCAGGTTTGAGAAACATAGGGGGCAGCCTGAGGAAGTCAATGAAGAAAAGAAAGCCATATAGGCTATGTACCAACCGCTTCATACTTCAAACAGAAGTACAACTTACGAACAAACGAAGTTATTGGCCTGGTGGTAGGGGCACGTGGTACCATCCCACATCACTTCCTCTCTACCTGGAAAAGGTTCAGCCTAAATCAAAAGAAAATCAAAGATATTGTCGTTGCCACTCTGCGTGGTTCTCTCGCTCTGCTTCGTCACCACTTATACAATAATCAATAATGTTTAATAATTTAATTATAGGAAAACTTTGACTTTATAGTTATATTGCTGATATGGATGTTACACTCTGTCTATATTGGCAACCTGTATCTGCAGGGAGTTGTTATTTTAATAAATATATATATATATATAAAATAGATTGGGAGCCTCTCTGCCTTTATATTCTGCTATGTCATGCAATGAAATATTGTTAACAATATTTTTTTCTCATAACTAGAAATGAAAATCATGTAACGATGTTCTAGCATACCGATAATAAAAGGAATAAGAAAGAATGAGGAATGACAAAAAATAAAAATAAAAGAAGTATGATCGATTCTCAAGTTCCCATCTTTTTTTACTATTCTGGACATGAAATGGTAAGTTTTCGTGTTGTAAACATATTTCAATGTTGAATACTTTTTAATATGATGGTATACGCTAAATATGCATTTGATATAGAAAATAAATAATATTTAAAATATTTGCGAATACACACAACATATATCAGTGTTTATCACCCATAAGAATCTTAGACATGTTTTTTTTCCTTGGTAAACTCGGCAGATCGGAGTTATCAGAGTACTAGATCAAATATTGTTTGCATAAGGGTTGCGCCGCATTGAGTGCCTTGTTTGAGCTCTTGGTATTCAAAGCTGGTTCACGAGAGGATTTCTACCTCGCTCGGAGAAATTTATTGCCGGGAATGAATTACAAAAAACCCAACACACACTGCAGATATCTGGGTAACGAAATCACGCGGAATATAGTGGCGTGAACTTTCGATTTATGATCTGGAACATATTTTCTAGGTCGCTGAAATGAACAGGAAGTGTTTACAACGGAAAGGAAAAGTTTTCAAATTAGTATTTGCTAGAAATGTTCATCTCAATTATATATTTAATACCAATTATACAACCACGTTGATTCAAGGGAAATACTCCTTACATTGAAATGGAAATTAATTTATATAAGTAGTTATCTGTATGCACAGAACAGAAAAAATTTTCATTGCATCCACTGTTATGCATATTCTCTTAATGAAACACTATATATTGTGAAAAAATATAGATTCCATAATTTTACTTTTAACTCTACTACAATAAATTACTCATATTATTTTATTAAAATCAGGCTGCTATATTTTAACGGTCATGGGAAGTTTCGCCCAATTACTTTCGTTCATTGATATTTTAGTCCTTAGTACATTTTTTTCCTTAGCTGTGCCCATGTTGTTTAAAATGCCACACTATTTTCGTCTATTTTTTTCGGATGGTAGGTCTAGTCCTATCAGGGATGTAGCGCCATGGAGTTTAGTTTATTAGTTTTATGTTGTACATCTAAATTATATTTCAGTGTGAATGGGAATTAGCATTAAGGCTATAATAAGTGTGTTTCCCCGAATACAATATAACCGGGAAGTATTATTTAGAACATAGAAATATAAATATTTTAACACTACTGTCTACATAAAATCATTCAAACTTTCAATCTACTGTAACACGAATATGTTTCATATTGCATATTTTTTCTATCCACGTTCTTTCGATTGTTACTTGTGGGCATGATCTTTTTTATTCTTGTTCATATAATTACATGACCATTTTTCATTTTCCGCAGGGTCATTTTACGTATAAAAATTCAAACACACAAACAAACATATCAATAAAACAAAAAGGAAGGAAGAAAGAAAGAATGAATGAAACAATATCTTATGTGTGTAAAGTTACTTCTAAAGTTCTACTTCTATTTTTCCTAACCAATTATTCTTAATTATGAACCTAAATGTCGTTTTTAGCACCTTTTCTTTTAAGAATGTAACATTTATCGATTTACAGATATTCGAATATGCTATGTAATTATTTAGTTTTAGCAACTTCTTAACCACAAATATTTACTAGGGTATTAAGTTTCTTCGCATTTTAATATGATAAGCTTGGCATTTTAGTTTTTCTACATGGCGGGCACATTCCTGTCGTCACGATTCCTCTCATTTTCTCTATCAAGTTTCTTCTCTCCATCTTGCCAACCAACTTTCTTTTCGTTATCTAATATATAAAATCGAAAGTGTGTATGTATGTATGTATGTATGTATGTTTGTTCCTTATACAAATCTACATTTCTTTACCAATTTACACGACATTTTGCACACATGCCCAGTTAAGCCCGGGAAGTATAGCTGTCGACATTAAAATTCAAACAAAATACTCCTTCCCTTGAAAATTATATAATTTCTGAGAATTTTATACTGAAAAAATGAATTGCTGTTTAGTTCACATGGCAACAGTAAATTGTTTACTATGATTACATAGGGCCTTGGCAAGTATATAGCCTAATGCTTTAACGAATTATGATTCCATCGATGTAATATATTGGCGAAAATAATGACTGAAAATGAAATCCACGAAAATAAAGCACAGTGTGATGTAGTCACATAACTTTCTCTACCCTCGACATAAGAAATATTTACTCACTTCACATTTTGATGTAGAATAAGAGGGACAACTTAAGTGTGTGAGTATGCTATATCAAAAGTCTGTAAATAATCCTTTCCGCTGATAAGTTATCCATACCTGTAGGCTTTGTATTAGTTGAGAAATAGGGATGTTTATCATAGGCCCTAAGCATGGGATGGAACATTTTGAGTCCTATGCTCGCAGTATATTATGTCCCGGGTTCTAGGGGAGGAAAGTATGAAAGTGATACTGCATTTCTCTTTTATTTCAGCTCCGAAACGATTGTATAGTAACATGAGAATGAGAAATAAAATTTTCCGTCAAGTCAGTACAATCTTATGTAATTTGTGTTTCTTCTTATTTCAACCCCTCCCAAGCATGATGTGTAGAAGCAACGGAATGCAGCATTCCACATCCTCTATGAGCCATAAAAAGCTATATCCAGCGTTTTCTGATGGAATAGTTTGAGTGTGATAAATCTTTTTCTTCATTTCAAGTTCTACATACATAAAGTCCTTCATAAGTTAATTTCAAATTAAAAAATACAAAGCCCGGGCGACGCCGGGCCTTTTCAGCTAGTTGTTAAATAAATACGTTTCTATTCCCCAATTTACTTTCGTAACTGTGTATTCTCTCATGATTTAAAATTTGTAAAATCTCTAACAGTTCTTGCCTTCTTTTCATTACAGCAATTTCTTATTATTTTAAACGTTAGCCTATTAGGCCAAGCAACAAAAGCCAAAAAAGGGGGTATAGGATAATTAATTCTCGGAAAGCTTGAAATGGTTTTAATCTCTTCATTTTCATATGAAAAGTGTTTACTGAAGTTTGCACCAATTTTCGTGCGAGGGACTTTTTCCAAACTCGAAGTATTCACTTTCTTTTGCATATACATAATAGAGTATTTACTGTCGGCTTACTTATCACTCAAGTTTCACAATTGGAATCTGTGGTAATGACCTTAGCTCAGATCTATATCTTGTTAAACTTTCCTTTACATATGTGACCCTGACTGAAAAATATAAACTTACCCAGCAAGTACTACAGGGCTTTCAAAATTCCCTCACCACCAGTAACGCTTTTTTTAAATATTTATTCTTAAATTCTTTCTTTTTTTCTGTTTTCGTGGACTTTTCTATTTATGGGCGCCTCCACAATTAATACCAATTAAACTTTTACTGAACAATTCATTATTTTATTTCTATACCGCAGAATTAAGTCCTTCAACATAAGTTAATACTCGGCTCGCTTTGCTATTAACTATAGCTACAGTGGAGAAAGCAATAGTGTTTATGTAAGAGTGCTTATAATTTCGACTTCAGAAAGAGGAAAAAAGTTTTTAACACATTAAACACAATTTTTAGTATATATAGCAAATTTAACAGTAACTATGAACAACTTTTAGTTTACTTTAGCATTAATTACAAACATCATTTAAACTATACCATATCATAACAACAAGAAATAACAGGTTATATATTATGTTTCTTTTCTTTCTGAAAGAATTAACACTAATAACAAGAAGTTATATATTATTTCTTTATTAACATTTTTCATAACAAAGAAGTTGTCAAAATCATAAATTAGTAGGATTTTAACCCTGTTCCAGCTCCAATATCTCGTAAACCGTTCCACTAATTTCAAACGTCCATAGGATCTTCTTATATACAATATTTCGATCGAAAAATAAACCGCCTTAAATAGAAATTTAAAAAAACTGTAAAAATTAACTTTTCAGAGCTGGGAATGGGATGCACACCCCCGAGAGGGGGAAACTTCTTTGTTTCTTACTACCACACCTCTTGTGAATGTTTTTCAAAAGTTTCAAAACTTTATAAATCATTTCCCTATTTGCTGTTTATTGTCTAATTTGCCTGCTCTCACACGAAACAATAATGGTTAGGAAGTGAGAATCTCGGGAACTGAATTTTGCAACTATGCAGTACAACAATAATCTTAGTGATGTGTAGAGTTTCAACCACAGTATTCGAAAATATTTTAGATAGGATTATACCTGAGGGGGTGAATCATCAGTAAACTTTAGTGGAGTGAGGTTTTTGAGTTAACTAAAATTTCACAAATATTGTTTCACATACCATATATTAAAAATGATTACTCATAAGATATTTAATTGCATGTAATAATTTTTTTCTAATAGCTATGATCTTGTTTTAGATATCTACCGAGATTTTAAAATTTCATATTGTTTGGGACAAGACAAAATATAAATAATATAAGGTAAACTGATGTAAGAAAGTGCCAGAAAGCATTTGCTTAATCAGTTATAATGGCAATTATGAAATGCAGAAAATTTAGTTTTTTTTTTTTTTTTTTTTTTTACGATTTCCGAGTTAAGGTCCAGATTGATTAATTAAGCAGGGCTTACGGAAGAAAAAAGTTCTAGTTTTTTTTCAGATTTACATCGTCCAGTATCAAAAGAACTATCCAGACCCTCGCACAGTCACATAAAAAAATGTTATATTGGCCGGCTATGGAATTTGAACCAGGAACCTCGAGAAAGCGAGTCCAAGACGTTAACATCTCGGTCACCTAGCTCGATTTCTCGATCTATTTTGATAAGCATATTTGAAGGAATAGTGTTATTTGTCATATCTAACTATATTGCAACTTCAAAAGCCATATATGAACACTCTAAAACAGTATATTTTCTTGATAACTGATTTGCATTTGATACATTATCTTTACTGCGATACAGGTCAAATGATTTGGTCCAATATCAGTAGGCTTCTTCCCATGGACGATATAAATGCGTAAAGTAGTATTGTACCATCTATAGTCGCTCCCACGCCTTCCCTAGCATCATCCCCATCCCAATAATCCCTGCATAGGCATCTAGCACTGCAGCGAAGGCGTTGATTCTGCTGCTCCCAACCCATGCTACTCCTATCCATTTAAGTCCTCTGGGCCATGTTGGGTACTATATATGACACCACCCTCACCCCTCTATCACACCCCTATACAAAGTTATGTCTTAAATAAGAATAGGTAGGTAAAAAAGAGACCTGCAATAAAAACCTTGAAACAAATCACCTAAAACCAATAAATAATAGTAATGAAATAAGGAAATATGATACAAAGAGTTCGGCCCTTATGAATTAATTTTCAATCCAATAGAGAGGTAGAGTTAAGAGATAAAAATAAGAATATTTTTAAAAATCTAGTATTATAATGTACAGGTGCCAGGGTTAAGACCTTAATGACCACCCGTAACGAGTTGGTAAATTTCACGCACCCCTAGCCAAGGCCAAAATAATTGTTAGGTTAGGAAAATAAGACACCTGCATGAAAAATAACTTAAATAATATTAACAAAAATAAGGAAATGCTATACAAAAGAGTTAGACCTTTATGAAATAAATTTCAACATCACTAGAGGGTAGTTTTGAGAAGTAAAGATAAAGATGATTTTTGTAATCTAGTATTATAATGGATAGGTGATACAATTAATACATTATGAACACCTGTAACAAGAGGGTAAATTTCCACGTACACTTAGCCACGCCAAGACCAAAATAAATGTTAGGTTAGCAAAATAATAGAACTGCACGATAATATAACCTAAATAATAATAACAAAAATGAGGAAATTGTACCATAGAGGGGTAGTTGTTAGGATGTAAAAATAAAGATTATTTTCTAAATCTGGCATTATAATGGACAGGTGATACAATTAAGACCTTATGAACACCTATAACAAGAGGGTAAATTTTCTCGCACCACTAGCCACCCCTTAGGCCAAAATAAATATTAGGTTAGAAAAATAAGAGACCTGCATGACCAAATAACCTAAATAATATTAACAAAAATAAGGAAATGATACACCAAGAGCTAGAATCTAGAACAAAAATAAGGAAATCGTAAACTAGACGGGTAATTTGTAGGAAATAAAAATAAAAATTATTTTGAAAATCTAGTATTGTAATTGATAGGCGACAGGCTTAAGATCATATGACCACCCATGACAAGAAGATGGTTTTCACCCCCACAACCAATGTAAAGCAGTAAAATTTTATTTTGTTTTTTAAACATTTTACTGAGTGAAATTAACTTTCTGACATTATTTACACCCCAAAGAGGATAATTTTAAGAAAGGATGCTTTTTCAAGGTCACACAAGTTTTTACAGAAATGGACAAGCTGAGCCAATATAAATCGTCCAGAGGTTAGTTTTCACAACCACAACCAATCTAATCAAATAAGAATAGTTATTCAACCCCAAAGGGATAATTTTATGAAGGGGTGGTTTTCAAGTTCATCCAAGTTTTTGCACAAATGGACAAGTTAAGCTATTATAAATGGATATCACCCCTAACAAACTTACAATTTATTGCTTTGCTACACCAAATGTAGGACATACTGAATCTGTATCATTAATCCCGGGCAAATCCTAAAAATAAATTAATTTATGGCAACGAAGTTCATGGATACATAAGAGAATTCTCATAATCTGGAAAGACGAACTCTGTTTGGTTGATCTTTTGGTAGTTCCCCATCTCATTGTGAGTTATATTTCATTTTGTGAATATCTTTTCCTCATTATAAGATAGGATGAGAAGCAGAGGTGTACAAATCTCGATTTAGCTTGCCCAAACCCGCTTGAACGCCAGGCAAGCAAGTTGCCAGCGTCATAGCTAGGAAGCAGGCAGGTTTCTTTAAGCCTAATGGTTCAGGTCAAACCCAGCCTAGGCAAGTCAGAATAAGCTTGCGACATTCCTATCAGCTAAACAACTGTAGTTGCTGAGTGTAGGTAATACTTTCTTGCTTTTCTACATGCTGGTAGAAGAAATTCACCATGCAGATAAATAAAAGGTGGATAAAGTATTAAAAATCGTTTTAGCGTCTTAACACAATTATTATTTTTATTATTAGGTAGATTTCGAAGAAAAATCTACCTAATGGCTTTCAAAAAATTCGTTCATATCGTTACGTTTCATGCCTCCCTAAGTACGAAACCACCGCCTGTTAAAAAATTGTGATATTTATATTTATATACAGTATATGTATATGTATATATATATATATATTTGCATATATATCTTTACACGCTAGCGGCCGTAATTTTCAAGATATTTGAATCAAATTTTATTATGTTATTTCTAGGCCCAATAGTTCAGACAAGTTCGTTAATGAGCAAAATTGGCGCAAGAGGGTGGTCGGGGGAGGGGGTTGAAATTTTAAAACATTTATATCTCGGCCCCTATGAAGTATAGAGGGAAACTTTGATTGAATAAATTAGATTACTCCTTATGGAGTTCACAGTGACACCAACGATTCGGGGGTTTTGGGAGTACGAGTGAGGGTGGGGGTATGGGGATGGAAATTCGAAATTTTCGAAACTACGTCTTGTGGGGTACCGTTGAAAAATCTCTTGATGAGTACTCTACAAATCAATAACTAGTTTCTTGGTAGTTCTCATATAAGGCGAGATTTGAATGTTTTAAAAAGTTCTCTTTCCACTTTGTGCAGTTATTATTGCGGGTTTGTCATGCCAAGGCTAAAGAAGAAGAGTGGTACGCAGCGACAGTAAATTAAAACAAAAGCACTTCGAAATCTACCTCAGCTTGTAGGCTTGCCTAAAGGGATTTTTGTTATTGTTATTAATGATTTTATGATGTTTTCTCGAACATGTTTGAAAATTTGTCCCATGCCGGACTAGTACTTTTGTTCATTGATAATTAATTCAAACTGTCCACATTTTAGTTTCTCCTCGGCTTCCTTCAGGGTAAAATTCCCTAAATACATCTGAAGTTCCTCAACTACGTAACTGCACGACTTACCAGTGCACTGCTATACCCAGTTTCATATTTTTCCGCCAGGCCTTGCAGTTTCCTTAGGTCCTGAGCAACCCACCAAGTTATGAAGAGCTTATGACTCATAGCGACAGTATTTCTTATCATCGTTGTAATCTGGCTTGCTTTCAAGCCAAGCAAGTTAAAAGCTGTGACTGGTTGCAGAATTTCTAAGGGGCAGGCAAGCTAAAATCAGAATATGTACACCTCTAATGAGAAGACAACTCAAAAGGGTTTAAGATTTCAAACAAAAAAACTGCAAACAATTAAAAAATAGAAAAACCATATCTAACAAAGGGTATTTATTTATTTATTTATTTAACCTGGCGGAGTTAAGGCCATACGGCCTTCTCTACCACTCAGCCAGGGCAAAAACATGTGGCAACGTTAAAACCTCAGGATAGGTGTTAGCCACAAATCATAGTTGAACATATCCAGTAGACAAAGGAAATGAAATGTTTGACTATTACTAAATATTAGGACAAACGCAACTCTAAAAGCCTCAACAATTTAAACAATGTGGCTGTAATCTAAAAACGAAATACGCAAACACATCTGCAAACAAAGGGAATAAATAGAACATTTCTACCAAAAGATGAAAATACTATGAATTGTGCATAATAATGTTACGAAATTACTTAATAAATTAAAAAATCATAACTGAACATGTCCATTATCAGAGGAAATGAAGTCATTCACACATTAAAATTGCTAAAAGAACACCTCTCACTAAACGAAATGGATGTCAACTAACAAAGAAATAGGATAAAACACCTATAAACAAAACGTATGCTGGAAAGCGAGAGCCTCAGGGTAGATGACCACAGCGAAACATGATTCAGCAACCACAGTTAACTGAGGAAACGAGGTCATTCATGCATTAAGAATACAAAAAAATATGACAAGGACATCTTAAAAAGACGTACAAACTATCAAAATTGTAACATTGGTGCAGATAGGTTCAGGATAGGTGAAATACACAAAACATTATTCAACACATTCCCCCATATGGCAATGGCAACTTAGCAAGACATAGAAACTGTCAAAATTGATAAAATCGGTGATCTATAACCAGTATTTTGTAACTTAAGAGCCTCAGGATAGGTGTTATCCACATGTGTTGATTGAACAAAGCCAGTCAAAATAGGTTAATGGTCATTTATACAATAAAAACAAAAAAATATTACAATGACACTCATAAAATTAAAAAGTGCCTCTAAACTAACAAATGAAATTGGAGTAATAGAATATGTCTAAATGGGGAGGAAAATAAAATCATTTGTGCATTAAAAAATTATGGATCAATCTCACAAAGGCCTCTTAAAACCTTGTAGATCCTACCTACCCTCTCCAAAGCTCTTGAACGAATTATACACTTACAGCTGATTGATTATCTTAATAAAAATGACCTTCTAGACCGCTATCAGTCCGGTTTTAAACCAGGGCATAGTACGAGCACAGCGCTACTCAATATTTGTGAAGACATACGCCACGCTTGTGACGAGAGGAAACTGACAATACATGTCTTACTCGACATGACCAAAGCTTTTGACTCCGTAGACACTGACATTCTTACAGCTAAACTCAAGACATTAAACCTATCAGATAGGGCTGTCCTGTGGTTTCGCTCCTATCTAAGCGAGCGTCAGCAGTGTGTTGTTTCTAATAATCGTTCTTCATCATGGCCTCTCGTAAGGGCAGGAGTCCCACAAGGAAGCATTCTCGGACCATTACTATTCTCTTTGTATATAAACGACATTACAGACTGTTTACGGCACAGCAAATACCACCTGTACGCTGACGACTTACAACTATACATACATTCCCATATTAGCAACATGAATGTTGCAATAGCAAATATGAACGAAGACCTTGACGCAATTGACAGATGGACACAAAAATTGGGACTCAAACTGAACCCAGTGAAGTCACAGGCAAATAGTTGTGGGGCATCAGCGTCTCTTAAATAAACTTGATGAAAATAATACTCCACAAATCAATATCAGAAATTCAGTCATCCCATTCAGCGATTCCGTTAAAAATCTTGGCGTTCTTGTAGATAAAAATTTAACATGGGAAAATCACATTGTTGAAACGTGCAGAAAAGTTAATTCAATAATCCATATGATTAAAAGATTAGATATGCCCCTACCCTCTGCAGTAAAAAAGACCCTAGTACAATCGCTCGTCATGCCCCACTTCGATTACTGTGACGTCCTTCTTACTGACTTGAATTCTAATCTGGCCCAAAGGCTGCAACGTGTTCATAATGTATGCGTGCGTTTCATTTGTAATGTAGGCCTGTTTGATCATGTATCGCCATCCTTTGAAATGCTGTCATGGTTTCGATTGAACGATCGCAGAAAATTTCACTGTCTTCAGGTCCTTTTCAAAATTTTACACACATCTTCACCACCATACCTATCATGTCGCTTCTCACACCTGTCCTCTCATCACAACCTAAATACACGTTCAGAATATAGTCATGTACTTTCTATCCCTTTACACCGATCATCATCGTATTCTTCTTCTTTCACCGTCTCAGTTACCCGCATCTGGAATTCCATCCCACATAATGTCAGAGGCTGTCAAACGTTGGGACAATTCAATAGAAAAATCAGTAAATTAATTCAGGATAATGTTATTTAAATTTTTGTTTCTGTCTTAAGCCCAAAATTTTTCTTAGAGTGTAATTTAGAAAAATTATCAATCTAATTTTGTATTCAATTTTGTATTCAAGATTAACTTGTACCTTAATTGTAATTAATTTAGTTTTAGGTTCAACTATCTTCTATTTAATTTTAAGTAACTTAATTGTACTTTTAACTGTAATTTTTTTTACTGGCAAAGCGGAAGAGAAGGCCAAACGGCCTTAGCTCTGTCAGGATAAATAAACGAATTATTATTATTATTATTATTATTATTATAGATATGTTCAGGATAGGTGAAATCCACAAAACATTATTCAACACGTACACCCATATGGCAAGGGCAACTTAGGAAAACATAGAAACTGTCAAAATTGATAAAATCGGTGATCTATAACAAGTATTGTGGAACATGGTACTCTCAGAATAGTTTTTATCAAGAAATCATGATTGAACATATCGTGTTGAAAGAGGAAATGAAGTCATTTATACAATAAAAGTGTGATACACTATATCTATTACTAAACAGTATTACAATGCCACCATAAACACGTTGTTTATTATAAACAATCAAAGAAATGGCAAAATCATGAATGAACCCAGTCGCCAGAGGAAAAGAAATAATTAATTCATTTAAAATGTGAAATGTATACCTATTGCTAAACAATGACAGTGGCAACTCTAGAAACTTTGCATATTAAAACAATGTGGCTATAAAATAACAAAGAAATAGGAAACAAATAAGTAAACAAAGAGAATATGCAGGACATGTCTAGCAGGAGAGCAAACTAATGTCAATTCTGCATAAATAAATCTAAAAATTACGTAACAAATCTACAAATCATGGTTGAACGTGTCCTATCGACAGAGGATATGACAAAGGCAATTCCAAAAGTTGTCAATCCAAACAAAAACTTGTTTTAATATATCAAGAAAGTAGGGGAAAACGTATGTAAAAAAAGAGATATTGGAACGAGACAACCTCCGGATAGATGACGTCAGCAAAATTTGATGAAGAAAGTACTACTGAAAGAGGAAGGTAAGTCACTTATGCATTAAAAAGAAAAACAAACTGTTAGGTTCAATAGAAACAGATTGGAACGTTCAATAGCCTCAGGATAGATAACATACACAAATAGTCGTTGAACATGTCCAATATACAGAGGTTATAATATAGTCATTTATACAAAAAATATAAACTAATATTACAATGACACATTTACCGAATATTCAATGTGACTACAAACTAACAGTAGAAATAGGAAGTAAAAAACATACCTAGACAAAGAGGAAAATAAAGTCATTTTTTCTTAAAAAATTACAGAACAATCTCATAAAGGACTCTTCAAACATTGTAAATATAGGTTCAGGGTAGGTGTCATCCACAAAATATGATTCAACACGTACATCAATATGACAAGGATACCTTAATAAGACATACAAACTGCCAAAATTTATAAAATATGTTATTTAATACAAGTATTGTGGAACGTGAGATCCTCTGAATAAGTTTTAACAAGAAGTCATGATTGAACATATCCTGTTAACAGAGAAAATGAAGTAATTTATACACTATAATGTGAAACACTATATCTATTTCTAAAGTATGTTACAATTTCACCCTAAACACTTCAAACAAACTGATTATAAACAATCAAAGAAATTGTAAAAATCATGATTGAACATATACAGTCGCCAGGGGAAATGAAGTCATTAATTTATTTAAAATCTGAAATGTGTACGTATTACTAAACAATATGACAGTGGCAACTCTAGAAACCTTAAAATTCAAACAAACTGCTTGTAAACTATCAAAGAAATAGGACAAATCATATTTAAACAATGGGAATGTTTAAGGATTGTCTATCTATGGAGGAAAAGTCATTTCTGTATTAAACAAATTTGAAAAGTGTTCATATCTGACACAGACACCAAGGGTTGTAGGCAGGCTCAGGATAGGTAACGTCAGCAAAATCATGGTTCAACAAGTATAGCCGACAATGGAAACGTGATGACTTATGCATTTAAACTACACACTTATATGACAATGACATCCTTAATAGTATATACAAACTGGTTGTTGACTTAGTTGTGATATCCACAAATTACCCCGAACACCATTTATGAGAAAGATAGCAGGGTACCGGTTCGTATAGCACTATAGACATATCATAAAGTTGACATTGATTTGAACATTCTAATGATTTTATGCGAAGAGAAGCGTGAAGTGAGCACGAGTTCTCGAGTAATCGTGCATTATCACCTCTGTTAACTTCATTAAAGTGGTATACGTTTTGCCGGCAAGGAAGACATATATATATATATATATATATATATGAACGCATACTTACAGGAGTTCAATGTAACCATATTACTGACTCTAAACTGAAGATCCCAGGGAGGACGAGTATGCATACTTATATGGTCTTTTCTCTTGTAAACACTAGTAATGCTATGAGATTAACGCAATGTCTGGCAGCGCTGCATGCAATTCACTCCTGTTGTGTGTGGTTCAGTGAATGGGTGAGCCACACCCAATTTGTGAACCAATAGCAGTAACCTAGATCTTGTAACACGATGAAATTGCCATAGTGAACATCAAAATACGATTTGAGTTATCAATCGAGTCAGTTTTTAGTAGTTCTCACTTCTCCGTTATCAACTCGAGTTCTCAAATCTCGCATCGCGAGTACTTGGATCCTTTCATCTCAGAACTTTTGCACTAGAGACTAGATTCATCAATGGATTCTTTACATTACTCGAGAACAGAACTTGATTCTGCCCATCACTAGTGTTGTGTAACACTACAATACAGAGGTAGAACGGATTAAGTGACACCTCCATGCTAGATATGGCATAATCTAACTTTCAAGAATAGCTATAGTACTTCCATGATAACAAATTAAATCTGTTTTGACCGTATGTCCTATTTTAAAATTACAAGTGATGTAAATAACAGCAAAGCGAGTATCGATTGCATCATGACAGCTCCATCCATCATCAGTTAATTAGTGGACAGCTGGAAATCGCGCGAGTAATTCCATTAATATTTCATACTTCTCTTGTATCTGACACCCTCCCATAGGATAATTAAAACTCCTGTATAAATAAGCAGATTTTCAAACAGGATTGGATTAAGATTAATTACTATTTTTATCCTTATAGCACGGGGTATATCCTTATAGTTTCATACGGTAAAGTTGAGTTGTGACCTAGTCTAAAATTTACGTACGAATAGCGGCGCGTACGAGTTGCAGCCCAACATATTCAGTGGAACGTTTGAGTTAGGACCAGGTAATTATGCGTTGATTAACTTATAACTGTTGCCGAGGTGACACCGCGAGGAAGTTGACTGAGTAGTTTCCCAGAAGTCTGGGCATGTAATCAATTTAAAAAGTTATGTACAATACAATGTCACTGTCCTTAGGGATAGGAATAGGGGAGCGATAGTGTCCTTAGGATTTGTGGTGGCCAGGACGAAATAAATTATCATGTTAGAATTTTAAACTTCCTATTTGTTTATTAATTTTCTAATTGCAGTTTACGTTGTGCTTATGTTCAGTGTTGGGTTATTTATTAGACTTATCGGTAACAGCAATAATACTCAAAATGTTTTTAATAGTTTGAGCCGTGTAACTGCTAACATTTTCCTTTCGCTGAAGTTTTTTACGTATCTAATGTGCAATAATTCCTGTTTGTTTTGCCGCGCTTCCATAACTTAAAGAAAAGTAAACAACCTACAATAATTAATATAGCTTTATTTAAAACCATCGCTCCAGCATTTCTTTGAGAGCCAGTTTTACGTTTTATTTATAATGAACAAAATATGCTGAAAATGTTATCCCGGAATCAGTATCATTAGTATAAGACATATGCAATTCCTCATAAATTTCTTGGGTGGGTTTATAATCTATTAATTTGTACCTGATGTGTCTCTTAGATCTCATCTCAACTAATTGCTATCTTAGTCTGAAGTTACACTTGATCATTAATTGAAGGGTGTTTACAGAAACATGCCAAAAGGAGTTTTTTCAGGAGAGCGAAGAAAGTTGCACAGTAGTTACTCAAAACTCGATAACTCGGCCTTTCGGATTCTTCGGCAACTATGACGGGCAAGATTTCAGTCAATTATTTTCATCTTCCTACTGAGCTGTATAATTTGTTTTTATGACATAAAGTCCACCTATGTCATCTTCAGGTAGTCCTATATTATATTATATTTGTGTAGACAGAATAGCTGCAGGCTACATGTTTCTCCTTATGTTGTTGGACGTATAGTTATACGTATGTACAAACTCAAGACCCCACATGTCTCATGTTGCTGAGGCACGACCCCAAGACTTGCCCATTTCTTCAGACTTGAATGCAAAGTATCAGTTCTGACTAATTGTGCATACAGTTATCCTGTGTAGACTTTAAGAGGAAAACGTTAGGAAACAGAGAGTTTTCTGCCTTTGAGTCACAACCATACAAAGTGCAACGTGAAGTATCCTGTGATGTACAGGAAACTTGGCATATAGATAAAAATAGTGTGTATAAAAGGACACTGAAAAGAAAAGCGGTAACAATCATACTGCAAGAGTTAGACAAGAGTTATGTAGGAATTTGTAGGGTTAAATCATCTGAAAATGTAACTTACAAAATAAAAAAAAAGTTCATCACCTTAAAAGTTTGTTTCTGTTCCTTAGAAAGTAAAAGGAACTTAACTCTATTACACTTTTTAAAAACAGGAAAACATCACTGACAGGTACTGTTTTTGCAGAAATAAACCTTCCAATACTTTATATTACAGCAACAGTTTTGTATGCTAATAGTGGATTTTGTAGATCTGTCATTTTTATATCCGAAGGCATAAAAATTAATGTTTTTAAACGACAAGGACAGTTTTTGCAATACACATTCTTCAATAATTTATCTACTATTATGCAATAAGATATTCAACACAGGAGCGAAGTTCTGCATGAAATCATCTTTCATTCCTAGAAATAAGTTGAATCATGAGTATTACGCTAATATTTACTTTTAGTTTTCATAACATATTTAAATTTAGAATATTTGTTTTAGAAGTATTGCTAAAACTTAACATCTCCTTGTCCACGTGAGATTCAGGAAATGATATAAATAATAATAATAATAATAATAATAATAATAATAATAATAATAATAATAATAATAATAATAATCTAACATATGTGGAGAATATCAGATAAACGACACATCACTCAACAGAAAACAGCTTGTCCTGATACTTTACCGATAATAGGCCTAACTTAACTTCTAATAAATGTTAAATTAAGTCAAAGTAATTCATATACAAGCTTTCAAGAAGTTAAACGATTACAAGTGCAATGATTCTTTGTTGATGAGTAAAACAAATAGAACTTCATTAAGTCTTAAGTGCTGAAACCTGTATATCTACGAAGAAATAAATTTCGTCAATTTTGCATTGGTTGGGAGTTAATTAAGATTGTAACAAAGGAAACTCTTCCAGCACGGACTAAAATATGTGTTTACAGTATAGAAGTAACCTGACTTCTTAATATGAAATGTGTTTATCTACTGAAAGTAACATAATTATAGGCTAACACATAACATTATTCCATTCTGAGTAATGACCCGTATATGCTAACGTCATTACTTGCTGGACTCAGCTGCAAACTGTTGCAGGCATTCCATACTGAGGGCAGGGCAGCGAACTCATTGTGTGAATTCCACGAATTCTGTGAGGTTTTTTTCAAGGGTTTCTGGTGAATGTATAATACGTAGTATTGTATACTGGCCGTAACCAGTTATCTGTGGTGAGAAATCCAGTATATACTATTACTACATATAAATTATTCTGAAATTGTTGTCTTCGGTTTTAAAAATTGTAGTTGGCCCACTTAAACAGAGACCGCTGGACGAGGCCACATCGGGAATTTCACGTTCAAGAGATTGAGCTATCAACAGGACACGGATATGTATTCTTAACATTGAAAGAAAATTGGCTACACAAAAGTTTCTTAGATTAGTTAAATAGAACGAGGCATATTATAAAATATGTCGGCCCCGGTAGTATCCGCCTTGTAACCTAAGGTCACGGGTTCAACTCCGGTGAAAGTCGAAGAATTTTTCAGGACGTAAAGTCGTGAGCACAAATTCCTCCGTTGATTTTCAAGTCTAAGTTAGAGCCTTTGGGCGAAATTCTCGCCCCTTTTAAGTTCAAGTAACACTTGATTTCCCTCTAAATAGTGTGGAGGTGATGGGCTTGTCACCTAACACCCTGTTCTCTATGTGAAAATGAACGTTATTAAATTAATTTTCGATTCATGGAAACATAACGAGGCTCTATGCTCTCTGCAATATTGAAATAGATTCGATTCGATTCTTTTTAAAAATAATGTTCTTATTTGCATTGATTTATGCTTCTTTAACCCCGCCACTATAACTAAAATGCTTTAGAATGTTGTAGAATGTTCTAAAATATTCCAGAATGCTATAGAATCTTTCAGAAGGTTCGATAATTTTCTAGAATGTCCCAGAATGTTCGAGAATGTCCGAGAATGCTCTAGAATGTTCTAGAATGTCAACAAAAAAAAGAGCAGCAAAGAAATGAAAGGGATGAGAAACAAGAAGCACGTTCAGCTTCACAATGGAAGGGAATGAATAGATGAGAGTAAACTCAACAGATTAAGAAGAAATTAGAGAAAAGGATCGAGTGAGACACTCAGCAAGCAGACGTAGAGAAACTGTTGAAGAAACAAGATTACGAAATGAACTAAGTAGAGTACAACGAGTGAAGTTCGTGAAAGACAACGATCGCATGCTCATGAACAAAACATTAATTTTAATAATAATATTTTATTGCCGTTGAGCTTACAAAGCTATATTGTATGAGAAGTGCAAAGTAGAAGAAGTAGAAATTACATAAAGCGTAATTAGTGAAACTGAATTGCTTAAGTTTTTAACAACTTTTACATACAGATCCTATAAACCACGAGAAATTTTCAGACAAAATTAATATCCTAACAAACCACCTCTTAGGCCTATGTATTTTCAACCTCTTATTGTATATCTGTACAAATCTCTAATCCCTGACCGATTTTTACCAAGTTTCACACGTCGTCCCTCAAGACTACCAGACAGAGATGAATTATTTCAAACTCGGTCAAGCGATCCATGCCCATTTTCACCCCCTATGGCTCATAAGATGTATTTTAAAATATACTCTTTGCAAATCTCCGTGCCTAAGCATGTAGAAATCGTCAAAATATAACATTTTTAGTCCTATGTGCAGTAAATTATCATGTCCCAGGTTTTCAGGAGCGAAGTGTGAAAGTAATTTTGAATTTATTTTTTACTTTAGTTCCGATACAATTATATGGGTACATGAGAATGGGGAATAAAATATCCCGTAAAGACAGTAAAGTTTTATGTTTTGGGAAATCCTTTTTCTTCTAATTTCAACGTGGTCTGTTAGAAGAAATGAATAAAAAATTCTAAGTCCTGCATTCAGGATAAAAACTGATATTTAGCTATTTCTGAGGGAATAATCCGATTGTGGTAAGTCGTTCTTTCTCATTTCGAACTCTAAACAGCTTATATGAAGATCTAGAGTTTGAGAATTAAATGTCCTACAAAACTTTACTTCGAAGTAAAATCAAGCTAGTTTTAAATATAAACACGTTTATAACGTAAAGTAAAACATCTAAAACGTATTGTTCATTGTGCTAAGAGCTTCAAGTACACCAAAAATTAGGATTCCATTTTGTGCGTTTCAATAAGTGAACTACTGTATTTAAATGGAGAAAATTAAAAAAAATATTGCTTTATTATTTTATTGTGTATTCTTTCATCTTTGACGCGTGGCCTACGTTAGTGTCCACTGTTCAATTTTATTTCTACTGACCTCGGTGGGATGCAGGAATAGTCAGTAAGGCACCTGCTTTCTGTTCCAAAGCCCTTTAATTCGATGCCAGCCTGAAAAGAAGGCATTAACATATGCTTACATTCGATAGTCTCATATTTGAAGGAAGGCAGATAAAAAGACTTTCGATACGAAATTCCGGCACACAGGCGACTGTCATATGTGTGTTTGTTTTGGCAGAGTTTTTAATATTGTGCTTTTGTAAATACTTGAAGAGCCTTAATTTTTTATATTAAATACTGTATAACGTAAAATACTTATTTTTAGAGTACTTTGAAGGATAATCTGAGATTATAAATAAAAAAGTTTAGTACGTGTTAATTTCATACCGAAAGCACGAAGTTTCAAATCCCTTTATACAGTAACTGTACTGTTTTAGTATTCAACTTACAAGTTTACTACTTGTGTTAAGATTGGATAAAATTCTGTAGATGTATTTTTGTTTTCATGTAGATCGGTATCGGTTAAGTTTAATATCACGTATGTAGGTTCTGGCCTCACTGCTCGGCATTATAGCAATAATCTGTGAATGAACCGCATTACGCTAATGAAAATTTATTTCGCAGTCATTTGTTTCCTGGAACTAACTGGGTGGTGCCCTCTGACAATATTTCCAGGAATAACTGTTTGTTATACTGTACTTGTATCCATGGTAACTTGTGAATCCTGTATCAGCTGTTTCTTTTGTTAACCCGGAACGAGATTCTCATATTTCTTTTCTTTTTAAGGACTTAATATAACTCCAACATGCAAGAAAACTAAACAACTCTTTGGCGTTCTTAAAGACAAAGATGTCTTTCGTTTTTCTGAGACTATAACATTTCTAGATAATTACCATAGATCCTATTTTACGATGAATAAAAATGTTGTATTTATTTCTAAGCATTTATTGTGACTGTACACTGTAGATCATAAAATAGATCACCAACAACACAAATTATGTAAAAGAGCTGTAAATTCAGAATACGTGGGCATCAAACTGTTCAATACATTGCCCAATAATTCAATACACTTATATTTCAAGCATTTTAAAAATAAAATTAGAATCTGGCTCATATTTCATCCAATGTACAAACCTGAATAATTTAAAAATCGTAACCTAAACACAATTTAACATTTTTTAAATACTCGGAATAGTATATCTTATAAGGCATATCTTAATGAGTTTATGCTGGGATGGAGAGTGATGGTTTTAGGTCTATATATTTCATTTTCAAATGAGGGGATAATTTATAAATTAGAAAATGTGATAAGCAACAAAGTGATGGATTTAGGTCTCTATATTTCATTTTCAGATGAGGGGATAATTTATAAATTAGAGAAATGTGTTAAGCAACTTATTCTCTCAATCATATACTGTTTTGCTTTGGTTTTATGTTTGGTGTGTATGTTATTTAAATTGTTTGTTGTGTTCTTACTGTAATACTTTCGGTTCTTTTTTATAATTTTAATTGACGATGCTTATTGCACTATACTTAACGGCAATGGATAATAATACTATAATATAGGAGTGAATTTAATTTCTTAATTAAATGTCCAAATTTCCCTAGCACTTGTCAAGACGAACGAAATGCGAAAGTTCCACACTTGTTTACAATTAGTGTATATTTCTGTTAACATAATTATGGGGTTATCAAGCCTTTTATTTTATACAGTGCAGAACTCCGCTCTCTTTCTCTTCTCCCGTTATATTGTTTCTGGTCTTACAGGACCACGAATCTGTCGGGAGAGGGATTACTTATGGATCACAGACATACTTTTAAACCAGACAAGGACACGGAGGGTCTCCTACGTGGGTGGTCATCCCAGTTACACTTGAGACAACACGATCACCTAGGACACCAGACACACACCAGTACACACATACACACACTCATTCCGAGCAATACGCTGATGCAATGAAGATTACTGTTTACCCAGTGGCGAAGCGTCCGATGAAGCGCTGGAAGCGCCGCTTCCCCTAAATTTCCAAGAGAAATATTATTATTTAAATCGTCCTGGATTTAAATTAATCTATATGTTCATATAGAACCATTCAAAGTTTTAAAATCAAAACTGAAATTGGATGTCAACGGTAACGCTGCACGGAGATGAGTGACTGTCCGCATTATTTACTGAGCAGAGTGGTGGGGTAAAAGCAGGTGGGCAGGCCAACGTTAGCCGGCTGATCGGAAACACTCGGTATTTCTCGGTAAGCTCTGCCATATTTTGTCATTCGCAGAAAATTGTGTTTATAGAGAAAAGAGATTGTTTTTATTTAGTTTACCATCAAAAAAGGAACTGTAAGTATATTTTTAAGTAAAGGATTATCTTATCTTGTATGAACTAGCATTTAGAATATAGAAATGGGCTTATCTTGTTAGTTTTAATCATCAGCGAAGATGAATGTAGTTCATAACTAACTTGTCCGCTTCTAGGGTTACGAAGTGTAGGGGTGAATGCCAGCTCCGTGAGATTTTGGAACGTCCTGAGACCATGGCTAGTCCTGATGCTTGCAGTCACACTACCGGCAATCTAGTGGAAGAAGGGCCTACGTGTGACTGTGAAATTGAAAGGCTTTTGAAAAGTAGGTTCAGCTCATTCCCTTATGAGGAGAAACTGTCTATTATTATGAGTGGCAAACCGAAGAAACTGCTTAATAATGACATCGGTATGCAGAGTAAAGGGGTTAAGAAGTTTATGCGTCATTTCAACGAAAACATGTATGACACTGTTCCGTGGTTATGTGGATGTCATAGACTGCGAAAATTATTCTGTTGGCCATGCTTGTTATTTTCGCAGGAAATAAGTGCTTGGAATCATAGTGGCTTTGATAACTTAAATAATTTGCACAAATCTGTAAAAAGGCATTAGGTCACACAAAACCATATAATGTGCCTAAAACAGTTTACACAGTTCGGGAAAACACGTATTGAA
This sequence comes from Ectobius pallidus, assembly GCA_964059195.1. Lineage (NCBI taxonomy): Eukaryota > Metazoa > Arthropoda > Insecta > Blattodea > Ectobiidae > Ectobius > Ectobius pallidus. The sequence goes on along the minus strand of CAXKWD010000003.1, from coordinate 157,447,774 downwards.
TCTTGTTTAAGTCAACAATTCCGACTGTCCATAGACAAACATAATGAGGATGTTAATAGGAACAGAAGAATACTTTCTCAAATGATAAAGGTAGTGTGTTTTTTGGGAAAGCAAGAGCTTGCTTTTCGAGGTCATGACGAGTCCGAAAGTTCTTTGAACAGAGGAAACTACGTTGAAATGTTAAAGGAATTTGGAGATTTTGATGTAAAGCTGTTTCATCATCTGTCAAATTCAACTGTTTTTTCTGGGCTGTCCAGTGACATACAGAATGACATTATTCTGTCTGTTGCACATTTAATGACGGAAGAAATAAAGAAGGAAATATCTTAAGCTAATTTTGTTGGAATTATTATGGACGAAGCTACAGATATTGCAACAAAAGCACAATTATCCGTTATACTGCGGTATGTAACAAAAGCCGGAAGTATTGAGGAAAGATTTCTGGGTTTCAGAGATGTCAGTGACGATAGAACTGCAAATTCCCTAGTAAATCATGTGTTTCATGTTTTAAAGGAGTATGACTGCGATAAAAAATTAGTATCGCAGACATATGACGGAGCGGCAGTAATGTCAGGTGAGCACAATGGTATCCAGACCAAAGTAAGAGAAAAGTGTCCCCAAGCCATATTTGTGCATTGCTATGCGCATAGACTCAATTTAGTTTTGACGCAAGCAGTGAGCTTCATAAAGCAGTGCAAAATATTTTTTGTCACACTCTCAGGGTTCAGAATTTTCTTTTCTAAATCTACAAAGCGAATGGCAGCACTAGACAGTGAGATAAAGGAAAGATTTCCTACATTGGCGCCTACAAGATGGAATTACAGTAGCAGGCTGTTGGAAACTGTGCACGAACACAAAGAACAAATAGGAGAGTTGTTGAATTCAATTGTTGAAAATTCATGTTTAATTTAGTCACTCATTATTTATGTACACTCATATAATTAATTATCTTTCGGCTACTTGCCTTAATTTAGGCTTAATTGTTTATCGTGTTTCGGAGGCTTATGCCAAAGCACCCTAGTCACTATGCCTTCTTCAGAATTTATATAAGATAAAAATACATTGAAGCTTCCCTTACTTCAACGGTCACGCTTCGCCACTGTGTTATCTCATACTTCTTTCTTTCGATTTATACCAACAATACGAGTTAAAATCAGACAATCACCGACCTGATTCACTCAGTCTTGTCTTTGTCATCTTCTAAAAAGTTATAAAGGCACTTCCCCTTTTCTTTATTTTCTATTCACGTTGGAGACTCTCCAGGCAGTGACTTCTGCATACGACGAAGTCGCTAGGGAATTTATTGGTGATACCCATGCCACTCGTAACATTACCATTGATAATGGGTGGCTCATGCTTAGCGAGTGGGCCTGGCATGCAAGCGGTCACGGGTTCAAATCTCGAGGCAGGCGGGCCTGTCATCGTGGTGGACTTTGGGGTTTTTTCTCGGGTATCCTCCCGTTTCCCCCTCTCATTCCACCAACACCCTCCACTTCACTTCAAACTCCCCCTCATTATCATGCCGTTACCTTTCCCGGCTTTCGGGCCATCTCCCGTTGCAGCGTCGGCTGCGGGCCTCTCCCGTTGCAGCGTCGGCTGCGGGCCTCTCCCGTCTTTCCCCGTTGTTTGTGGTCAAGTGGTTGTTCGTGGTGTGCTCTATACCTGGGGGCTCTCTGGTGTGCGGCGACCCTACAGACTCTCTCCATGAGGGATCGGGGGCGTGGCGCACGACAAAGTCAGAGAGACCCTAGGAACGTGGTGCTCGTGGTGTGGTTTCTGTTTCCAGCTGGACGTCGGGGATTTCCGTGGGGGCTCGCGGGACAATCTTCTTGGGGGCGTTTTGGCATGACAATCATGCCAATTCTAGGGATTGGCACAATGGGCCCGCAGATATGCCCTACGTGCTTAGGATCGTTCCCAACCCGCCTCTCCCCCTTGCGTGAGGTTCCATACATAGGCTACATACCATTGATATTGATGGCCAGATGATATCCTGGAAACACATGTGCCTAAAGTTACTAATCATTTGTTTTACAGGTGACGAAAACCCCCTTAGGTAACTTTTCCCGACTGGGAATCTCATCCGAGCTTGCTGCATTTATGCTGCAAATTATCCAGGGTTTAAATCCGGTGGGGACGTCCAAATTTTCGCGGAAGTCAATGAAAATCACCACGGTATCGCCTTGCATAGTAAACCGTGAGTGGTTTGTGACTCTCACTCAGTGATTGTGCTCACGGTCCCTGAAACAGACTTTGTCTTTAAGGATTATAATTAAGGATTATATGGTAATTATAATTACCTAATAATGATAATAACGAAAATAATAAGAAGGTAAAATAAAAGTGATGATAACTAAAGTATCTATATTCAGTGCCGGTAATATATTTTTTCACATGAAGTTTTCAAGAATTATCTGTTTACGTAAATGAAAACAGCGAAATGCATTTTGGACATTAATCTGGATTTATACTTCTTCTGGTAATATTACTGCAAGAGAATGTTTTAGATTACAGTTTCTGGATTATTTAGGTTAGCTAATGTTAGGAGATTTTTAAAAATTTCTTTTATGTCAAGTTACCAAAAAATTACATAGGCTATATTGAATTGATTGATATTAGATAACTTTATTTCGTAATTATTATACTCGTATATTGCGACAGAGCAATTTATTTATTTGTTACATCCAACTGATTATACATATTATATGGGACATATCAACATCAAATTGCAAACATAAATGACATGTTAGCTTTGAAAGATAATAAGAAGGGCTACATATTCGATCCCACAGTTCGGTTCGAGATCTGTAAAAACGAACCGCACGACGTCAATAAAGAAAAACAAGTCTTTTACGATCCAGCCGTAGCCTATACCTTCTACTTAATGTTGAAGTAATCGGTTTAACGATAGGAGCCAGAGGAACAATACCTGGACTGATCAGGAGCTTCAGTTTGCCATCATCATTTGCAAGACATGTGGCCTTTCTTGCAGTTAGAGGATCAATGCTCAGAAACCACTTGAGGCGATACATTACTGACCAACTTTCACCCATAAGGTAAAGACAACACTATGCTTTAGCGACTCTTCAACCTAAGGCAAGCGAGCTGAGATGTTTTAAGATCTTCATTTAGGCTCCCTCCTCCTGTGAGACCAGGTGATCACATGGATGAGGTTGCCAGACGTATAACTAAAAACATAAAAGAAGCTGTGTCGAAGGCGATACCAAGATTCAAACAATCAAGGGATAAATATCGACCTTGGTCCGATGCACTCGCGTGCGTAAGCGTAAGCGTGTGGAGGGCAAGGAAGATGTACCAGAAATCCATGGTATTCGAGGACAGAAATTGGAAGTTGGAAAACTACCGAAATCTGAAATAGCAATATCATAATAAAATAAAAGAACTTAGAATTAAATGTTGGACCGGGTATGTCGAGGACATATTAACAACTGATCCGTGCGGGATGACATACAAGATCATAACAGAGAAAATCAGGACACTGCCATGATATTTACCCTAAACAGGGGAGATGGAACCATGACCGAGGATTGGGTAACTTCCATGAAACTACTACTTGACCGTTTACTCCCAGATGATGATAGCTCAGGGGAAACCCAGCATCATAAAGGATGTCTCCCCTTTCTCAATTCAGGAAGTGGAGACGGCAATCCGGAGGATGAAGAAAAGAAGGCTCCTGGTGAGGACGGCATTCAAGCAGAGATACTTCACTGAAAAGAACCACAAAAAATTTGTTACCTTTACATACACTGACAATAAAGTACACACAATAACCAAGCATTTAAAAAAAAAATCAATATTTCATTTCGTGCTAACAATACAATAAAAAACAAACTTTATAATGCTAGTTCTAATAAAACTGATATATTTACAGAAAACGGGGTTTATAAATTAACTTGTACTAACTGTAATAAAGTCTACATAGGCCAGACAGGCAGACAATTTAAACAAAGGTTTAAAGAACATATTGCAGACTACAAATATGAAAGAAGAAAATCAGCATTCGCCAAACACCTACTGGATGAAAAACACGAAAATAGGCCTATAGAACAAACAATGAAAATCCTACACAAACAAAAGAAAGGCAATAGACTTGATACATTGGAAGCTTTAGATATTTGCAGACACAAAAACAATATATTTAATGAAGATACTATTGAATATAATCCGCTGCTCGAACTAGCTGTGAACGCACCCTCAGATAATAAATAGTTAGCGCAGTACACTAGCATTTCAGTACAGTCGGGACACTACTCAGTACTCAGTGTTTAGGTAAGTAACCAAAATTTACTCTTATATAATTTGCTATACTGAATCTAATTACTAATATTCTAATCGATGTTCGTATACTAAAATATTTTAATAGGGCTGATGATGACCCAGTTGGGGTCGAAATGCATACCCACTGATGAGTCCAGTAATGAGTAGAAACTGCCCATACCAGAAACAGATTGTTACAACCAGCTTACACCAACGGCACAATTGGATTCCAGCTTAGCATCTAACTACTTGCAAGGGCAAATTCAACAGTATTTTTAAACCCACCGAACACCCGGCTGCCTGCAAGGACAGTATATAGCAGTGAGTTAATACTTAATGTCTTTTAGGGCCAGTTGTATAAAACTCACAAACTGATGGTTGTTTTTAACTGAAAGTTTGAAAACAACTAGCTACTTATGTTGTATAAAAATAACCGTAGATTGTGTAACTCACAGTTTTAAATAACTGGAGAAAATAATAAAACATCTGGCAACAGTGCAAAAGTTGAGGGAAATTTGCAGGGAGTATTATGTTTATATATATTTGGTCTTTGATTTTCAGTTGTTTAATTAAAGACAAAGCATCATGTTACACATATGCCTTTCGTATTTATTTCAATTGCAATTCAATTATAATTTAATATAAAATGACATTCGAATTACTGGTTCTAAAATTGCAGATAATGATTCTCTTTAAGTTAGGAAGAGAAGCTTAAAAAGTAATGCTCAGGAATTCAGTGAACGGAGCAATGGGGAGAGTGCTCCCTCATCCGCAAAAAAAAAGCGATTGGGAATTTCACAGGGCTGAAGTTATACATTCGTATAAGCTCTCTATTTTTAGTATAAGGCTTCTTAATGTATAAATTTAAATTTAGAAGGGGACTGGTCTATATTTAGGATCAGTTTGCAGATTACCATTTTTCGAAGGGGGAAGAGAACCCATACGTGATTATTATTATTATTATTCTCCTGTTTCTCTACGTATGCATTTTCCCTCCTACTTTATGATTTGCAATTTTATTTTTCTCTAGACAAAATGCTTCGCGTCAGTTTCGTTATGGGAACATTTATGTTACTCTCCGTAACCCTCCGTTAAGGCAGTGCGTGGCAATATGCTTGGGAGTAACTTGCAGTTTGTCTAGCGTTTTTCAGGTCGCAAGAAGCCACTATAAAGCGAGCCTAACTTTAGATGTAAATCTTGTTCGGGATTAACGCTTGTTTATAATAAAATAGTAAGTAAAAATAACCTGGATCAAATTATCCTCGTTTTCTCTCTCATATCTACGAAACCCGAATCTGACGCGTGATCTTCACATGTTGGTTAGTTAAGTTTGCTTTACGTGTTCATGTTCTAAGATCTTGCCCCATGGAGAATTTTAAGAAATTCCCGTCTTCACAGATTAGATACTTAATTGCTAAAGAATTTAGAACGGTTAATTATCAAGTTCTTGTCCAAAGGAAGTCCATGCATTAGCCGTTAATATCAGTAGGCTGTATGATATGATGTCGTTCCAAAGAACAATTAGAGGACCGTTTTTTCAAAACTAGCTTTATGAATTTTTTAAAAATCGTTTTATTGTGTTAATACTCGTACATACTGTTTAGCATCCTCTAAAAGCCTTATGCAGCCGGCTTTAGCAAAATTTGCTTTTTTCCGAAATTATAGCACAGAGAATACAGCTTGTTTTTTCAAAACTCGCTTCATGTATGCAAAAGAAGAAATATCTAATTTTTATGAATATATACTTGGAAAATCATTGGTTTTTGTGTAAAATAACAATTTTCTGCATATTTCAGTCGGTAAATATGAAAGCATATGTCCGTGAAAAACGTTTCAAACGGCCATTATGGTACAAAACGACAATGTAACATGTAAATTATACTTAATTCAATGAAAATATACAATAAACAGAAAATTCACATTTTTCATGAAATGTGCTGGCAATCTCCCCTTAACCTGTCTATAGAGGTGTTTAGGTGTGTAAACGCAACCTACAGTACCTATAATGCCTGGAAGGTTACGAATATTGTAGATATCTAATATTGTTTTCTTAAGACACTGTCCTTAGTTGGAATTAAAATAAACCGAGGCCTTAAAGTATAATTTTCTCTTGTCAATTTATGAATGGTTCTACTGGCTGTTCCTTTGTCCTCAGTAACTATTTGTAAGCTTCCAATCACAATAATTCGCAAAGGACCTCAGGGCTGACTCTGAATATCATAAACATATCTTGAATTTGCTTTGTACTTGATTGTAATGGGAAGGAGACATAACCTCTGTCTAGTTGTTCTGCCCAAATTTTGGTAGCATGTCATGCAGTAGGCCTACTAATAGAAGATTATGACATTCAAGAGATGCATGATGGGTTTTCATTGCATCACCAGATGGGGTATCAGAATAATCAGAAATCTAGAAATAAATGTCGCTATTTTGTAATGTGGGGCTACCATAACCAACAACAAAGCCAAGGTACCGGTGTCTGTATTTTTAATGTCATTAGACAAAATGAAAGCAAACTGAATCTAAATGATATGAAAATAATAATAATTCACACTGTACGTATAAAATGGATTTCTAGTGTCTTTTTCACTGTTTAAAATGTATTTAACATTTCCAAATCATCAGTTAATGTTTTAACTTGCAAAAATTCACCAGTTATATTAAAATGTTGGTTAGGATGAGATAAACTTGGATTAATGTTTATACAACAAAAAAAGGTAGTTAAATGTAACTGAAAGTTAATTTTGCATGATAACTACAGTTTACGTGTTTATACAGTGAATGTTTTTTAAACAAGGACGGACCTATCTTCCAGGTTAATACTGTGACTTAGCATATATAAATATAGACTATAAATATTGATGTTACCTATTCTAACTCACATAAGCTAACACTATTATATTTAAAGACAAGCTATTTTGCACTATTGCATTAATGATAATCATTGATAATCAAACACCCAGCTGCCTGCAAGGACAGTATATAGCAGTGAGTTAAAATTCAGTGTATTTTAGTGACTTTTTAATGCAGGGACGAACCTATATTTTTTCAGGTTAATACTGTGATTCAGAACATATAAATATAAACTATATATATTGATGTTACCTATTTTAACTTACATAAGCTAACAATATCACATTTAGAATATTATAAGACTGGCTATTTTACACTATCAGTCTTACTAATAATCCAGTTGTAACATTTATACCAGGAATATACACAGCTGAGGAGAAAAGTGTACTAATAATGCTTGCATAAGGCTGAATGTGTGCAACGCTTTACACAGCCTGGCCCCCTTGTATAAACTTGACGTGAATAATCAAGATGGCCGATATCCGTAACAGCCGGTCGTTTCGTAGATGTCTGAGATTGAATTTTGAGGCTATGCATATTCTGAGCTGCTTTTGCGGAATTATAAACATTGTTCCTTGTTTGCGGGACAAATTGCCATACTTGTACCCATGATTACAGCTTTCTGAAAACAATATAATGAAATACTGAAACTAGAATTACTGTCGGCAGACGATCGGGAAAAAATAGTTTTATGCTGCACCCTAGGCTCCTCTCTAATGAGGCCCGCCTGGGAAGGTGGGGTTTAGGGTTTCGTCACAGAAGAAATTCAATGTGAGACATAATAAACCTCGTGCTATTCAGTATATTGTTCCTAAACTAACATAAACGTTCCTAACCTAACAATACAGCGGAGCTTGGCTGGGGTGCAGCATAAATCTATCTTTTGCCAGACGTTCCATCGCTGTTTGCCCGCAGCTCCGACAGATGGCGTTCAGCAGTCCCTTCATAGCCAGGGGCTAGTAACGTCACGACTAGAGTGACGTGTTGGTGTCGTTGCACGTACAAACCCGGGGTAAACCTCGGCAGTTACACTGCGTTTATTGGTAATACGGCTTTTGTAGAACTTGTGCGTAGAACAACCAAACAACCGTTCAACGCATTTATAAGCAGCTTTTATTAGTAAGGCTGTAAGTATTTTAATGACAATAATTTTAACTCTTCAGCTTACTGACAAAAATATACTAGAAGCATTATATGCATTAAGTAAACCTATTCTTTCAACTGTAATTAAACTTAATAAACTTACATGTAACTGATATTGGCAGAATTTATTTTTTCTGGAACATCTACTAATGGTAATCGAAATTGAGGGTATAAGGTGGTACTAATAAAACAAAATATCTACTATTCCTTTACAAATGCTTATCAAACAACACCGTCAAACTGACTGAGTTGGCCAAATGGTAACGTCTTGGATTCGTATTCTGGAGGTCCCCGGATCAAATCCCGGAGTCGGCCGATTTTACATGATTTTTTTTTTTTTTATGTGAGTGCGCGATTGTCAAGGTATCACAAATCTGTAGTTCTGCTGACGCCGGTCGATTTTAATCTTATTAGAAAAACTTATTTTCTGCATATCATAATTGCAATTATAGTTGATTCAACAAAAACATACTGGCCCTTTGTTATATCAGTTTACCTGATTTTATTATTATTATTATTTTTTATTATTATTATTATTATTATTAACATTGTTCTTTTTTGACTTGTGTGCATGGTATAATTTTTTAATTTTTCTTTTTTTAATTGTTATCGTTTGTATGTTTTTGTATACCGGTACTTTGTTGCAACCCACTGCTGTGTATATCCGACTGGATCAAAAAGGATCGCATGCGATCTGTGTACTCTACTACTTTGTTATATGGACAATCTCTAATTAGGAGAAGTAGGATCAAATAAATAACAACAATATAAACAATAATTTCAGTAAAATATACTGCATCTAGGCAATTGAAACAGTTATAGACTTTACTAGAAAAACTTTGATATCTACATGTGAATGTATAAAGAAGTTTATTTAGCTTTGTTGGCTTAATTTGCTTCACAGTCCATGTATTGTTATGTATATCAATACGCTGCTTGTGATTCACCCGCGTTACCACCACCGAGTGAAGTGTAGTGTGCTCATCAATGAGTGTCATGGGCATTTGGCACTAGCGGTCAAATTAATGTTATGTGAATCTCCCGATGAGAAGTTTCGAGCAAATTACTGTAGGCTGTCTGATAAATTTATGACTTCCCAGTAACTATCAGTAAGAAGATCCCTGGCTTATGTTTGCGAATAACCAAATCCGCCATTGGGGTGAAATCACTGGAGTGACAGTCATGCACTCAGCATTTCCATGTCCCTAGATGATAAGGCCATAAATTAAATTGAATTGAATGTATACATTCGGTCTTAAGATTGTGAATGTTGATCTATATTTCTCTGTGTAGCCTACATCTAATGATTGCGCCACTGCGTTTGGGTGTTGCATTATTATTATTATTATTATTATTATTATTATAATCATTATATGTATGTTTGTCTTACTGTAGATCTATACCCCATTAGAAATTCCACGCTCCAACATTTTCTATCTTCTTCTGCATATATTAACTCTCCATACTATCTTTTCTTCTTAATGCCATTCAGTATTTCAATTCTTCTTCTACTAAGTTTTCTTGTTCCTTTTATTATTCCTTCAATTACATCCAACAGAAGTCCTGTTCGTGTTAAGATCAGTTAGTTTTTCCTTTCCATAAAACTTCCAAGTTACATCTCTCCTCATCCAGTCTTCCTAAAACTTTTTCATTTGTTATTCTGTCTGCCATTCTGTCTCCATTTTCCTCTGACATCACATCTCAAAGCTCTGCTTTGTAAGCTTTTAAAGAAGTTTACTGGCATATTGCAATAAATCGGCATAACAAGAAGCTGACCGCAGACACACCTAGGATCCGACAAATCTAAAATACTACTGCCTGTTAAACTCAAATATTCTACATAATATTGTACCCAATATATATTGCTACATATTGGCTTACTTTTGTAACGTTCCCTATACCTGCTTTTATAAAAATCGCCCAGCATTGTAAAGCTAGACTATTTAACATAATCATTTTACAGTTATACTAAAATATCCATTATTATTTTAAACTTAGGACTATATTATTTCTTAAGAATTTTAAGAAAATTACTGAGAAATCAGGTTCCTTTGTAACTTCAAGAGCCAAAGACTCCAATAATAGGATATCGGACAATGTACTTTTGAAACGTGTTTATTCCACTAATTTAACACCAGTGGTATTGCTCGCCACAAGATTTGTAAAGGCTTATATCATTCATCGGTTCTTATGTTGGTGTGAACGTGAAGTAATACGATACACGAAGCTGAAAATTAATTATCTTGACGAAACTGTATTTAACATCACGTTTATGTATCTTGTAATTCCCTGGGATTAGGAAGAGCTGAATAGGAATTGCGGTGTAAAAAGGCGTCTGGAGGTACTTAATAAATCTGAATGATTTAATAAATTTCCAAAATCATTCCGATTCCTTGAAGGCGAACTTCATGAACTCTTTTAAGATGTGCCACTGTATTTCAGCACGATAGTTCACCATCTCATTTTTCACTTGCGGTCCGAAATCATCTCGGCCAACGATATGAGCAACAGTGGATAGGTCGTGGTGGCCCGATTGCTTGTTCTGCACGTTCTCCCGACTTGACTATTACATGTGGGGTTCACAAGAAAACCCTGATTTACGAGACCCCTGTGGCATCCGAGGAAGACCGACTGGCGCGGGTTATGGATGCGACGGATGTTGGAGGACCAGGGATTGGTAATCGTGTGTGCTAGTCTAAGTATCAATGCTGCTTTAATCAACCTGATTAATAGTAATTTGTCACCTGGCAAAATTTATAACACAACTGCTTAAAATGACATTGTAATGGATCTACCGGCTTTCCTAGACACCAGAAACGAGAAATTTAGTGTAAAATGCTATATGTAGATACTTTTGGCTATAGGTAGTTTCTTTATTGTGTCTCCCATGATGGTCGTGACTTTTCGCCATCAAAAGTTACTAAAGGCAAGGAAGACTGTATGTCGTAAAGAGGTACATAACTTTACTTGATTGAGCAATATGTTAGTGAAACCCTTAACCGCCAATATACAGTTTACATCTCCCACAAACTTTAAATATCTCTCACAACTGTGAGTTCATAAGACAGAAACATAAATTATTCAGGATTCAGTCAGAAAACTAAAGAGAAAGACAAATCGTAACCACACTTGTATTATAACACTTTAAAATATACATATTTCTTTTTTATTTCTAATGGCAGGTGTAGGCTACATGAAAAGATATCATTAACCTCTGCAACCTAAAAAGAACAAATAAATAACATAACATAACATAATGCTTACAAAATACAATACATAACAGTACAATACAATATTAGAGAGTGTTCCACTTTTGAGGGTTACACAGAATGTTATACAGTCGACATTTTTCTTCTTGCTTCCCAATACCGGTCCCATTTTGTTGTGCTTGAAAGGGCAGGGCAACGTTGTAGGTGACTTCTGTCCATGGTCTCTTTTTTTTTTTTCAGATTTATTGGCAGCATGTCTCATTACAGTCGTAATACTACATGCACTGTTTACATTATTTACACTTGTTTTCCTATCAATAGATTACAATTTACTATTTACATTTCAACTTATACCCTATTATATACCACTTATTACTACTCTAAACTGTTCATTGTAATTATTATGATTTTTACGTTAAACTACTCGAATTATTATTATTATTATTATTATTATTATTTTTAAATAATCACTTAGAATTTACTATTTACAATTCAGATAATATCCTATTGCATTACTTATTACTACTCTAAACTGTTCATTTTATTTGTTGTTGTGATTTTACGTTAACTAATACTATCTTACTATTTTATCATTCTCTTTGATTAGCACTTCGTAATATACTACTTTATAATGCCTTAATTGTTACATATTTTATGTTATTACTACTATTTACTCTTATATTTATATTAACACTTCCCTAAACGGTTTCGCTTAGTTCTTGCATATTTAATTTATTCACAAATCCTAGAAAGCTTCTTTTGTGTGTTCTGAAAATTCCATCTTTGCTTATTGGCCATGCCAGCCCACTTCTTGTTACACTTGTTTTAAAAGCTTCTCGCTGAGATTTTAGTTTTGTACAATCAAATATCAAGTGGTCCACTGTTTGGTCACCTAGCCCACACACGCACTCGGCACTTTCCATAATTTTGAATCTTTGGAAATAACTTCTTATTCTGCCGTGTCCTGTTAAGAATGTTGTCAGGTTTGGGGTCAAGTTCAATTTCACTTTTAGTCTGCTTCTAACCGTAGGAAAGAATGACTTTGTTACTTCTCCTTTTGTTGTTTTGCTCCAGTCTTCCTCCCACCTGGATAAGGACTTTTCTCGCAGTTTTGTCAAAATGTCATTTTTTGGAATTTTGTTATAACATACCTCTAAGTTCATGTCCCTTGCAGCTTGCTTTGCCAAATGGTCTGCAAGTTCGTTGCCATGGTGACCTACGTGTGCCTTTATCCATCTGAAGTGAATTTTCCAGTTTTTATTTTCCAGTAATCTTGCTTGCTTACGGATATTTTCTATAAGTGTTTTGTGGTTCCTTGGGTTTTTAATGGAGTCTAGGGTTATCTGGCTGTCTGTGTGTATTACTGCTGTCTGGTTTCCATATGCGTTGTCTTGTATATGTTCTAGGGCTTTGAGTATTGCCATTTGCTCCGCCTGATTATTTGAGCATACTTTGTCTAGTCTGTATTTGCCTTGGAACTTCACATCATTGCCAAAGAAGATTGCTACGCCTGAACCCACTCCGTCCGCACTTTTGCTGCCGTCTGTGAATATTTCCAGCTTCGGTTCTTCTGCCTCGTCCATGGTCTCTTGTACATTACATAACATGCAGTTGGGGTCGTACCGGATTCCAATGCGATGTAGGTGCTTCCCCAAACAGTCATGTTGGACACTTAGCCGGAAGATGGCAACCGCTTTGTTTCTTTTCCAGTCAGGAACTTGAGTAATTTCCTTTTTCTAATTTTTGTCACTTATTTTTTGTTCAATGTCCTTCTTGTGTATGTTCTTGTATATTTTATTTATGTATAGTTTGATAGGGTGGTATGAAGTTTCTTGTAGGTGGGTTTGCATTACTTTTGTTTCCTTCTTTGCCAGTGCATCTGCTGCTTTGTTTTCCGCAATCTGACAGTGCCCTGGTATCCACTATAGGACTATTTCCTTGTTGCTGATTTCCTGTAGTTGATGGATTAGGGCTTGGCATTCTTCTACTGCTGATGAGATAAGTTTGTCTGTGGAGCTCACTGATTGTATTGCTGCCTTTGAGTCGACAAAAATGACAGCCTCATCTACTTTGTCTTTTTTAATGCATAATTGTTGAAGGGCAATGCGAATTCCTTCTATTTCGCCATCGTAGGCAGTAGAATGCTGTCCCAGAGGTTTGTGGAATGAGAATAGATCGCTGTGGATACCTGCTCCTGCGTGTGGATAGCCTCCTATTTGGGAGCCACCTGTGAATATATGTTTCCATTTATCTAGGGCAGTGGTTCCAAACGTGGGGTCCGCGATGGTGTTTCAGGGGGTCCGCAGGCGGTTTAAGAAGAAATAGGATATCCCGTAATTTTGAAGTGCTTAACTGTGTTCCCCACTACTTATCTATGTGAAACAGCATTCTCCCACCTCACTTACTTGAAATTAAAGTTGAGAAATAAATATGAAGTTGAAAGAGATTTAATATTGAAATTATCAGACATAAAACCTAACATTGCAGAGCTAATTAATCAATAGCAGCTTCACTGTTCACATTAAGGAGTAAACTCTGTTTGTTACCATTGATATTGTTATTTTGTCTATTGAATTTAATAAATTTGAATCAAAGTATTTATTTTCCGTATTTTACGGACTATAAGGCGCTCCGGACCATAAGACGCACCTTGATTTTAGGATGGAAATTTAAAGGAAAAGAAATCTAATTTGATTCTAAACGAAGCATTTGAATAAAAAAAATTATAACCTTTTACAATGGAATCAGTGTAAATCACTTCCAACTTAAAATCTGCGTTGTACAAAAATCTGTTCTGTACAGGGAGAATCGCGTAAATTTTAATAATTGAACTGATTTATCATGAATACTGAAAATACCTTTACAACCTCTAACCGTCAATTCAGCCTACGGTTAGTGTACGGGACAAGGCTATTTAGAGGTCATGCTCTTCATTTAAACCACCCGGCGGAGACAACTCCTTTCGTATAAAATAACTCAGCATTACTTTCTTTTCGCATTGTACACCTGGCTTTCAGCTACCTTCATTTTACGATTGTGACAATGCACTAATATACAGTCTGTGCCACCTTCTTTATAATTATGGTGTTCTGACAGTATTTACCGTTTTAATATTTTTTAATGTACTTTGGACCATTAGACGCACCCAATTTTCACGGCTCTTTTTTAAGGTAAAAAAGTGCGTCTTGTGGTAGTTTTTGTTTCAAAACCCAGAGGGGGTCCGCGAAATTTTAATTATTTTCAAGGGGTCCGCGGACTGAAAAGTTTGGGAACCACTGATCTAGGGGGTATCGAGTGTTCATTGTTTCCAATGCTAGAGTCTTTAAAGTTTCTGGTAGCATATATATTTTTTTAAGGGTTTGTAGAAGGTCGAGGTGGGATTTGAACTGTGTGGTTTCAGTGGGATTTCGTGGGTATTTCAGCAATTGTGATTTGCTATTGAGCTACAGTGATCCTTTGATTTCTTGTGTTCTTTGGATGAATCCTTGTTGTGTTATTAGCTGTCTACTGTGGTTAGAATAGTTTTCCAGTATTGATCGACTGGAATTCTTATTAGCTTTTCGTGCAATGTTAGTGCCTTTTCTTCTATAAGTTGGGTTATTGGTTTAGTTCCTGTGATATAGAGCATTGCGTTAACGGGTGTAGTTTTGATTGCCCCAGTTATTAGGCGCAACGCCTGGTTCTGTACTAATTCAAGTTTAGCTATCGTGGAGGGTGTTGCTGTGATTAATGCTTCACAACTGTATGTAATAACTGGAAGAACACATTTCTGATATGTTTGGATTAGAGTAGAACGAGCACAGCCCCACACTTTAAAATATAAAATACCTATTAAGTTACGTACAGAGAAGTATTTGAAGTGTGGTCTCTTGTAACGTTTGTAAGCAGTAATAGTTAAGCAGTTATCGCTTTATATAATACATAAATGGTGAAAATATGTTAATTTTTTATTTGTATGACTATTATTGAGTTTTTATGAAGAACAAAATAGCTACATCCGATCTCTGATAATAATTACCGGTACTATCCGAGCTTCAGTATGTTAGTTTACAGAAATGTAGCCTAAATGTTTTGAGCAAACTTAAAAAACGTCCATTGACCTTTTATCATGAGCAATCGTATGCCGGTTGCTCTCGGTAAAAATTGTCGTTAAATTTATACGCTTCTGACGCTCACGGTACAATTCCACTTTGGGCAATGCCTTGACAAACCTCGGGGCAAAATAGTAGTGTTCTGTTCCATTTTGTGTTTTGATTTTCCTTCTTTCTTTCTTCCTTTCTTTCCTTCTTCCTTTCTTTCCTTCTTAATAACTCAGTATCAAATAAATTTATACACATTTTAAACATCAAGATCATATCACGGGTATAACAGTAGGCGGTGTAAGTATTGATGAACATTAGTTTCCTATTGTGTGTTATGGCTTCTGATAATTTCATGTGGTTTTCAATTTTGATGATTATAAATTATGATAAAGGAAAAAACAGCATTTGCCTTTGTGACTGGGGAAACCAGTAAAGAAATTCGAAGTTACGTTGGCCAGCAACGGGTTTGATCGAACCTCTCGAATCACTGCCTTCTAGACTGTATTACTCGTGTATACACTGCCTGTCCTATACGGCTAATTTTGCGTACGCGACGACATTACAGACGGCAGCACCTTCCACACCCAGCTGCAATACCCTTTACATTACCGTATGCTCTGTGTTGCCCTCTGAAGTATAAACTCGGAAACTGAAATATGCTGGAATTTCATGCTATCTGGGTGTGAACTGTGTCGCCTCTACTGGAGAAATTAGGCAATTTAACAATACTCTGAACTCCATGTTAAAATTAAGCATAGGACAGGCAGTGTAATTCTAGAGACGGCGGTGTCTCGAATACAAGCTCAAAGCCTACACGCTGGCGCCTGAGCCATCCTGCTCGGTATTAAAAACAGTGTTTTGGAAGTTCAGGACCCAGGAGCCACTTGCGGTCACGATCCACGATTTGCTTTCAGTCACGAGTCATGAGCCACGAGCCACGAGCCACGAACCACTAGTTCCACCACAAGCTCCATGAAATATGTAGGTTTAAAGAACCTTCGGTCCCCACCAGGATTTAAAGCTGTGACCGCTTGCACCATAGGCACAACCGCTAGCGTTTAGCTGACTATTGACGAAGCCACTGAGTTCCTCTCGTTCCCATAGTTGAGCCTGGCAACCTGAAAGCGTACTGTCTGCTAAGCTATGAAATGCAATGTGGGAATGGAATGTGTCTAGTTACTTCCACTACTGTAAGCTTAGGTAGAGGAAGTATTATGTTCAACCCCCAAATTCGAAGTTGAGTTTTCAACATAAATACACGTTTTAAGGTCCCTGGATTTAAAAAATACTATTTTCAGAAACATGACTGTATGTGTGAGTCTGTGAACAGCCTAACTCCAGAACAGAAAATCGTATGAAATCAAAACTTTGTATCTTGGTTAGGTACCTCCTGGGGATGTGACACGAAGATTAGCGACGATTTTCTCTTATTTTTAAGGAAACTTTACATGAAGAAAATTTAGTTTTTCGCAATTTTATCGAAAATGGCCTCAACGGTTTTGTTTAATTTTTTTTTACATTGGGTACTTATACTAAGAGATTAAACTGTTGTTTGAAACACTTTTTCGAAAAAAAAAAATTATGAAGGGTAGTTATAAGCAACCCACCATTTGTAGAAACTCAGCCTTGCCTGGTGAACATTGAAGCTTTGCATCAGGTTGAAACAACTGACTACGCGCTCTTTGCAATACGGCCTCTTATTCTATATCAGAAGTGAAGTGAGAAAGTTGTTTTTGCCATGCTTAGGGAAAATAAATTTATGTGGGTGCTCTAATCAGATTTTATTTGGGTTATGTAGACCTATCCTTCGGGGATGCGATACGGCGTGGTAACGACATTTTCATCACTTTTATTTTCATTTATATGAAGAGAATGTCATACATAATAGGCTTATATTGCATACTAAGAGCCAAGCTTTTACTTCGGCAGAGGAAGTTATGTAAGTCTCACATAAGATTAATTTTTAAATTGACTGTACGAAATATTATTATTAAATTAAAAATAAAACATATGATATCATAATATACGAGTAAAATACACAGCTATTTAAACTCGAATCTCGAAATTAGTACAAATTATTATATGAAGCATGAGTGCATGTTGACTTGAAGCCTTTGTGTATTCTATTTCTCAAATTTTATTGTAGATAACATAAGATCTGTGCGTCTGAACAGCACCTGATTTATAAAACAACATAGGCCTATTATATGTTAGAAATTGCCTAGGTTCAAAGAGTTCACATCACAATAAACACAAGATTTATTTTGAATCTTATGATTATATTTATGTCTTTTAAAATAACAAGGTTTTAAGGTTCCACAGAATTGCAACAGAGCACTTCTCAGATAGCATGTATTGCGTGATAAATCTGCCACATCTCAATTCATAATTAAAAGTAATGTAGAAATTAAACTACCTTCAAAAATAACTGTTCTAATAGACTGAGAATCATGTAAATATTATTTGTACTATTCTATTCTTTGTCATGAAGCAACCTCAGAAGCTGAGGAAGACTGGTAATGATGATGATGATGATGATGATGATGATGATGATGATGATGATGATGATGATAATATTAATAATAATAATAATAATAATAATAATAATAATAATAATAATAATAATAATAATAATAAAAACTTAACTCAATAAATTAACTAAATGAAAAACGTAAGCAATAAGTATCAATATAATTAAGAAATTTATAAAAAATGTCCATTAGTTAAAACATACATGACACGGATGATTTATATATAGATGGAAAGAAGATTAAAAAGAGTGCAAGATCTTTGCTATTTGGGATCCATACTTGAATTAGACGGAACATCAAATAAAGAAATACAGAAAAGGATCACTAATGGGAGAAATGTTATAGGAATGCTAAATTCTATATATATATATACAGAAATATGCATACATACAAATAATACATAAGACATAGGCCTAACATATAAGACTAAAATTCCAAACCGTGTGACATAATTAATGACATAGTTTAGTACATTATACACTGGGCCTGTAATGGGATTTATTAAGACACTCGCTTGGCTCGTTTCATAATTTATTTTGATACGAGTGTCTTAATTATCATTACAGGCAAGTTGCATGCTACAGTTTTTGTTCGACTATAATTAAGTGTTTAAATTCTGAGTTTTTAGATTCATAAAAAACAACCAAGTCGGTTGACTTCGGTGATCAGTTGTTAGTAATATCTTCTAGTTCTTGTCTTCTGTGATAGATGGCAGGTGATTGCGTGCGGGGAACTCGAAGCTGCTCTGGGCCTCTTTACGTCAAACCAACGGACTGGAAAAGACAAAATGAACTCGGTTTAATATAATATTAAAATCAATACGAACAGAAGTGATCTTATTTTAAACACATCATGCTTGTTATGCAATTTCATTTGCTACTCCCAAAGCTTCAAGATTTTTCCGTGTTCGATATTAATCGATACCGCACCAGTATTATAATGAAAATCTGTACTTTAACGAATGTCATTAAGATACTGTTTTAAATAAATCAATTAGTTAATTTATTTGCTTACAACTTGCTTATTAAGTATAAAAAAAAGATTCGTAAAATTTAGTACATTTAAATTCACTAAATTACCCTCTAAACACAAAATTTGCAATGTACAATGATATTAATATCACAATATTTTCATCGTGTTACATTTTACTTATAATTTATTAAGTGCCAGTATGGTACTTTATGAGACTGTGTGGGGGACGGGAGAATATCTGTCCGTCTGTCTCAAATTCGCTTTATCGGATTTTCATGAAACTTGATATACGCATGTATAACGTCCATGGAAAGAACCCTATTTATATTGAACGAAATCAGTTCACCGGTACCGGAGTGATGCCTAATTAGTGCCTATTTTAATAGTATTATATTAGAAAGGCGCCATAACTCAAATACGCTTTATCGGATTTTCATGAAACTTGGTATACTCATATATGACGTCCATGAGAAGTAACCTATTGTATTTGGTATTGTCCTTTAGTGACACTATAACAGAAAAGCTGTCATTGTAACTGGACTGAAGGTCAATCTACTTGGTTTTCTAAAAAGGTTAATAAAATAATTATTGTTTCACTGGGGGGAAAGTTTCTGCAAAATTTGTATTGCTCAGACTTGGAATTCAGTATTCCACAGTTCCTGATAAGTTGGTATGTAAGTTAAAATATTATGAAACAATAATAATTATAAATAAGCTTTCGAACAAACCACTGAAGATGTGTAAATCCTAGACAGTGCTATGGGAGAATTCATGAAAGAACAATTAATTGTAGTCTTTATGTTAGATTCAAATAACAACTTGAGTTTTACAACGAATTATTTGAACATTTCTACTTTCTGGCGCCTGTTCCCCTAGTAACTTTGCCAATTTTCTCTTTACCCTTTGAAACTGATTTTCTCACTGCAATTAAGTAAAACACACCCGGACATACACGCTTGGAGAGCACCGATCGAGAGAAGTCTGATTTATGATCTGTATGATATTATCTTAGTAAGATATTTATCTACTTAGCCTAGTTTACTAACCCAACGATTTCTAGCACTACATTTTATAAGATGAACAATAGGTGATAACCCTACTGGTGAGGATGATTGAGAAAAATATTTAAACTTAAGATAGTGTACTAATATGAATATAGCGCCTTATTCCCTCGATCATAAACGAAGAAATTTAACCTAACCTTCTGATAATATGATCTTTCTTGCAATACATAGTAATGCCTTTCGGTATGCCGTCAGGTGTTAAAATTCAGTAGGTTATGCGTATATATTATAATTTGCAACATTTACAACTTAAAAATCCGAGTTATGTATATGAAAATAGGTGAATATAACTCACACCAAGCAAGCACATATACATAGTTTATCCATTTATCCAAAGTGCAGATGTGAACTATAGTAAAAACGTAGTTAAAATCGTAAAATCTTGATTCGGTAGATTAGAGTTTGATATGCATGAATTTCGGCATCTTCAGTCTGTTCTTTTGTTAATATATCACAATATATTGCATTTTAACATTTGATGGCATACCAGAAGGTATTACTCTGTATTTCAAGAAGGAAGATATTACTAGAAGGTTAGGTTAGATTTCTTTATTTTATATTCGAGGGAATAAGGTAGCCTGATATTACCCAGGACATTCAGGAATTCCGCTGGGCAAAAAGTGCTGCTGTGGAAGTTTACGTCCGCATATAGGTCCTTGCAGGGAATGAGGGGAAGAAAGGAGAAGTAAGTACCTTCTGTGACAGAATCTCATTCACAGTAGTGTGCCGTGTTTTAGAAATACTTGCAGTTTTGTCCTACTTTTAATCCTGAAATGGAGCTAC
The DNA here is from genome assembly GCA_964059195.1 of Ectobius pallidus. Classification (NCBI taxonomy): domain Eukaryota; kingdom Metazoa; phylum Arthropoda; class Insecta; order Blattodea; family Ectobiidae; genus Ectobius; species Ectobius pallidus. Next base: position 157,426,859 of record CAXKWD010000003.1, on the reverse strand, counting down.
TGATCCCATGAGTTATGTATACTAACCCTTAATGATGCTGTATGCAGCAGGACACAGTGACCACTCATCAGGTTATAGGTGACTGATATTGTGCACAGTACAATGGTATCAAACCGGAGGAAGATATTGTGTAAACATGACACCGGCAGAGATATTTCTCCTGAGTAATATATATTCATATTGGTAAACATCCCGTCATCTGAAACGTGAAATATATAGATATTAAAATAGGGTGTAACTCGTTGCCACTTTCTAGATAATCGCTTTGTGGACAATCAAATTAGTTATGAAAAGTGGTTGTTTGAAAAATTAATTCCTAATCTTCCAAACAGAAGTGTCGTTGTGATAGATAATGCTCCATATCATAATGTCCAAATAAATAGGGCCCCATCTTCTAATAAATCAAAACAAGATTTGCAAGAGTGGTTAAGAAGTAACAATATTCCCTTTTCACAGGTGGTTAAGAAGTAACAATATTCCCTTTTCACAAGTTTAGCCAAACTTGTGAGGGAAAATAAACCAGCTCGTGTGCAGTATTCTGTAGACAATATCTTGAATCTCCACGGACACACAGTGTTACGATTACCACCATACCATCCTGATTTTAACCCGATTGAGAACATATGGGATAAAGTTAAGGTCAGGTAGCTGCCAGGAATGTTACCTGCAAAGTAACAGATGCTAAGCAATTGTGTGAAGATATTTTCCGCAGCATGGGGAAAGAAGACTGGTACCCAATTTGTCAACACGTAAAGAAGCTAGAAGATTACTATTATGGCAGGGAGGCTTAATTTAATAATATTATTGATCCACTAGTGATAACCTTGGGAGGCATGGAACACGAGACCGATGATGAAAATACGGAAAGCGACGATGAAATAGAAGGCATCGCCCCACTTGACTGCAGTGACTGAAGAGAGACGTGTGTACCTGATGTTTTCATGTTTTCTTTAGTTAACAAAATATGTTGTTGTCTCGCTCCCAATCTTGGTCCTCTCACTCTAAAAAACCCTTAGACTTGTGACGTGGCATAAGCTCGGAGATAAGGTGCGCTAAGAGTACATTTTGAAGGTAGACTCTTAGGATATTTTTATACATAATCGCCATTCAAATTAAAGCATTTCTCATACCGTGGCACAAGTTTTTCGATACCCTCTCTGTAGAAATCCGCAGCCTGCGATTTCAACCACTGGTTTACTGGTGAAATTTGGGGGAAATGTTCAGAGAGTTTCGTAACCGTGAAACGACGATTTTCACGGATTTTGTCGTTGATTGTCGCCACCAGGCCTACCACTGCGGTCCTCATCGTTAACATTGGTTCGGCCATTTTTAAAATAAATGCACCACGGCCTTACTCGGCTTTCACTCATTATTCCTTTGCCGTACATATCACAAATCTGGCGATAAATTTTAATTAGTTTGTGATTTTTCGCCAACAAAAACCTTATCACAGACCGCACTTCACAACTGGCGGGAATTTCAATTGCAGCGCTCATTTTAACACTCCACTGCAGACAAAGTACGAAAGGCACGATGCTCATGCTAATACAGCTGGATGCGTACTGAATGCAGGAACGCTCTGACGCTAAAATGGCGGCGCTAGCCCCGTCCACTGCCGGGCCAGACCAAAACGTCTGTTCCTTTCTGGACAGCCCTCGTACATGACAATGTCAGTATTCCTAATTAGATAAAAAAAAAAGATTTATAATGAGTACTTCACAGGTCACTGCAAATCAGTCTGATAGATTTTTTCAGAAAAAAATAGCAACTGCATAACTACCCCATAAAATTCCATAATTGATATGGTTAGGAATACACACGCTATGGTACACGGGGGCTAATTGTTACATAGGCTTCATACTTCTTGAAATCATAAACAGAAACATGATTTGTACATCAGGCAACATTGCTTTATAGCAATTCTTTTTCATGAAGCTATGGTCTGACCTTATGCCATTGTTTTGTGTTTACTTTAGCCCCTTAATGAAAAAAGGAGCTAGTACTGACCTTATAATAAAATAATGAGAACAGCAATGCTATATAAAACAATGTTTCTTTTTTTAAATATGTTGTAATTCTTATTCTTCTTTCTCTGGTTTTTACCTCCCCTCAGCTGAAGGGACGTTTATGCGGTCCACTCCTCCCGGAGCTTACAGGGCCGCGACCTCTCGCGAGGAAAGTTTCTGTGGCTCACATAAATATACATACTTTTTTTTTATCAGCCATGGACATGGAAGGCCTCCTCGGATGAGTGATCAGCCAAATTCAGGGGCCACAACCGAGACAACACGAACACAGTGGACGAGACACACCAGAGGCTGGGCGTAAGTTGGGACGCAGTTTGGTGAGGTGAGGTGATTCGCCGTGAGTTTCTGTGAAACACAGAAATAAATACAACCAGCGTCACTTCACCCTGCGTGCGAACATTCGCTGTTGTATATTTCTGTGTTTCACAGAAACTCACAGTGAGTCATCTCACCTCACCAAACTGTGTCTCAACTTGCGCCCAGCCTCACACACACACACACTCATTCCGAACAAGGCGTGGATTTGATAAAGGTGAAAATGACGGCCAGATGATAGCCGGGGACGATATTCGTCTTACAGGCGAGGAAAAACCCCGGAAAGCATCCCACCTAGGAAACTTGTCCCCACCAGGATACGTGAGGAGAACAAACGAATCCCTTAGGCCACAGTGTTGGGCCTAAATATAATGGGTGAATAATATTAAACTCCAATAGAGGTTGTAAAGAAAATGAAAGAAATGTAAGTTCACATTCTAATGCTTTTCATTAAGTGTAAGAGGAGGTTACGTGGTCATCTGATTGACTGAAAGCAAAGGTATAAACAGTCAGTGTTTAAAGGTGTTTAAAGGTATAAAGAAAGGTATAAGGGTCAGTGGTATAAACATAAACCTACAGACCACAAAACATTATCATATGCTTCATTTTAGTGAGCTCTACGAAATTTCATTTGAAAATTAAATATATTTCCTTCTATCGATATACAACGTAAAATACATATAATATATAGGCTAAGCTAGTTAATCTTTTTTACATTTACTTTATAAAGTAAACTTGGGAAGAAAGACAAATTTACAGGAAAGCTATGAAACTGGTTTCTCAGATTAATACGAGTAAGGGAAGATTGCATTTCTTCTGTAATTTCCTAAATCATTCTTCCTAACGTTATGGAACTTACAATACTCTCGTTACATTATGGTTGTCACGACTTTTTTTTAGTAGCTTAAGGGATTTCGCAGAAAATGTGGAATTGAAAGGTTGTGCGGAGAAAAAATAATGAATATTGTGTATGTGTATATACATACACAAACACACACATATATATATTTATACACGAGGGATGGTGCATAAGTCATGGCAACTATTTTTTTTCTCGAAGTAAACTGATGGTACCATGAGATGTTATAATATGTCACGGGAGAGCGTTGCATCTCTTGTATAAGGACACATCGCTTGGTAGCATTGTAACGTATGGTTATACGAATATAGGAGGTGGTAATTTAGTTGTGAGTGACCCGCCATGCAGAATGGATATGGCAGAATGTGGAAGCTGTTCCAGCAGCTGCAAGGCCCTAGCTTCTAAATTATTTAATTCTTGCTTATGTAAGTAGTATGTGGAACTAACTTCGTACTCGCACTAATACTTGGGTCCTTTTTATTAATTTCAATACTTACAGTGTTGTTTTTGGAATCGCACTGATTCATATTTGTTGTCTATTCTTGCAGAACTGGCGGATGTGTTTGAATTTGAAACAAGGAATCATTCTTCGATCATTATTTTGTTAATGTTATTAGCAACCATATAAAGTTCACTACTTCAATAAAAAGAGCGATCCAGCAAAAACGTAATACTGTGACCCTTTTAAATTTCTTAGCATAAATAGTTCTTCGAGGTAACCAGGAAAAAGCTATACATTTGGTGGCTATTATTAATGAACCTATTTTAATATAAAGTGGAATTGAAGTGAATTTTACAAATAGGCTACAGTTATTTCTCCTTGTACAGTACGATCGGTTTTGCTTTCCATCGTATTGTTTTGCGTATGAACGATCAAGTTTGTCGTTAGTTGATTAGCCAGTTCGCACCTCGCGCCGCGATGAGAAACGTAGCTATTGCACTGTATGATAAGAATATACGCGTATTACAGTTTGTCGGTAGTCAGTTAGAATAATGACTTGTACATTTCTCTGTTGCAGAAGACGTAAGTGATGACCTGACGCCATGAGTACGACAGGAGGTGGAAGCAGCAGTGGCGCTGCGGGTGGTGCTGAAACTGTCGCCAACTCCGGCTACGGCAGTGGTGATGAGACAACGAGCTTGTTAGCGCGGGAGCCACCGGTGACGATCACGCCGAGTATAACCCCAGCCAGCAGCAAGCCGGTGTTGATGCGACAGGAATGCACCACTCGTCTGTTACTCTCAGCGGGCTCCCAAGAGAGCGGGGCGGGCGTGTGCCTCATGGAGGAGGGCTCGGCAAGATCGGTACCCGACATCGAGCTCCACTGCAGGCTGCAGGGTGATGCGGGCAGCGTCACGTCCCCGGCCGGAAGTCACCACGGATTGACAGCAGCATCTGCCAACAATGCTAGCAACTGCCGGCTGAGGACAGCATCTGCTGGTTACCACTTGCTCCCGCACGCTCACTCTAGATGTCGCTGTGGGGACAGACGAGACTCGCATTCTACCCTTATGCTGCAGCCCCTGGCTCGCTCAGTGTCCAGAGAGAGTGTCCGCTCTGTAGGTCTACACCACCACCATCAGTGCCCCTGCACGGGAGGATCGTGCCCTGCGCCCCCGCCACCAGTGCTGCTTACCACGTCACCTTACAGGTAAGTTTTGCTACTACTGTTCATTTACTGATAAAAAAAGGTCTTATTTATTAGTTGTTTGTTATGGTTATTAATGATTCTTGGTCATTCCATACAAAACAGTAGGTAAAAAACCCTCTTGTTCCCAATTCATTAATTTTAATGTATTTTTATTGTTAGGGTATAGCCTATGTATTATAAACACACTTTTAGATAATGTTGTAAATTGTGTATAAATTACTACCACCTATTCCTACGAATTAAATGTTCATGTTACATAATCAGTACAATAGCTTTGTCTCTTTAGGACCTGAAGATGCCGGAATAGCCGAAATATATTGTCCATCCCACGAAATTCGAAACTTTAATGTTTTATAATATTGACAAGTATAGATTTTACACGTGACAAAGCTTATTGAGCTGATATTGTAACATAAACATTTACTTTGAGGGAATAGGTGGTATTATTTTATATACAATATGCAACATAATTATATCCCTTGTAGGAGAAAAGAAATATGAAATTTATCAACAATCTATTAGATACTAAAAATAATAGCTTTTATGATATAGGGTTCGAAGTATTTGGCTTCTGGATTAACTTCATTTTTTATTTATTTTTTCTTACTTCACCGTAGTTCAAGTTATGTTTTCATGGATATGAATGCCAAGAAAAAAAGCCATTTTTTTAATTCTTGAGTACAAAATTTATATGAAGAAATATATTCAATGAGAAAATATATTAAATATAATTAAGATAATGATAATAACAAAATGAACTCTTTGTTTGGTTTTAGACTTTTAAAGAAATAGTAGTACTGTATATTACGCATTCTTTAATTCTTCACAATGGAATCTAAAAAATAAACATGTAACCAATTAAAATGTAGCAACTCACTCATGATTAGGGACCGGATTTTCAGGGTTCAAAAACACTGTTTAAGGGCTTTCATTAAGTAAAATGGTTTTTTCCCTAGGTTTTACGTTATAATAAGGGGTTTAAAGAACTCTCAATGTGCTACATAGAATTCAACACCTATAAAATTAGGCTAAACATTTAGTTATATTTGCTGAAACTTGTTTTAAGACATTAATATAGAATTCAAGTAAGAAAGCCTAAATCAAAAGAAGCAGATAGATACTGCCGCAAATGAGACTTCTGTTTGCATTTCACCAGTACAATCAAAATAAAACACAAAAACCAGGAGATGTTAAGCGCAAGAGCCCAAAATAGTTAATACTGTAACTATTAAACGATAGCCTTTCCGGAATTCGAACCCGATGGTACTCTTGAAGATTATCCGTAAAACACTATTTAGGATTTAATATATAGGCTTACAAATTGGGTGAATAAAAAATGTTTTCTGGTTGGCTGTGGACAATGTGAAACTGGTTGTTACAGATTGAACTACCGTACTTAAAAGGAATACCGCCGGTAATGTTAATTTCATCCCTTCTCTCTTGGCCTTGTCCATACCAGACACCAATGGGTTCAAGAATATTAATTTGAAATGTGATTTTACTTTCAACACAACAGAATGTTTTTGTCTGTCTCCGCAAAATATTGATTTTCTTAAGCAAAAAAGGCTAATAAATTTGACAAAAACCTATTTGGAGTAAATTAGGTTTTTTAGGTTTTATATCCCAATTAGGTTTTTTAGGTATTACAGAATTAATGTGTGTGAATCCTATGGACATGACTCGAGAAAGGATATAAGCGTTCCTGGTTTTGGTATTACAGGAAAAATAGGTAAAAACCTAAGAATCCTGTCCTTAGTCATGATATTTCCATCCGCAATGCACTTGTCGACATGGCTGTGACGTGCAATCACGTAAAAGGTTGTGCTACACGGCTCCTGAATAAGCTTCGCCTAGCAACATCACACGCGATTTTGAACCTTAACCACAAAACTCAGTTGAATTATTCGAATGCTTTTTTCAAAATTCCGTTATGAAATTTGAAGAGAGTTTAAGAAGTGTTACCTGGCGGTAAACTATGTATCATATATAGTAAAATAAAAATATTTATGTCATTCGTTGCCATTTTTTAAAGTTACTCTTGTGGATTTTCTTTAAAGCACTAATTAGGTTTTAATGTATGCAAATGTATTTTTAGAGTGATGTGCGTTATCTTTTACTGCAAAGAGCATGAGGTTTTCAGAGTATTTTAAATTAGCACCTCCAACTATATGCCCCTAATATTTCATCCATCACTACAGCTAAATCACCATTCGTATTACTTTCATACATAACCATCTCACTTTCCACAATTTAAAAATTCACAAACTAGAATGTGGAAAACATCTGAAACCCCACTGCCATAACCTTTAAGATTTTGTGTGGAATGACCCATTACTATTTACGTAAGTGTCCGTGGCCGGTTTGGCCTGAATTTTGGCCCGTATAATTTTTTGTGTCTGTAAATTTCCATTTCCGTAAGAAACGTTTATTATATATCGACATAATTATGTTTTGTTGCCGTTTTGTTTGTTTTGTTTGTTTTTAAAGACTTAGTTCACCTTCAGTCTTTTGTCATTCTTCCAGTTCCTCTGCTACAACTTCAATTAGCTTTATTGCAGTGCAACGATTTGTCGATAAACACAATGTTCATGATAACCAATAAACACAATGTTTTCAAACATGATGTGTTTTCAGCTCTAGGAGTTTGATTAATATAAGATGAAATTATTTCATGCTTTGGATAAACAACCATAGTAATCATGAATTATATATGTACAGTAGAAACAAATGGAAGCCGTCCATCGCTGTGGCGCAAAGGGCGTGATCTCTCTCCTCACGCAGCGGGCCCATGTTGAATTCCTGGATGGGACAGGTTAAAAGGTGAGGGTTTTCCGGTGTTTTTCCTCACCTGTGCGAAGAATGTCGGGTAACTTTAGGCCCTTCTGGTCCCTAGATATCATCTTGTCGTCATTATCACCTTATTCCATCCTCGCCTTGTTCGGAATGAGTGTAGGGGACTGGTGTGTCTCGTCCTGTGTGTTCGTGCTGCCTTGGAGGTGGCCCCGGCATTGAGCTGACCACCCGGAGAGTCCTTCCATATCTTGGTCTGGTCAAAATGGTATATATATATATATATATATATATGATCCGCAGGCAGTCCCTCTCGCGACAGGTCGCGGTTTGCGTGGGCTGCATAAACGTCCCTACAGCGGGAGAGATTAAACTAAGATGAAGATTGAAAGGTAGAGGAATTAAATCTTTTCAGCTGAGCAGGCCGGATTATAAACTCAGTGGCGGTATCTGTAACTGCACGGGAGTAATTTTGCAACATAAATTTATTTTTTTGTGATTAAACCCTACCCGACAGGATTGAACCCGACCCGCCGTTGCGCTGAGGGATGGTATGAATGACGTCAACATTTTCTCTTTTGCTCATCTTTCCGTTGCACCCATTACGCTTATGTACTGAGCAGGCAGGCTCCAAATAGGATTGCTCAGTACTTGATAGCTGCTCTGGATACCAGTAAACGCAAAACGACGAGACTAAATAAAATATTATTAGGCCTTCGTAGGTTTAGTTCTTCTTTTAGCATGAAGACAGTAAAGGTAGGAAATAGTTATGAAATATTTATCATTCAATTCCTAATCCTCATAATATGAATTTCATTTAAGCTTTTGCAAAATCAACAAATCAAAACTTTTTGACCATTTATCCGACTTCCACAGTTCAGGAGGAAACAATAACATAATCTAATAAGAATTTTAAAATTCATATTCAAATGCCAGTGAAAATATTAAGACCCGTTAAGCTCTTCACTGCTACTGGCGTATAAAAGCATCGCCTCAAGAATAATTGTATAAAAGGAGAGAGTAATGTATAATAAAGTAATGCTTTATGTGAAATGTGAGGATTTTTGTTCAAGTGTTATGTTTGTTATTCATGGAAGCCACCTATTCCATTCAAATTTTCTTCATCTATTACAATCTTAGAGCCACCGATGATTTCCCTTATTATCAGTGTATAAATGCAGTTCTGAAAGTTTACAAGTAGCACTCTCTTGGATTAACCAAAGGACCTATTTCTGGCCAATGTTTATGAAAACTCCCTTTTAGTATTTAACAGTAGGTCTAAGTTTGTTTTCAAATTTGTCAGATTAGATTCCATATAAGGAGACTAAATTACTCAAATAGAAAGAACAAAGCAAACTTGTAATTCAAACCAAGAAGATATTCAAAATAAAGTAACATAGCATTAAATTACCAATTATCTCGGGAACTTTAAATTTATAATATATATATCTCTCGGATTGCAATGTCGTTTCGTTTCGAAGGAACTGGAAAAAAAGTGAGGGCACAAAGAAAATAGACAGAGACGCCTCGTATGAAGCAATGGATTTGAAATATCTACTACCACCTAATTAAACATTAACAAAAATAAACACTTGGAAGATAATTTTGTTTAAGAATGTGTACAGCCTGTTCATTTAGACGTGAGCACTTGCGTGCGCCGCAGAGATAGGTCGGGACGGAAGGGGAGTGTGTTGCTAGTATGAATCATGTGATGACTGATTCCACTGCGCATTGTGTTTACAGTGCTCTCGTCTAAATGCACGACAGTACAGAACTTTTTAAAATATTTGATAAGTTATATTGTGTATACGAGGAAAGGGTTTTTACTGTACACTATTGTTCACTTACTACTTATCTTTCCTTGTTTCCTTACTATCATATAAGTTGAATTCATGTTGGCGCCTAGTAAGTTAATTGGTCTCCAATGATCAGGCCGCAAGTAGTAGGCCTACTTCATTTCAAGTTTAGGCCACAAATCATTGATCATTGGATGTAACGAATGGTCTAATGACGACTGTGCATAAGCTAAACGAACTCTTAACTTTTATGTGTAGTTTATAAAAACAATGCTGGAGCTTTAGCGGGTCCACGTGTTATGATTGTTGTTGGGCGTCTTGTATAAACATAAAGTCTATACTAAATTTATATCACGTCGATTCCCTCCAGCTGCAATCAGTCGATTAATGAGCACTAACCTTTATCCTCAGGGCAGAGAGTGAAGGACGATGTAGTTTCTTAATAATAGGAATAATGTTCGCAGATATCAGAGTTAATAACAGTTTACTTCCGATAATTCTTTTGGAAATATGAGCACACGTAGGATTATGTTACAGACCCTCGTACAAAAAGTTATTTATATCAATTAATAATAGATAGATTGTCAATGATGTTATAATGACTTGCTGAAATTATTTACTTGTAGGATGTCAAAGTCCAATAAATTATTCGGATGAATAATTTCTAAGGGCAGAAGTTATTTCGTTGTAAAATATTAAAGTCCAATAATTTATTTCGGTGAATATTTCTAAGAGTAGAAATTATTTTGTTACAAAATATTAAAGTCCAATAAATTATTTGGACGGAAAAAGTTAGAGTTCAATAAATTACTTCAATGAAAATGTTAGAGTCCAATAAATTAATTCGGAGAGTACGACTTCTCGGCACCTCGCCGACAAACATAATATAAGTTAACCTCTCGGCTCCTCACCGAAGAACAGAATGATTTTAACCTCCTTCGATAAATTATGAGAGACTGAAATCTTAGCCTACTTGGCTCCACTTACATTTAATATTATTGGTGATTCCTAGTCACCTGACATTTTAACTAACACTTATTAACGATCTATTTGACAAATAGCGAATTAACTTAATATCCTCAAAAACCCCAACTTTCACTTAATGACTTCCTAGGGCTCCATTATATTCAATTTCCCGGAATTAATCAATACAGTATTGTTCGATCGCCATTATAATATCAGAGCACTTAGAGACTCTGCCTTATCAACAAAAGACATCGCTCCAGAAATAGACCAGTATACCAGTACTTGTATAAAAAGATTTCTGTAACCAAAGGTAGGTACTACCTGTGCATTATTCCAGTTCAAGTGTTAGCGATTCTTATCAAGCAAGGGGTAATTCCGTGGCTTTCCTGCACGCCTCCGAGTTACTAGCTCCTGTTAATTACTTACAATATTTAAATAAAGTTCCTTAGCTTCTTTATATGGATTTACTTATTTAATGAATATTAATAATGATTAGGTCATTATAAGCTGTTTCTTTTGATACCAAACACCACATATGTAGAACAACAACTGTTATTAGTAATATAAAAGTTATATAAAAATTATGATATTAAACTACATTAATTATGTTTATTAATTAGTCACTAGGATGCTTGAACTGCTATATGTTAAGGGCTTTATATTATATATCGATACCGATAAACACGATATCACATAGTTAATTAAATTTGAACATAAATTCGTACAGGTCATTTGATCAAAGGTCTGTTTTCACTTCCACTTCATTCTCCTCAATTCCGTAGGGCTGCTCATCCGTGAAAAAATCAATTCCAGTTAGGTTTCGTCTTATTGATTGTAACTGATATGTCATGCATTCGTTTACTATAACAACAATACTTGCATTAAGTACCATACCGTTATGAATGTATATTCAAAATGAAATTATCCTATTTCACAAAATCATATAAACGTCACATCGCTTAGTTGTTCACTTTTTAACAAATCATTTAAAAATATTTTATAGATGAAATTCATATTATGGAAAACAAACAAGGTTTACCGGTACCTACTTCAGCAAAACCGAAGTGTAACTTTAATATAATATTTATAGGATATCACGTTATATATAAATATGATTTGAATATTTTAGTTAGTAGGTAGCTTCAGAAAATGGTACATGATATAATTTCCACGAAAATAGATTGAAGTAATACGTGTCCTTCTCAGCTCTCCTTGTGGTAGACGCTACGGGAGGGGAACAGGTAAAGCCGGCTCCCTAGAGCTTCGTGCAGATGACGACTCATGTAGAAGGTTATTCACTGTTTCAGAAAGACGGACATACCCGAAGTCATGGGTTCGAGTCCCAGTATCAGGGTATTTTTTTTTCGTAAATTCATCTATCGATCATTATGTTTAGAACAAAATGTGAGAAGATAACTTGTATGATACTGGTACCATTTGCTACATAAACTGTGACTACTTCTGCACTGACCAAGCCCGGGAAGGACGGCACTGTAAGTGTGAAATTAGCGTCCCTCTCGTCTTTACTCTCTTTTAACTGCAAGGTAGAGACAACTAAACTGAGAATACTCGCGTGGCACGTAGAGGGGAAAAAAGAAGAATGTTGGGGTAGAGCATTTCGCACTTCCAGTGCTGTGCTTCCCGGACCTGGCGTTAACTATCTATAGAATAATAAATAATAAGTCATCTTAATCTCGACGTCTAATTATTTTAATTCGCCTAGGTCTTTTGGTTACGGACAACCATTATCAGGACATGTTATTTTATAGAGTCATATTAAAAAGAATCAAATTGAGTAAATCTGAGTAAAAGACTTTTAATGCGCTCACTACTGGCATGATGATCTGGTACATAAGTTTAAATAATTTTGCAAAGTGTATTCCGCTTAACTTCAGGTCTTGCTAGCAAATCGTAAGAATTTCGTGAGTTGTGAATCTTCTAAGTGTTATTTCTTTAATATAATTATGATCTACCGTAATATGTGTAGGCCTATATAATGACGAAAATATTGAATAAAGCGAACATAATCAGCATTAAAGGTTATAATTTATTGCCATTATTAAGTGCCAGAATGGTACTTTATGAGTTGGTGTGGGGGAAGGGAAAATGTCAGTCCTTCTGTCTATCTGTCCGTTTGTCTGTACGCGCGATAACTCAAATGAGCTTTATCGGACTTTCATGAAACTTGGTATACACATTTATAACTTTATGGGAAGAAGCCTACTGATATTGCAGCAAATCGGTTGTTCGGTACCATAGTAATGCCCAATTTAATGTCTGTTTTATGGAAATATATTATAAACTATTTATCAAATGCAATTCAGTTCTCATGACAACGTATTGTTTTACAGTGTTCATATACGGTTGCAATACGGTTGTATGTTGCAATACAGTTAGCTATGACAAATAACAGTACCCACATATTCCTTCACATATGCTTATCAACCTTGACATTTGTTTTTCCGTAAGCCCTACTTAATGAATCGTTCTGGAGCTTAACTCGGAAATCGATTATAAAATAACTTATTTTCAGCATATCATAATTGTAATTATCACTGATTAAGCAAAAACATTCTGGAACATCAGTTTACCTGATTTCATTATTATTACTGTTACTAATAAACATACGTGTAGGAGTATATGATTACCAAAACAAAATATCAAAACAGACTAAATGCAGAAGCAGAAATTAGCATATAGGCTAACTAACTGTAATAAAATCATGTATAAAAAGAATCTACAGAGTTGAAAAGAAAACAACGTAGGCTATAAATGCGTCACATAAGTAACTGGTTAAAACAGCAGGGATATAGGATGAATAAGGTAATGCTTTATGTAAAATGTGGGAATTTATAACCACGTTTCAGGATTATCATTTATGGAGCCCAGCTGTTCCACTAAAATTTTCCTCATTGATTTGAAACTTAGAGCCCGCTGATGGTTTCACTTGATGACTACTTATACAGGGTGTATTATAATTAATAGCGCACACCGAAACGGTTCAAAGTATACGATAACAGAAGAAAAAAATTCCAGCAAACATGGTTACGCAAACAAGCCGTTTGTGAGATTTATTATTGCGAATGTATGGACATCAGCCGTCATTGAAGTCCTTATTTGTGCTTCACTCGTTACAGTTAGAAGCTGTCCGCGATGTGCGCTTGTTTACAAAACTTAACATTCCCACCAGGTGGAGTTGAATCAAACCATACACGACATTATGTATACAGTATACAGTCGAAGCAGTCAGATCGCTCGTCTGACTTGTGTCAAGTGTGCTGAACTCTACGTAGTCAAATTGGAACCATACAGCAACAGCAAATAATTGTACATGCTTGTCAAGAATTCCGAGATGATCCAGGGATGTTTGAAAGAATTCGGAACTCACTGCACAGACGAGTGCAGTATTGTAGGTCCTATGGAGGTGCAAGGACGACACTTTGAATACCTCCTTTAAGAGGAAGAGTGTACAGTATTAATAACATGTAACATACTAAAATAGAATGTATGCCTTGTTAAATTAAGCTATGAGAGAATTGTGAGGCTACTTAAAACGGCAATTACAAGAAAAGTCTACTTTTAAAATTCATTTGTACTAATTAGCCCGGGCGGCTTGGGTCGCTTAAATCCTAAAAGGGAGAGGTAAAACTACGAAAAAGAAAGAAAGAAAGAAAGAAAGAAAGAAAGAAAGAAAAATTTGTACTAATTAAGACGATGATTCTTAATCAGTGATGATCAGTGGTGCCTCATAACCACACATTAGCAATAATAAATCTCGCAAACTGCTTGTTTGATGACCCATGTATGCTGGCACTTTTTTGCTTCTGTCATCGTATACTTTCAGCCGTTTCAGTTTGCATTATTAATTATGATAGACCCTGAATAAATTTATCGGTTAACAGAGAACAGTACACATTTCGTAATAAATGATGAATTACATAACACATTTAACAAATACAGAAAATCTGTGGTGCTAAGGCAGAACCCGATATGTCAAAAAAAGTCTACTTTTATGTTTTAAATGTCAACATATAGACATTTTGATGAAGAAAACCCGATATGGTTTTGATTCCTCTAGAATAGTTTCCTACGAGAAGTAATATTACAATATGTCAATTACTAGGAACTTGTCAATTTCATGTAATAGGGGTTTAAATGTTTAAGGGATGGTTTCATCGAAAACTAAGATTACCCAAAAATTTGTATTGGTTCTATGGGGTCTGGGTGTAAAGTTTGGTAAAATAGGTCAAGGTATGTAGATCTGCATAGAGATCATTTAATAGGGGTGTAAAGTTTCGTTAGAGGTGATTTTTTAGAATATTATTATCTCATAGAATTTTCACCCGATTCTACAGGATACATTGTAATGAAGTGGAAGATAGCGTGGCATTATTTAGGGTGAACAATAGTTAAACCACTTGTTACCATGTTATGTTTATGAAAGTTTTACGCTAGAGGAACGAGTTGGTGATAGAAAGTTCGAGAGTCGGCGCCTGCGCAAGAATTTTTAAATGAACAGTGGGGGAAGAACAATTGAGGGGAGAAGTGAGTTAGAAGGGAGAGACGGTGAGAAACAGTGAGAAGGTAGAGACAGTCAGTGACAGTTGGTTGGAAGAGTTAGTCAGTATCAGTTAGTAACGGGAAGCGTTTCCAACAACAAGTGAATCAGAAGAAGTCGCCGAGTAGAGCGGGCGTAGCCCGTGGCGGGTGCCTTGCGCACCCCGCCATTGGAAGTTAATTGGAGACAGTTAAGAAGAAGTTAGTAAGATCGGTGCACTCCGTCATCTCACGTTATTTAGAGACAGTTATTAGAGACAATTAGTTGCGAGAGTTGGAAGAAGAATTTAGTAAGGTCTGTGCATCCCGTCATTCCACGTTATTTAGAAACAGTTAGTAACAGACAGTGAGAAGAAGTTAGTCGAGCAGTAAGCCTTCGAACAGAAGTTAATAAGAAATCGTTCTAAGTTATAAGCAATTAGTGAAAAGTCGTAATGGAAGAAGATTTGGAAGATGAACTGTAATAAGGAAGTTGGTTAGGTTGGTGGAACGACATCAGAAGCGTACAATTGACTATGTGGGTGGTGTAAGGTGAAAACGCATCAGAGGCATACAAAAAGGTATGTGGGTGGTGTAAGTTCAAACCGCACCAGAGGCATACAATTGACTATGTGGGTGGTGTTCGTTATTTAAACCAACTGAGTGGAAGTTGGAGGAAGCAGCAGTGGGCAGTCGGCGTTATCAGTCGACGAAGTTGGATGGCTGTTGCAGAGAGAGAGTCTTTCACGAGCGGCGGTGGAGAGAGAGTCATGGACGAGCAACGGGAGAAGAAGGTTGTGGAAGTGGAGGAGAGGCAGGCAGAGTGGCCTGTGGTGGAGTCGATCGTCGGAAGCCATGAT
Organism: Ectobius pallidus; assembly: GCA_964059195.1. Classification (NCBI taxonomy): domain Eukaryota; kingdom Metazoa; phylum Arthropoda; class Insecta; order Blattodea; family Ectobiidae; genus Ectobius; species Ectobius pallidus. The sequence goes on along the minus strand of CAXKWD010000003.1, from coordinate 157,411,058 downwards.
GGGTAGAAGTCGTCAGTAATACTTGGAAGTTGGAGGAGTCAACAGTAGTCAGTCGGCGTTATCAGTCGACGAGATTTGAGGGCTGTTGCAGAAGTGGACCGAGGGTGTGATCCTTGGAATTAATTAAGACAGGAAGGATTCTGTCTTCTAAACCTGTGAGGCTTCGTGGATGCAGAGACTGTGAGATTGGATTCCTGAGCCCTGTATGGTCGTCATCCTACGACAGAAGTTGGACGTCTCGTGGCCCGAGTGTTTGCGAGCCACATACTACCTACCTTGGGGACGACGTATTGCAGTGGAGTTAGTTAAGACTACGAGTGAGCACATTTGGAGAGAGAAGTTGCTTTGCAGATCGTCTGTATGGGACTTCAAGCCGCGGAGAGGTCATTGTTTATGAGATGTCTGAGATGTCGACGCAGTTACCACATCAAGCATCAGATAAGTACATTGAACTATAGTTTCTTCCCTCCGTACGTAATAATTCAGTGTTAAAATAAATGAACTTGGACCAGAAGAGTTTAAACCGACATTCCGTTATGAAAGCTAAAGAATTTCTCCCCTAGATAAAGATTTCATTATTTCCGAGTTTTATAATAACAGTAAAATTAATTGAGAAAAGTAATTACATATGTATCTACGAGTATATAAATGAAATCCATTCGAGTAGAATCTTAAATTAGCCGGAGTAAAACATAATTAATTGGTGATCTAAGATTTTTTTGTTCGAAGAATTGGATTTCTCTGCGCATTATTTAAAACAAAAAGACTTTGTTGGAGACAGGAAGATTATTGTTAGGTTAAGGAAACTAAGAACAAGTAAATATGCATGGTTATAGACTTGGTGGAATGGGTAGTTTAGGTTCTATTAGAAGTCAGCACCAACGAAGCTAAGTATTCTAATTGTAACGTAAATGTATATGTTTGTTAAGGACCGAGTAGGCAGTTATACGCCGAAGTCCGCTGAGTGGAAAGAATTGATTATGAGTCAGATTCAAAAGATGAATCGAGCTTTGGGGCTTTCAGGGCTACTATCTATCCCATTAGCGTCTTATGACAGCGAGGATCCCAGTCAGCACCCACTTGTCTAAATTCTTCTTTTTTAGGCCTTTAATATTACCCTGGCTGTGAGAGGACGGAGGCGATTCCCTAGTGATAGCCTACGTAGTTTCATGTCAGTGGGTAGCCGTTACATTCATGTTGTAATCGCTAACCTAAATTTCTTTCTCTTTCTTCTGGGTAAATTCTATTCTGTCTTCTTTAAGAAATACAGTGAACTTCTTCTAGAGAAGGATTTGGTTGAATCTAAGAGATATTATAATGATGGAATTTTGATAGGATGAGATTACGCAGAAAGTTTGTAGGACAGAAGGATAGGCGTACAGTGAATACATTTTAGTGCACATCTTGAATAGATGCTAAAATATTTCTCTCAGTTACAGACATTATTAGGAGGGTATGAAAAAGATGTGCAAGAGGACTGAAGAAATAGAAGTGATTATTGGACTTCAGGATTTTGTAGTCAGTTGAAGTAAAGAAGAAGAAGAAGAAGAACGACTAAGACTGACTTTATTTCTTTATTGTACTGTATTGTCTTTTGAGGAGGTCTCTCAGACTAGTTGAGAAATTAATGTACTTAATATTTAATAAAACCCTGTGCGAATTGTTTTTTAAAAACTTAACTATTTTTCATAATGATAAATGAAGAAACTTTCCTAACATTGACCCACCCCGTCTTCGGCTGAAGCTGCCGGCAATAATTCCTGCGACACAATCTGGAAGGTTACAGTCAAGTATGTGGTTTATTGTCTATAAGAGTGAGTGGCGCCTGTTCAAATAAATGTTCTCACTCTATAGTATAAATATAATACGTCACAACATGTGTAACATTTTGTAGACATTGGTCAAAGAATATAGATTTGTACAGAGAAAATATTACCCATGGGGTTGAAAGTAAGGGAAGGGATGTGTGTACTGTTGTTCGATCTGCAGGGCATGGTTTACAAAAATTATTATATGTAACAAACAAATATATCGGATATTTAGAGGTTTTTACGCCTGTATAAGAGCTTTGTCACATGATGTGAGTAGATCAGGCATCAGTGCCCTCCATATAATATGCACTGTCTTTTAAGGTTGAAACGATCTATGGGCTATTTGTAGATGTTTCATTGTGGACCGATTATAACCAGAGTTGCATCCTGATAGGAGTCGGGAGGGGGGTGGAATACACTGGCAAATAAAACACCTGCATTAGGATTTGTAAGAATTGTTAAAGCGTGTTAGGCACAATGGTCAAATATCTTCCTCTACACCTTCAAAGTGTCATTCGAATGGAGCACACACGAGAGAAATAATCCTGCGAGTTGAGCACTAACAATGCATCTACCTTTTAAAGCATTTACGAAATACAACCTACCTCAATATATGTGTGACGAACATGTACCGGTCCTACGTCTGTAACTGCTGTAAGGTTGCAGTAATGCATCATTAAGAATAGACATACGAACTTGAGTGTAATAAAACTGATATGTTTGTTTAGAGAATTTATTGTTTGTATTCATGTTTTATGTATTAATAGTTCCATAATATTACAGTAATTGTAAATGGTTCAGTTGCTAACAAAAGGCGATTTTTTTTCTTCAGTCAGATTTTATCATTTACTGCAAACTTATTGTAAGTAACTTTTAGCCCTCACAGGTCTAAGTTTGACATTATGCGAAACGAGCTATCCATAACGGCAAAGCGTTCTTTAAAATAAACCAGTCAAACTTATTCAATTTAATTTTAAGGGGACGTGTTGACATATTGTGCATAATTTGTATAGCCTATATTTTAACAGCGATAACCCCTATTTAACCTTATCAGCAATTTGATCAATTCAAAGGAACGATTTAAATTTGTTGTGTTTAATCCGCATATACAATACAGGATTTGAATCTCTTATGCTCAACTTGGTTGCGGGATTTTAGAAGCCAATTGCGGTTTCTCCTATTGTGCTGCAGTGCTTGTCATATAATGTTATTTTAAAACGCAAAACTAGATTTTCTTTTACGTAGATTTTGAACTTGGCGCGTCCATGCGAGAATTCCTTAGCTGGTAGCTTGAGAGTCAAGAGTCGGTAATTTAATTTAATTTAATTTATTGTGCCAACTACAGGAATAAATCCCAATTACAGTTGGCGTAGTGTGAATACTACCTTTGCGGCCCCGCAATGGAATTCTGTAAACAGCACGAAAATTTTACAGTTGTGACGCCATGCCCAAGCAGGAATGTATGCCAGTTTTAACTGCAGAAGTGCTAAACCTTCCATATGAGAGTGAGATTCCGAACTTTACTAATTACTTCACGTCTCACCGGCGCGCCGGTAGAGGGCCGAGATGTAGCGTGAGGGACCATCATAGTAAAGTAAGCAATGTTTTTCATCTTCACCGCCACAATCCCGATTGGGTATTCTGTCGCAGTGGGAACACTAACGCGACTTCCTCTACCTCGATCATTAAAAATGCTATTTTCTCATCTCTTACTCCATTTTTGGGAACTCTCGCGCGATTTTCGCTGCCCTAATTATTATTATTATTTATTTTGCTTTTTCTCTCGTCACACAACTCACACAATGTTCTGCACCCTAAGCATAGGAATTACTATTTTCTCTCGCCTTAATCCATCTCTGGGAACTCTCACGCGAGCGATTTTCTCTGCCCTAATTATTTTTTTGCTAATTTCTCTCGTCGTAATCTTTTTCTCTGAAAACTCTCGCGAAATAGTTCATCTACCGTAGTGACAATGCACGAGACCTTTTGCGTTCAGAAAAAAGAACTTAATCACATTAAGCGCGGGAAAGTTATATTTAGAATTTAATTGGTGCTTGTGTTTAAGAAAACCCATAGGAAGAATATTCATGGACTAACCAAGGAATTGTGATATAAGGCAAGCGTGTAGAGTACAAGGCATTGGTGACTGGTTATAAAGAAAAAAGTCAAAGAGGAACGAACATGTAGAAAGAATGAATTTAGAAAGATTGGTTTAATAATCAGTAGGCTACAAGAATGATAATGTTATAGACTATTTCACAAGAGTTTCGGAGAGAAAGATTACGACGAGAGAAATTAGGAAACAAATAATTAAGGCAGAGAGAATCGCGTGAGAGTTCCCAGAGATGGATTAAGAGACGAGCAGTTTAGATAGGCCCACTAATCATTTTTTTAAATATTTTAAGTTTGCTAAATGAAACGGTATTTGCAGCACGCCCTCATTTTGAGCCACGGGCCGCTACTGTTAGAAACATCTTGAAAAAGGTTGTAATGTAAACAAAATATCTCGTGAATATTCCATATAACCTTAATTATGTATCCCACTATGGAAGAGAAATAAGAATGGAAGCTGTAACTAGTGTTACAACAATTTTGAATCAATATGGGTGCTAATTATTACAATTTTGATTGACATGGTCTATTCAGGGTGTTAATGAAAACACCGAAATTTTTTACTTGTGTATAGAGGGGACATAGACAAGCAACTTTTATTAGGAGATTTTTGCTATTTGGATTCAATATTTCCTGTTACAGCTTAAAATCTCTCAGGGCATGGCCGCCACTGATTTCTAACATTTGAAAAATCCAAAATAAACGAACTTCGTTGTTAACACTGGAGTTATGAATGTAAAAAAGAAAAACTAATGTAGTGGAGGCCAGTCAGGTGATTGGTCTGTAAATGTTCCAGATTATGGAACACTAAAATATGATAAACCTGTTGATGAATAAATAATTAAGAATTGGGTTTTAATCTATTACCAGGAAGGCCTGAAATCAATTTAACGAACGTTTTAACCCCATTTCGCTTCAGTATTGACTTATGAGCATCAAATTGTAATGACATTTAGTGCCCTGTAGCATACACATTTTACGTCATACAGCAAAAATCTCCGAATAAAAGTTACTTGTCTATGTCCTCGCCATGCCCAGGTAAAATATTTCGGTGTTCACTTATAATTTCCTTAACACGAAAAAAGAAATTAATTGTATATATTTCAACTGCAACGTCATATCATGTGTTAGGATATTTAGGGTATACCAGTAAGGCGAGTAGCCATTAATATTCTTCAACTGCGACGTCATATCATGTGTTAGGATCTGTGGGGTATACCAGTAAACGGGGTAGCTATTGATATTGTTATTGTTATATAATTACTGTGATATATCATTTGTTAACTTAATTTGATGCTGAATTTTTGATGGTATGATAGAGTGAAATAATTACGATGACTCGTAGTAATTAAATATCCGGAATTGCCTTTGCGACTGAGAAAGCCCTACAAACCCAAATAGCCCTTCCACGGAATTTACACCTTGGACCTTCTGAATGCCATTTCAATAAGCTACCGTCTTAACCATTTCGTTCTGCACGAACATTTGATCAGAAACTTAAATGTAAAATAAATATTTTACCGGTATATTAAAGAATGCACGTTTTTAATATAGAGTCAGATCATAACGATAATGTTTGCTAAAAGTGTAGTTTGTTTTGCTTCGAAGTTCATTGTTCCGCTTGAGTTATATAGTCTATCAATAGCCATTTATGTAATATGTATATTTATACATGCAATATGTAAAAGCATGGAATCTTTTCATTGTAATCCCATTGTAGGTTTTATACCAGAAAAGTTGTGGAACCTCCTATCAAATTCTCTACCTCTGTCTATGGTTCTGATACTATTAAGAATGACAAAATAAGTCTAGTGGCGTACCGAAGGCTGCCCTGATGTGCCCCCTTTACTCCACCCATTGTTTAACTATTAGTATTAAACTCTCCACCAGGAAGAATCCATTTCGTCCCTCTTTATTTCGCCAGGCAATGAAATAGAACTGAAGGTCAGAAGCATTCCTCTGATATCCGTATAGTGCTCTTTACTCAAAATTATGCTCAAGTTAATTAAATGGATGGACTTGCATGTCAGCCTTTATGTTCGCTATACCTGATTACATTAACCTCATTTGTTTGTGTGCGCTCAAGTGAATATGTTGTGCAACTGTTCAGCATGACCACCATAATGTAAGCAAATACATGTCAAGTTTATGCATTTTAGACTATGGCTGTATAGTTGTTATTATTATTATTAATATTATTAATACTACCTCGTATTAGCCATGTTTCATACATATGTATGTATATAAGCATATCCACAGCATGGCGCGTCCTCAGGTTGCGGATAGAGGATAGAATCCTCCAGATATAGAGGGTAACTGCTAATATATTGAATAAGCATTCGCGGACAGACAATATGAGGTGGTAATCCAGCTTGGGGGTTTGGCGTGGGGTTAACAACCTCTCACAGTAAAACATTTTCTTAAGAAACGTTTACTTGATTTATGGATCCTGTCAGTGTAAAATTTTCCGGAGGTAAAATAGACCCTCACAGGATCTCCGGGTAGGGACTAAACTGAGTTATACTGAAAACCGTAGAAACTATAGATTTGGAACTTGAAACGTTAGGAGCTTGTATAGATATTGTGTGTTTAAATCAGTAACTAGAGAATTAGATAAATGCAGCTTAGATGTAGTAGCAGTACAGGAAATTAGATGGGAGGTTGAAAGTTCAATTCGCGTGTAAATTTTTTCTATGATATCTATGTGTTTAAATCAGTAACTAGAGAATTAGATAAATGCAGCTTAGATGTAGTAGCAGTACAGGAAATTAGATGGGAGGTTGAAAGTTCAATTCGCGTGTAAATTTTTTCTATGATATCTATGATATCCATCAATTATGAACCGGGTTCTTGATATAGAGGAGAATCAATTCAGTCATTAAAAAATACAGTATATTAATGATAGGCGTACTTATGTTATTCTAAGAGGACTGTGGTGTGACATAGTTATGAATGTTTATGCACAACAGGGGAAAAAGACGATGATGACAAGAACAGTTGTTATGAGGAAACAGAACGAACATTTGGTCAGTTTCCGGCATATAACATGAAAATTGTGTTAGGAGACTTCAATACAAAAGTAGGAAGAGAGGATGGTTCAAGCCCACGATTGGGAACGAAAGTCTCTTCTTGCAGTGCAACGACAATGGGGTTAGATTAGTGAATTTGAGACAACTTTTAATATTGGCTTAATTATTTTGGCTGGGTAAAATTTTGACTACTATCACTGCAATAACTGGACTAGTTTGAATCAATATTCAAAGTGCACAATGACTGAAATGACAACTTTCTTAAACAGGTAAATTAATTCACTACCAAGAGAAACACACTTTCCTGAATTTCACAAAACTTGAATCAGGAATGATTATTTATCAAATACGGCAATGAAATAATGAGATTAGCCAAATTTAAATGACTGAACCTAAATTCACTCATGAGACCCAACAATAAGTCTCAGCTATTAAACTATGAATAATGGGCATTTGTATTCTACTCAAATTCAACAAGGTGTACAAATTTATAATCACTTATTTAATCTCATAATACAGAAATCAAGCTCAAACACTATATTATTGACGCAAGGGACAAATTTCAATAATGGATTAATATAGGCTTGAGATACTAATAAACTGCTGACAGGAAGACGAACCTTGTTCACAATCCAAAGGTCTAAGATCGATATCAGCTCAAAGGAGGAGGGTAACAAGAAGAGCAACAATTTCTTTCAAAAGTATATTCATAACTCACAGATAAAAGAAAGTGTGTGTCTTTCCTTCTGTCTGTCTGTCTGTCCGGGATGCCCAGCGAAATCTACTCAACGCAGAGATCTGAAATTTTAAACATAGGTAGACTGAAGGTTCGGAAAATGCATTTTGAAGCCGGAATTTTAATTTTAGCTTTCGTTCGTGAGTTATGAGTGAAAAATGGGCAAAAAACGTGCATTTTTTTGCGTTTTTGAAGCATCACTTTTCAGTTATATATTTCAATGTCAAATCAATGACAGTTGGCTTTGGCTATTTTTGTCATACCATGGAAATAAAACTTTCGCGATCGCTTGAATGTTGTAAGCCCTAAATATGGCCAAACATTGTTTTATTTGGACGAAACTCCCTGTACAATGGTTTTCTGGGTCAAGGAACACGAATCTGAGATCGCTTTTACCAGGCGACGCTATCTAATTGTGGTATGTTGTCCACGTGATTTAGGTGTTAATAAATATAATGATTTTACTATTATGCTCTTAATTTTTAATTTTTGAAGTGATTATCGCGGGCGATCGCTTGATTTTGTAAGTCCATCCTGACCGATTCATTTCTTTAGAATATCAAGGCCCGCAGACATATGAAATTTTCAACCTACACGGAAGAGGGATAATCAATATAGGCCAAAATATGGTCAAACATTGTTCGATTTGGACGAAACTCACTATACAGGGGTATTCTTGGCCAAGGAACTCGAATCTGAGGTCGCTTTTACCAGGCGACGCTATCTAATCGTGGTATGTAGTCCACGTGATTTAGGTGTTAATAAATATAATGATTGAACTATTATGCTCTGAATTTTTAATTTGTTTAATAATTATCGCGGGCGAAGCCGCGGGCACATGCTAGTATACAATAAGGCTAACTTCTTCTATAGCACATATACAACATTAAAAAACACACTATACAGAACAATATATCATACAAGATTGCGAACTTTAAACTCAAACGTCAATTCATTACTGAATTATTATATACAAATTATTAAAAGATAATAATAAAAGTGGTATTTATATTAACTTTACAATCTTCAATTATCGCTAGGATAAATTGTCCTAAAGATACATTAATCCCAAATATATACATATGTAGTCCATAATGTTAAATAAGATAGGCAGACCATATGTAATTAATGTATGGAATAAGAATTCAATACTATATAATAATATTGGCAATGAAATAATATTGAAAGGTTTGAAATATTTATACTGATATTAGATAACATTAAATACAGGTTATGCAAAGGTAAGTACTCTAAACTGAACGTTTATCAGAGGGTAGGCCTATAACACATGTGACATGACCTCATTATTGGTTATATATATTCAAAATGTGAAACAAAGGCAGAGAAAATGTAATAATTAACTTAGAATATGAATAAAGGTCTATTAGAATTGTAAGAATAGTAATATTAGAAACTATGGAATGTTTATACTGATATTACAAAACTATAAATGTAAATTAAGCAAAAGGATGGTACTATAAGCTTAAACTTTATCATAGAGAAGGCCTACATCGTATATAACATTACCTAAATAAGCGTAATATAATTATGGGCAAAATATTAAACCAACAAGGCAGGAAATATTATGTGATAATGTGTCAGAATACCTATCAAATCCTAGTGGAATTGCAACCCAAGTAATATTGGAGACTTTGAAATCTTCATACTCATATAACAAAAATAAAAATGCAAGGCAGGGTAATGTAACCTGAAACTTTATAAAAAGCTAAGGCTACAGCATATATAGCGCGCCCTAAATATGTGGAATATATTTCCAACATATTGAATCAAAAGGTCAAACAGTATGTAATAGCAAATAAATTATATTATAATAGTAAGCAAAGTAATATTGGAAATTTTGAAATCTTTATACTGACAAGTGATAATTCAAAACTGTAAATGCAAGTTACGCAATTCAGGGTACTGTAACCTAATACTTTATTAAAGGGCTAGGCCTACAGCATATACCTAGGTATAAGTAAAGTAAAGTGTTCCCAATACAGGCCATGGAGCCCAGAGGATTCCAGGAGGTTGAGGCTCCCAGATTTTTGACATTCGGAAAGTGAAGGTGGTAAGGTTGTCAGCCTTACGCACCGGCCGCCTTTACCCCCAGGATTGCTCCTGGTACTCATTTCTGATGGAGACTGAGTCGACCCCAGGGCCAGTGAGCATATACAGAGTGTTCGGAAATTCATATTACAAACTTCTAGGGCTAGTAGAGGGGACTTAGTAGACAATATTTCGAATACGAACCCATGTCCGGAAACGTTGCTACAGCCATTAGAATGTGTCGGATTTGCCTGTGTTGTTTTGCAACCGGAGAGGCAGTACATGACGTCAGAAGAGCACCATGTGAAATGAGGTTTGACATAAGGTACAGATGTAAATGACGTTTGACTCATTACAGACGAAAGTCAAATTTTTTTGGTAATAGTACCAAAGTACCAAAAAAACTTTCATTGGTCACAATAACACTTGTGTCATCAGTGGAAAAAACAAATTTGTTTGTGTATTCTACACTGGATGTGTCCCATACGAAACTGCTCACTACAACAGATGCTCGATGTGACGACCACCATCGTCGTTGCACACATTGTACCGACGAATCATTTGCCAGTACACTCGTTCCATCACACCTGGTGTGGCATTAATCTCTTGTGCAGCGATCATCACTATGACGTAGGAAATTTTATCAGCTTGACTCTTGTCTATGCATATAGTAACTTTTCATCTACGATGCATGGTTGTTTAGATAAAAGCTAAAAACCAATAAAAGGGACCTTCTACGAGACCCCTGACCCCCCTCACCAACCCACCCACCTCCGACAACTCTAACAAACTTCAAAGCTACACGATTTGTTTTCCTATTTTTCCTTCGTTGCCTGGACTAGTAGAGAAAGGGGCCACTTTCATTTTTAAAGAAATAATCTGCCTCGCCTGAAAGTCGCACTCACCTAATACTAACATTTAGGCTAAAAATGAAATATGCCAGGTTTTCTTAAACTGATTTGAATTGTACCCATACCAAATTATACCACTCTTACTTACTTACTCAATGGCAATAGACAATTCCTAAGCAAAGAATAGGCTATTATCTATTTACTGGAACCCGAAGGTTCATTGCCGCGCTTACCTGAGCCCGCCATTAAACCCTATTCTGTGCTAACTGCATTCACCAATCCCTCGCACATCCTACTTCGCTTAAATTTATCCTAATTTTGTCCTCCCACAAATGTCTAGGTCTTCCCAGTCAATATTTTATTGAGATATGTTTTTCCACCCCCATGCGTCCAACATGTCCAGCACGTTTCATCCTCCACCCTCCTTTTTTTAAAACTTCTTTTAAATTATATTTATATATCTAGATTTCTTAGTCAGTCTTAGCCGAGACAATACTCCTTTTAAATAGAAAGTCTCTTTTCGTCAATACTTCGAAAAAAATAATAATAATAATAATAATAATAATAATAACAACAACAACAACAACAACAATAACAGGAGCCTTAACTCCTTCTTGATGTCCTAAAATACAACGCCGCACTCTGTGTCCAGGTTAACATACTGTGGCCCATGACCAAATGAAAATATGATTGTAACGCAGCGCTGTAAGTCATCATACTTTTATGTGAGGGTGCTTGTATGAAAAAATATTTGTCTGACGGGGAATAACAACACATTTTTCTAACGTAACCTTCAACTGAAATTAGATATATAAATAATTCGTGCTTACTGTTATGAGTTTATTATATACAATTTTAAATACCTCGACCGGCAGAGCTTGACCGGAATTAGTGCATGGTGACTTAGGCTATATAAGTAGGCTATAATAGAATATACCTGTGATTTTTACTGAGTTTACTTAAAACAAAATATTATCAAGTTGATAAATGCAAATAATATTATTAAATACCATTAATGCCAGTCAATATGGAATACTGTCAGAGGCAGTGTATTTTCCGTTCGGAGTTCACAGTTTTATTCTCCTCATAGATAGAACAACCTGTAATCTCATTATATGAATTAATATTGCAGTCAACATTGTGTTGTGACAATGATTTTATTGTGGCTTGCAGGAACAGTAAAAGAGTAAAATGGCGTCACTGCCGGAAACAGGTTGCCTGTTGAAGCAAATCAATGCGCTCGTCATTAAATAATAATTAACAGGGGGTCGAAATGTCAGTGCCACATTTCGGATACTGGACTTTATGCTAGCCAGTCTGAATTTATGTGAAGAGAAATAAGCTGTGTATTGTATGAAGTTTGCTTCTCTCGTCACGAACTTCGTTAACTATGTCACTCTTTGAAGCAAGCAATAATCATATCTAATAACAGAAATAAGTAACAGTATTAATCCTGGATTAAAACAAAAGTATATAGGAAAATTGTGTTGGTCTAGGTAGCGTCCCCGCCTTTAGATCCGAAGGTCGCGATATATATATTTCTTTTTTTCAGGACGTAGAAATCCTGGGTACGGAGTATTCCAGGAGGGACATTAAGCTGGAGGCCCGCTGGAGATTTACGACACATAAATATCTACAAGCAAATTTAGAGCCTCTGGGAAAAATTCCTCGGTTATTTCTCGTCCAAGTAACACCTCAGTCCAATGAGGAGGGGGGAGTTAGTGAGGCGATGTGCTTACCACCTGTCCCTCTGCACTCTCTCGGAAAATGAGCACAACAGAATGAATCTAGGTACTGAAATCTCCAATTGGAGGTCCTAAGTCCCACCTTAGAGGTTTCGGGAATAGTCAATCATCTACCAAAATTGTACATAATACAAAAAAAGTGTAATTTATCTTTCTTATGACGTATTTTTAAAAATAGGCATATACATTTACGTTATTTGTTAAAAACAATATCGTAATAAGAAACCGATCGGCTGATCGGGAGCCACTTTTGAAGAGCATTGCTCCTGGAAAAGTATGTCAGGGCTTATTTTCTTTGCATTCTACATTTCTCACATGGAGACTTCTACATCTTGCTATCTTCAAGACAAAATAATCATATATTTCTGAATTATGGTTGCTACAATCTTACTGGGCGTCTATAAGATTTTTCTTCAAAACGATTTTGAAAAGTTCGTTCTATTTACATTACTTTTTTAAAAAAATATTACTACAGGCCTTTTTAAAGAGGCTAAAAGACAAAAAAATGGATTATTTAAAATCTTGAAAGATATCGAAATTTCCACTTGAATTTGTTATGAAGTTTATAAGCACTCATTTAAGTCTTTGTACAAACGCTGAAGAAGTATCGCTACTCAGGGTTATTAATTTAGTTATCTTGACCTTTTTTTCTACAGTTTCATTAATGTGGTTAACGATCAGGTGGTCCTGAAAAATATTAGCGGTACTAAACTGATTTGTGTGCTTTTTGAACAAGATCATGCACAAGAAATTTTCTACGTAATATTTTCATATGCATTAAAGAGGAGAAAGCCTTCAGCTTAAAGCACTAGTGTAAAACCTAACAGAATATTTGGAAAATATCTAGACGTAGAAATTACAGTTTTAATTGAAATTTATTGATGACTAACACAGTATTATTTTACAATTGAAATTTATTGATGACTAACACAGTATTATGTTACAATTCTGTTAATCATATATTAATAGAGCTCTTGCTTTACATGTACCTAGGTACATGCGTAGTGTGCTGGTGGTAGTTACCCATTATTTTAAATAAAGCACAGAGGGAATGAAACATGTGAATGAATATATTCAATTTTACGAAAAAGACCCAAGAAATGTTAAAGAATCACTTTTTTTATTAATCCTTGAGATATATAGCATAAGAGTGCGATGAATTAGGCTAGAAAAACTATAGTTTTAATAACAGATTGAACTCGGTAATCTTGAATAATTGTAATCAGACTGAAAAGGGGTGTGTCTGGTCGTTCCATCTCGTAACATAAGTTAAACGAAAAGAGAAACTAAACGATAGAGTATTAATGAACAAAAAGCTGGTGGGTGTCAACCACAAATAAATTAAAGTCAAAATACATACAGGGTGTCTCAAAAAATGTACTAACACATTGAATGAGTATAAAAACATTATTTATGAACATAGAGACAAGTTTAAAGGATTGAATTACAGAAGAAACATGTAATTAAAGAATCATGTTCGCAAATGTTCACATTAATGACCGTCATTGTCCAGACAAAGCTGATAACGCGAACCAATGGATTAGCAAACGTCACAACACAGTTCATTTGGAATTTCGCGACATTATCTTTCAATTTCCAATTCCAATGCATCAATTATGTTTGGTAGTGTGCGATAAACTCTGTCCTTGAGGTATCCCCATAAAAAGAAGTCCATCGGCCTGCATAATTGATGCAATGGGTGTGCTTCAGTCAATCAAAGGAGAACAATTTTTCTGAAGCAGGTTTTGAATATAGGTCGGAGTTGCTGTAGGGTTTACATAGTATTTGATATTTACCGAGAGGTTTTGACCAAATCGTTGGAGCGGGAAAAAGAAGGAATCCCTAAATGTATCAAATTTAGTGAAATCAAGGGTGGCCACAAAGTGGTATGTTGGAGGAAGCTGTTATGGAACAGTTACAGCAAAAATAGAATGAGGATGAAAGCATTATTTATGAACATTTAGACAAGTTTAAAGGCTTGAATTACACACGCTGATTTGCAGGTTTTCTTCAAACACCCACCAACATTCGACGGAGTTCATAGAAACGGTCCCAGAAGATATTAGAAACACTTTTATCATGTCAAATTGTTGGTTTTCTGTAATATAGGTCTTTTTCTAAATATATTTCGGTCGTACTGGAGGATTACTTCTTTGTTTCCGACATTGATTGATTTACTCTTGCTGGTCAACTTATCTTCAAACCCACTTTTTAAATTACGTTTATGAAACGCCTTTCCTTTAGCTAGCCGAAACGTGAACTCTTGAATTGCTATTTTCCCCTTGTTTTCCAAATCAAGATTCGTCAACAGATATTCCAGTAGACAAATGTACAATATCTGAAGTGTTGGGATCGAAGAGGTTCGTCCATTTGTGGGCTAGAAGTTCAGTGAGAGCTGTCACCTCATTTCTAAGTATCCGTGGGCTTCGGAGTCAGGGTGGCACTGATTTCTTTCGCTGGATGATAGAATGTTGCGGAGGTTTTTTTTTTTTTTTTTTTTTTTTTTTTTTTTTAAAGATATATACAGACGGCACGTCCCATTACAATGATGTAATACTACATGCCTTTCCCTCTATTATAAGTCTTTTCTATAATCTAACTATTATTATTTTCTTGTTCACTTTCATACTATGGCTTTTTGACTAATTTTTTGTAATCTAGGTGGTTTAGTTTTACTATTATGTGACAACTAATTGACTTCTGTGTTTCCTTGTATTGTCTCTAAGTTTATGGCATTTAAGAAGTCCATGAAGCTTTTCGTATGTTCTATCATTAATTTAGTTTTTGTAAAAGCCCATTTACCTGTTTTGCTTAGCATATCCCTTTTAAATTTTAACCTCTCTGTTTCTAATTTTGAGCATTCAAAAAGAACGTGGTCTACTGTTTGCACTTCGGCTCCACACACGCAGGAAGGACTGTCTTTTATTTTGAACCTGTGATAATAAGAACCTAGCTGCCATGGCCCGTTAGAAATGTTATTATATTGGAATTGAGCGGTATATTTATTTTAAGTCTAGCTTTCACAGAGGGGAAAAAAGATTTTGTCACTGCACCTTTTGTGGACTGGATCCACTCACTTTCCCATTTTGACACACTTTCCACTCGAAGCTCCTGCAGAATGACACTAGCCGGTGTCCTACTGTAGCTCACAGGCAATTCGTTGTTACTCGCCGCCTGCTTAGCTAAGTGATCGGTGAGCTCATTGCCCTCGTTCCCGACGTGCGCCTTGACCCATATGAAATGAAGGTTCCAGCTTAGTTGTTCCAGTTTCCTAATCTGTGTGATCCCCCAGGTTGCAGCGTGTCGGAGCGCCGCTCAACTAACCCTCAATAATTTTGTTTATGTCTGTCTATCGCCAACCTTCATCTCGCGGCTTGGAAACCCGCCAAACAAAAACCCCAAAAAACACTAATGAAATGACCCAACGCAAGGAAATGGACTGCAAGACTAACGGAAAGGTAAAAAAGCAAGCAGCAGTTGCTTCACAGCGAGCCCCCCGACAGACCCAAAGTAAACGCGGGGATAGGGAAGACGATGCTCGCTCTGTCACCAGCGCTATCTCGTCTCAAATGCCTGACAAACCTGACTTTGACCTGTCTACCCTCCCTCAGGAGGAGGGAGACGAACGAAGTGTGCTAGATATCCTAGTGGAAATCAGCACCCTGATGCTCTTCTCCAAGGATTCCCGCGATAGGAAGGAGAAGGTCCTTACATCACTGGGTCGAATTGCTCGACTGCAACAGGACCTTATTGCTGAAATAACTGAATTGAGAAGTGAAAACAAAATACTTAAGACGACTAACCCTCCATTAACTTACAAGAGGGCGCTTCTCGCCAATCCTCCGAAGCAAGTGATAGTAAATCCATCACCCTCTCCTAGGAAGGAAAAACATGTAGTACTAATCGAAAACGCAGACCCCACTTTGAAGACTGCTGACGATGTAAAAAGCAGATGTAATGAAGCAGATGTAAAAAAATCCTTCCTCAAAGACATCGACGACCCTACAGCAGAAGATTGGAAGATCGTTGGCCTCAGACGAGCCACTGGACCCAGACTGATCTTGGAGACTACCTCCTCGGACCAGGTGCAGAAAATAATGACCAGTAAATCTCTAAAGGACAAGGGCTATCGTGCCATGCAACCTCAGAAAAGAAGACCCAAAATCATTATTAAAGACGTTCCTCGCGGAAAAACTGAAGCAGATCTAAAACGAGCAATCAGCAACTCGTTGCCAGAACATCCTGACCCTAAGATAATTGACGAGATAG
This sequence comes from Ectobius pallidus, assembly GCA_964059195.1. Classification (NCBI taxonomy): domain Eukaryota; kingdom Metazoa; phylum Arthropoda; class Insecta; order Blattodea; family Ectobiidae; genus Ectobius; species Ectobius pallidus. Next base: position 157,394,456 of record CAXKWD010000003.1, on the reverse strand, counting down.
TGACTTTCCGATTCAAACTCGGAAAGTTCACTGACCGAGACCATTGGGTCTTTGAAACACACCATGCTGTCCGACACTCACTAATTGACAAGGGCAGAATATTCCTAGGCTTCCACAGTTGTCGTGTGGAAGACCATTCTGTACCAGCGAGATGTTATCGGTGCCACAATCTTGGACACACTGCCAAGGTCTGTAGAGCGGACGCTGAGACGTGTGGCTACTGTGCCAAACAGGGGCACAGGTACACAGACTGCCCTCGCAAACAGATTGACCCCCCTACTTGCGCTCTGTGCACCCGTTATAAAAAGGACGCTCGACACTCAATGACTGACCCACTTTGTCCCTCGCGGGAAACCGCGATTAGAAGACTTAAGGAAATGACTGACTACGGCGATGGCTGAGAAAACAATCAAGATCTGGCAAATCAACACTGACAGGGCCAGAGTAGTCACTGACCAAATTCGCGCGGAAGCTCACACACCAGCGTAGATATCCTTCTTTTACAAGAACCGTACGCATACCACGGGAATAAAATCACTGGATTTAGTTGTTGTCATCAAATCATCACTGGAAATTCCCCTGACGAATACCCGTGGACGGGAATAGTAATCCTAAACCCGGAAATTGAGTGCCTTAAGCAAACTCACTATTCTATCCCCATTTAACGTGCGTCAAAATTGCTACTGTCATCGGCGAATTTACGCTAGTTAGTGCGTACCTCCAACCCGCTGAACCCCCTGATCCAGTCTTAAACAAGCTAAGGGAAATAGGAAGATCGCAAGCCAACATTGTTGTCGGTATTGATGCGAATGGCAAATCCCCCTTATGGGGTGTCCCTTACACGGACCATAACGGAGAGCTTATGGAGGAGCTCCTTGCGGAAATGGACTGGTTTACACTCAATGGACAGAATACTGAACCCACCTTCCAAACTAGGCTAGGCCAATCGCACATCGATGTCTCGCTAATCTCACGAGACATGTGCCGCCGCAATGTTCAATGGACCATTAAGCCAGAAATCGGGACCAGTGCACATAATGTTCTAGAAATAGTTATTGAAGATACCATTGTAAATACAATACGACATGCCAGGCGCTATAATCTCAAAAAAGCAGACTGGCAAGCTTTCTATAATAACGTAGAAACTAACCTAACTCCTCTCAACTCTCACCTAAACTCCACTATGGAAGTAATTCATCAGGTGCATCAACTCACTGCTGCCGTTTCCCAAGCAGCACGAAAAAGTATACCCATGACAATCCCAGGGATGAAAGCTATGCCTTGGTGGAGCGATGCTCTTGATCAACTCAGGCGAGACACTAACAGGAAAAGGCGAAAGTACCAAAAAGCCAATAGAGCTCGGGAACAGCCTAACCGGGACAGATATTACGCAGAATACGCTCAATCACGTAGAGAATACTCACGAGCGATTTATCTCACGAAAGTAGAAAGCTGGCGGAACTTTGTTACAGAGCAAAGTGTCCTCAACTCATGGGGGCTTGCCTATAAACTTATGACGAAAAGACTGCACCCGCGCACAGTCATCCATAGTCTCCGTACTCCAGACGGCACAATTGCCGACACGTGGGACACTGTGGCCACCACTCTAACAGACGCCCTAGTCCCTGATGATTCCGATGTAGGGGAAACTCTAGAACAGCAGATACTCCGCAGGGCTGCGCGAAGACCATACCAGAATGAGTACAACGCCACCCCTTTCGATACAACAGATCTTGAAATAGCTATAGACCGAACCAAAAATCGAACAGCCCCCGGCATTGATGAAATCCACCCAGAATTCATTAAGAAAGGAGGCCCGCTCCTTAAAGAGAAACTACTCCAGATATACAATGCGTGCCTTAACCTTGGTATATTTCCCAACGCCTGGAAAATGGGACTACTCAAAATTATTCTGAAAAACGACACCAAAGATCCATCTCTGGCCAAATCGTACAGACCAATCTGTCTTCTCCCTGTCATGGGAAAAATCTTTGAACATCTCATAGCTTCCAAAATAGACACTTCTCTAGAAGAATCATACTCGCCCAGGCAATTTGGATTCCGCCCTGGAAAATGTACTGAGGATGCAGCTTCACTGCTCCAGCAAATAGTAACCACTTCTAATTCTAAATATGTGCTCACCATCTTTGTAGATATAGAAGGCGCATTTGACAACGTCTGGTGGCCACACGCCCTGGAGAGACTAAGTAATATAAACTGTCCACAGAACATATATGCCGTCCACAGTGACTACTTTCGGTCCAGACGAATAACGCTAAGGGATAACCTTCATTCATTCAAAAAGGCCGCGTCCAAGGGGTGTCCCCAAGGCTCAGTATTGGGACCCAAGGTCTGGAACCTGGTGTTTGATAAAGCCCTAAGACAACTTCAACCGACTGAAGACGCAGACGTCATAGCCTACGCCGACGACGCTATAATTATTATCGAAGGTGAGTCCAGAACAGATCTCGAACGCAAAGCTAATAGGGCACTAACAATTCTGGAAACTTGGTCCCACAAAGCAAAGCTAAAGATTTCTAAAACTAAAACAAATTCAATGCTCCTCAAGGGGAAAATAGGAAATCACCCTCCAATCATCAGGATAGTACAAGACCGGATCCCATATGTTCGAGAAACAAAGTATTTGGGTATAACCTTACAAGAAGGTAATAAATTCACCGCTCACATCCAAAGAATCAGTGCTACAGCTAACAACCTATTTCAGGCCCTAGCCAGACTTTCTGGACAGCAGTGGGGATACAAATTCACTAACTACCGTATACTTTACTCTGCTATTTTTGAGGCAATTGTCTCGTATGCTGCAAACGCTTGGGCCACTAAACTTAACACACATCACATCCGTAAACTCAAATCTGCCCAGCGACATTCTCTCTTGCGAATAACTAAAGCCTACTCCACTGTTTCGAATGATGCTCTACCAGTCATAGCTGGTGTTCTTCCTGTTGATCTCCTGCTTGAGGAAAGGATAGCCAGGTACAAAGTGCGGAAGCAAATTAATTTTCAATTAGGTGCCCTTCAAATCGGACCAAGGGAATTTGAGAGCTTAGATCGATCACATCTTTATGAACGCATACACTCACAATTAATAGATATTTGGCAGCAAAAATGGGCAGTTGCCAAAAACGGTAGCATCACTCGTGACTTTTTCCCAAGTATCAGAAATAGACTTAAAATGCCATGGATTAAACTGGACCACTTCGTCACACAGGTATTAACTGGCCATGGCAACTTTGCCGCTAACTTAATCCGCTTCAATCTCACAGACGACGATCTATGCGCTTGTGAGGACAGCGAACCAGACACCATGTATCATATGCTGTATACTTGTCCTCGATATCGAGAAGCTCGACTACTCCTCCACGAAGCCGCCAGGGCAGAGGAGGAAGCCTGGGCACCGGACCTCACGTTCTGGACGCGTAAAAACACCTTCCCAGCACTTAAAACCTTTGCAAAAACAGCACTTCTTGAAAAGTCTATAGGAAATTAACACATCAAAGTAGACGGTCATTTGGCCACTACTCCAGTCCGAACGAGGTTTTTGAGGGGTTTCCCTCGTTCTTAGGCGAATGCCGGACTGGTCAATAATCCCCTCAAACAGATACACGCACTACAAATCTCTACAATACATAACTACAAGTCACTAAAAAAACACACTCGCGAAATATTGCACATAAGACCTATCCGCACGTATGTCTATCCTACGCCAAAAATACAAAGACACAAGTACACAGCCCAAACACGTCACACCATCAACATCCCCTACGGATGTACATAAGGGCACAATAGGTTTACACACATCACGTATGGTTACCAAAATTTGGTTTGACCGGAGGTTTAGGCTTAATTGCTTGGCACTCCGGGGGCAAGGGTGGGCAAAAAATAAAAAAATAAAAAAATAAAAAATAATAATAAAAATCTGATTCTTAATGCACAAGCTCTGTGCTCAGCATGAGCGTAATACCGTGCTGCAGCCTGCTTTTCCAGACTGAAGTCCTTAGCCCCTCCAGGGGTTTCCGTGTCTTTGCTCACAGTCTCTTCCATGGCTTAGTCCATTGGAATTCTAGAAAAAGGGTTGTTGCTTCTTAGTTGTACAGAAAAACCACCTTCTACAAAGTATTGCTGAACAAAAGGCTTTTCTAGATTAATTAGTTCAAGGAAGTGGGATCATAGATAGCATGAGTAGTTTACTCTATCCAGTGCAAAACTCCAAGACAGATTTTTTTTTTTTTTTTGTAACAGCAGCTAATAACAGAAACCAATTTCCTTTCCAATTAGCCCGAAGAATAGAGAAAAGTAGCTCCACTAGTTCGATATATTTCATCCAAAAGGACGACACTACTCCATGACTTATATGAAGATGTGTCAAGTAGCTGTCAAAATACTTTAGAGTGGTTTGAATACATTCATCTTGAAGTACAGAGTTATGGGATGCATGGTTCGTAATTATTAATATCCGCTTTCCAGATAAATTGTATAATTGTTAATGATATTTATGAGTAGGTGTTTAATAATCATGTTACAAATAGTGATTAATAGTAGGTCAAGTTATGTAGTGATAAATCGATTTCTGAGGATGGAAATAAACAAAGCACAGGTTTTCACTCTAATGGCCGAGTGCACTAACCTCGGTGTTCAGAATACTGCCGTAGAGTTCTTAGATTACCCCGGTAAAGTCATACTTTCGAAGCACCATTCTCGGTTTCGACTTTTAACGCGGTAAGATGCTAACCGGCCGTGAAGGAGCTGTAAAGTGAGAAAACCTATGTTTTCTTTCCTAGATGGAGATCACCGTAATGTATCTTTTTTTAATCTAGGCCCAATGCTAATTGAACATAATGAATAACGAGAGACAAGTGGCATCTATTTCAAGCATGAATGATGGTACGTACCTTTGCAAATACTGAGCTTTAACATCGATTGAAATGACCTTCTTTTCTTACCTCAACCATCCCATCTAATAGTAGGCGTAATCAACTCATTTTCACGGTTGGTACAGTATATACGGTGATTGAATTCAAAGTTTAAATTCAGACATATAAAGGCAATATAATACTCCATTTTATCCTTATAAACATTTATTACTGAACAATAAGGCAAAAAATAAAAGAAATATGGAGAACCAGTGGGCCTAGGCAAAATTTACAGTGCAGGGTTGCATGCATCACGATATAGCCTGTGTATCGGTATATAGGGTATGTAATCAATTTATCATACTTGCACGTACACGAACATAATTATAACAGCCATTTCATGGCTATGTACATGACTTCGCACCTAAAATTTCCACTAGTCAAATGGGAATAAAAGCGAGGCTATGTTGAACTCATAACAGAGATTTCGTGGTGTTGCTTTTCCTTGGGAAGGTGGCTTTGGATTGCACATGTGTGAGAATTATTCTTCATAACATAAATGTTATTTTATTGAAATGTACAGTGTTAGAGAGGATTACATTAACACAAATAATCAACAGAAACGCTGTAAACATTGCACTTTTTTCCTACCAAGAATAGTTAAGAGAGTCACGTGCAGACAGAGAGAGCGAAACTAGCGGACATGGAAGAAACCAGCACAAATTGCTCCATGGGAATGGCTTCGTAGCAGAGTAACCGCGATAAATTCGAGCGTTTGGAAATCGCGGTTTTGTAGCAATGGAGCACAGGTTTTCTTAGAATACTTCGATATTACTTTCACCCTGGTTACGAATAAACTGAGAAACCCGTAAAATGGTGCACTCGGGCATAAGTCTTGCCTCCCGCTAGGCTGCGCCGAGCTCTCGGTGAACGCGCTCAACTCCGAAGCGCCCGCTTTGAATCTAGAAGTCTCGGATTCTATTGATCTGATCTTCGATTTAATCTTTGCATTTTAAAGGTGAGAAATTTCTCTACAAATTTTATTCCTAGCACTTTTTTCCATATACCCAACCGTTAGTCTAATAAACCGCAAACCGTAAATTAAAAGTATTTACCCATTTTTTTTAGTTTTGACCAATAAATCCTGGTTTTTCGGTCATACACACGTGAAACAAAAGTCTAGCCAGAATAATAAACTACATTTAAAAAACTAAGTTCAGGATTGATCTACCTAGTTGGGGCGGGTCGTCGTTGCAACGTGGTTACGTAATGTTGGGCGCCTATTATAAAATGATTTATACTCAATTTGTATAATTATGTCTTAACACTCCGGCAGCATCAGTCGGTCGTCGAACACAATAGTCTATCCTCAGGACCCAGATTTAAGGACAACTTATCTTATTATTAGTAAAATAATGAAAATTGCATATATAGTTTAAAGTGAAGTTTATTCCAGCGATTAAATACCAAACTGGTCAACACGTTAAATATGGTTACAAACCCTGTTACAAATGGTCCTTTTATCAATATCCTACTGATAGATAGCGATGGATATCACAATAGCTTGCTTTTGTACTTCATAATTTTGTCCAATAATCTCGGCGATAAGTGAAATAAGTGTTGAAACTATCCGCTGTAGAAAAGTTAGAGTCCAATAATTACTCTGCTGAATATTGACTTTACTGCCCGCAGGCTCTATACGAAGAAGTCGACTTTTGTTCGACGTGGGCTCTGGAACAAGAGAAAAACTCACTTCACTCAAGGAACTCGAAGTCTCCATTATTTGCATTAAATGCTCCTGCTACCTTTATTACCCTAGGTGTATAAAATCACCTAACATTTTAACATAATCTCATTGGCAACTTCTTTAGCCAATCACGACTTTTCTGTAATATACAAGACGATGGATATCCCAGTCTTAATTCCAGGGACCTTATTCTTTTCATATTCTCGGAAATACCCAATACTGTATATTTTCTCGCTGTTGTGACATCGATGTACCTTGAGAGCTTTGCCTTACGAGCAAAAGCGAAACTCCCAAAATAGCCCTGTATATCAGTACTTTTAGTAAACCGATCTCTGGAAATAAGGTGGCGGCTATCTGCTCCATTGTTCCCAATCCAGGCGTCTTAGTGTTTACAATCTCTAGTCGTATTTCCCTGGCTTATCCATGCTCCCGACGATTCTGACTTCTATTCATTATATGCAATATAAGTTGTTTAACTTCACTAGATAATTTTATTAATTTAAATAAATATCAGTAATGATTAATTCATTCTTTTCTGGTTATTTTGCTACCAAACACTTAATATGTAATAAAATTACTGTTAACCGTAATACAATGAATTGAAGCTATCTCTTCATGATGGCTGCCCCGACGGTTTTGCTCCACTTAACCACAGGAACACGTGGTATATGTTTCATTCAGCAGTTCCCCAAATTATAATGACTTGGTCAATTTTGGTGGTCTAGCACACTAATTATTGATTTTTGTGACTGAGCTTCCACTGTAATTGTATAGTAACATTCAACATGGATATGTGCATTCATAAACCTCAGATTATTGTCTCTGTTGGACATTACATTCGAATATTATAGGAGAAAAATTCCCCTGACACTGTAATTCGACTCCAGGACCTTCGGCTATCCGTGCCGCTGCTCTATCAACTGAGTTAGTCAGAATTAGCTGCACAGAGCCAGATGGAACCTCTCTCCTATGACTGATTACCTTTAATGGCATATGACATAACTTGTCTTTCAATGGGGTAGACCATTAAGGGTAATCTGATCAAGGGTAATCTGATCAAGGGTAAGCCTTAATATATGCATTAAGGGTAAGACCATTAAGGGTAAGAATGATCACCCATACTGGCATATGACATAACTTGTATTTCAGAGACGTAGGCCATTAAAGGTAATCAGTCATAGGAGAGAGGTTCCATCTGGCTCTGTGAAGCGAAATCTGGCTATCTCAGTTGGTAGAACAACGGCACGTATAGCCGAAAGTCCTGGGTTCGAATCCCAGTGTCAGAGAAATTTTTCTCTTAAAATATTGTAATAGCACTACTAGTCTTATGTCTCTGCTATAGACAATTTTTCGAAGTGACGCAAATTTATACGTCAGTAGCAGTGAAAAGGGACCGCCGGCGTGGTCTTGTGGTTAGCGTCGCTGACTACTGATCCGTCGGCCCGGGTTCGATCCCGGTACCTCCTCGGATTTTTCTGAGGTAGGGAGGTCTGGTAGGGGTGCACTCAGCCTCGTGATTCAAATTGAGGAGCTACTTGATAGAGAAGTAGCGGCTCCGGTCAAGAAAACCACCATTAACGGCCGTGGGTGTTGGCATGCTGACCACATGCCCCCAATCCTGCCATCTGCCTATAGGTAGATGACGCAGCGGTCGGGTGGTAGGCCTTGTCCCTTCGGGGATGTCGTGCCACGGAGTTTAGTTTAGTTTAGCAGTGAAAAGGTTACTCTACGTTATGAAGATTTTTCTTCGAATTGAGTATTCATTTTAAATATCGGGAAATATACCATCTTTCACTTATTCGCAACCTAAGTTGTCATATGGGGTACTTACTTATATGGGATAAGATTTTTACATTTTAATTTTAATTCAACAAAATTAGATGCTTTCGTATTTTCAGGGATTAAATTAGGCTGAGTATTTCTCTTCCAATTGTTTCGACCTACTTGAAATCAGGCATAAGTTTTTTGAATAAGTACTTTAAGGGTGGCGTGCACCATCCAGGAGTAAATCTTACTAAAGTAGTAAATTTATGACGGAGACCTGGAGTATACAAGAACCAGTACATCTGTCTCACTCTTAAGTCATACTAATGTATGTGCTAGAGTGAGACAGACAAACCGGTTTTTGTTACGTAAGGTTCCCTTCCTAAATTTACTACTTTAGTGCTACTCTTTTAGTAACTTACTCTTTTAGTTGGTGTTGGAGAGCTCAATTGATAGTTACTTCTTTAGTTGTTACTAAAGTAGTAAGCGATCTTTACTAAAGAAGTAGTCGTATTCTGCGCAGAACAGAGCAGAAACGTTAGTGCAGCGCAGCAGAACACGTGCATTTCAATTGCCAGTATTATTCAAGTGCCAGATAATGAAAAGGAAAGGTTCGCTGAAACAATGAATATGAATTTGGGTTGTTCCAAATATTACTAATGACAATCTTCATGTTTTAAAATAGGTCTAATAGTAATGTTTTATTCATTGCTAATTTTAATTCCTTCAATTGAGTATTTTCAGTTTAGTAGCCTACGTATGGGTACTGTGATTACAATTTTTGTGCAAACTATTTCTGTATTATAATGCAAACAATTGGAATTTCCAGTTGATTTTCATAATTGATTCACTGTCAATATTATAATAATAATAAAGTTCTAAAATATATTAAAATATTTATACTTCCTAAAGTTACATATTCTTCCCCAAAAACGATAAATCAATTATTCTATAGTTGTTTATCATAAATCTCACTATAATGAATTATTAATACTTATTGACTGTTTAACAATATTAATAAGAAGTATTACACAAAATCATGAAAAAGGGGGGATAAAAAGGATAACAAAACTAATAAGGGGCATTATGTTTCTGTCCTTTTTCAAATGCACAGAACATTTACTTAAAAAATATTACCTTATAAAAATAATAATATTACAACTGAGAAATGTAATATTTAAACAAAAAATGGCGGTACAATATTTCGGAAGCTATGAACTCCAATAATAATTATGTAGATGGTTGTGTGTTTAAAAATAATTTCAGTGACTACTTCTCTAGATCCTGTGCAGCTTCAACCTCCGGGCCCCTCCTTAAAATTTTCTTTCGGCACTCATGTTGGCATTTTTTTTCTATATAGTTTATAATGCTTCTCACTTTCCTGTCCACAGGGTTAATTAAATAGTTAGCAGCATACTATAGACCTGCAGCATCTGTTATAGTTTATTCCCAAACATGAAAGTACCGTCTCACTCCACCATTCGAGACTTGGGGAGTCTTTAAGGAATGGTTTTACAATGTGTCCCCTTCTCAATGTACGCTAATCCCAGAGTCAGTCAAATTTTCTTCCGATGTGGCCTGTTTGGACATTTTTACACCTGGGTTAGAAAAAAGGACATATTATTCATTAACACTGCGGGTGCAACTATTGAACTTTTAGCTCTTATAATTATTATTATAATCTGGCATTCGCAATGTTGTGCTTTAAGTTGAGCTATAGAAGTGTAATGTAATAAAATTAATTTACAATAATTACATTAAATCGTTTAACAATGAGAATCACCTATTGTTCAGTAATTCTATGGTTAAGTAGCAGGGGGAAGTGTTTTCTGGGTAGCTCCAAGAACGGAGGCTTTCATTTATTGGAATGTACTATACCTCGCCGATATCTGTATCCATATGATTAGCTTGAAATACATCGTCGTTTTCTGACCCAAAGTTAGGGAGAACTGCAACATCTAAAGGCCGATCCAGCTAGGAAGATATTTAAGAGCACATGAGCTCCTTGTACCGTGCAATGCAAACGTCCCTTCCACTCACTCTTCCCCTCACTTTTGGTGGACGTCTTCCTAGTTGGATCGCTCTCTGCAATGATATATCCACATTTGACTGGCTGAAATCACATGGATGTAGTGAGAATCTGACATCGTTTCTTCCAAACGCCAAAATTTCATGTAAGGATTTATGAGCTTAATTATTTACGTTATTAAATGCCCTACTAGGCATGGTTCGCTTAATATTTATTAAATCACCTGCCACAACTCTCATTTTTGGTATACAACCTTCTTCATCTCAATAACTTATCCTCAGTTTGAACTATGTAATCCATTTAATGTGATATGTAACTCATAACTCACGCAAATGCCACAGAACACACTTACTCCACAACTTTACTCCACCCCCTGAGTAGGAGTAAATATTGGCCTTATTTACTCCACAACTTACTACGTTAGTAACGTACTCCGTGTTGGTGCTCTCCACCACTTGTGGAGTAAGTTCATTTACTCTGGGAGTAAATAAAATTTTTACTTCTTTAGTACATTCCTCTATGTTGAAAGCCGCCGAGTTTAGTTTACTCCTGGTTGGTGCACGCCGTCCTTACTAAAAGAGTACGGTTACTAAAAGAGTAGCTTACTAAAGTAGTTAGAACTAAAGAAGTAAGGCTTACTAAAAGAGTAAATGGCATGAGTTTGGTGCACGCCACCCTAAGAGTCTTATAACATGATTTCTTCTAATGGAGGTTACGATTAGGTATCAGTGAAAATTGAATAACTTTGTATTGTTCATGTTAGTATTAATGTAGCTCGTTTATGAATGTTTCTATTTCCTGTTTGTATTATTCCGTATTGTTTTAATTTTACTTTATGATGTACTGATAATTGTCATAATAGGTCTATCATTTCATAGAAGCTTTAGTAACTTTTCTTAATTTCTTTAGGCACTTGCTTCTTAAAATCTCACCTCAGGCACCGACGATAATCAACCAGTTCGTAACTTCCCGCAAAATAGTAGAAACATGTTTATATGTGACATGTTATGCCTTGCGTAGTGCTGAAAACTGGGACGAGTAACTTAATACGCTGAATTTGCTACTTCTTCTCCTGTAGCACTACAACCCAAATCGGGCCTTGGCTTCTCTTAATCGTTGCCTCCACCATTCTCTGTTTGATGCATCCCTTTCCAGGCTCCTACTATTCAGCAAACTTCTTCCGTCTTTTCTGACTTCATCCATCCACCTCTTCCTTGGTTTGCCAACTGGTCTATTTCCATACATTTTTCCATTTAATGATTTTAAGGGTATACTCTGATCATCTATCCTTAAAACATGACCTGTCCATTGCAGCCTTCTTAGCTTCACTCCCTTTATTATATCCGGTTCATTATACATACCATATATTTTATTGTTGTACCTCATTCTCCAGAATCCGTTTTTATTCACTGGCCCTAGAATTCTTCTAAGTATCTTTCTTTCGAAAGCATTTAACATGTTCTCAGTTATCTGTGTAATTACACATGTCTCACAGCCATATATTAATATTGCTCTTATTATTGTTTTATACAACCTTAACTTTGTTTTTCTGTGTATTACCTTGGGTTTGAATACAGATATTAATGCAAAATAAGCTTTATTTGCTTTGGATAGTCTGTTTTTAATCTCTAGCATTTCATCATTATTGTTATTAACTACTACACCTAGATATGCAAAATCCTGAACTATTTTTACTTCTGCTTGCTCTGATTGTTGTGTATTGTTATTCAAGCTGTTTCTACGGGTTTGTATTAACAATTTAGTTTTCTCCATGTTCACTTGTAAACCAATATCATTAGAGCACTCTTGGAGCTCTTGAAAGGTTTTACTTAAATCTCTTTTGTTCTTGCCATTGTGTTTATGTCATCAGAATAGGCCACCAGTTGTGAAATAAAGTACAATCTGTATTTATTTTTAATTTCCTTATTACATATTCCAGTGCAATATTAAAGAGAAGTGGGGCCAGCCCTTCTCCTTGTATTAGTCCATTAGTTGTGAATACCATCTCAGTAAGCTCCTCGTGTATTTTAACTCTGAAGGTTGTATTATCCATTGTTGCTTTAGTCAGTCTCACCAGTTTTTTTGAATTCCAAAGTTGAGCATGATGCTATACAATCTGTCCCTATTAATGGAGTCATACGCCTGCTTGTAATCCACAAATAGCTGGTATGCATCTATATTATATTCCCATAACTTTTCCAAGATTGCCTTAAGAGTAAATATTTGGTCTATTGTTGATTTATTCTTCCTAAATCATGCTTGGTATCTACCTATTATCTGTTCTGTATATGGTTCCAGTCTATTTTTTTAATATTGTCGTGAAAACTTTGTAACAATTACACAGTAGGGATATGCCTCTATAATTTGTACATGTCAACTTATCAACTTTGTTTTTGTCTATTGGGCATATTACACTCTGCTTCCAGTCTTCTGGTAGTTCCTCATTTTCCCATACATTGGTTATTATTTCATGTAATTGTTTAGTAATGCGACTGCTATTAACTTTAATTAACTCTGATGGCATTCCATCAATCCCTGGTGCTTTATTATTTCTTAGCCTGGATATTGCCATCTCCACATCCAATTCATCAGGGCCCTGCAGTTCTTCATAATCACAAACCCTCATATGTTCTAGCTGTTCCATTCTGTCATTGGTTTCCTCGTTTGTATTCAATAATGTGTTAAAATATTCTTTCCATCTATTTGTAATTCATTAAAATTGCTTAAGATCTTGCAATCAGTACCTCTGCACAATGTTGCTCTGGGATTATATCCTCCTCTTGTCAGCTTAACCCTTTTAAAGCCATCAAATGTTCTATTTCTTTTAAATCTTCGTCAATACATATAAAATATCTATTTAATGCTATTCTTTTCTTCTTTCTGCAAATTTTGTCTGCGTCTCTTCTTTTGTTTCTATAAAATTCATGTTTTTGGCGGGTAGGTCTAGTCAGGTATTCTTTATATGCCTTATTTCTATTTTCTATCATTGTCCTGCATTCCTCATCAAACCACTCATTTCTCTCTCTCTTAGGTTCAATTCCTAGGACCTCCTGCGCTGGTTCTATTATTTGTCCCTTAAAATACTTACATGATTCATCTACTTCTGTTACATCTTTTATTATGCTATTGTTCAATTTCTTGTTTATTTCTTCTTCGTATTTACCTAGTATTTTCTCATCCTTTAATTTTTGTGTATGTGTTCTATCTTGTCTTTTACCTTTTTCTTGTTTCTGGTATTTTATTCTGGCCCTGTATTTAACTCTAACTAGATAGTGGTCTGAACTACAATGCGCTCCTCTCTTAGATCTTACATCTAATATGATAGATGCATGCCTTTTATCAAGTAATACATGGTCAATCTGATATCTGGTATTTTCATCAGGGGATGTCCAAGTCTGTTTGATTATTCGTGATGGATATGACAAGTGGAGCTTATTATCATATTCTTGCTAGTAGCAAAATCTATAAGTCTTTCCCCAATTTTATTTGTCTGATCATGTAAACTATGCTTGCCTCTTACATCCATATATATTTGCTCCTTCCCAATCTTTGCATTCAAGTCCCCCATAATCAGTTTGACATCATTATCCGGTGCTGAGTTATATACATCTTCCAATTTATAATAGAATTCATCTTTCATTTCTTCTGATTTATCCTCTGTGGGGGCATGTGAATTTATTATATATATATTGAAAATTAGTTTTTAGTCTAAGAGCACACATTCTTTCGTTCACAGGTTTGAAATCAATGAAAGCATCTTTAATTTTCTGATTGACTATAAAGGCAATTCCAAATTCATGTTTCCCATCTTTCTTCCGACTATAGAATACGGTATGTCCCTTGTAATCATAAACCCCGTTCCCTATTCATCTTGTCTCTTCGAGTGCAATCAGATCTATTTTGTATTTGTCAATTTCATATAATAGCGCTTGGAGAGCACCCGTTTTATAGAGTGAGCGCACGTTCCATGTTCCAAATTTATTGTCCGTCTTTCCTGCCATGGTATTTTTCCTTGAGATCCGTCCAATCCGAGGCAACGCTTCGATTTTCTGGGTGATAGGGTCATACCAGGGGGGACACCAGCCACCCGCCAAATCCCCAACTTGGAGGACCAGGTTATTTTTGGATCAGGGTTTTCTTCCCCTAGCCTTTGAAGACCCAACTTCTATCTGTAAGGCAGCAGGTTAAGTTAGGTAATCTCTTCTTCCTTCTCTGCCGTTGGGAATCACGTTCCTCTTCCGCCTTTGAAGCCGTTGGATGTCCTCTTCTGGATTGCTTCTTCGTCTGATATATCGCCTTTAGCCTGTCCAGCATGGGAGGCCCTGCCAGTAGCTAAGCTACCGCTGGCAAAGCCTAAAGGGTCAACAAGACACGCAAGCACCCCCACCTACGTCAAGGTCATGCAATCCCTAGAGGGTGGAATTTCCTACTATTACCTACAAAATTACGCTAGCAAGAAGTAACGTAAAGATGTTATATTGGAATTCAGTCTTAAAATTGGTGCTCTGCCACATAAACATCCTCCTCCTCCTCCTCCTCATCATCATCAATAACAATACGGTTTAGGCCACTTATGGCCTGTTCCGTCTCCACGTAGTGTCAATTGAACTGATCACAACAACGTCTTCTTGGTCGGCCAACAATTCGTCTTCCTTATGGTTTGTAGTTGAATAATATCTGAGGGAAACGGGTTGCCTCCATGTCATCCTTGTATATGTTTTCTATTATTTCTAGAATACAAGGTACTTTTAGCTCCTCTCTGATTTCCACATTCCGTCTATTTGCTAACAAACTATATCCTGCAACCCGTCTTAAAATTACATATCAGCTGTTTCTATTATCTTTCTCTGCTGTATAGTTGAAGTCCATGTTTCCGATCCATACAGCAAAATTCGCATGGATATTACTCTATTGAACTTAAGTATAGTATCCTTTCTTACCTTTTTACCAAGAGTTATTTTTATTGTCCCTATTAATTGTTGAATTTTTTGTAGTTTTACATCCATATCAATGATATGTCTATTTGAAATAGTGCATCCTAAATGATTGAACTGATTAACCTGTCTATTGGTTTGTTAGTTACTATTATTTTTGTTCCTGATTGCATATTTTCTTTAAACCCCATCACCTCTTTTTTTGTCGTGGATATTGTGTTATTAAATTCTGCAGCAATTGTATTTAGACGAAATAGAGCTGTAAATTATCTTCTGCATCAGTTAAGATCACTTGATCATCTGCAAATAGGAAGGTATTAAGATAATTTTTGTTTAGAGTAAATTTAATTTTTAGATTTTGTAGCCATATTCTGGTACCGTAACTTCGTCAAATAAAACGGGTGATAAAGAGCACCCTCGTCTTACACCTGTAGATATCTCTCTAGTGGTTTCACGTGTAACATTTTTTATTTTAACTCTGATTTTTGTGTTCACATATAAACTCTGTATTATTCGCACAACATTTTGTGGAATCCCCCTCTGTATTAATATGTTCTATAGTTTTGTTCGATCGAATGTATCAAATGCCTTTTCATAGTCTAGGAAGACTATCTGAGTTGGAATATTATATTCTTCTTGCTTTTCAACAAGCTGACTTATTGAGAAAACACAGTCAATGCACGACCTTTTTTTCTAAACCATTCTGTTCCTTTAGAAGCATACATATAAATAAACATATTAAAATGTAAACAAAATAAATGTAATATGTCAATTCGATATATACTTCACAACTCAGAATGGGCTATAATGTACAGGGTGTTTCAGAAATAATTTTACAAACTTCGGCCATGGGTTCCTTACATCAAAAGAAGGAAAAAGTTCATATGAACATAGGTCTCATAATCCTTTGTTTTCTCGTTATTAATTTATTAATGATACATTTGGTACATCTCACAGTACAGCATGGAGGGTACTTCACGAGCAGCTCCTGTATCCGTATCGCATTCAACGTATGTAGGGCCTTTCGCCTGCCGATTATCCGCCACGGGAGAAATTTTGCCGATGGTTTCTATCACAAACGGCGAATCCATTGTTTGTCTCGTCAGTTTTGTTTACAGACGAAGCAACGTTTGGGAGAGATGGAATTACAAATTTCCGCAACGAACACGTATGGGCAGATCATAATCCTGGTGCTGTAGTTCAGGCTAGACATCAGCAACAGTTTAAGATTAATGTGTTGGTAGGTCCATACGTTCTACCAGCACGTCTTACAGGTGCTGTCACAGGGACTTTATCCAGAACACTCTTCCTGAATTACTTCACGAATAAGACAAAACATGTGGTTTATGCATGATGGGGCTCCAGCCCATTTTAGTCTCATTGTTCGGGATGCACTGACTGGTATCTACCATGACAGATGGATAGGCAGAGGAGGACCAGTTCCATGGCCTGCTTGTTCCCCTGGCCTCAATCCTTTGGAATTTTATCTCTGGGGACAACTTAAGCTATTGGTTTATGGAGGAGACATCCCGGATGAAGAAATTTTTCATCGACATATCATGGAAGCATGCAAAACCATTCGACACTATCCCGGAGTATTTGAAAGGGTGCGACAGTTCATGATTCCACGAGTGCATGCATGTCTAGAAGGAAGAGGAGGACATTTCGAGCATTTGTTATGAGTTTTGTGTGTTGACGTGTTATGAGTGTACCAATATGTTGAACAGTTCCTAACGAGAAAACAACGGATTATGGGACCTATGTTCATATGAACTCTTTTCCTTCTTTTGGTGTAACGAACCCATGGTCAAAGGTTTTAAAAGTATTTTTGAAACACTCTGTATAATATATTTTTTAAATACTACATAAAACTATAAACGAATGCTTGAAATGAATTTGCATAGACGATGGATAAAAGTGATAAGGTAGTAAGGTAGTAAATTCTACAACTGAATGATATTAACTATTATTTCCTAAATTTAGGTCGAAACTCGCGAATCACCCTTTAAAATTCACCTTGAGTTCTCAGTAACTTAGCGTGTTGTTTTCGGACTATATCACGCCTGTATTGGAGCTTGGAAGTAGCCGTAAAGGAGTAGAGCGACGAGTTCTGAGTCATGTTTGCTGGTACCGGATACTCTGGTTGAATAATGCATGAGTGCGACTTCAGAGTTCTCTATTGCCGGTGTCATCAACCATTATAACAAGTGCCTTCTATTTCCACAGACACTTCAATTTCTCTTCCTTACATAAATCACGAACTTTCGTCTACTTTTCCACTTTGTTTTCTTCTTTCTTTCTTTCTTTCCTTCTTCGATCCTTTCTTTTTTGCATTATTCATTCCTTTCTTTCGTTATTTATTTTTTCTTTCTTATAACCTTTTTAATTTCTTCCTTTCTTTTCTTTCTTTCTTTTTTTCTTTCTTTCTTTCTTTATTTATTTATTTATTTATTTCTTTTTTCTTTCCTTCTTTCTTTCCATATACATTTTCCGGTAAATTCCTCTCTTCCTTGAACTAATCTAAAATGGCCAAAATAGCATAGTGATGGTCTTTGCAAAACGATCGTGGCTCCACCTCTTATGATATGTTAGTTAGAAAGGTAGTTTGGGAACTATATTCCAATATTAATGGGGACAATCAGTCACCTACCTTCTTGTGCTACGAGAAAAAACAGAATAGTAAGCACTCTATTTTTTTCTTTCGTAAATGTTTATTCCACTGCCTTGTTAAATACGAAGCAGTAAAAACAATATCGTTCTTTTGACTCTTTTGACTAATAAGAGAATCAGATCTTTAGTACACCATGTGGTCTTCACATGAGTTGAGAATGAATCGAAGATGGTGCCTCTTCATGCCCGTTTAAAATAACCACTGTGTCGTAAGATTCTACGAAGTTTGCGAGACTTGGAACGAGGTTCACTCAGACACATGAAGGCAATTGAGGAGCTACTGCATAGAGAAGATTAAGACCACCAATATTGAAGTTGGATATCTGCATACTAACCACTTGACCCAATTCTGCCTTCGGACAACTTCGGAGGACAAAGCAGCAGTTGAGTGATGGGCATTATCCCCCATGGGATGTAGCGCCAAAGAGTAAGCGTTATATTGAACTGGAACCAACGAGTAGGCCATAGAAACCATAGAACTCACATTAACTATATGTTTTCAATATTTCTAACAGTTTTATATCCCTACATAAATTATCCAGATTGTTCTCCTCTAGTTAAATAATGATGAGCCAATAGAGAACATCAATTACTTAAAATTGCATTAATCGTTCTTCATCGATCTTTGACTTTTCAGATTTAAGCATTTAAATATTTTTAATGAATCCTTTGGATAATCACTTGTAATCCCCAGAGTTTAACACTTTTGCGGGCATAATAATAAAAATAAATAAAAAATTAATAAAATTAAAAGAAATCAGTAAAAAATTAATATGGTAACTTGGTCCAAAAGTATTTCTCGTGGAAACCCGTGATGTTTAATAACCATTAGGCTACTAAAAGTTTCTTCATACTTTGTACGCTTAATACCATCATGTCTGTAGTCTATATCCCCTCTGAGTAATAATCTTCAGTAGTAGGCTATTAACTTTAAACATAATAAAATGCTTATTAGGCTCTTCGACATTGCTGATAAAATTGGAAACTACGTTAATTTCAGTTCTACAACCCTAGAAAGACAATAAAGCTAAGTTTTTGAACTTTCGAAAATTGTTGAAATTAATAAGATGACCTCGCTGAACCCTACTTATAAGACTACCTGTGTTTCAGGCTACTTAGACAAGTTTGATTTCAAAATGTTGTCTTTGAGGGGTTCTTTTATATGCTTGTAAACCTTAAGGTCTGTCGCTTATATTGATCTGGACTGAACACGCGAACTAGAGAACAGAAAGTCAGACCCTTTTAAGTGCTTCACATAGGTGGCATTGGTCATTTAAGTGTGTACCCTTCTAGTCAATGCAATGAGTATGAAACTTTACTCCATGTGCTCGAAAGATGCCTACAAGGAGAGTCCCTACGCATTAATATAATATTTTTTTAGCGTCCACCACCCCCGGAGCCCTCGACCATAGGCCATACTCCGGTCCCAACAAGTTGCCTTAGTGATTTTCTATTGCCTTCCGCGGAAAGTGGATTTGAACTCGGGATCGTTTGCAGCGTAGACACAAGTACTAGCGTGGAGTTAACCTGAGAACGTAAATGTGTCTACAACGTTTTGAAATCATATGAACTTTTTCTTCCGTATATTTCGTTGTAATTTCTTTATAATGCAGAAACATATTAGGCCTATCTGTAACGTTCAATAATATCAATAATGACGAAAATTGTAATAATAATAGTAATAGTAGTAGTAGTAGTGGTAGTAGTATTAGTAGTAGTAGTAGTAGTAGTAGCAGCAGCAGCAGGAGCAGCAGTTGGTCTAGCAATAGCAATAATTGTAAGTCAATTGGAATAGAGCATGCATTTAAGCAGTTTTTAACTTAATTTATTTGTTTATTTCATTCAACTTTCGGATGTTCTAATGGATCCGAACGCTTTAAAAAACTTTCACCCATGTTATTCTCTGAAAATACAAATGAATGCAGAGACAGCGATCATACGTACTACGTAGAAATTATCACGAAACACATCCGATTATGTTTAATTTCCTTTTAGGTTGTAACTGCAAATAACCCTTAACGACTGTCTAGTAAGCTGATACCAATGATGACTCAACATCTTATTATTTGGTCTAGACCATTATATGATGTCATGAGCACCAATTAAATGTAACTTATTCAGTAGATAGGTTGGCGATCCACTTATCACACAGGCAAAACATTTTTTCTTCAAGTCTCTTTGCGTCGAGCAGGAGAGGAAGAGCTTAGAATTAGCACTGCTTATCCCACTATCATTGAAAGGTAATGGAACCGTCATAGTGTAGACCATGAAAATATATTTGAATGAGAAGACATTAGTAATCCTTTTTCTCGTAACGTGAAAAGATTTATCATTATGGAGTCATCGTATGAAAATAAATTGTGTTGTACAATCCAGGTTCAAGTGTAAGATTTCTGTATATCAATTTCTACCAACCTCTGTTGAATGTAATTTCAGGCAGAATTAATTATACATTTACGGTCATACTAATAATCCATTTGTAACATTTATATCAGCTGAGAAGAAAAATGTACTAATAATCCTTGCATAAGGCTGAACGTGTTAACATTTTTACACAGCCCAACACCCTTGTATAAGCTTGACGTAAATAATCGAAATGGCCGATATCTGTAACAGCCGGTCGTTTGGTAGATGTCTGAGATTGAATTTTGAGGTTATGTATCCGTTCTTAAAGTAATTTGTAAGGAAACATTCTGAGCTGCTTTTGCGGAATTATAAACATTGTTCCTAGTTTGCGGAACATATTTCCATAATTTTACCCATGATTAAAGCTTTATGAAAACAATATAGTGAAATACCGGAACAAGACTTTCTCTCGGCAGACGATACATTGATGTTTGTTCACTGCTCGGACAGATGGCGACGTTGGCGTTCTGCAGTCGCATGCTTTCTTCACAGCCGCGGGCTAGTGACGTCATCACCAGCGTGACGTGTTTGATAACGTTTCACATTCAAACCCAGTGTAACCCTTGGTCGTTATGCTGGCTTTATTAGTAACACGGCTTATGCAGAACTTGTGAGGTGATCAACCAAACAAACGTTCAACGTAAATATAAGCAACTTTTATTAGTAATGCTGTTATGGTTTTATTGTGAGTATGAAAGGTAAATTTGATCTTGGGGAAGGCCTGAAGAGATTATTTAAAACATGTTTTAGGTTCAATTTCCCTTGCACTTTTCTTGAATAACTAAGGGATTTCGAGTACATGTTTGGGGATGATGTATAAGAGTAAATTGACTTATTATAATGACTGATGTTTCACCCTTGAAATATGAAACAGTACTCATGAATCATTTAGAATTGTATTAACTAGATGATTGATGATCAGTCCTATTAAACGCTGCTTAGAAATGTCGTTTGTGTCATATAGTGCTTTCATTATGTTCAATATGCAACATGAACCAAGTCCTTGACGCAATTGACAGATGGACACAAAAATTGGGACTCAAACTGAATCCAGTGAAGTCATAGGCAATAGTTGTGGGGCATCGGCGTTTCTTAAATAAACTTAATGAAAATAATACTCCACAAATTAATATCAGAAATTCAGATATCCCATTCAGAAATTCCGTTAAAAATCTTGACGTTCTTGTAGATACAAATTTAACGTGGGAAAATCACATTGTTCAAACGTGCAGAAAAGTTAACTCAATAATCCATATGATTAAAAGATTAGATATGTCCCTACCCTCTGCCGTAAAAAAAGACTCTAGTACAATCGCTCGTCATGCCCCACTTCGATTACTGTGATGTCCTTCTTACAGAATTCTAACCTGGCCCAATGGCTCCAACGTGTTCATAATGTATGCGTGCGTTTCATTTGTATTGTAGGCCTGTTTGATCATGTATCGCCATCCTTTGAAATGTTGTCATGGTTTCGATTGAACGATCGCAGAAAATTTCACTGTCTTCAGGTCCTTTTCAAAATCCTACACACATCTCCACCACCATACCTATCATGTCGCTTCTCACACCTGTCCTCTCATCACAACCTAAATACACGTTCAGAACAGGGGCGGATCCACGGGGGGGGAAATGGGGGAAATTTCCCCCCCCCAAAATTTGTAACATTAAGCACAAATTATTGAAAATTTATTAGAACATAACCCAAATACTTAAATTGAAGCAACGACATTCATTATTTTGAAATACCTTTGTAAGAAAATGCTGAAATTTTCATTTTGTTTTCAATTATGTACTGGATATAATTAATTTTTATGAGTAAAAACTTCCCTCTCTACTTTAGTTCCCCCCCCCCAAAATGTCTCTCTGGATCCGCCACTGGTTCAGAATATAGTCATGTACTTTCTATCCCTTTACACCGATCATCGTATTCTTCATCAATACCGTTTCAGTTACCCGCATCTGGAATTTATTCCCACATAATGTCAGAGGCTGTCAAACGTTGAGACAATTCAGAAGAAAAATCAGTAAATTAATTCAGGATAATGTTATTTAAATTTTTGTTCTTGCCTTAAGCCCAAAAATTTCCTTAGGGTGTAATTAAAAAAATTATCAATCTAATTTTGTATTCAAGATTATCTTGTAACTTAATTGTAATTAATTTAGTTTTAGGCTCAACTGTCTTATATTTAATTATAAGTGATTTTATTTTTAACTGTAATTTTTTTACTGGCAAAGCGGAAGAGAAGGCCAAATAGCCTTAGCTCTGCCAAGATAAATAAACGAATTATTATTAGGCGAATGTTATTTTTAATTTATTATATTACACAATGTTAACTGCCGATGTGTATATAGAATTATATTCAAGTATCATACTTTGAAATCTTAAAAGAGGATTGAGCTTGGTGAATACGTTAAGTTCCGTATGTTTTCTCCTTAGACATAGAAACAATTGAATTTGAACAATGGTTATTTTAGCTGTGGCATGGGCATTAGTTTGTTCATTATTACGCATAACCGTGGAACCTATTTTAACAATTATATTATTTTACAAGGGGCAAAAGTTAATCTATGACATTTAAACTTTTTAACTAACTAAATTTTGCACTAAAGAGAGGTATTTTCTTTAAATAAGAACAGTTAAATTATTAAATAGTAAATATTACAAATATTAGCTCTCGTTTCAAGTACACACAAATTCACTCAGAAATCACTCACGCACTTACATATCGTTAGACATTACTAGACCTGGGATTTTAGGCTCTAAAAAAATTAGTTTTAGGCACCTAAAATAGGCTTTTAAAACAAGTAAATAGGCTTTTAAAAGAGAAAATAGGCACTTAAAATATGCTTTAGAGATGTGTAAATAGATAGAAAATAGACTTTAAAATATTACAATATACACTTAAACTGCAACATGGTTTTTTTTTTACTGCAAGAAACGTTGTATACCTATTCTTAACAGAATTAACTGCAAAATTAGCCATCACGAACTATATTCACTGGTGACTTGACACAGTAGTCCTTCCCCCTTAATCCCCCCTCCCCCGTCAGTCAGCATTCCTTTAGCAACAATTGTTTGGAATAATCAAGTTTCTGTGAAAAACCCACCTCTGCTGTTCTGCTTCTCATTGAGGGATGTCTATTATAATATTGTAAAAATTACAGAAGTTGAAATTATTTTAAATGTACAAAATTGGCATTTTAGGCACTATAATAGTAAAATAGGCTCTAAAGGTCCAAATAGGCATTTTAGGGAACTATAAAACTTTATAATTGTAAGTGATTTATCATGAAACATCCACATATTTAAAAATTTTCTTGTTATTTCATAAGGAACAAAATAGGCATTTGCCTTAAAATCCCAGGTCTAGACATTACATAACGTAGGATGCAAATACCGCTTAAGAAATAGTAAAATAATAAATAACCTTTCTTTACTTGTACCTCATACCTATTAGGCCTATATGTTAACAACTGGTAAAAATACAGTAGTGTATAACAAATAAATATTTTATTATTACAAATATAATGCTTTATTAAAGAGAAGTTTTGCTAAACCCATGAACAGATGAAGAGTGCTGCAGGAAGCACATAAATGTGGGCTTCTTTTCACTCTCCAGTACAGTTTTCTAAAAGGCACTTAGAATTTTCACAATTTCCACTCTTGATTATGTTCATTTAGTGAATAGAAGGCATTTTGTAGTAGGCAGGATTTCACCTCGGTTTTAAATTTTGTAATATAGTATGAAAAGTTTAAACCACAAAACATTTTCTGTTATTTCAGATAATTTTCTAGTGTTCATGTCTGTCAAAATAATTTCAAATTTATCCATCAAGTATATAATATTCTTCACATTATTATTTTAAAGTACATGCTCTTTTAAAATAATATTTGTGTACAGTATGAAGTGTTATTGAAAAAATGATTCTGGCTCCTGCTGCAATAATCTTTGCAATTTTAATTAGTAGTATTTTCAAAGGTATTAGTTTTAATCAATATCAGTATCTCTGTCATCATTATTATTATTATTATTATTATTATTATTATTATTATTATTATTTAGTGTGATGTGTGTTAATATAAACTTGCACAATTTTTTTTGGGGGGGGCATTTCTATATGAGCTCCTCTTTGTAAATTTTATTACTGAACTTGTAAACACTGCCATGTCAACACTATTGTATACTGTCCATTAGAACGATCAGGGTCTAGGCCTACAGTACAATAAATAGAAAAATTATCATCTTGTTCTGTGTCCTCTTCCATTTCTTTATATGAATTAAATATTGTGTGGTAAATGTAAATGCCTCTTTGTTGCAGTTCGCGTATCATCCGGCAGAGCTCACAGCCTGAATCTTCGGTGCCGGGAGCGCTGTGTAGTGGACAATGCTTGCACCACATGCACAGCAGCTCCTCAGCGCAGCCTAGCGTCTCTTTGAGACAACTCCGCGAGCCAGGGGACGGCATCGCAGGCATCGCCGCCGACTCTCTTCGGATCAATGGCGCCATCAGACAGTTTAAACAGGTACTATATCATTGTGGCTATAGCTTATAATCGTAGCACGTAGAATACATTCTATAAAATGACAACCACAGAGAGTAAGGTTGAAAAAGTTTCCGTTTTTTATACTCTTCCCGATAAGAATATGTTCGTGCCCAACTTAACACAAATATTTTACATCACAACCTACTGGTTTCTGTACATATGGTTTTCCTAGTCTAAACGGAAACAATAGCCTACTTATTTGCGATTCAATGAATTATAGATTCACTTAGCCTACTTATATGAAGTTTATTTTATAATCTTAGATATACTAAGACTCTTAAGACACATGTGTAATCCTGACTTGCAAGTTTTTTTCTCTGTCATTTAACTGCGTTTATTTACATCCGTAAACCATTACAAAATAATGCAGGAAAAACTTGTTTGAGAAATGAAATCCAACAATTTTGCCTTAATAATTCACATCGGACAAGTAGGCTAATGAAAGGATTGTTAAAATTATCATAACCGATTAAAATTAAATTAAATTATATAAAACACTGTAGAACGTGCATCTCAGCGGACTGTATGATAGGTAATTAGGGCTGATTAAAATCAAAATGCACGCCATACATTCGAATAGAAAATAAAATAATAGGTTTACAAGAAACAAAGACCATAGGCGATGTAACACGACACTGAATTCTTCTTAAGCACAATCACTCGCTAATTCTTGGTTGATGACTTGAAGATCTTCTAAAGGTAGAGATGATTGAATCCGCCCAATAAAAAACCTTGTTGGTTTCAATACAGATTTATTTAAAATTCCAGAGGACCACTCGACTTGATACGTCGAGAACTTGTAATTATTAATTAAGCATATACATATAGCAATTGTATGCTATAAATGTGATTGCAGTTAATCTTGTGATGTCTTTTAATCTCAAATCACAAACGCAATGCTAATGTCAATAAATTAACTTGCGTGTTGTATAGCGTCAAAGCAATATTCAAATATTTATGAATGTTAAAATCTTTTAAACACTCACTTGAGTAATGACTCCTTCTTGTGACGAATAACACTACAGGAAATAATCCTGAGGTCCAATCAAGCTATATTAAAGCTAGTAGAGAAGCTTAGCAGCGACGTAGAAGAAATTCACCATTTTGCGGCGAATAATAATTAGAACTGCTTCTGTGCAGATAAAATTAATGTTGATAATTCCTTGAATCGTTGTAAACAGATTCCAAGACGAATAAGTATTATTAGCTGCTGCTAGCTGCATCCAGAGAGAATTGAAAATCCTTTCAGAGGATTACACAATAGACGAAGAAGGAAGACGAATGAAGAAGTAAGTTTTGAATTGAAAACAATGACTTGTAACAATACTAAAGAATCAATCCCATTGGACGAAGATAACAACGATTAGGCAATTTAAAGACAAAAGATTGTATTTTGACAATAAAAATAATAATTACTAGAAGGCCGTGAGAAAAATTAACATTAAATAAAATCTTACCAAGGCCGAAAAAAGACAAGAATAATTATTAAAAGATTATTATAGAAGGCCAAGAAAATAAAAAACACCATCAAATCTCAAGTATCAAACATAACTGAACATATTGCCCGCGATTATTCCACTTGTGGAATAATCTAACTAGAATGCGAAGTTATGTTTGACCTTGAGAAAGACAAAAAAATGACAAAAACACAAAACAAATAATGAAAAAAAAATAACAATAACTAAGAATACATTAGGTACCTAGAAGACAAAGACTAACTACCTAGTCTTCTGAGTCATGGATAGGTAAAGGTGCTAATTTAACAATTGGCCTCTTAAATGAACCTGAGGGGGTACGAACAGTAATCACCCTGACAAGGGAATCAGGACCAGGATGAACCTTTTCAATAACACCCATAATCCATCTCAAAGGAGGAACGTTGTCTTCCATTACTAAGACTGGAGTGCCTATTGACACATTAGGCATAGTTCTAGTCCATTTAGACTTCCTTTGAAGCGAATGGAGATAATCAGATGACCATCTCTTCCAAATACAGGTCACGAAATGATTAAGATTGTTCCAACGGGAACGGAGAGTATACCCGCCAGAAAGATCTGGACTAGGCAAAGATATAATAGCCTTTCCAATGAGGAAATGGCCAGGAGTAATAAAAGTAGAGTCATTGACGTCCTCGTACAGGGTGGTAAGAGGGCGTGAATTCAATAGAGACTCTATCTGAATGAGAAGAGTAGACATCTCTTCGTAGTCAAAATTAAAAGAAGGTGCCATCCTATTAAGATGAATTTTCATCGAACGAACAGCAGCTTCATGAAGACCTCCCATATGTGGCGAATGAGGAGGTAGGAAATTCCATTTAATACGTAGGTGAGAAGTGGCATCCTGAATAATAGATTGATAATCATTAGATTGGAGTAGCTTGACAAGATTCTGTAAGTCAACCTTAGCACCAATGAAATTACTACCATTATCAGACGTAATGGAAGCAGGTGTGCCTCGACGACAAGTAAATCTGGCGAAGGCAGAAAGAAAAGCACGAGCAGTGAGAGCGGTAACCAGCTCAATATGAACTGCCTTCGTAGACATACATACAAAGATAGCTATATAAGCTTTGATACGAGTCTTTGAGCGAGGACCTCCATATTTGATGGAGTACGGCCCAGCGTAATCAACGCTAACATCATTGAATGCAGATGTATAATTAACCCTTTCAGAGGGCAAGTCAGCCATCTTTTGCTGAAACGGCTGAGGATTAAAGCGTAAGCATTTAACACAGGTTCTCAAAACACTGCGGATGGTCTTACGAAGAGAAAATATCCAAAATTTCTCTCTTAAATGAGACATGATTAGTTGAGGTCCAGCATGCAACAATCTAATATGAGTATAATAAATAAGGTGCCTAGTAAATCCATGTTTAGCTGGCAATAGCATCTGATGCTTGTGTTCAAACGTTAAGTTGGAATTTTTGAGGCGTCCACCAACTCGAAGGATACCATCTAGAAGCATGAAAGGGCTAAACTGATGTAGCTTGCTAGTAATCGATACTTCAAGACCAGTGGAAAGAGATTGAATCTCCTTGGAATAAACTTGACGCTGAATTATTTTAACACAGCAATTGATTGAATTCTCAATTTCAATAGGTAACAATGGACCTTCAGATCGAGTCTGAGCCTTACGGCAATTATTGGCAAATCTCAAAATGAAAGCCATAATGCGAACAGTCTTTAAATAACTGAACTTAGCTAACCAAGTGCTAAGGTCAGAAACATCAGACTCAATAAGAGCCACAGTCTTCAGTTCTGGAGGCGGAGTAGAATGAGAAGGAGAATATTTAGCTGGCCATTTGGAAATATCCTCAGATAACCAAGCAGGCCCAGACCACCATAGTGGGTTATTAAGGAGATCTGAGGGTGTAGATCCCCTCGAAATAACATCAGCAGGATTGTCTTTAGAAATAACATGCGACCAAGAGTCAATAGAAGTAGTCTCCTGGATGTCTGCAACTCTATTCGCCACAAAAGTTTTCAGTGTAATAGGTGAATGAGTCAGCCAACTCAAGACTACTTTAGAATCGCTCCAGAGATGAATTGATTCTAGATTCAATTGAAGCATGGGCAAAACCTTGCTTAATAGGACAGACAAAAGATGAGCTGCCAAAAGCTCCAATCTGGGAATAGTGATTGCCTTTGTTGGAGCAACTCTAGACTATCCGCATAATAATGAGCATTTAGTATCACCAGCAAGATTAATAGAGCGCAGATAGATGCAAGCTCCATATGCGGCTTCACTGGCGTCGCAAAAACCATGGAGTTGGATAGAAATTGCATCTTGAACCAAAGCCAAGCGAGGAATAGCTATGTTGGAAATGGAATTCAGTTGGCTGTGAACCTTGATCCATTTGCTAGCAATTGGAGGAGGAATGGGATCATCCCAAGCCGTGGTTTCCTTCCATAAAGATTGAAAGATTATCTTACAGTGTGAAACGACTGGACAAATTAGTCCTAAAGGATCAAAAATTGACGCTATGCAGGATAGCAAGCTGCGTCTAGTACATAGAGAGAAGGGCTTTGAAAAATCAATTGAAGTTTCAATCCTTAAGATGTCAGCTGAAGGTTGCCATATTAAGCCCAAAGCGTTTAAAGAATTGGCATCGGAATCACCAAAAGTGCGAAGATCGAGAGTCTCTCGATCTTCAAGAGGAATTTCCTGAAGTAATTCCGGCGTATTTGAGCTCCATTTGCGCGGTTGAAAGCCACCCAAAGGGAGAAGACTTCTTATCTGAAAAATCATTTCCTTGGCTTCAGAAATGTTAGAAGCAGTAGCGACAATATCATCAACGTAGACAGAATCATTAATTAGCTTGGCTGCTAATGGAAATCTATCACCTTCATCAATAGTTAGCTGCTTAAGAGCTCTTGTGGCTAAGAATGCAGCTGAAGCTGTACCATAGGTAACAGTCTTCAGATTGTACAATTTGATGGGCTCTGCTTGAGAGTTTCTCCAGAATATCTGTTGAAATTGCTGATGACTCCTATGAACCATGACCTGCCTATACATTTTGGCAATGTCAGAAGTGAAAGCGATAGGCTTGAAACGAAATCGGAGCAATATAGAAAACAGATCTGGCTGCACTACTGAACCAACGGCAAGAATGTCATTAAGTGACTTGCCAGATGAAGATTTCGCCGAAGCATCGAACACTACCCTCAACTTAGTGGTAGTGCTAGATGGCTTGAATACAGGGTGATGAGGAATTACATATTCGTACTTAGCAGCACAATCCTCAATAGCAGGTTCCATATGACCCAGCTCTTCATATTCAGACATAAACTTGCAGTACTCTAACTGGAGAGAGGGATTAGAAGATAATCGCTTCTCCAAAGAATGAAACCTTTTTAAAGCTTGGGCTTTAGTAGTGCCCAAAGTCTCTGGGTCAATACGAAAGGGAAGCTTCACAATATACCTCCCATCAGAATCTCTCTGAGTAGTGTCTAAGAAATGCTTCTCACAGAAGGACTCGTCAGGAAAAGGAGCACAATTAGAAACCTTCTCTAACTCCCAGAATTTAGTGAGTTGATTACTAATATCTTCATCAGAAGTTAGGAAGGCTGAATAATTGGCAAAGGTTTCCCCGGAATTAGCAGGGTTAAATATGGGAGACTTATTCTGAGCGAATCGCTTCTTGCAATGAGTCAAATGATTATGACGACGTTGGGAAGAAGGAGAAGGAGGCAATTTGCCTGAAAAATACCAGCCTAGCTTGGAATTCTGAATGGTGGGATAGTTGGGAGCAGATATCTGACCAGGAGCTATAATTTGAGAAAAGATTTCAACTCCCAAGAGCAAGTCAACATATTTAGGCTCATTAAACTGCAAATCAGCTAATTGCAGATTGGGGGGAATATTCCATCCCTGAATGTCAATTGAGTGTTTTGGAAATTTGGATGTGGAGATTTCTGGGACAATAATAGCCTCAGTATCACAGTACCAAGAAGTAGCACGAGATCTAAGTGATATTGATGCAAGCTTTAGTGTGCTTACATTAGTGGACAGTACACCAGCCAGCGTAGTGGAATGAGGTAAAGGAGACAAGCCTAACTGTTTGAATAACCTATTACTGATTAGGTTACAGTCAGAACCGCTATCTAGAAACGCTGTAGCCTCTACAGCACGACTATTTTTGTCGAGAATTACCACAGTGGCCGTGGGAAGCAGACATTTTTGCTGTGATTTTTCAGAGGACATTACATTGACTATATTTTCTGCCGGCGAATTATTAGAAGCAGGATTGTGCAAATAATTACTGTGTTTTGCGTTGCAAATACTGCAACGAAAGTTACTACAATTGGATTCGTGGCCGTTTGCGCCAAGGCAAACACGACAACAATTGTGATCTTTCACAAATTGATCACGATGCACAAATTTCATTGTCTTGAACTTGTCACAGCGATAGAGAGGATGTTGCGCATTATGACAACAAATACAATTGTTTCTCGTGGGCTGATGCTTGACCTTAGCTTTGGTAGTGAGAGCAGAAGCAGGCGCAGATTTAGCAGACTGACTACGCAGGGCTGCCTCCGTCATCTGCAACACCCTGACTCTCGACTCCAAAAAGCTAAACAAATCTTCGAGTTTAGGGAGCCTACCAAGTTTAATTGAGGACTCCCAATCCTTGATTAGACTTACAGGGAGCTTATCCACAATTATACGTGAAATGATGAGGTCAGACAAGGAAACCTCAGTATTCAAAGCGTGCAGAGCATGCACGGTGCTTACAAAATGGTCCAAGTAGCGTTGAAGCGACTCTGCGGAAGACCCTACTATGGAAGGTGCAGAGAATAAATGATCTAAGTGCGTATTTGCAATCAAACGATCATTGTCAAACATTTCTGCTAAGGTTTTCCAAGCCACTTCGAAAGTAGCAGATGAAACGGGAATATTTTGTATAACAGTCATCACTTCAGGTGACAAACATGATTTCAGATATTGGAATTTATCCATATCTGAAATGTGGCTGTGATTTATGATGAGGGATGTAAAGGTATCCCTGAACTCAATCCAATTCCTAGGATCGCCGGAAAATTGAGGTAATTTTAATTCCGGGAGTTTGGGCAAATTAGGGAGATGAGAGTCGAGTGATGAACGCTGGCTAATTGATTGAGATTGTTCAGACTCATACAATAACTTGTTGTCGAGAATGAGTGAATCAATAAATAAAAAGGCAGCAGCGTATTCGGTTTGAATATGTTGTTCTAGCTGCTCAGCCTCCTGATCCGAAACATCAAAGAATTGAGGACTTTCATCCCTATATCTATCCATAAGCCTTTGAAGTTCGGAGCGATGGAACAAAGCCTTACGGTATGAGAGTTTATCTTGAATCTCAAATTCATGTATAGTCTGAAATGTATTGAAGAGCTGAACCCTTAACCGTTCAAAACTAGCAAGAGCTTTAGCTTTGGCCTCGGCCTCCTTGCGCTCGGCTTTAGCCCTCTCTTGCTCGGCAATGGCTTTAGCCTCAGCTTCTTTGCGTTCGGCTTTAGCCTTAGCCTCGGCCCTTTCTTGCTCTGCAATAGCTTTAGCCTCAGCTTCTTTGCGTTCGGCTATAGCCCTAGCCTCGGCTTCTTTGCGTTCGGCTATAGCCCTAGCCTCGGCTTCTTTGCGTTCGGCTATAGCCCTAGCCTCGGCTTCTTTGCGTTCAGCTATAGCCTTATTGAAAGAAGTAATCTGTTTATTATAATATTGAGTAGCTCGATCGATAACT
Source organism: Ectobius pallidus (assembly GCA_964059195.1). Taxonomy (NCBI): domain Eukaryota; kingdom Metazoa; phylum Arthropoda; class Insecta; order Blattodea; family Ectobiidae; genus Ectobius; species Ectobius pallidus. The sequence continues at coordinate 157,362,270 of CAXKWD010000003.1, read as the reverse complement.
TCCTCTACTTCTAATCTGTAAGCTTCTTCATGTTCAGAGTAAGCTAGCTCGTCTATTTCAGATTGAACTTTATCATATTCATTTTCAAACTGATCTAGTTTAATTTTAAAGTTCAAGAAGTCTTGGTAAGATCCTTCATCATTAATAACTGAATTAAGGATATTATTAGCCTTACGTGTGATCTTCGCCTTTATGGGAGTACGCTTAGCCTTAAGGGACTTTAAAACAGCCTCAGGATTATCCATGATGTGATATTCGCAATTAATTGTCCAAAAAATCACAATACTTCACTTATTGAAGTTGGGAACCTGAGCTAAGTCTAAGGTCAATTGTTGCCCGCATTCGGGACAAAACACATGATAAGTGTAACTGGCTTTACAAAGGTAAGTACAAGCGTGTAACACATGAAAAGTGTAACTGGTTTTACAAAGGTAAGTACAAGTGTGTAAATACAAATACCCTTGAAAACATTCACTGAAATCAGCTGTTGAAAATGGCCTCACACGTGTAAAACACGGAGGCGAAGCACTAAAATTAGCTTGAATGATAAAGATGTAGTAATATTTACTACGCTCAAACTGACCTAAATGGTCAGGAGAAGAACAATGTGCTTCAATAGTCAATAATATAGTTAAATATAGTGCTCAAACAGCAATATCTGGAGCACCAACAGCTTTAAAGAATGAACTTATATTGAATAAGTCCGGGCGGAATGAAAAAATAGTGTCGTTTACAATAAGTCTGTTACAATAGAGGTTCCATCCGGCCCGGAAAGGATCCAAAAATGTAGAACGTGCATCTCAGCGGACTGTATGATAGGTAATTAGGGCTGATTAAAATCAAAATGCACGCCATACATTCGAATAGAAAATAAAATAATAGGTTTACAAGAAACAAAGACCATAGGCGATGTAACACGACACTGAATTCTTCTTAAGCACAATCACTCGCTAATTCTTGGTTGATGACTTGAAGATCTTCTAAAGGTAGAGATGATTGAATCCGCCCAATAAAAAACCTTGTTGGTTTCAATACAGATTTATTTAAAATTCCAGAGGACCACTCGACTTGATACGTCGAGAACTTGTAATTATTAATTAAGCATATACATATAGCAATTGTATGCTATAAATGTGATTGCAGTTAATCTTGTGATGTCTTTTAATCTCAAATCACAAACGCAATGCTAATGTCAATAAATTAACTTGCGTGTTGTATAGCGTCAAAGCAATATTCAAATATTTATGAATGTTAAAATCTTTTAAACACTCACTTGAGTAATGACTCCTTCTTGTGACGAATAACACTACAGGAAATAATCCTGAGGTCCAATCAAGCTATATTAAAGCTAGTAGAGAAGCTTAGCAGCGACGTAGAAGAAATTCACCATTTTGCGGCGAATAATAATTAGAACTGCTTCTGTGCAGATAAAATTAATGTTGATAATTCCTTGAATCGTTGTAAACAGATTCCAAGACGAATAAGTATTATTAGCTGCTGCTAGCTGCATCCAGAGAGAATTGAAAATCCTTTCAGAGGATTACACAATAGACGAAGAAGGAAGACGAATGAAGAAGTAAGTTTTGAATTGAAAACAATGACTTGTAACAATACTAAAGAATCAATCCCATTGGACGAAGATAACAACGATTAGGCAATTTAAAGACAAAAGATTGTATTTTGACAATAAAAATAATAATTACTAGAAGGCCGTGAGAAAACTTAACATTAAATAAAATCTTACCAAGGCCGAAAAAAGACAAGAATAATTATTAAAAGATTATTATAGAAGGCCAAGAAAATAAAAAACACCATCAAATCTCAAGTATCAAACATAACTGAACAAACACATATGCCATTTGCTCGCTGGGTATAATAGGTCCTGTAGATTTCCTGGAGTATGATGCTGGAAATATGTTCCTGTGTATAATCTTTTAGGGAAAAATGGACGGCACCAGATAGCAAATATTAAGAAGAGATTCTTGTTTTTTTCTATATTTAAAAAATTTATTTCCCAAAAATTTACTTGGTTATTAATGTGATGTTCACTGTATTACCAGAACATGTACAACTCGTTCGGGTTAAACTTTAAAAATTCCTTATGTGTGTGGATTATGTTGAGCGATTATGAATGACCCTGGACTGAACGATCGGATTAAAAATGAAAAAAATCTCAACATTTTTCGCCATAAAACCGTTTTTGAAGTCCCTGCTTATTAATTACTAGCATGTACCCGCGGCTTCGTCGGCGCTTATTGGGTCGACCGCGAAATTATAAAATCATTTATTTAACAGCAAAATATTTAAAACTTTTTTATTAACAAACTAATTTGTCCTGTGAAAAAAGCAATATCACTTCCAAATGTAACATATGAAATGCTTTCCATTGTCCTGTCCTGATGATGAATTCTTTCTTACAGAGCTTCTTATATAGGCCTATTAAGACTCCTTCCTTGTAAAATATTAGTGCCAAATATCACGATTTTTGACGATTTTTCACTCATAACTCGCGAATGAAAGCTAAAATTAAAAATCCGATTTCGAGGGGAATTTGGCAACCCTTCAGTTCATATAGGCTATGCTTAAAATTTCATATTATACGTGCACTACATTTCGGTGGGCACCACGCAAAGACAGACAGACAGACAGGTGCCCGCAGCTTAGCCCGCGATAATTAATTCAGGAATTGAATATTAAGAGCAACATAATTAAAACATATTTATTAACACTTACGCGCGAATCATTCAAAAAACTTAACGATTAATAATTATAATGATACAGCTAAAAATCCGGTTATGGAATGCATTCCCACGATTACAAAGCGCCGCCTGGAAAAACGATCTCAGGTATGACCTCAGTTGATATATATCGATATATGGATATATAGATATATCGATATATATCAATAAAAGGAAGTGTTTCAATATATATCGACATAATTAATATCGATGCAATATTGTTATTTTCATGCTTCGATAGGGGAAAAAATCACGTTTTCCGCCAGTTTTTTACTCATAGCTCCCGAACGAAAACGAGGTGCATTCGGCCATCCTTCAGTCCATCTACGTTTAAAATGTTATATCTCTGCGTTCAGTAGATTTCGCAGGCTATCGCGTACAGACAGACACACAGACAGAAAGACAAACACTTCCTTTTACTATACAGATTTAGATTAGAGCCATTTTCTTCAGAATTTCGATTCCAGGTCAGAATATTGTATTACGTAGCAGTCTGTACAGGATTATGACTAAGAAGATTAATATGATTTCAAAATGTTTATAAGTAGCCCCTTCAGAGATTTTTTTGTAACCACTTTTAAATAAGGCAATTATAAAAATACAATTTATATGTTTAAAATGCAACAGCAACTCTTCAAAATGATAACATTATTAGGCTTTAAAATAAACCCCACGGTGTATTGATAATGTCCGACCAGAACATAGTTCCAACTTCAACAACTTAAACAGGACTTCTTACACAGAGATCGGACATAAGGTTAGAAAGCTAGTCTATTGGATTCGGATCTCCTCTTTAGATTTCAAGTTGAGTGATACAGTATTATTAAGAAGCAACTCATTTTACACATGAAAACTTCTAAGTTTGTAATTTGATTTTAAAAATGAATATTTGAACTATTATATATATGTTTAAAATGCATATAGGCTATATATGCATATATGCAAAATGCAATTTGAAATTATATATATATATATTTATATTGCAGGCAGATTCTCGTCAGATAAACTATTTTCAAAATGCTCGACTGTGTTGATGTTCAATTTGATAATTTGTTTTCGTGAACAGGAAATCATAGAATGTTAGCATGGTACTACGCATATGTGAAGGTCCAAAATGAACACATATTGAATAATATATATATATATATATATAAATGCACCTTAAGAAGAAATTTACGTACCGATATTTCATCCTAATGTCAAAGATATGACTAAAGTACACCTGGTTGAAGTAACTCTTCCAAAAAAGAGCTATCATATTTTCGTATTCTGCATTCTTAGAACCAAGTAGGTGCAAACAAAAATAATTTCCCTTTGTCTTAAAAATTATAAAGAATCTGTTGTACATACATGCATTCACATAGATGTCATATGTACTGTCTAGTGGTGAGCTGAAGGCCGAGCTAGCGTTCCCCCACTACCTTACCATGCAATTGCATTTACATGCTTTGTCTTTCCCCCACTATGCCATCAGCTCGGCCTCCCGCTCACCGCTAGACAGTAGCAGTAAACAATGGAGCATTTTAACCTTATTTACTCTGTGAGCTTGTGATTTTACAAATGACAATCATATGTAGGGTATTTATATGTGTAATAGTGCATTAACTGTAATTGCACTTGACTCACATGTATGGCAGCTTCCATACCATGTGATTCGATATGGTCAGCACCACGCCTGCATGGCCGAAAATGTTGTGTTTATGTGTAGAGCTCGTAGTATACATTTTAGTTGAGCACTTCTTCTGTACTCTTTGAATATGTTCCTCAACATAGCGCTAGGTTTTCGTGCCAGTAGTATTCTTTGTATTTTAATAGAACATTTTCCGTCATAAGTTAATGAAGTAATATCTCTTATATTAAACAATACCTCTGTTTCACTATAAGGTAAATTGTGATTTCTGTACGTATTTGTACTTTGATGAACATTATATTTAAGCTGAGTCTACTACTTAGATCTTCTTTCTGCAGATTATTGGGGATTGATTTACTTACAAAGTTTACATAAATATACCGGAAAACAGTTTTGTGAAATAACATTCCAATATTATTATTTAAATCCATAGCCATTTAAATCTTGAATTTGATTTAAGTTAATATTTTAAAAAGTACATTTTAATTACATGTATGGAGGACATCAGTGGACATTTCGGACATGATTCAGGTTAAGAGAATAGTTACTGTTCATAAGTTACAGCTCGTCAAAGATAGAGAAATAGTAACAGCTGTGATCATGTTGCTGTGAACTTTGTGCTGTACTGGACGCGGTACAGGCTGGTCCAGAAATGAAATACAGTAATTGATATTCTGGATCAGGCGTTCTTAGGTGCTTCTCAGCATAATTCCTCTTTACATGTCAATAGGTGCTCTCGTCTGACAAGGAAAGATTGCTCGCGAGCAGGAGCACTCATGATTTTTTCTTTCTTCAGAACCTTTGTTATAAGAGCCGGAACGATAGTATTGCTCTTCATCCATTATAATGTTTTAACATTTAGTGATTTATTAAAATATTCTATTTACAAAATTGTATTTTTTTCCCTTGATTCATGATAGTAGAGCATTTACTATAAAATTGTTGGTCAGGATAGAATGTCATGTACTATATATAATATAAAGTGATTTATAGCTACATGTGATACAACCGTTGTTGATTGTTGGAGGCTCTATTAAATACCTGCAAAGCAACATTCAAGATCAAGGATCTCAATAACCTAAGGGAGTGTATTAAATAATTGTGTATTTATTTACTAAATGCATCCAATTTCATCGTGCTGGCAAACTGCCTGTTACTTTTGGGTGATAATCTCAATCTTAGAGGTTGAGAACCACTGCAGGATCTCATTAACCTGGTGACTATTTTCAAAATTGACGTATTTGTTAATTAACGTTATTCGAATCCATGGTGTTCGCGTACTTGGTATTCATAACGTGGGTCGTGCTAATTCTCCTGAGAAAGCTTGAGAACCCTTGGTCTAAATGAAACTCATTCTCTCTTTCTCAATTCTATATTATATAATTTTCAAAACACTTCAAATCCATTCATACTGAAGTACTTTAGTCCATAATCATTTACAAGTGAAATCATATTCCTCGCCGTTTGCTTCCGGATTGTTTAATGGAATGACAATGACTTTTGTGCATTACATTTGTACGAGCAAGGAGAGGGTTCTTCCAAATTTTTGTGTATTTAACTGTTCTCCAATCCCTCTGCAACGAAATGATAATGATAACAAACGTCCGTAATTTTCTTTAATATTAAGACAAATTTTAATTTAGCATTCTGGTCAACAAAACGTAAAGCGATAAGAATACAGAGTCGAATTTTCACTGCGGCTTTCATAGACTTAACTTTAATCTCAACCGTAACTGGTTTGTGAACTTATGGAAGAGCAGAGCAGTTTTTCTCAGGGAATTTTAGTTTCCTCGTACATTTCATTAATCCACAATCTTCTTGGCACCGTTCCTTTTGTATTGTCCGCACCTGAGGACTTCAATCTAGGAGTATTATCAGTCCTCTTAACCAGCCTTCAAAATTTTGTTTAACAAACATTTGGTAACTCACAGGCTAGCTATGTTTCCCTCACGGAAGATATTTTGTATTACAGCAGTCTAGAGGTATAGTTTGGTTGGGTCTGCGTATGTTCTTGAGGAAGTGTGTGCGGTCTTGTTGTCAGCGTAAAAAATTTAAAACCTTGGATCGTCTGCAGCTTAGTACTATACTTTTTCTACAAAATATAATATAAAAGGACGACTGATTTTGGGAGTGGAAATTATGAAAAATTATGAGGAACACTTTGAGGAGAAACATATTTTCTGTCTGGGTATCTGTGTTGAAACAAGATATCTCAGATTTCCCAATCTAGTTAATTAATTTAAATTCTGACTTACTTTTTATTGTATAATTGTACATTTTAATTTTTCAATAATAATGCCTCCAAAGTTATATACTGAAAATTTAACTGCAGGTGCTCATAGGTAGAAATTAAAATAAGTAAATCTCGACCTTTATAGGATACACTGAAGATGAGTGAGGTTTAGAGCTGATGGCCGAGAATCCATTTCTTAAAAATTGTAGTGGATATCAAAAGGCTCTACAGAAACCCTAAAAATTTTATCGATTTCGCTAGTAAGACCTGTCTTTCGCTAAAATTTGTGAGACTGGAGGACTAACCTTTCTTGGAATCACAGAGTGAGATATAAGTAACTTGCACGCGGTCATCACGACCAATAAAACTTAAAGCTGGATGGTTCGCGAACTAATATGGCAAATAGTTAGGCCAAGCACATACTTTTAGTGAATATGAATTTTGGAAGGTAATTAATATTCTAGGAGGAATATAGTAAAGACACTCTCTTACGACGACGTGAAGAACGTTCGACCATGAGTTAAGTAGTATAAATTCAGGATGTATGAATTTCAACTTTTTCTTCCGACAATTAATATGACGTAAAGATTTTAGCACATTAGGCCTATAATTTTCTGATTTATCCTGACAGGCATTGAACACTTTATTCAACAGATTCCATATTTCATGAATAATGTGGTTGACACTTCTATTTGGAAAGGACTATTTTTTATAGAAAAATCACGGCGCTACAATATTGAACTTAGTCTGAAAAGAAGCTGTAATTTTTCGGACTTATGATTGTTTAGAATATAGCATTAAGTCGCGATTATTTCAATTTGAAAAGAGAGAGAGCGATAGAGGCGGATCTTTGACTTACGTTGCTAGTAACAGTGGTGCTCATTATTTTGTGAGTGATCATTTTGACTTAGTAGTGAATAAATAATCCAGTTAGTTCTTCAGTCTTCTGATTTTGTCTCACTGTTCTTGCTCCCTATGATGAGTCTCGTATAGATTTGCTACTTAAAATCAATCATCAGAAATAAACTTTATTACCTTTTGCGACTTAATAAAGCAACATCATGTAAATTTTCACTTAACTGCAATGATTGTACTAGCAGTTCCCTTTCCACGGTAAAGTTGATCAGATAAAGAAATTAGTAAGAAAGTAGCTATGGAATTCCGCGATGAGTAGAAAAAGAAGATGAATAATTTGACTTCAATTAGTCTATGGTTATACGACTTACATGACTTCTCGCCGTTCTTATCATCTGCGATAAATGGCAGCTGATGGCGTACGGTCAAGTTGAATCTTGTACTTGGCCGTTGTTTACAAGATGAAATGAAGTTGATATATTATAATATTAAAATTAACATGAACAGAATTCATTTTATTTTAAACACAGGTTGTTCATTACGCAGTTTCTTTGCTGCTCTCAAGGTTTCAATATCGTTGCGTGTTCGATAGTAGCCTACTCGATAACATACCGATATTATAATGAAAATCTGTATCGTAATGGGTATCATTATGATACCGTTACTTGACACGTAATAAGTGTATTATGGTACATATTTTGTACTCTCATAGTAGCCTAAATAGCACACTCTCAGCAGTGTTAAGTGCATCTATGAGAACTACTGTCTAAAGGCTGGTGATGGATAACCATTGCCGAAATGCATACCCAGCAAGTGAGTACAACGAGAGACGAACTATTTTTATAAGTTTAACTGCATAGTATTTGTATGATACCTTTTTTTGGTGCCCGCCCTTCTTCCCCGGAGAAATCGCGACCAATGGGCCATAGCTCCGGTCACCTTTGTCGAAAGTTAGATGTCCCTATTTACTCTCCAGCTTCTGCCTTCTGCAGTCTGGAAAACGTGGGTATGTCGTTTATGACTCAGTTCGAGGTAACTGTGTTCGACTTTCCTTTTGGGATCTTATTCTTTTTATTTTTGTAGTTTATCTTTATATCTATTGTTAGTGTAATGAAGTTAATTTATAAATTTAGGGATTCCTTATAAGGAGAATACAGGGGTTATCTCCAATCCGACATTCGCCTAAGAGTGAGGGAAAACCCCTGTTGAAAACTTCACTCAGATTGGTTGCCTAGGACCGATCCTAGGCCTCCTAACTAAAGGGTTATTTACTCATCACTATCTTGTTTGTCTTTTTCTATTAAGGCTAGTCTGAAGATTTTCTTTGCTAGTCCAGAAGTTGAACTCCGGAACCCATCTTTCATTACTCGTGTTTGATGCTTCTTTGAGCCCTTGTCTGGCTTCAGCATATCTTTGACACATGTAGAGCATGTGGTACTTAGTGTCTGGTTCTGAATCTTTGCAGCAGCAAGGTTCCTCGTCTACTAATTTAAATCTGGCAAGATTTGCTGCGTAATTACCGTATCCTGTTAAAAGCTGAGTGAAATAATAATCCAGTTTGATCCATATCATTTTAACACGAGTAATCCTTAGTTAATCTCCCAGTCTTTGCCTCGACCCACTGAATTTGCCACTTGTCTAAGAGGTGTGCTCGGACTGTCCTGTATAAGGTTTCTTTTTCTAATTGTACATAGTCCTCTGGTCCTATTCTTAGAGTACCTAATTTGATTTGTCACTGTCTTCTGATGTATCTAGCCACGCGTCCATTTAGCAATAAATCTACTGGAAGCACTCCGCTATTATCGGTAAGCATACATTTGAAGCGGTGGCATAATATAAGCCCCTGTGACTCTCAACAGCGCCAGTCACTGTGCTGACATTAATTTTTTCCAGCTGTTCTTAATGAAATGTGGAGCCCATGGAGCATATGTAATTATTGGCTCAAATATTGCCTTGTAAAGGACACAAAAAATTGTATACCTATAAACCCACTGGGTTCCTGATAGTCGTCCTAACGGTCCGAAAAGATTACCAGAAGTTCTACATGTGTAGAGTAATACCTAAGTAACGGGTCTCATCCGTGAGTCGTATTCGAATTTCATTTAACTTGATAGTGGGAGGTCTGGCTTGGACAAATTGACCTTTTATCATTATTGCAGGGGCCTTTGATAGGAGATTACTTGTCTAGCCTTTCTTCCCCAGTCCGTGATATGTACGAGCGCTACCTCTGCTCTGGCTTCTAACTGTAATCGCGACATCTTGGGCCCCAGTACTGAGCCCTGAGGGCACCCTTTTGTGACAGTCTTCTGAAGTAATTCTCCCCCTTGTTTGAGGAACTCAGGGCGTATATTTTCGATCTCCGGCGCTTTCTTATTTTTCATGGATTCTATCGCTATCTGTAGGCCATGAATGTCAAAGTTTTCCACGTTGTTTTCGGTTTTGTAATTGCTGTTAATTACCCTGTGGAGTATCTGGTGTTCTACGTCTTCCCCTGCAGGTATATCTGCAGGGACCAGTGCGTGACGCTATACGCTAATTTTAGTTTTTAAGTTCTTGAAATTTTATGTTAATAACTTAGTCTTCGCAATTTTTACTACTGACTATATTATGAAACCTAATATATAATATAATGTAATAATTTTTTGGCAATGTAAAGGTAGTTTTAACACTTTATTAATAAAGACCATTTTTAAGTACAAGATATTAGGCTGTGTACGAAACAATAATGGAATAGCCGGCAGCTGAAGCTTGGTTTCCTGGATGTATACCTCACAGTTTATCCCTCCGCTGCAGTGAACTTCCTAGCTTAGTAACTGAATTAGGTCTTACTTTTTTATTAAATCCAAAATTGATTTGATTTCCTTAATTAACTAGTAATAATAATAATAATAATAATAATAATAATAATAATAATAATAATAATAACAAAGCTACCTTTACAAATGTACTATAGTCTATTGATTATGTTTCGTTTCGTAGGTTAAGAGAAAACGAAGATTATACATTGTCATTAAGTTTACAACTCCAGTAAATACTATATATGATTGTGATTTACGAACAAATGCAGTATTATATTTAATGCACATTATGTAATAATTGGCATTAATAGACAGGTAACCTCAGAACTGCTGACAGTTGTTGATCCAATGTAGGTGGTAAAATATTCTTTTGTGATGTCATTTTAAACGTATCAGCATATTAAAATGTAGGAAGTATGACGTTAGAAATACAGTTCTTGAAACAATTAGAAATTAGGTAACAAATAATATTATGGAATGATTTTATTTCGACTTATGTAATATAAGTTCTAGGGTCCATTATAATTAGGATAATTCATAGCTTATTATACATTGGTTACTGAATAATTATGGTAAAAGATGCGTTATATTGACAAGCTGGAACAGAAAGTTGTCAATACCATAGGGGTCCCTACTTCATGTGATACAGTATGAGTTACATATAACAACGGAAATAAATCTTATTAGTACCATAGGTTTTTGAAACCGTTAGTTCTGAAAGGAGAAAAAAATCAGGTTAAAGAAAGCTGTAAATAGTTGTAGGGAACTGTGATTGTCCAAAAATCGAGATTTTCCATCTTCTTCTTCCTTTCAAATAGTGTAAAGGACTGAGAATATTGGGAAAGTCCGTTTAAAAAATGGTTTTATAATGCACACATTTAAACGTAGACAATTCCCGTAGTGATTTTTGTATTAAACTAAAACACGCAATGCAGTATTTTGTCATAGAGAAATTTTATTATTTGTGAATAAATTTAGTTTATGTAAATATGAAAAGAGTATAAAATCTGCATAGGCTATAAACAGTTTCAGACTGTGTGCAAGTTACTATGCAATTGATGATTAGTGACTTCAAGTTTGTATCATTTCCATGGGGTTATGTCGGCTTAGCCTAGAGCTGTTAACAGTTTCGCCAGTTTAAATTATTTCCTCCTCGACTTTTTAATTCTAAAGGTCTACACAAAGAGTCCATCTCTTAATTAACTAGCACCCACTCCAGTGGATATAGGAAATCTATTGAGTGCAGGAAGAGTTACACAGTTTTCTACGCAGTTTCTAACGAAGTTTTGCAAAACCCTCAGGCGTACTTCACTAGTGGATCTCTTGGATTTACAGATGAACATACTAAACGTTCAAAAATGACAAACCTAAAAGCAATTTTGAACTTTACAAAATACTGAATAGCACATAGACAGGGAAACTATCTGCATGAATTATCCAAGGTGCAGAGCTAAATTATTCAACTTGTTTGTGTTATTTACCAATCATTCATATAATGAACTGCAGAATCGTGATTTGATTTAATTTAATTTAATTAGCAATGTTTTCTGATAAAATTAAAGCCTTACAAGTCACGGAAAATTATTATTATTAGGCCTATATTAAATTCGAGGAAATAAGATCATTTTCTTAAACAAAATTGTACTCTTTAATTGATGAATTATTGATTTCGTTCAGTATAATGTGATATTCAAAAATAGTTTATTTCCTTCTATTTTATTGGATTTTATAAGTTTAAAAAGAAGAATGCTTTAACTTCAAGATCTTTAATTTACAATAGTATTTATAACTGTATTTTGTTTATTATTCTATTTTGTAAAAATAACGTCATTAAGCAAGAACAAAATAATTTTACACATTCAAAATAGATACTAACATACAAGAAGATTTACATTATTAAATTAAATGGAACCTTCAATAACCAGAAAGAAATTGAATTTTTCAACGAGTTAAGCCACATAGAGCCAAAATATATCCGAGAATGCATATTGTTTGTTAACCCGAATTTAGGCATATCTAATCTAGCACCAAACCTGTTTCTATATGTATTTATTTCAAGAAACTTTACCAAGCAATTTTAACATGAACATAAACTGAAGAGTCAAACTCGCAAAGATATAACCTACCACAGTCAAAATTTCAAAATTAGTAAGTTTACGTTTACAGTGTTCTCTAGGATGGCTTTTTAAAAAAAAATCCCAGAACTCTTTTGTACCACGAATATGTCTCTAGTCTTGTTAGAGCCTCCCAAAATTAATACACCATTTTTCACTGTCTAGTGAAATAAGACAAAAAATAATTATCATAAATGTAGATAGGCAGAATTACAATTTTTTTATCATAAATTGATCTTTGAGTCCAGAAAGTTGTTTAATATGATCATGCCAGTTCAACCGATAATATATTTCCCAAGGAATTTCACAAAAGTTACATCACTATTAACTTCACGTTTCCTTATAGTATAATGCCGAGAGAGGTTTTGAACTTACTGAATAAGTCGACTTATCCAGAGGAGTTGAAATCACTCGTATTTGTTTTTACTATTTTCTAAATAAAAAAAACTAATATAAATAAAAAAGTTCTAAATAAAACCCATAAAAGTAGGTAATATTTAAAGTAGGCCGTGCTTACAATAAATCGTATTTTGACCTCAGATCATTGGTCATTGCAGCTATGGTCGTTTCATATAAATTTCTAACAAAAAACTAAAGCGCTTATTTTCTCAGCGTACATGTTGCATATAATTGCCGGATTAATAAGATAATAGCTGAAGAGTAATTCTATTTTGTCCATGATTATCGAACGTATAATTGTTACTGAAAATGTAAGGGCTCGTTATTAATGAGTTAGATCTGATTGCTGTACCAGTTTTATAATTACATTTCGTATTACATATTCCAGGACTTACGTATGTATAAAAAGGATGAAATGAGGTATTTTTGTAAAGACTGTACTCTTTATGATGTATGGAAAAACGCACATGATCATTGACCAGTAAGGAACGCCCCCACCTTCTTTCTTCCCTCGCGTGAGGAACAGGGAAAGCTTTTCCCCACACTTCACCCTCCTTAGCTTTTAAGTTCCGCAATAAATTATTCTTCAGTACAAGGTTGTGTTGTAATCGCTTTTAGTTATGACTGAGTTCACATACAAAGGCATTTTAACCAGGGCAACCATACACGTTCTAGATTTATTGTTCTATATTATAAATCGAAGAAAAAAAATTATATAGTTTCCAGAGATAATACATTAAAACAAAATAGCACTTTCAGGTTCCTTCAGGATAGCTTACAGTACGCCAATCTGTATAATAATTTAAAACGTTGTAATTCTTCTTTATCATCTTCCGATATTTCTTATTTTCATTTCTCTCACTGTGGCCTGTTAATTTCGTTATTTAATCATTACTTTATCACCAATTTCATCCTAAGGTAGAATGAGGAGAAAGCATTACCTTACCTGTTATTACAGTAACCGAGTTCAACTCAAGGTTCTTAAAATACTTGTACTAAAGGTTGAACCACTAGCCACCCTGAGCGGTCTTTGGCTGCGGGGTGTGACGTGGCGAGGATGACAGGCAACCCCTCACTCATAAGAAGTGAATGGAAAGCAGATGGTTTTAAACTTTAATATTTAATTACAGGCAGCAACTATCAAGTGTTCTAACATGTCAACCCTAAGTATAATAACTATTCTCTATTCAGTTAGTCCATGAGGTAGAAATTGTAAAAAAATGATCGGGTTTGATTTAAAAATTGTAGTTATTGAAGCTGTTTTAGAGGTTAAAATCAAATCTGCAGGTAATGTCGAGATAATTTTAATGTATTAGAGTTTCATGAGTCTTTTTCTATTGTTCCTTGCTTTGAGGTTCATTTTTACATAGAATACGATCACTTTAAGGTTTTAAGGAACATTATTGCCACATTATATTGTGATGTTTATATTGACAAAGTTACCAGATTTGGAAACAAAATTAGTTTTCCTTCGAACAAAAAGTCACTCAATACCTTGCTATTTGCCGATTAACAAATGGCATTAACTCATACAGAACAAAATTTACAACGAGCTCTTTTCGGTCTAAATACAATTGCTGCATAATTTAATAACACAATATCCACGACAGAAAAGTGATGGGTTTTAAAGGAAATATGAAATTAGGAGTAAAAATAATAATAAATAACAAACAAATAGAACAGGTTAATCAGTTCAATTATTTAGGATCCACTATGTAATGAACTGTACCCCCACTAAACATAATAGTGTATCGACAGTACCAGTTTAGTACTAAAGGTGTTTAAAGGTCAGGGTACATCTACATGAACTACTCAGATTAGTAAATTAAACACATATATCGTTAAGGTCAGGTTTTCATGATTTAATATCATTTATACCAGAATATAGTCTATCACTATTAATTGTTCTTTCTTATCAAAACATTTTAGGACTGAAGATTGCATGTTAAATGCCGAAATTCGCATCTCCTCTATGGAAATTACAGCTAGATTATTATCTGATACAATGCTACTAAATTATTATCAACTTCCAGCATCGATTCAACTGACAACTGGTAAAGACATCTGGAGCATATAATACAGGATAGACACTGTTATCATTTGCTTATGGTTACTTGGTGAAATTATTAGAACTACAACCGAATATATTGATATAGGCTATGGATAGGAGTGTAACTAGGACTGTAATCTGTACTATCTTATAAACTTTATATAGCATATGTATATGTATATATTCTTAATTGTTTTTAAGGGTTTAATAATCTTAAAGACATTGTAAAAGACTGCAACTTAAACCTATTAATTGTTTTTTAAGATTTTAATAATTTTGTACAAATTAAAAAAAAAACAGTGAATTTTTAGATTTTAATTCATAACCAGTGTTAATTTGACACATATTTAGTTGTAAGTACAAACCAGGAATATTCCCATAAATATTAATTAAGCAATAAATGAAAACAATATTATTAGCAACTGTGTATCAAAATAGAAACCATCTGCAGTAATAAGTTTTTGGTATAAGGTGGTACATTTTAAGCACACTTTTCTATTATACTTAAGTTCTATAGACTAATGGCCATGCCAATTTTACAGTAAGGATAGGAAACACGAAATTTAACTACACAGCAGAAAAATAGAATAGAAACAGCTGACATGTAATTTAAGACCGGTTGCAGGATATAGTTTGTTAGACCATACACGGAATGTCGAAACCAGAGAGGAGCTAAAAGTACCTTGTATTGTAGAAATCATAGAAAATATATGAAAATGTATGAAAAATATATGAAACTGTGCTTTGAATAGAGACAACTCATTTATCCCAAATATTATAAAACTATAAACCTATTCTCTTTTCGGAAAAAAGTATAATTTTCCTAAGTCTCGCCTTATACAAGCTAAAGGATGGCGACATCCATGGTGCAGTGCGTATCCTCTCTTCTGATATGGGTTTAGCTTCTCACTCATTGTCAACTTATGAAGCACTATTAGAGAATCACCCTGCACCTTCAACACCTATTTTATTTCCTGAACCTCCTCCTTCTACTAGCCCATCTTTTTCTGTTAGTTTGGAAATGGTCTCAAAGGCGATTAACAGATTTCCTAAGGGATCTCCTTCAGGGATACATCGATTACGACCACAACATATTAGTGACCTTACATCGACATCTTCTGGTGACTCTAGTAGAAGACTTCTCCTTTCAATCACCAATTTATGTAATTTTATATTAGCAGGTAAAGTAATCGACACTCTTATATGGAGCAACATTAATCGCTCTTGAGAAGAAGGGAGGTGGAATTCGGCCAATAGCCATTGGTAACGTTTTTCGCAGGCTAGTGTCCAAGTAAGCCTGTTCATCTGTTAGAAAAAAGCTAGTGAGAATTTTCTTCCTCACCAGTTAGGGTTCGGCACTAGTAATGGCTGTGAAGCCATCAATCACTCTGTACGCACTTTCTTAACAAACAATGAAAAAAGTAGCAAAGTGCTCCATTAGAATGATTTTCGCAATGATTTTAACTGCATAGAAAGATACTGTATGCTTAATAATGTCATAGAAAGATCCCTGAACTTTATGCTTTTATATGGCAAGCAAGTAGATTTCCATCCAACTTAATTTTCAGTCACACGTCATATCATCACAAACAGGTGCCCAAAAAGGAGACCCTACAGGACCTTTTCCTTTCAGTCTGAATATCCATCCTGTTGTTAAAGAATTGGAGAGCTGCCTTAACTTCTTTTACTTAGATGATGGTATAACTGGGATGCTAGAACTTGAAACAGACACGCGCCTTATCGTCCGACGATAGCAATGGAGTAGAAGCAGAAGACAATGCATATACAGTATTGTACTATTCACTCCAAACTATGCTGTTCATAATAGCCCGCACGTAACAAAAATAAAGTGAATAAAGTATTTATCTTTTTAGTTATTAAATATTATGTAACTCATTCACCATATGTAACTCACAGAATATCGCTACAAAGCTTCAACGCCAGACCGGCGTCGTCATCATCATCATCATCACCACCACCTTCGTCGTCATCTGCGTCACTGTCATCTCCCACTTGAAATACCAGCTGTTCTGTTACTGCATCAGTGGCCGGTTCTTGGATAATGTACGTTTCTTCAATGTCTGAACATGTCGGCATCTTGAAATTCAGTCTTCGGATGTCATGGACTGACATTTCTCTTCTACCAATTTCATTGCAGAGTCCAAAGTAAACTGTACATTTTTCTTTTCCACGTGGTTTTTGAGTGACTTCCAAATTAACTATATGGTGGTAAGGTGGAGGTCGTATAACGGATTGTCCATTTTGAGAAAGAAGGTCGTCAATTTTGAATGTTTTCCAAGTGGGCTTTCTGAGTTTAATCAGTGAGTATAAGTCTGGTTTCAGCATTTTCGAGTGAAATGGAATACCATGTAATGTAAGCCAATCTATCATGGCTGCTTTCCTGCATGAGGAATTTGGATCGGGGTTAAGTTCTACATTGTGGTATGGTGCACTCTCGATTGCCAGAACAGAGTTTTGTAGAAGGTTGGGTATTAATTTAGTCATGTCATCGTGGTAATCTTCTGATGTTGTACCCGACTTAAACATTAGAAGTGCATTGGGCACAAAACCGTCTTCACCACCTGCATGCGCAATAAAGCCCGTTGTCTCTTCGAAACCGGAGCTAGCAGTCCCGAGTTACTGTTGTCACTCCATGCGTGTTTTTTGGTGTGCGATGAATGAATGTAGGTCTCGTCCATATAGATGATTGGTCGCCCTTCTTCCCTGTACGTTGTAAGTCATCATAAATACTTCAGAAGTAAATTAAGGATGTCCCTTTTCTCAATTAATATCTTCCGGTAATTCACTGTTTTCCTCCACCTGAAATATAAATCTTTCAACACTTGCCTCAAAGCCCATTTACCTCCAGACAAATTATTATTTTCTTTTAGGACAGGTAATAGTGTTTTTAATGTTGGCCTTTCCTCAGTTGTTTTGTGAAATTCATTAACCGTCCTTCTAATTACACAGTTATCAAAATTATCTAAGCCTGTTTTCACTTTCTTCTTAGTCTTTTTTGTGTGGAGTACTAAATCTCGTTCCATCTTGAACACATTTCTCACCTTCCTTTACAATTCTCTTAATGCTGCTGAATGAAATTTCTGTAGCATCTGAAACACGCTGCTGAATCGCATATTTTGGGTCATCTTGGTAAACCTGATGAAATACCTATATACATTCCACACTATTTCCCTACTTTGAGTGTGAATCACTTTACTACCACCAACCTCATTGCTAGAATAACTACAATCGCCTTCCATTGCTGTTATTAACGTATCACACTTCACTATTGAGTGCTGTGAGGTTAACTAAGATGTTTTCACACGGTCCGTACAGTATGAACTGGCAGGGAACATCACGTGCTATGAAGGTCAGGCAGGTCTACATTACATCATCGTAGACTACTGCGCATCCGTTTCTTTGGCTCAGATTTTTTCGATCGAGTTATACTCTATGTGGTGAGTTGGACAAAGTCCTTGTTGATTTTCAGAAAATAGTGCAAGATTGTCAATATCTGGGTCTGGAGATAATCTCACATAAATGTGAATTATATTTGTGCTCTGGAGTAGATGACACAGTTGTTTCAAATTTTCGGTAGATTGTCCCTGGCATAAGAGTAATTTCTAAATCAGAATTAACTCTTTTAGGATCTCCAATTTTTGTCGAAAATATATAAACAAATGCTCATACGAAAGTTCAAGAAGGGAAAAGGTCACTGGAACGTTTGCTTGACTTGAATGCACTTGTAGCATACTTCTTACTAAAAAATTGTTTTGCGATTCAAAATTAACCTACTACTTGCCAACCACCCCACTTTGGTTCTTTCCTTCAATTCTCAAGGAAGCAGACGGACTACTTAGGAACTGTTTGGAATCAATCCTCAACTTCCCATTAGAAGATAAAAACTGGCGTCTATCTAGTTTACCCATTAACTTAGGTGGTCTTGGTATCAGAACGTTGTTTGACATCTGCTTACCAGCGATTATAGCTTATGCATATTCAGTCTTCGATTTCGTCAAGTCTCAAATCTCTAACTACGGTGACAATCTCGAGGTCTCTCATTTATCGGAAGCTTTACAACATTGGTCTCTGCTGGTTCTCAAGACCCTCCAGAACAACGAGAAGTACAAAAAATTGGAACGTCATTAACTCCAGTTGTGTCCTGAAATCATTAACTACATGTATGGACTCCCTTCAGGATCAAGCAAGTTTCCATGCAATTCAAGCTAATGAAGCAAGCTCTTGGCTCTCGGCCATACCATCTACTCAAATTGGCACACTTATGGATAATTGTTCATTTTGGATTGCTGGAGCACTACGTCTGCCACTTGTGTTTGTGGGGCCTCTGTTGATTCTTACGGTTACCATGCATTGAGCTGTTCCAAGTACTCTGGCAGATTCTGCCTTGAACGACGATTTCAAAAGAGCTTTGACTTCTGCTGGTGTTCCTGCTATCTTAGAACCCGTAGGAATAAGCCGCTCTGACGGTAAACGCCCAGACGGTTTGACACTAATTCCATGGAGACAAGGCAAATCTTTGATGTAGGACGCAACATGTGTAGACACAGTAGCACCATCTCATTTATCCTCCACCTGGAAATTTGCTGGGTCTGCTGTTGAATCCGCTGTCCAGCTAAAGAGGTCTTTGTCGTCTTTGTAGAGGAAACCTTTGGTCCCTGGTGCTCTGAAGCCAAAGCCTTTGTTAAAGAATTGGGAAACATCTACAGTTCATTACTAACGATACTCGCGCCACTGAATATCTGAGGCAGCGCATAAGCATAGCAATCCAAAGGGGAAATGCCGCAAGTATAATGGGTACGTTTCCCCCTTCATCTTCATTAGAAAGGAAAAAGCGTTGCCCGACCAAGAAGACGTTGGTGTGATCAGTTCAATTGACACTATGTGGAGACGAAACAGGCCATAAATGGCCTAAACCGTAATGTATTGATGAATTATATTATGAATATCTTCCGATTATAACTTCAAGACGTCTTCTATTTGTGATACATCTCATTTTAAAAGGAGCTCTGGTGTATGTGTGTTCGAATTGAAGTTAGGAAAATAGGAATTTATTACCATTCTTCTCTTCCAGGACAATTCATACACACACACACACACACACATATATATATATATGTTTCCTACGGAAGAAGAAGGACATCTTGCTAGTATAACTGGCTTCCTACCACGACGAGAATAATACCGATCATATAATATGGCATATTACATGATCAATAAATTCAAGAGTTCCATGAGGTTTTCGTGCTTATTTGCATAGCTTTAACAAAAATTACCCTGAAAGTACTCCTAAGGAACTAGAGGAAGACAAAGCATAGTTTTTGTCCAATTCGACTTTGTGAATGAGGATGCACAATAATTTTTTTCTGTGAAAATATTACTTTAGACTTTTAACTTCGATTAATCGTTCCATTGCCTCCCCTATTAATATTTCCTTGTAACTCAAATCTTTGTTTTCAATTTTATCAAGACTGACTCTTTAGACTTAGGGAATATATGAATTACTTAAGTGATACAATTATTTTGAGTTTTCTGTGATGGACAGTTTTCTGCTGCTATTTATTATGGATTCATATTCATGAATAAATTACAATTTTATTGAGCATAATTCATAACATTTTATTTACAATTTACATTTATTATATCTGCTGCATAATCCAGACACTCTCATGAGTGATGTTAACAGAATAAAATAAGTTTAATATCTCGTTATAAAAAGTTTGTGATTTTCAAATTCATATACGGTATGCTATTTTTGTATGTTTTGTTTCACAAGTTAATATCGTTTCTTATCAGTTTATAATAATTTTGCATTTGTAATTAACAAATAATTTATTATGTAGGCCTAATGATGATAAATTGGAAAATTGTGTAACAACATTGTTTTTCAATCTCGGGGCAGAACTAGACCTATGCCTTAGACCTGGTTCAGTGGTACACTTAACGTATAAAAAGAGGGAAGAAATCATGCGTCTTCTTGTAGGTTTCCGTTATGAGGAAAATATTAATGCGATAAATTCTTAAATCTCTTTAATGTTCAATAGCCAAATTCTTGTGTATATAAAGTGAGTTGGGTAATCAAGTTTTATTTAAACATACCATTATTGTTACGGTATTATAAATGACAGAAATTAAATCTATGCTAGCTTTCCCCATTCTATAATTCCGTAATATGATCTTAATACCTTTTGACTTAAAATGTTTAAATTGAACGAATTTATATCTAGTTTTTCGTAATTTTGAGACGAAGAAATTGATATGATTTTCCGATGCATATTTTGATAATTAATAATATTTTAATATTTTACTTGAATTGTTTGTTTAAATTTTGGACATTTACAGAAATTGAGATTTGAACCCGTTTGGATCCTTCTTACTATTGCCATTTTGTGATTTGGATTTTATAGTCACAGATATTTTCCTGTGTGTATTTTTAGTCTCATTCAATGTGATTCGTCTCGCCCTACGAAGCTGCCATCCTTCCACTATAGAAAGCGTAGACGTGTCATTACAAGCTTTTCGGAAGGTTGAAATTATTTTGAAACTGTGACTTAACTGTTATTATAACTGATTTAATTGTTATTCAGAGATCTGGAATATGTGTTTTTTAATATTATGTGATGGTTTCATATACTTATCCCTTCCAGTGTTTCAGTAATTAGGTCGTCCGGTATAACATAGGAGTACGTATAACATAGGAGTACGTATCAACTGCTAATTCATCAAAATCCGATTGCCTCAGAGTCGTGTTGACTCTAAAGTTTATCTCTTTGCGATTCGATTGTTAAGTAAAGTCTCGCCCATGGCCATGATTAAAAACACTTAACTTTATGAGTCATTGTCCACATCCAAGTCCATCTATTCAAACCTCGGCTATATCATGTTTAAAATCTCGACTACTGGTATTCGGTACCGATATTCTGGATCCGCCAGAAGCTAATAAGGAACTAATTGATATTTTGAGGTCATTGATTCGCCGGTACTTTTAACATGTTTCTGGCTAACATTTCTTTCTGGAAAAAGTTTGACATATTTTTTTAATATTGACAATATTTTTGAAAGTGTAATCATGTTACATTTATTCTTTATTGCAAGCGTGCAAGAGTAGGCCTAATATATCGTTTTTATGTTAATTATTTTTTAAGGTAGGGTGACCAACATTTGAGACGGTCAACCCGGGACACACCCTTCCAATGGTGAGCTGGGAGAGGGGAACACACATACAACAGAAAATTACTAATATATATATTAATTTATTATTGTTGTATTGTTTTATTTACTAAGCTTAATACCTACAAAAGTAAATTTAAATGCTATTTTCTTATCCGATAAGACTTTTTCTCAACTACCTGCATCTTTTAGAAGATATTTATTTTCTTTTCATAGTGGTAGATCTCAGTACATTTGAAGTTATAATTAACAATAGGCCTAAGTTGAAGTTCAGCTTTTATTAACCTCACATTTCACTGGTTGCCCGTCCAATGGGATCACTTCAAGCTAAATACCCCCTCTGCATAAGTAGCCTATTTGAAGCAGGGGATATGTAGGATTTTATTAATAAGTTTTGAAAGATATTTGAATTAGCATTGATTAGTACACAGAGCTGCACAAAATGTCCATTACGTTTTATCTATAAACTTATCTTTGGGTGTCAACTGTTCATTAATCAAATTCTTAGCATGTACTATAAGCACATCGTAAAGACTGTCAATCGTGAAAATAAATTGTGAAGCCATGGTTGTAAATAATATGAAATAATGGAGCACGATCACATGCATTAACTTGGGCTTCACTGTTGTTGCTTTATGGAGACAGATGAACTGCATGACGTGAACATTTAAAACTTTATTTGTATAGTTATAACTATATGTTAGTGCAAAGCTCCGTGCTGTATTGTAAAACGGAAACACAGTAGATCCTATGCAATTATTGTGGTTGTTGTTATTGGAGTTTTGTAGGATTCATAACCTGTTTAACGACAATCCTATAAAGTGAGGAAATTGAAAATGCAAGATAGCGGGTTGAATCTTTGAATTTAATTATCCTGTCTCTGACCCAGGTCACTCTACTAAAACTGTTCAACTTGAAGCTATAATACAGGGTCTTTATTATAAGTTGATACGGGGGCGACGGAAGGCTTGAGACCGGGCGACGGAAGGCGCGCGCAGCCGGTCTGACCTTGATGCAACATCGGCACGTGCAGTTATTGTTAAAGTGTCAACATGGTGAGACCCATTTCGCTGCAGCATCGTATTTTTGTGTGTAAACATTATTTTAAGTACGAGTCTGCTGGACGTGTACGTGATGAAGATAAGGTTTATCGAACAAATCCTCACACGTTGGAGGAGCTGAAAGAAAACATTACGAATGAAATTAGGGGCATTACAGTGGAAGAACTCACTCGCGTCAGCCAGAATGTGGTTTCCAGATACAATGCCTGTATAACACAGGAAGGACGACACTTCCAACATATGTTATAAGGTAAGATATGTAATACTTTATATAGCCTACACTTTAAGCAGGGAAGCCGCGCGCGCGTCACCGGCGGCTAATGCGGACTCCGCAGCGGAGAGTGAAAACACCGGTCGCCCCGTCTCAACTTATAATAAAGACTGTATTTTCCCTATCTCTATGAGCTTAAATTAGTTTCAACCGCTCCTTTTCTGTATAATTATAGTAATGTTACTCTACCACTGGCTACTACTGAAATTATACATTATATAATTAAGTTTAGAAGCAGATCACTGTTATCAGATATTTTGTTATGCAGAAGTTTTGTATTTTAAATGAACTGGACTATAAAATCGAGTGCAGTCTATTGCAATTGAGGTGGAAAACCATAATATCAATTTAAGACTCCCTTTACTTACAAGATTTTTTTAAATCCTGTTCCTGAAGAATGAACTTCCTCTTAGTTACCTGAACGATATAATATCTCTTGTAATTTCTTAATTATGGGCTAAGTTGTATTGATTAAATTTTTGACTAATTTATTTAAAACGTTATCTATACGCCTAATATTGCCCAGAATATTTGTGTTCAGATTAAAATAAAGTACTCTAATGTAACAGCATTTTATACGTATTACAGTCTCTACTGAAATAACAAAATAAATTAAAATAAAGTGCTATGGTTCTTAAAAACCAAAAAGCAGCAAAGTGTTAAATTTTCCTCCGTAAGAACAACAAGAATGTTTGTAGAACAATTCTCACTTACCTAATTTAATCAGGGTTTGTTAATATTTCAAGAATCGTTCTGAAAATGATATAATTTGAATTTTCCCAAAACCTCCTAATAATCCAAAACATATTTCAATCATATTGAAGTTTTAGAAATAAATAAAGAAAAACTCTAACCTACTCTTCATATCGTTGATTAAAAAAACCCTGTCTTGAAGAATTCAACTTAATACGTACAGATCTTTGTAACAACTCCGATTTTTAAAAAAAAATAGATATGAGAATCTAAAATATTTGTTTATTAATTAAATATACTTCGCAGGATTCTGTTCGTTACTCAGCTTACACTGGTATGGCTCAGATGAGGAAACATTGCAGTGGATATTCATTTGTTTATTGTATTAAAATACAATTTACGCTGGGTACAGTTACCCTACTTGTCTGATCAATGACAGTTTTCCGCAGGAAAGTTTAGTTGAGAACTGACTGTACTTGGCAAAGAAGAAAGTTAAATTAGGTAAATGTATCGTGTGATGGAGCAATGCATTAACATAACGAAGGAGTGGGTCAGGATACAGCCAATTAGCATTCCGTTATAAAAAGAAAGTTTCCATTTTTGAATTTCGTGACAAGAAAGTTAGAAAAATACCTGAATCTCAACTGCACTGACGTGTACACATTTCAGTTGATGTGAAACAGTCCCGTATCTAAATAATAATAATAATAATAATAATAATAATAATAATAATAATAATAATAATAATGGTAATAAAATAAATTACGTTACCTGTTAACCCTAGAATCTTCTGGATTTCATTACTGCTCACCTGGTTACATTGTTACACCATTACCTTTTTAATACTCGTATTTGCCTCCCCTCTCATCAGGGTAGTTTAATGTACTAAGGTATTTAGATAGCCCCATGTGTTTAGATAACTTAGCGGTTATAATATTTGTTTAAAGTGTAGCCTATACGTATTTTGCAGTTTAACTTGAATTTCGATTTATATTTTACAGTTCCATTATCATATTCATAAGCAAGAGCATTTTAAACCTTGAAATATTTTCACCTTCAGTGATGGAGAAGATCTTTAAAACGTTCTCTATTGTCACTGTCATAAAAATTAGACACATCATCGTCTAAAACAGCAACAATGAAAGCATCAATGCGTTTATCATTAACAGAAATAGGCCTACATGACAGACATTTAACAAACACTACTGCTCTCAGAGTATTTGGTACCCCATTGGTCTCTTAGGAGGATACACTCTTAATGAAATCCAGTTATTGACTGATTGATGTAAAGAAAAGTCACTGTTGGAAGTATAGGAGAATGGGGGAATTTAAGGGAATTCATGCCAACTGTGCAAAATAAAACGGAATCCCGTGGGGTGACGAGTTGCCTCGAGAACAATGAAGACCGTAAGGTCTCCTTTTTCCCTTCACCAGGGGTCTTTATACAAATTACATAAAATGATACAATATTCTGTACCATTAATATTTATTAATAAATTTAATATTACTGAAAAACAGGTATATACTGGGAACTACACATACAATAAATTTACAAGGCAACATACATTTCTTCTAAACACTTCTTATAATTATTATGAGTTTTTAACTGTAATTTGAAGGTTGCTAGTGAACGGCAGGTGTGAAGTGGTGAAGAATCCCACATTCAGAGAAAAATTTATGAATAAAGAAATGTGAAGCAAATACAAAGTGCGTTAGTCCAATAAAAGATAACCAATGCATTTGAATCCTCACAGCTAATAAGTTTATCGTAAGACAATTCGAATTTTATCAATGTAGCACGAACTGTAAAAGTGCCATATGAACATTCCTGTTAATTTATATTTTATTATTTTCATAAACAGAATTATCCCAATCATCCTTACTTTATAATAATTAATAGGTTGCCCTCCTCCTCATATTCATAATCACTCACTCCTCTTTCAACATCTACACCTCCGTTCTCTCTCTCTCTCTCTGATGAAGATAATGACGATGATGAAGATATTAACAAGTAAGATCATCATAGATTAATATTGCTGTGATCGCTTATTATGGTTTTTATGGAGGATTATGTACTCCTATTGAGAAGACTTTGCAATGTAGAGTAAGACATACTGTACGGAAGGTGTCATCTTTTTGAAAAAAATTAGGTCGATCGTTGAAATCGTGTCCTACTTTGAGCTCAAAAGATCTGGTCACCTTATCCTTTGTATATAGAGAATACCAGTTAGATTTGAAAACTGTAAGAGAACTGTGATGCAGTTGGAAAGGTGCATAGCAAACAGAACTAATTAGCGAGGGTCATGTTTGAACTAACAATCACAAACATTGTTATACTCTGTCTATGTATACAGAGCTATGAATATAACCCGCATGAGGTACCGGTACTGACTATTGTCACGGGATAAACACCAAAGAGGAAAAAGCTTACCATTGCAATAGAGATAATATTGTTATAATAGGCTTAAACTGATTTCCAGATCTTGTTAAAAATCATTGTTACGCGTACCGTAGGTGTGATAAGTCATTGTTATTAACATTATCATTATTATTATTACTACTATTAGGCCTACTATTAATATTTGTCTTACTTCGCACTCATATTTCTTCCAATCCTTCCCCTAGAACAGGCCTGTCCAACCCGCGGCCCTCGGGCCGCATGCGGCCCGCTCTCACAGTTTTGTGGCCCGAGGACAAATAACAAAGAAATTAGAAGATATGGTTGGAAAATGCAGTTACTTTTCACTATGCTTGGATGACAGTGTCGACCAGACCGACACCAGTCAACTCTTGATTTTCATACGAATGATCAACAATGAATTTTCAACAGAAGAAGAAATTCTTGAATTATTTTCTTTATGTGGATAACCAAGGGTGAAGATATATTTAAAGCAGTAAATGAAACGGTGGAAAGGACTGGTAGGATTAATTAGGAAAGCTCGGGTACGTTTCCTCATGTTCCATTGCATAATTCACCAAGAGGCGTTGTGTGGGAAGTCAGTGAAACAAAGCGATGCAATGAATATAGTGGTTACAGTTTCCAACAAGATACGTGGTGGCACTAAGACACAACTTCAATGCAGATTCCGGGAATTTTTGGATGAGAGATCTATCACTCCACTCAAATGTACTCTGGCTTAGTGCAGGCAGTGAAAATCTTATTCGACGGGTTGAAGATCCAGACTTTCTAAGGCAGCTTGCTTTCACGACTGACCTGACACTTTACTTGAATGAGTTGAACCAGAGACTTCAGAGCAAAAATCAAAGTGTTTGAGGGTTAGAGTGACGTTAATGGTTTTAAAATTTCTTAAATCAACTTATCAAGAAATGATTTAACACACTTTCCTTGTTGTCAAGAGCTGTCAGAAGAAATTGAAGATGGAAATTTTTTTGAGTTTTGTGAAAATATTGAAGTTATTATTCAAGAATTCAATGAAAGATTTTCTGACTTTGAAAATACTAAAGGTAAACTGCTGCTTTTTAATGGCCCTTTGAATATGGATATCGAGAATCAGCCATCCATGTATCAACTGGAGCTCTGCGATCTTCAGGCTGATCCTTTTCTTCAAACCAGGTCTGAGAGAGGACTCAACTTTTTCAGAGGGCAGGTTTCTTCAGCTTAGAGATTTTGGTTTGCAGCTTTCCTCAATGTTTGGAAGCACTTTATGTGAGAGTGCTTTCTCCAACACGAAATTCATAAAAAATAAATATAGGAACTGTCTCACTGATGATTCCTTGTTACACCTACTAAGACTGGCAGTTACTAACATAGAAGAGGACATCCATACTTAAGTGAAGCAGTCTGAAAATCCTCAGTGCTCACATTAAGCTCTAATTTCGGTCTACTGGTAATGAATCATATTTCAACAATTTGGTCTGCTGTACTTTACTGTTATATTTATGTGAATGAGGCTTTTACTGTTTGGCCTTCAGCATCAATTGTCGAAACATTTTGGCCCCCAGTACTTATGAAGTTGGGCAGGCCTGTCCTAGAAGCTTGTTTTTCACATTTCTGAATTTACTATCTCTGTGCCTATAGAGAAAACAACGACAGGGGGCCGCGGAGACTGTTTAATTGTAGTGTTTGATGTTAATTATACCTATCCTTTATGATACTGTGATCATCATAATATGCGTCTATTACCCTTCAGAAAGTTTTTTTTTCTTCTTAAAGTAAATGCTTTTACAAAAATTGCCTACAAGGCCCCAAGGACTTGTGCAAGGGTTTCAGACTCCCTGTGGCAACGCCAACAGTGTTTGTTGCCTTAGGACCTGTTTTGTATATAGTTCTTTCATCACAATCAGCTTTGTACTATATACTCGCTTCGCTCATTGGGGGCTGCGCCCCCAAACCCCTGCTGAGGTTCTCTGGAGATAGAGTGCGTGTATTTAGTCTGCTGTATTGGCTATTACCTTTTTTGCCACAATAAACCTGAAAAAATAAATGTGGGAAGACTTTTGGGTTTTTTTCGGAATTTTCCCATCGGTTGCAAGCTAAAAGGTATCAGTTTGCCAAGTCTAGTTTTCTAGATCAATTGGTAGTGAACATACATTTATGGTGTATTTTATGGAGTAAATTTCAATTGAAATGGACATGATGCAAGATGAAATAGCAACAGATTCATGGTATGTAAATATTCAATTTGGCATTTGCCTTTACGACCACGGAAATCATGGAAAATTACAAGTAAAATTGGTTGTAATATATTGTAAAGAATGCGGGACTTCGAGTTATTATTAAAGAATATAAATTATGATATTTTTTTAACAGATAGAAGAAAATTTTGTTATTTCTGGACAAAAATGTGTTAATTGGATTTAATTATGATGAACCTGAGACTTCAGAACGTAAGTCCAAGACGTTACTATCTCGACCACCCCGTTAGGTTTACGGAAATAATTATTTCTAAACTTTCAGAGCCATACGTGAACACAGTTTGATAATACCGTTGCCATGGAAACCGAGCCCTTTTTGGGGTGTTTTCAGGGTTAAAAATTAAAAAAATTACTTTTTGGAATTTTTCTGTGGTTTACAGCCTAAAAGCTATATGTGTACCAAATTTCAAGTTTCTAGCTTATCTGGAAGTGGACAAACATTAATGTCAGTGAGCCGAGGCCTTTTTCGGGAGTTTTTAGGGCTAAAAATTGAAAAAATAAACTTTTTGGAATTTTCCTGTGATTTATAGCCTAAAATCTATATGTATACCAAATTTCAAGTTTCTAGCTCATCTGGAAGTGGGCAAACATTAATGTCGGTGAGCCGAGCCCTTTTGCGGGGGTTTTTAGGGCTACAAATTTTTAAAAAATAATTTTTTTGGAATTTTCCTGCGGTGTACAGCCTAAAAGCTATACGTGTACCAAACTTCAAGTTTCTAGCTCATCTGGAATTAGGCAAACATTAATGTCGGTGACCCGAGCCGAGCCCTTTTTCGTGAGGTTTTTAGGGCTAAAAATTAAAAAATGAACTTTCTGGAATTTTCCTATGGTTTGCAGCCTAAAAGCTATATGTGTACCAAATTTCAAGTTTCTAGCTCATCTGGAAGTGGGCAAACATTAATATCGGTGTGCCGAGCCGTGCCCTTTCTCGGGGGGTTTTTAGGGCTAAAAATAAAAACAATTAACTTTTTGGAATTTTCCTGTGGTTTACAGCCTAAAATCTATACGTGTACCAAATTTCAAGTTTCTAGCTCATCTGGAAGTGGGCAAACATTAATGTCAGTAAGTGAGTGAGTGAGTGAGTGAGTCAGTCAGTCAGCCTTGTGGCTTTATATTATAGGGATTGTTATATGATTATAGGTTCAGGTTATCGTATGACTATCGAACGGCTAAGAACCTTCTACTATATGCATGCACGACTCCCATAATTTGTATTAATATGCTTGTTTTCTCTGACTCTTTTGAATAGTTTCAAACAATTTGAGAATTTGCAAACACGTATCTCGGAATTTTATTGGAAATGGTTTCATTTTTACAAATTCACTATAAGAACACGAAATTTTATGTCCGCATGTGCGTGATGTCTTGTGACCCTTGGAAACCATGAAAACCATGAAAACCACGGGAACCACTGATTATTTTTATATAGGCCCTTATATAGGCCTACTAATATTTTGGGAAATAGAGGATACAGTGTGTATGTTGTTATAAAGTTATTCAAGCCAAAAGAAATGAAATGGGCATGTGCACCATGTTTATGCCTTTACTCTCGATAAACCTTCCCCATTATTTGTGTTGACTTCGTAACCTCACATTACCTCATGCAAATGTAACTCGTAAAACAGCACGGAATGGGGTCAAATTAATAATAAAATGCAAGATGATCCAGTCTGCGTTGAATATCATCGCCACATCAGCTTAATATTAAGTACAGTAATATGCTTTCCTCCTATAATAAATGTTACCATAAGCCTAATAGGTTACCATAAGCTTAAGCTTTCATTTATTATATTTATATTGCATATTTAGATTGATCTGAATAAGCTGATCCTGTTGAGTACACCCAGTGCGGTAGTGAAGTTCAAAAATTGTAACATAGTATAATCTTTTTTTTTTTTTTTTTTTTTTTTTGCGAAACTTTTAGCAGAAGTCATATTTTAATTCTGGCTTGCACAGAAGCAGATAATATGAGGCATTTATAATAAAATTATTTAATTTCTACCATAAATACAGAAAAATCTTTAGTTGATTTCAAAGCTGGGCAATATTTACTGGAATAATAGTTTCAGATGACTTTATGCCAAGTTGTTTGTTGATCTTAAAATATTTAAAAGAATTTTTGAAAACATGTTTGTACGTAGGGCTAAAATAAAACTTCGAATGAAGCCCACACTAATGTGTTTCGACAGTAAAATCTTCTGCAATATTTGTCCCTGCGACCTAATCAACAAACATTTCCCAGAGCCTATTTCTGTTTTGCCATCAGAATTTATTGTACGCCTACATACTGTCAAATTGGTCTTTCAAATTAATGGCAGAATTGGCAACTATGTAAATAAATAAATAATAAGTAAATAAATAAATATGAAGTATCCAGTGGATAAACATGACAAACGCCAAAACAAAAAATGTTCAGTAGATGAACTTTCAGGAGATAAAACTTTCATTACTCAATAATGTTATGTAAGGGATTGTATTTTTATACAAGACATATGTGTTATTTCAATTTATTGTTTGGAATCATATGTTTATTAATCGTAGAAAAAAAATAATTTTCAAATGAGAAAAATAAGGAAATGCAGAAGTAACTGCCTATTTTCCAATGAAAAACTTTTAATTCCAGGACTTCTCACGTTCTTCCTTACCATCGCTTAGTGCATACTCATTATAATCCTTATGGTAAAAAGTCCAGTTCCATGGTTTTGTAGTTATAATTTATTTCCTTCATCTTTTAACCGCTCATACTTGTTTCGCTTTTTTGGAAGGTGCTTCTATACATTTTTGTTCTGGTGACATTACTGTATTCAAACTATCGGGCTCTGCAACATATAATCACTCTAAAATAATTCACCTTGAAAACACAGACGTCTTGGTTCACAATGTTGACAACAATGTCTAATCAATGTTAGGAACATGGATGAAGAGGAAACTATACATATAGGTAGGCCTAAATAGTTAAACAGCCTAAATTGATAAATCGTCTTCGAAAGGGAAGGTATACGCAGTGAAGCATAAGATAGTCTAAGACTCTAAGCTAACAAGCAAGCTTTAGTACAGGATAAACGGCGTTTACCATCGACTACACCATGGAGTACACTCCCCTTTTATAATATGTAAATTTGAGTATCATATTCAAATCGATCTGAATTAAATATGTATATATTGGTTAGCCCATTATTGTGTAATGTTTTACGTTAGCAGTAGTAAAAACAAAACCTGGTGCTGCTAGAATAGAACTCAGTAAATCGAATATTAAGCTTACTGTGAATTTCCACTTTCAAATTTGATTAATAAGATGATGAAAAATTGTACATCATTTTATTTAGGGAGGTATAAACTATAATCTTATAGCCGGCGCGGTGGCTCATGCTGTAGCGCGTGAGCCTGGCATGCTTGCGGTCCTGAGTTCAAATCTCGGGGCCGGCGGGTGTGTCATTCGTGGTGGACGAAGCCGTGCTTTAGGGGGTTTTTCTCGGGGTTCTCCCGTTTCCCCCTTTCATTCCACCAACACTCTCCACTTCATCTCACCATTCCCCCTTTTCATCCTCATCCCGTTTCCACTTCTGGCATCGGGTCTGCTTCGGCAGTCAGAGCCCTTTGGGGGCCTCTCCCGTTCTCCCCGCTGCTTGTGGTCAAGAGGTTGTTGGTGGTGTGTGTCACGAACCTGTCGGGGCTCCCGGTTGGAGGTACCGCAGGGGGTGGCGCACACGTGGTATGGTACTAGGCTTTGTTGGATGTAGGGGAGTTCCGTGGGGGCTCACGGGGGGCTTTGAGGTCCGGAGCGGCCTGTGGGCACGCAACTCATCCCATCCCGGAGGTAGGTACAATAAGTCGGCAACGGCTGCGGTGCTTAGGGGCGTTCCCACCCCGCCTCCCCGCCTTAAGGGGCACAAAATAGAATAGAATAGAACTATAATCTTATTACGTTAGAAATCGTGAATGTTGACATAATCTACTGTCCACGAGATAAAACTGCAGTAGTTTTCAATTAGATATGAATACCATCCGTGTATATATGGTACCTGGTAATGGAAAATAACTGAGTACGATGCGATCTCGCTTTCTAGCCCACATCACATCGCAACGAACTCAGATCCTCAGTCATATAAACGGAATAATAATGCAATGTAATAATAATAATAGATGGGTTTCTCTGCTGTAAGAAGTAGAACTATATAGTCCTTGAACTTCCGATGGGCCAGGGGGTTAGTGTGGGCGTTTATTTCCTAAGGGGATCTACCTGTGAAGTTTAGAAATTTCACATTTTCATATGGTTATCTTTAATTTTTTTACCCGACTCTGGAAGCATTTACCACAATAAACCTTAGAACTTTCAGAACTGTAAATTTATTGGATTTTGAGGAAAAATATTTTCTGGTTTTTTAGCAGGTTTCATGCCAAAAGGCATTTTTGGAACCAAATTGCAAATTTAATGTATACGCACTTCAAACCAAAAAAGTTGCCATTTTCTAATAGAATGACTACTTATTTTAGAAAGAAATATTTATCTGGGGGATTTGTTTAAAATTTCAAAGTAATTAATTAAAAATTGCAACTCAAAGAACAATTTTAATAGTAAATTTAAAAAAAAGTTGAGAAAAATCAACTTGATGGTTGAAGCACAGTCTTTTCCCTTAAAAACTCTCCTTCTCTATACATAGATTAAAATAATTATTTGGTTAAAGTAATGGCCTGAAAAATACACGAATTCCCTCCCAGCATTGGACTGAAAATGATTGTAATTTTGATTTTAATATCAACTGAGAAAATAATGTATTATAATTGAGCTGCGACATAAAAAGATGATCAACAACTGCGCAGGACATACCTAAGCTAAATTTTTTGTATTCTTTGTTTAGCCATTTCTGGTGTCTTTATATAAGAAACAGCTTCTTTGACACTGCTTATTTTAAATATAGGTTGTTTATTTATAACTTTTCTGCTACTACTCTCAAGGATTACAAGATCGTTCTGTGTTCGACAGTAATTGATACCACACCTATATTATGATGAAAATCAGTTTCGAAATGAATATCATTATGATACCGTTACGTTACACGTAATACGCATATTATAGCATGCACGAACAAAAATATATTTGTTCCTTTTTTAATTTTCATGCTAAAATATGGATTTTAAATAGGACTTTCAGCCCCTGGCACTTCTAAAAACCTGGAGTGATTTAGCATTAACTTACATATTATATCCAAAGGATATTATCACAACACGTTTAAACTCGACTAGCCTTCAAAGAGTCCAAGTTTAATCTGCTTAAATCATAATTTTTAGTTTATTACTGTTCCCGCAGGAAATTTAACGCGTTATAGAAAGCTTGGAATAATACTACAAGAATGTAGATTATAATGTTTTTATGAAAATCGTTGTTTATTGCGGTCTATAGCAAGTTGGCTGATATAGGCCTACTTCCCATGGGCACGAAGGTTATTGTGACATCCAATAGATTTTAATTTTTATACACTGAATTAAATGATAGTTCCAGGGCTTTCAGTCTCTGCGTCATCCCAATTGGTGTCTCAAAAGATGTTATGTATAATTCACAAAACAAGCGGCCTTTGAAGAGTCCAAGAAAAAATTTAGCAGATTCTACAAATTCTGCTAATTAATGGATTCTGCGTTAAATATTTTGTTATCACAATTTTGTACCATAAAAGAATAATCACACATGACATTTAGGCCTATAAAGCGCTAGATGCGTTTGTGTCCACGAAAATATATATCACAGATAAAAGAAGTGATCAATGGGCTTCCTAAATGCTTCTATATACGGAATCTTATGAATGCCTTACACGGGAATTTGAAATTAGTACCTGATGCAAATATACTGCCCATATATTACAACAAACTATTCAGGGACCAATGTAGAATAACAGTATTAAAGATACAATACTGTGCTGTGTCTCTGCTCTAAAGCATCGTTATTGTTTAACAGGTCTCTTATCTGTACGTTGCACTCCTCTTACTGGTGGCGGAAAGTTCTGGGAGTAATAGACTAATGTTATCCCTTGTAATTGAGACATTTAGTACAGCACATGTACTTAACAGGAATCTTCCTGACTATGTTTCCTCACCATAGAACGATACTCACTTAAAACTACCCATAAACATAGCGTGGGAAGTGTGTGAGAGAAGGAATTGTGAGCATTTTTCTGAAATAAGATGTATAAAAGCAAAATACATCCTTAAATAAAACTGTTTGTTAGAAGCGTAAATTAGATAATAACAGTAGACGTCTGTTTGTGAAAACAATTAGAGATAAAATATAATCTTAACAATAAAGGAAAAGAATAGAAACCAATTGGATAACCCATGTACAGAAAATGACACCCGAAAGATTACCACATTACATTACGTATTGTAAACCAAGAGGAAAGAGAAGTATAAATATAGTATAAATATAGATATAGCTTTTAAAATATGGAATGAATAAGACATGTAAATTTTAACAGATAGAAATGGCTAAAGCATGATTGAAGAAAAATAAGATTTGAGTAGATCTATGACAAATTTCGTTTCTAACAATTAGAAAACTTCAGTAATTATCTAAATGCTAAACCTTGGGACAGCGATTATACTAACACAAGGGTGGAAGTAACTTAAATGTGCAGATTTTAAGAGCTTGTTCTCTTACTTAGTAGAAACAAACAAAAAAATTCAAAAAAATTCTTGTCCCAAATGAGTATTTTTCTTAGAAAAAAACCCATTTTACCCAACTTTAACTCTAATTTACTTGATAGCCTAGGTATTATCCATAAACTAAAATTAAACTCCGTGGTGCTACATTCCTAGAAAGACAAGGCCTACCACCCGACCGCTGCGTCATCTACCATAGGCAGATGGCAGGATTGGGGGCGTGTGCTCAGCATGCCGACACTCACGGACATCAATGGTGGTTTCCATGACCGGAGCCGCTACTTCTCTATCAAGTAGCTCCTCAATTTGAATCACGAGGCTGAGTGCACCCCATCAGGCCTCCCTACCTCAGAAAAATCCGAGGAGGTACCGGGGATCAAACCCAGGCGACGCTAACCACAAGACCACACCGGCGGATAGGTATTATCCATAGTCCTACTGTTCTATTTTTACGTTTGCAGAGGGAATAAATGGAATACATTTCTATGGGTTTTCAAAAAGTTAATGGAAATTAAATTCAAAGATTCATACGTGGATCACATTCTCCACGAAAGACATATGAAATGTAACCCAGTGGGGTTTTCATACAAGTTAAATTCAATGTCATTGCCATCGATATAGCGATTGAGCTGTATACTGTTGCCATTCTTCGGAGACTATTACCTTATCTCATAATATATTTCCAACCTGCATATAGTATGTTATATGAAATACGTACCCTACGCGATGTGAAAAATTTTAAGCAAGAAGATTAGGAACATAGAATAAGTTACAAATTACCGGGAACTTAATTTTGAAAAATAGTCACAAAGGTAGTTAATGTTTACTCTTAGCAAAAAGCAGCATTATAAAAAAAATTACACTTCTCCAGTTTTCTTATCCCTTCACTGAATTTCAAGTTGCAAAAGCATTTAATTTTTGAAGTAAGGCTTTACTGAATTGTATTATATCCAATCGCTTAGGCTACATTTTGGAAGAATATTAAACATTATGGATGTTGAATAGTTTTTCTTACAGATTTGCTGCGAAATCTGGCGGGACTTCTTGGTAACCGTACTTCAAAAGACCTGGGTTTGTCCCATAAGTTCTACCCCTTAGAGCCTTAACTGGATACCTCGTTATATTCAGTTTCTGCTTGTGTAAACCCAAGCATGATAAGAAAAAATGCCTATCAGATACGTTTTACTTGAAGTAGACTTCACATTTCAACAATGTGAGCATTATTAAAACAAATTTTCACAATTTTCTTTGCTGTTTTACCTCCCGTTTCAAATTTATGCGACACTTATTAAGGGCAGGTCATTAAAGACTTCCTTACATGTGATCAGCAGGATGCAGTGTCTTCTTCTAGGACAACGAAAACATGCATATACGGATTAAACGTTCAGGATACAGTTAAGAAAATTCCCATAAGCCAATAAGATATTTGTAAAACGTATTTGTCGGAATAAGAATGTCACTGAAATATGTTGTAGAAATAACCTATATTTGTCTATGAACTTCTCTATCACAGGCATAAATAAGATTTTAAAGAAATAATAATAGTCGTTTGTAACCGAAAAGTCTGCTCGGATTTAATCGTCATAAAAGGAAGTGCTTTCGTTTCCCAAGTTATCGGGGTTTCTTGTAGCTCAGTCGATGACTTTTTTTGTGCGTAAATGCGATCGTCATGTTTATTTCCTTACAGGTTCCTGTGAGACAAAATTCTGACGCGCCGGCGACGCCTAAAGGCCTAATTAACGACACAATGGGTCGTTAAATAGCCATAAATAACAATCAACTGTAACTAACAACAATATTACAAATTGCACATCGAATTAAATTGCAACTTTATGGAACGAGTTGATACTGCGTATCCCTACTATCATACAGAATTTAAGTCTAGGCTACCTTTGTAAATTGACCAGTTGTGTGATCTAATGGGCCATTCACATAGAAAATTAACGGAAAAAGTATCATAAATTAAAAGTTTTGGTCATGTTTTTCAATGGGACCGTTCACAATACATCATGTAAACTTTAAACATAACGTAAAATTGAACGTTAAATTAGAGCATTGCAATCTCCAAGATTTCACATTAAGATTATGCGAAAAATAACGATACCACCAATCAAAGCTCTCAACTCCACAGAACAGAACACGGAAGTGGAAGTGGCTAATAGATAGTGTCCATGGATGAGAAATTCGTAACGTGGTGTGTATGATAAAAGCATTCCATTGTACAAAGATGCGGCAATGAGAGAAAATATATGGACATTAATTTCTCAAGAAATGAAATTCAGTAGAAAGTACAGCCCATATAATATGCTGTTAATTGTATACGTCTACGTATGCTTGTATGATTTCCATTTTTAATGGCGTACACGTATTTAATACACACATGAGAGTATTTTCGTTTCTGGCAGCCATTTTATCAGCTGTTCACGTTCTCATTTGTGATTGGTAATTACCAACGTTAAGTTTTCCTTGCAAATACTCAATGCCGTTTTAAAGTCTGCGTTACGTTTTATGTTCTTAAGGTTACGGTTAGTTTTCTATGTGAATGCGGCATATACCTCAGCGTTACTGACTTCGGATCCGTCGGTCTGGGTTCGATCCCTGGTACCTTTTTGGACTTTTCTTAGGTAGGGAGGTGTGAAATGGGGTGCACTCAACCTCGTAACACAAACCGAGGAGCTACTTAATAAAGAAGTGGCTGCTCCGATTTAGTAAACCATCAATAACGGCATTGAGAGTCGGCATGCTGAGCATAAGCTCCCAATCCTGTCATCTGGCTGCTGTATAAGACACAACGGTGGGAGGTCAGGCCTAGTCTCGAAAAGTGATTTAGCGCCATGGAGTAGAGTAATGTGTTTTTAAATTACTCAAGCATATGCTATGTATGAATCTTTTCATTTTAATAGCATAGCTGTGGATGCAGTGATATGGTTTACATGACAGATAGCTAGAACATAAAATTCTGAAGATTACAGAAACATTTCTACCGATAATTTAATGTATGAGCTAAGTATGGACATTTTCCGGGGTTTAATTCCATCTCAATCGGTTTCTTCTTTTTCTACAAACAAATAAAAATAAGTATTCACTTATTTATTATTAAGTGTTATTAATACGTAAAACTGTCTGATCAGATTATACCGAATTATAACACGACTAGAAAGTAAAGAAGCGAACTGTAACTACATTTTGTATAATGCCAATCGGTTTGTGTGGATGGGCTGGATAAATGTTCGAATGGAAAGAATAAAACCAACCCACTAGGAATATACTAAACAAAGAATACCACAGCTTACAGTAGGCCTACGTTATTGATGCAACTAGGATTTCCCTCAGCTTCTTTATCATCCATTTTAAGGACGGTCATGTGTGGGTTATATGGGCTAGTAATGTGAAGCTATCACGACCATGGACTGTCCTAGTTACGATCATGCTCAGAACATCATGTAAATACGTGCTGCACCATTGTGACACGTTAATGCAACGAAAACAATACAATCGAATAAAATGAACGGCCACCCACATAACGTATTCACCCAGTCAATTCCATTGTTGCATTGAACCACGAGCCAAGATAATGGTAAAGTGATGAAGAAAGCTAATGTAGAACTGACAAGGTGAATGGGAGAATCTCTTGCTTTTTCACAGATTGTGTTGTGTTTTACTTGAACTTTCGAAATGCGATAGTGAAGGGGGCTTATAGAATATTTCATGAGTTCTCATAGTTGGAAAACCGAAATCAACGTCATTTTTTGAAGAGTTGCCAACCACTGGAGGTCAGAATTTATATCTTTCAGAAATGATGTTTCTATCTTAAAATTGCAATGAATCAATTTAAAATTAATTTTTGTTAGCATGTTTATTTCAAGGAGTAAAGTCACTTTGAGCCCGCTTGCGTGGTCTCCTGGTTAGCGTCCCAGGCGCGGTTCTATCCCGGGTACCACCTAGTATTTTTCTGAGGTAGGGAGGTCTAAACCTCGTGATACAAACTGAGGAGCTGCTTGAATGAGAAATAGCGGCTTCGGTCATGGCCGTGGGTGTGACATGTTGACCACATGCCCCAAATCATGGCATCTGTCTACTTTAATGACGCAGCGGTCGGATGGTAGGACTAGTGGATTCTGGAGTGTAGCGCCACGGAGTTTAGTTTATATTAAAGTCACTTTGAAGAGAACAAAAGTATCGAGTAAGATTGACATCGCTTTGCGAATAAAACGATACTTTTCGTCCAAGGAATGTATTTTAACTAAAATATTAAACAACTGGTGATAGGCGAAGTCATTTGGGAAATGGAATCTTCAATTGGTTCTCCTTATTTTTATTTTATTTTTGATGCTTTAATCTACTTCATTGTTTCCGTAGTCCCTTCATTCTTTTAATTTTATCCTTTCAGACCGAATAGCTCGGCCTCATTATATCCTCACATGCCATGCTGAGTTTCCTTTTCCTTCTCTCTACTAAATGACCCAAGTTAATGCACCACAGCGTCTCTCCGCTTTAGTCTCGGCTCCCCACTTAATGCAGGATTAGCAGACAGTTGGGTATATGCATCCTGTAATAAGGTTTTTCTAAAACACGGTTTTGAGAATTAAGGAGGGCAAAATACGGTACCTCCTTTTTGGAGATCTATTAGGAAAATGTATTTATTTTTAATCTCGGGCAGAACTTTGTTTTTTTTTATATAAGAAACTATCGTTTGTCATTAAGTTATACTGAAAATAGGACTTGATGACCCAGTTTATTTTCTCCTCTACGCTATACAGGCACCATGAACATTTCTCCGGTTAACTTAGGTTAACTTTACGTATCCTGCATTTGCATTTAAGTCGAACGGAGAGGTTATTTCTGCCAACTGTTAGGAATACTTCAGGGTTATCAGGAAACAATTAAATTGCTTTCTAGTGCTTATTATCGGGAATTTCCTTCATTCAAACTTTGTATTCTGAAGTTTCATATTGATAATTCATATTCTGATATCCAAGATATTCAAGAACTCTGGGACACTTTTTGCCAAAATTAAAACAAACTGCTCAGCACAGGTATGCTCTTCTAGTTATTATTCTAATCACTATTATTTTCAAGCAAGTCCTTTTTAAGTTTCACTTTAATAAGTACAATGAATACATTAAAAGAAATGTTACTTTCATTCACAATTTCCATGACTCTCAACCATTACTATAGTATAAGATTTTGCTTACTTTTCAACCGTTTATAGAAAACAATTAATTTTAGAATTATTCCTGTCATTTCCTACTCCATCACATAAACTCAGTATAACTATTTTGAAATAACTAACCAACTTTTAGAATACGTTAATTCCGGCGTCTTGCTGGAGCAACTACAGTGAATAAACTGTCAGGGTAATCTTCTTAAGAATATCTTTAATTTACTTCTAAAGAAATCGGGGATTTCGGTTCACTCTACCGGGACAATGGAGTGCAAAATTACAAAGTTCAATGCAATATTTTGTCTTATAAATGTAATGAAACAGTGAGAAAGATGATAAATATGTAGGCAGATATGTTAATAACAATCTTAGTAGGACAATATTAATTCTATTAATTACATAATAATTAGTTTGTTAAGAATTTTATTGTAGTGGAATGATAATTCTTTCACACTGGCCGTGTGTAGGCTAAGATGGAAAGGTGAAGCCAGAATGAAAAATTCAATGCCACAGCCGGGATTTGAACCAGGATCTTTGGCTCTCCGTGCCGATGCTTTAACCAACTGAGATACTTTTAGCCATTTTTAGCTCTTAACGTCTTGTTTAACCATTTTTAGGTTGTATAAGATTGGACCTTGTGATTGCCACGACAATGAAACGAATAATATTATCATTAATGTATTTAATCTTTTCCAACGAGAGGTTCATATTAGCTAAAACATGAACAGCTCCACCTTATAACCCCGTTAATAAAGAATATTTAAGTTCAATCTAAAAAGTCTATGCCTAGGAAATAGTAAGAAGATCAGATATTAAAATTAATTAGGTTATATATATATATATACACCTTATCATTGCTAACAAAGTGTAATTTAAACCAAATCCCTAGGCCTAGACTTCTTAGGTTGAACTTAGATATTCTATTTTAACGAAGGTATAAGGTGGAGCTGTTCATATTTTAGGATAATATTATGTTAAAATATTATAGTTAGCTTGCAAGGGACAAAATACTTTAAAATCTAAGAATCCAGGCCCCTATTATTATTAGTGCTCGAGTGGAGCTGGTTTTTTTCGCAAATAAAATATTTCTGGACTAATGGGACTACTTGTGAGTTCAGTTTTTTTTAGAAAAGACAAACTTTTAATATTTCCTCTAGGAAATTTTGTTGTTTTTCCTACAAACATGGAACTGTTACAACAGTGTATTGTTAGTGACAAGTATAATTATGTGTATCAATCATTTGTTTTAATATGTAAGTCTTTTATTTTACCTGTTTGATCTCACAAAATAATTTTATTAGGTGGCTAATTATAAGTTTTAGAAAAAGTATGTCTCTTTTTTTTATATGTCCTCAATTTCTGTCGTCTGGAATTGGCATCCCATCACGATTAGATAAAGCAATTAACATTCCAGTATTATAAGATAATTAGGGAACTAATTTGCTTTTTAGAAAATTATAACAGTCATTCGCTTAAGATGATTTGTATAAACAAGAAGGAATACTCTTTTTTCGAACTAAAATGGGGAGGTATAATCGCATGGAAATATGCATTACAGTTTATCATTTGCTGTCATTCAGTCATAAGTATGCCGAGGTAACGGATTTTTAAAACCGTGATTACGGCATAAAAACGTGTAGGTTACTTATATTTGTAAAAGTATAAACCAGAAACACTGTACTTAATTAACAGAACAATGTTTTGTATTTGCATTATATTACCAATGTAAATAATATGTTTGTAGTCGATTTTAAGTTCGGAAATATGATAATATTTCTTATAGGTTTAATTAATATTACGAGCAATCCTTTGAGGTCGTTTGACAGGAAACTTGTAGGCCTAAAAGGACAGGGTAAACAGGAGACATAGACATTCACCCATAATAGCCTACCTGTTAGGTTTTGTAAGCCCTGTAATTAATTGCTTTGGTAGACGAAAGTACTGGTACTTTTTGTTTAAATTACTCCTTACAGTGAATATTCGGTAACAGGAAAAAAATATAACAGGTTCAGTGTTACGCCAAAAAATTAATATAAAATAAAATTAGCTAAAACTTGGAGTGATAATTCTTTCACACTGGCCGTGTGTAGGCTAAGATGGACACGTGAAGTCAGAATGAAAAATTCAATGCCATAGCCGGGATTTGAACCAGGATTTCCGGCTCTCCGTGCCGATGCTCTAACCAACTGAGCTATCATGGCAACGTGCCGGTACAACATTAAATGCTCCAACTGACTCACAATCCCAGAATACCACCAGGCGTTCTCAATATGAGATACGAACCCAGTGGCGACTTACAAGCTGTAAGTGCTTAAAGACCCGGGCTTTATAGTAAACC
Organism: Ectobius pallidus; assembly: GCA_964059195.1. NCBI lineage: Eukaryota > Metazoa > Arthropoda > Insecta > Blattodea > Ectobiidae > Ectobius > Ectobius pallidus. The sequence continues at coordinate 157,319,431 of CAXKWD010000003.1, read as the reverse complement.
ACTAGTAGCTCACAGTGGAATGATAATTCTTTCACACTGGCCGTGTGTGGGCTAAGATGGACACGTGAATCCAGAATGAAAAATTTAATGCCATAGCCGGGATTTGAACCAGGATCTTCGGCTCTCCGTGCCGATGCTCTAACCAACTAAGCTACCATCATGTTGAGAACGCCTGGTGGTATTCTGGGATTGTGAGTCAGTTGGAGAATTTAATGTTGTACCGGCACGTTGCCATGGTAGCTCAGTTGGTTAGAGCATCGGCACGGAGAGCCGAAGATCCTGGTTCAAATCCCGGCTATGGCATTGATTTTTTTTTATTCTGGCTTCACGTGTCCACCTTAGCTAAAACTTGATTTTCTATCAGTACAGAAGACAAATTTATCTCATGGTAGACCATGTAGTGCACTGCCTGTGCAATGCATTGTTCACCAGGAAGCACTATGCTCAAAACAATAAAAATGCACCACATTTTTCTAAGTTCATTATTCGTTCCAGGGGACTAAATCAGTTTTGTACTTTCATTGGTAATATACATAGTGGATTTGAGGGCTTGTCATGCTATAAGAAGTTCGCTGGCTCTCTTCTCATCAAGTTTTGAAACGCTTTTGGTCCATTCGAAAATAAATTAATTCTCTTAGAAATGAAAGGCAAATCGCCCTAAAAGCTATGTGATGATAGTAATTGGCTTGCAGATTTGAATTTCATGGTAGATATTGTAGCAAAGTTTGTACTTTCGTTTTGTGATAATATTAAAGTGATCCCTATACAGGACATGGAGGCCCAGAGGGTTCCAGGAGGTATAGGCTCCCAGATTTTGGTCATTCGGCACGTGAAGGCGAGAAGGTTGTCAGCCTTACGCACCGGCCGCCTTTACCCCAGGATTGCTCCTGGTACTCATTTCTGTTAGAGGCTGAGTCGACCCCAGGGGCATACTGCCACCAGAAGGATTAGGCCAATTGAAAAACACCAACGACCTCATTGGGCATCGAACCCGCGACCTTCCGGTGTGTAGCGCAGCGCCTCAACCACTACGCTACGGCGTACGTGATAATATTAAAGTGTTTAAACTAAAGCTCAGGCGTTGGGGAGGGCAACTGGTAAGAGGCAGCTAAATTTCGAACTACCAGGATATTCAAGATTCCCACCTTGCCTATTACTTCACTCTTATGTTTCATTATAAAACAATTAATGTTTAATTAATGTAAGCCTAAAAGTTGTAGGTATTTCAGTATTAATGTCCTGATATTTTGGTTGTGAACCGATTTTCTATGTACTGTATTAATAAGATATTGGTTGTAATACACATAGCAAGAAATGTCAAGAAATATATGTAGTAGCCTATCTTATTCTATGGTATATTGAAATTTAAAAATATGATGGTTGTTTTTTACAAAATATAAAAACATGCCTAAATTGTATAATAACAAAAGGTTATATTTTTATTTCGGCATGCAGCCCTTGGAATTAAATTTATGAAATCTAGTTGGCCCATAATAAAAGTCGAGTTTGACATGCCTGAACTAAACCACCTTCAAAACTCATATTGAAGATACCCCGTTTTAAATAAACTTGGCATTTTAATTTTATGTGCATAGAACAGCAAAATCGGCAATTTTCAAGCCTCACCCACAATGGCAGTAATGCACGTAACATTTTATAGGAAAAAATTATCGAACATTAATGGGTTAGTACATAAATATGATAATAAACAAGACGAGAACACGATGGAATGCTTAAGGAAGTAATAAGTACCGAACAAGAGTAACTACTATGTGAAGCCATTTTTATCCGAATTTCCCCTTTTCACACAAACTTTCCTTTCATGCGCTCTAAGGAAGAAGTAAATAATAGCCTCGTTCATTGCATAGATTTTGCAATGTGTTAATAAGAATACTAAACATCCTGCTATATATATATTTTAAAGTTACATTAATACATATTTCTCAAATTTTATTTCGTAATGTATAATTTTTCTTTATGCATGACTAAAACAATACATTATTTTAAATTATAATAAAACAAATAAATTATCAAAATACACCATGGACATACTCATGGTATAATTAGACGTTAATAATAATAATTATTGCTTATTCTTAGAAATACGTATTTTTTGACAATTTATGTAACCCCATGATATTATGTCAGTAACCTAACATATTTGATGCCTTTAATTAAATTTATAATAACGATAAGAGCAGTAGCAACAATAACAATTAGGAATAATATTAGAATTTATTTCCAAATAACAGTAGAGAAAGGCGTAACTTATTATCTTTTGCTCAGTCCAACTTAATTTACTTTGCAGTTTATAAAGGTAACATAGTGTTAAATAATATAGGCCTATATACTTAAAAATAATGAATGATCTTATTGATTTATTTACTTATCTTACACATAAAATTCAAAGATCTTAAAAAGGATTGTGTAATAGCAGCTTTTGAAACTTAAAACCAATGTAGGCCTAATATATACTCAAATTCTGGTAATTCCTAAATATTAGTGTTCTATAAGTAAGAAAACTACCACAAATGCATTGCTTTGAAGACCTAATTTTCCAACATAGGATTTTAAAATGAGAGTATAACTTTCTAAATTTCAGTTTTTAATAGAATGCAAGCTTTCTAAAACAACATGCGATTCATGCAATGCCCTCTGTACTGTGGAATTGTCTTAGACCTTAACTTACTTCAAACAATGTGTGAATGTTAAATTGCATGTTCAGCACATTTACAGCAATGGCTGTATTCCGAACACGGTACTATGTAATTACAGCCCATGATTCATTGAAAGTCACTATATAGGGCTTTCATTATTATTATTATTTCAATATATTATCACTAATTCCAATTTAAATACGTTGCAATCCACAACCCCAAGGAACTAAATATACCTTAGACAATTGTAAAATTCAACTTTGTGGTATTCGTGACCCATATAAAGTTGGTATCCATGCACTCGTGTGTCACGCCAACATCTCAGTCGTCACTATGGTAACAATTGTTAAAACAATTTGAGGATCGTCTGCAGCGAGGAAGTGGCGGTAGTTCGGTTCTTCAGTTCGCGCCGCAGGACGTGACAAACAAATGGGCCTTAATCGCGAACATAATTATATAAAAATGGTTATCATCACTTGGATTATTCGATAATTATTTATTTATTGTTTCATGACCATTCTATACATTTAAGTTTATGTGAAGTGACAGGCTTCGAGACAATATTTCGAGACAATATTTCTCTTCGAGCGGAAGAGAAGGCCAAATGGCTTTAGCTCTGCCAGAATAAATAAACAGAATAAGAATAAGAATATTAAATTAAACTATAGTGATAATTTTGTGAAAGTAGTGTGAGCTGTAGCTTAATAAGTGATCAGTGAAATGACAGAAAATGTGTTCGCCAGTGCGAGAAAACCGCACCATATCGGATGTAATAGTAAGTTTTATTTAAATCTCTATATATATAAAAGGCTTTGTCCTGACTGACTGAATGAATGACTGACTGACTGACTGACTGACTGACTGAATGACAGGAATCAACGTACAGCCTAAACTATAACAGGTAGAGACTTGGAATTTTGGCAGTACCTTCGTTTCATAATGTAGGTGCTCACTAAGAAAGGATTTTGAAAAATTCTGATTCTAAATGCCAAAAATTAAATGTTTTTGAAAATACTTAATCCCTTTTTACATAGAATTATCAATTCCAAATCACAGAATATATTGTTGCCAAATGGTATCAGATGGGCTTGGAAAAAACAAATGAAATGCACTTTTGACAAATAAGAGAAGTTATCAAAATAATTCATGTTATAAATAAATATTACAGAAAGAAATCACTAAAATAATGGAATCACATAACTTTCTCTACCCTGGATATAGAGAAAACAAAACGAGGTATGGTAATGTGTATATTATTATATTATATCGCAGGTTTTTGGAGAGAAAAGTATGAAAGTGATAATGCTTTCTGTTTAATTTCATCCCCAAAACGGCTTTATGGTAACATAAGTGTGGGAAATTTCCCGCCTTGATATTACAATTTTATGTTACAGGAATTTCTGTTTCTTCTTATTTAAACCTCTACCAGGCTTGCTGTGCACTGTACAAGCGATGGGATGCAAAATTCTAGATCCTCTATGAGCCATAAAAAAACTATATCAAGCGTTTTCTGAGGGAATAGTTTGAGTGTAATAAGTCGTTCTTCCTGTTTCAAATTATAAATGCCTATGTAAGGACCTAGAATTTAAAATTTAAAAACCTTCATAAGTTAATTTCCAATTACAAAATACAAAACCCGGGCGACGCCGGGTCTTTTAAGCTAGTATCTTATAACAGTGTTTGAAGTAGGCTGGTGTGAGCCCAGATCGCATTCGAATGTTAGGATATGAACCGGTGTGGCGTAATAATATAATTTGAACACTTTGAAATTTAATCACATTTGTTACTATCTCATGTGAAACTATCAATTGGTTCTGTGATGTTTAAATTCAACGACTTGTAGCCTGCATTTCTCTGCACATAATATAAAGGAATGAAGCCTGCCAAACCTCGATCATGATAATTTTTCCAATTAGTTAAATTTCGAAGGTAGATTACCTATTGCAATCGTTTCCATGATACAACGTGTAGAAAATGTCCACGTAGTTTACGTTTCATGGTCCCCAGACCTCAAAACCTTCAATTCCAAAGTTTATTTATATATATAAACTATATATATATAATATAAATAATTTTTTTATGAAGAGGTTCATTCTAGACTGACACATGCAATACAAAGATGGAAAATCTCTGTCCTCTTCTTAATAGGCAAATTTGGACCATGGGTGTCGAAATGGAGAAGGATTTTTACAACTAAAAATTACTATAACTGCCTTCATATAACTCCTAAGAGCATTACTAAAATCGTTTGTATGAAAGGGTTTCTAATAACACCAACAATTAGCTCAGGGGGTTGGTATATAATGGCTGAAGAACAAAAATCGTAACTTCCTTAGTAGGAACAGTACTAAATTCATTCAAAGTAATTGTAAACCTTCTAAATAATATCTGAAACTTTTGTCTGGAGCAATATGTTTGATACAAGCAAAACTTACTACAAGGGGTGACCAAAATAATCTTGATGAACAAAAAATGCATTACCGTTACTCACTCAGTAATCACAATATTTAGCCCGGTCATAATTGTTGTATACAGTATCTTCTAAATAATACCAAAATCTATTGTCTGAAACTTTTTTAACAACTGCAACCCATAGCGCAAGGGGTCAATAAATTTGTTTAATGCATGACGTATGGGTGTAAATCGGTTCGCCTATGTATGTTTGAAATTCAGTTTGGCCTTTTCGTTCCAACGTAAAGATATATGAAATTTTTGTAATCTTTTCAATATTACCAAAATCTGAACAGAATTATGAACTTCGAAACATACTAACACTGGAGGCAAAGTCAGAAGGGATTATTTTAATTTACAAATATACTTTTCTCAAGTCCGTTATAAAACTTTTAATTTATTTAAAAATAATATTTTGAAAACCGTAGACTTGAAATATTCCGTCCTTTTTTAAAGCTCTGTATCACAAAAATAAGCTGTACTGACATAATTATATTGATTCATTATTACTTTAGAGAATATCTGCGCCAAAAATTATAGCACGTTTGGAAAGATTTTTCTTTATTGTTTATTATTTCAGACGATATCTATGCCATAAATTATAGTACTTAATTATTTTACTTAATAGCTTAATAATAATAATAATAATAATAATAATAATAATAATAATAATATTGTAGAAGTGAAGAAAGGACATTTAAGTTTACAGTTTTAGTCCTATCTGCTTAACACATACAAATGGAAAATAATTATTTATGCCTGGCATTTTCTTTTCTGTACCATAATGCAAATAAGAAGTAATAAATATTATCCAGGCATTAATTGATTAGAGGTTAATAATGTTTAATACGAAGACATGCAAAAACAGTAAAAAGTTCGGTATTATGTTATGTAAACTAAATCTGGCCTTGAAAGTTCGTGTTTTTTTGGATTGTTCATTCCCGGGCAGTTTTTTATGTGTAAATTGTTTGTATAGCGGGAAAACCAAACATTTCTCATGAAGAAGGCTCTGCTAATAAATAAACATATAATTATGGGGGTTAGAATATAAATCGCCAGATCATATGTGTGGAGTGTACTAACATCGATATGTCATAATTAAGAAATTTCATTTTCTTCAGATAAGGGTTATAATATTAAATATTTAATAAAGTTCCGCCTTAACCCTTAACATACAACTTATCTGGATCCACTCAAAAACAGCATTTATAAGATAGACACAAATAAAATATTGATGTCACATATAAAGATATAGATGAAAGCTGGTTTCTTCTGCGTGGAGCCAAGATGCGTCACTGTTTAAACAACAGTATATCAGAGGAATTGTGGTGTTCAATGCGACTCGACAGAACTGAAGATTTGAACGCCGAAATGCATATTCTTTTTAAATAGTGACGCATCTTGGTTCCACACAGAAGAAACCAGCTTCCTTCTACATCTTTATATGTGACATCAATATTTTATTTGTGTCTATCTTATAAATGCAGTTTTTGAGTGGATCCAGATAAGTTGTATGTTAAGGGTTAAGGCGGAACTTTATTAAATTTTTAATATCGATTTCAGACATGGACTATGAAAAAAATTTGATGTGGAACACCCAACTTCCTCTACCCTTACCTAATGTTTCAGTTTCATGGCTGTATGACAGTTGCGCATTATCTTAGTATAATTGAAAGTCACATAATTCGCCAGGCGAGATTGAAAACTGAAGTTTGTAAATTTAATGACTAATAAGTAGTTATATTATAATACTTAATATACCTATATAATATTATATAATGCATATTATTCAATCCCTGTGGAAAATTTAAACAATATCGTTAAAGTAATTTTCGAGAAAAAATGACATTCTCTCCATATGAAGTGGTTGCCGAAAAGAGAGTACCTGCTTAGCTTCCTCTCGCATCCCCGAAGGATGCACGACCCAAATAAAATTTAATGTAATGCACTCGCATAACTCTCTTTACCCTGAGAATGGATAATACACATTTCATGCATCACAATCTGGTAGAGAATAAGAGGTCGTACATACCAGTTACCATAAATACGATACAATGCCACCAAATACCATAGAAAATGGTAATGCAGCAAAATGAGGAAATAAGCGTGAAAATGAAAAAAAAAATAAACATTAGGTACACTTAAAACAAGACAGCAAACTGACAAAAGACAAAAGATTATTTGCCCATTTTTATGGTTTTCAGTGTGACAGTAGGCTAACTATGTGATTGGCGGTTTCATTGCGTAGGCCAAAGATCTTTTGCATGGTTCATAAAACCATCGTTCGCATTGGCTGTATTTCAAGTAGTTTCTCGCCGAAGATAAATCAGTAATTATTTATCATGTATTAGGCTAATTCCTTGTGATTTATTCTATTTCTGTTGCTTCTGAAATATTATATTATAAGTTAGTTCAGATTCTATGACATTTTAACAATTGCGCTAAGATTTCCTTACAAAATTCGACGTTATAATAGCTTACTCAAACTAGTAGATGCTTAAAAGCAAGATAATGTGCAAGGAGCTTAAAGTATCAGGTCTACTTTTATCTGGTGCTTTACGATGACATCTCTGTTGATAAAGAAAAATGAACCTCCTCTAAACCAAGAGCATGATTTATCACTCGTGTCTTACTTGATTGTGGTAAAAAATAGGTCTTCTCTCTGAGGCTTATGAGTTTCGGAAAATCTTCTACCACGGGCTCACAATAGAACTCGAGATAAGAGATTTAATAGCTTGAATAATTTATTCGGTTCTTTTATGTGTTACTGTGAAGATTACATTTTAATGTAGCTAAGATATCGATGAGTAACCACTGAGAAGTTACTTAAATTAAGACATCTGAACCTGGCAACATTATATACTTACCATCGATTGAATAACCCTATAAACACCAATGTTTTAATCGAATATAAATACAATTGACGTCCTCTTCCGAATAGCTATGTTATTTCTGTATTAAAATATTTTTATGCTTTATATACCCAAACATATCTGATAAAACTCATCCCATTAGCAAGATACCGTTATTGGGTTCCGATGATTAATTATGTTGTAATTTTTAATATTGAAATTTAAGAACTGAAGAGTAAGGCAACATATTAATAGACTTCATTAAAAACTTCCTTCAAAATAGAAGAGGTCTCACTAGCACAGATGCTAAGTTTAAAGGATATGGATGATCGATCACAGGATGGGCTATATTTTATATTTCTCTCTTACTTTACATTTTTTATATACGGTTATTGCCTTTAATTTCTCATGTTAAGTAAGTATGCAATTATTGTAGAGCACTGTGGAATAGCTTATTAAAACATTTAGGAGAAATGATTTACTACAGCTTATCAGGTTGCGCAAGAGCCTAGAAAGAGCCAAGAAGGCATGCAAACTCACTAATAATATAATTAATCAAAATGGAAATATTCCCTAACTCACCAGCTGACGGCTTGTCTAGCATACCAACCCGATGCTAGGGCGATCTAAAGCTATTTTAGTCACAAGCCTTGATGGTGATCCTCTTATCTAGTAAGCTCGTGAGCTTTGCTATGAAACCTTAGAGCAGAACGGGTATCCGCATACCTCTTTACCCTAGGTTATTCTTGAGTTCTGTCATCCATTGAAGGCTCTACTGAAGAGGTTCCTTCTTATGTGAGGGCGTACGACAGGACTTCGAAGAGCACATCCAGGAGTGTTGTACAAGTAGGCCTACTTTATTTGTCAGATTAAGGATTTATTTAACAAGTAACTAATTGAAGATAGAGAGCCAGCTGGAAGATCTACTGTAGGATTGGGTCAATTACTTTCTTGGAATAATATGAAGGAACAACGGGATAATACAAAGGTCTGCTCAGTTAAAAGAGCTCGATCATGAAACAAAACCTCTTTTCCCATATTCGAGAGTTCGTTCCCACTCAAGGTTCTCCTGATAAGGAACCTTCTTTTGTATAAGCGTATAACTTCCGAGTTAAGCTCTAGATCGATTCATTAAGCAGGGCTTAAGCATATTTGAAGAAATATGTGGATGGTGTTATTTGTCACAGCTAACTGTATTGCAACTTCCCAAAAGAGTATCCAGAAATGCTGTACTTTATTTTCTAAAGTAGGTATTTTTTAACATAAACCAAATTCAGAATAGAGGGCCAGCCGAAAGATTTTCTAGAGGATTGGGTCAATTATTTTTGTGGACGGGTATTGCTAGTATGAAGGAACTGGGGAATAAAACAGAGTTATAGGCCTAAGTTCTCCTCGGTTATAACAACTCGGCCATGAAATTAAAGTATATTGTCTATTATTGTTCCAGTATTTAATACTCTTATCTGGCTTCAGGAAGACAAAGTTCAAGTCCATAGTATTAAAGTAATTAGTTCTAACGATTATAATATTCAAATTTGTACAAGCTAACATTTCCAAATCGAATTCAAAGACTGTAGATTTAGTGACGAAAGCACACTGGTAGGAATGCGCGTTAGGAAAACTTGCGTATAAATTTACAAATGCAATCCAGGATGGAAACATTGCATTAACGTTCTTCTGTCAGAACATATGCAACTACAATTTTACTTTCTCGTTCCACACACCTCTTCCTTCTTCTGCTTCTTCTTCTTCTTCTTCATCTCCTGGTTTTCATTTCTTTCATATTTCAACTCTCCAATAGGTTTTCGAAATTCTTTTCGGAATTATGAAAACATTCAGGCTTTAGATGTAGCCTTTAATGGAAAAATCTGTCAATACATTATAAGCAATTTATTAGGCTCACCTAAAAACATGTAGTTATTTAAATTTATGTTCGAATCATTCTGATGAATCTATTATACCTCTGCAAAGCAGGGGTCATTACTACAATCAACGAAGCATAATGTCGTATAATGTCAACATTAGAATTCTTTGGCCTTCAGAGATACATTCATAAGGCCTATTATATGATAGCCCTACTTAAGGATAATTAAAATTAATTTCTTGTGGGGCTAGAAAAAGTTCAAATATGTAATTAACTACCAATGTAAGGACTTTTATTAAATAAGTTAACAACAAATCATTTCTCAACAGTGGCGAGGCTAAATTAAAAATTAGGGAAGCTCTCCTTCAGGACTTTTTAAATCCGAAAATGTTTCATATCAAAGACAATTTTGTATTTTTATTTTCATTTGTAGAATCTCGTTCATTCTTCTCAGGGGAAAATAGATTCTTCTTTTTATTATTAAAACCACATAGCCAGATGACAGTTAATAAGTTTATATTAAAATGCCGAATGAAAACTTTGCTTATTTTGGACCGAGAACTTAATTCACTGAGAATTTATATAGATCTGAAATGTTCTTTTATGTATGATTCTCTGCATATTATGCGAAAAGAGCTAAACGACGCTTTAAAAGTTCCTCTGACACACTCGCAAATTGTATTTTCCCTTGTTACCTGCGATTCGCCATTTCAGCTCTTCCCGACAAAGAGATGACGTGACAGATACCTCACTCATAGTCATACACCCCGGTTCTTCTTTAATCTGCAAAGTTCGTAACATATCCTTCTACACACATTACAAAGTGAACAGTGGCACCATCATAAGTGTTCAAATGTAAGTGCAGGAAAGTCCAGGAAATGTATTGTCTGCTCCTCACAAAATAGCCAGACAGCAATACTAGAGAAGAAAGAGGAAGAGATTAGAAAGCTAATAAAAAGAACTAGAGGTTGCAAACCAGAAAATAAAATAGCTAATTGACGAAAATTGTTCATTGGAGGAAAAATTATCGGTTCAAAATGAGGCAGAAAACATGTCGACGAAAGCAGTGATTCAGGAATTAAATTATATGAAGAACCCAGAAACTCGAATTATAGGTGACTCAATCATAAAATTCATTGATAATGAATGTAAAACGACAGGTGCAGTATTTGTCTGTTGCCCGGGAATCAGATCGAGCAAATGAGGCTGCGAATAGAGTCTATGGAAGGTGGGAGAAAGAAAAAGGAGTGATCTTGCAAGTCGGCACTAATAATCTAAAAAGTGTAAAATCAGTTGACCATGTAACTGGTGAAATGTGGGACTTATGGACTACAGCGAGGAAGAAATTTGTAAATGCAAAGGTAATAGTAAGTGGTGTGCTGCGACGTAGAGACATTCCAAGAGCATATGTGGACAGTGCGAATGAAGGGATTAAATGGGTCTGTCAACATCTTGATCTGGTCTTTTTGGACCCAAATTTCTGGATTAGCGACAGTGAAATAGGACGGGATGGACTACATCTAAATAGAAAAATATCGTCTTTCATGGGCGGTTTGTTTAAAAATGTTATTAGTAGATATTCTGCACAAGGAAACTGAAGGGAAAATAGTCAGAGAGATGTCCCAACGGCAACATGAAGTTGTACAAGTTTAAAATATGACCCAGGTAAAGTTTTAAGTTTTTTTGTAGGTAAACTGTAGAAGTATAGTTAATAAAGGTCCTGAATTTCAAACTTTTATTGAAATAGAGCAACCACACATTTTAATCAGTTATGGGAGGGAATAAAAAATAATGAATTCATTCCGAAAGGTTATACCGTATACAAAAGAGACAGGTGTTCTAGGGGAGGGGGTGCCTCTATTTGCGCTAGGGACGAACTTTCAAGCTTTTCAGAATGGACAGACTCAGATTGCGAGCTTTTATGCTTAAATATAGTAAGTAATAGCGACAGAAAATTACTAAGAGTTATCGGTGGTTACAGGCCACCTGGTGATGAAAAATATAATATTACAATAACTATATCATGCTTGTTCTGGCACATTCTCAAACACAGACATGGTAATTATGGGAGACTTCAATTATCCAAGTATTGACTGGTCAGGAACCAAGATAGAAGGCAATCTTTCACAAATATTAGCAAGCACGTTAATTAATGACTGTGGACTAACACAGACAATAGAAAACCTACAAGGGGCAACAATATGTTAGATATCTGTCTGATACGACCATACGATTTTTTATTCAATGCAGAGTATGGGCTTTACGAATACAATGGGATCTTAATAGTAATGATGATAAAATAATAATAATAATAACAATTTCCTTTGAAAATATAAATATGCAAATAACAGCTGTTTCTAAAACTATCTAGAAAATGAATTTCCAAAGTGGGCTGGACAGGATTCTAGTATAGACAAAACGTAGGAAATTTTGTGGTTATCTTTGTAAAAAAAATATTATCTATTTTTTAGAAGGAAGGAGATTTTTTAAATTATCAGGTATGTAGATAGCTGTGTGATATTTAATGTGTAACTGTACACATAGAAGGCCAATAACAATATCAATAGAAGGCCATGACTGACACAAACATGCCTTATTTACTAGCTCGTGATTTTGATGATATTTCATGCCTTCTCTCGTTTATTTGCTAAGATTGTGAGTTACATGTGAAGTATAAGCTGATGGGAATATGTGGTAATGTTAATTGAGGTATAAATACATTCTTAATACCTTTTTACTGCAAGATAAATATAATGTATTTTGAATATCAACCGATATCGGTCATCAACCGGTTGATGACAACCGATATTGTTAATTTATAATACTGCCATGGAAGAAGATAGTATTCATCCATCCACATCTTATAGTGATTCTCCAGAGTCCATAACATGCACTATCTGCAAAAGACAATTTACAAAACGAGGTATTCACATACATCTAGCAAGAAGCCACAATTTGTCATCTCAAGAACTTGTAAATGATATGGACACTAGTGAGAATGAAGCAGCTTATTTGCAAGGGCACCAGTCCTCTCAAAATTCAGACGCCATTAACGCTACAAAGAATACCAGTTCGGATTCTAGGATAAAATGCACTTATTGCGGTGGTCTTTTCCAGAGTGCTAGAGGAATCAATATTCGCATAAGTCGTGCTCATCCAGACATACGTAGAACCAAGATATCAAACAAATACAACAGCAATAATAATTCTCGGAAAAGTGCCAAAGATGCCATAAAGAGAGTAGCAGAAACTATAAAACAGCAGAAAATTGTGCCAAGAGATTCTATAACAGATTCTCTACAACAATTTAAAGACATTATCTTAGAGTGTAAATCTAAATTCCTTAATGAGCTAAGTGATACAGAATTTGACTCTTTAGTAGAGAATTTTACAACATTTCTGAAAACCAGTATTAATAGTCTGCCGGGGCCGAAACATCCAACTACTAAATATTATGAACTACGCAAAAAAAATTGTTCAACGAAAAATCAAAGGAACCATAAAAATTGTAGCAATCCGGAAAGAACCAATCAGCGTGATCGCGAATCAATGGAGAAAAGCTGTAAGACGGGTCCGGCGAACAAAATCCGAGACATGTAAAATAGACAACAATGATATCCACAACTTTTATACTTCAATGTTTTCTTCCACCAATACAACCGAAGGACACGATAATCCCCCTAAAATGTCCGAACCTGACCGAGTAAAAATGAACGATACATTCAATTCTTTATCTCTAAACAAGAAATCATAGAAGCTACTCGTCGCATTGCGGTTGACAAAGCACCCGGACTTGATCATGTTCTAGTAAGAGTGATTAAAGATGACACAGCGAGTGAAATAATCTCCAAGATAGCCACAAGAATGTTACAAACTGGTCAAGTTCCCACCTGTTTTCAAAGGGCTAGAACAATATTGTTATATAAAGGTGGAGAAACAAAAAGCATTAATAACTGGCGTCCAATCACAATATGTTCAGTCATAAGGAGAGTCATTGAACGAGTGCTTGATGCCCGTCTCCGAACATATGTGGACTTCAGTGAACACCAAAGGGGCTTCACAAATACGCCAGGAACACTAATTAATACATAAATCCTCGGGTCTTTATTAAAATCTTCAAAGAATGCGAAAGATGATATCACGGTGGTATTTATGGACATACGAAAAGCATTTGATAACATCGGCCACAACCATCTACAGAAAACCCTCATATCGGAAGGAATACCTGCCAAATTATCAGATTTAATCATGAATCTACAATCGGGTAACACAACACACATTGAAACAATTCAGGGTAGAACCAAAGCTATCCCCATTCTTAGAGGAGTCATGCAAGGCTCTCCCCTCTCGCCTTCTCTTTATAATCTTGAATCATATCCTAGAAGAATTAACCGAAGGAAACATAAGTCAGCACTTCGGAAAAATACTCCACGATGATCTGCCACCAGTCACAGTATTGGGATTGGCTGATGACACTGTTATTATAGGCAAAAATAAAGCAGCGGCTCTCGAACTTACTCAAATAGCTATTCAAACATTCAACGAAATAGGCCTGGAGGTTAATCCCAGTAAAAGTACAGGAATTAGTATCAAGCAAGGCAAGTTAATAGAAGAAAACATTGCATTCTATGCAGGCAGCACGATTGAAACAATTAAGCAAGGAGATATTATCAAGTATCTCGGTGTCACTTTCACAGACACAACTAATTTTGATGCTCAGAACACAATTCTAACATTAAGAAAAAAGCTAGATTTTTTAGAAGATTCTACTTTATTGAAACCTGAACAAAAGTTTCTAGTTTTGAATTCTTCTATCTATTCTAGCACATCTTTAATATATCCATTCCTAACAGCTGATCTAAGCAAAATTCCAAAAAATTTCTAAACGATAGTGATAAAATTATTAGAAGTGTCTTGAAAGAAATACTTCAACTACCTACGGATACGCCAGATCACATACTTTACTCCGATATTAAATGCAAAGGACTTGCACTATTCAAGGCCAGCTGGGAAGCATACCTACAGCATATAAACTGCTACAAAGCCCTTTCTCAATCAGCAAATTCATATGTGCTATCGTCAAGAAATCTAGCGTTAGAGAGTACTGAATGTGTCAAACATCTACAGCTAAATGAGGTTACTGAAGGTATAAAAGATCCTCGTACTGACGCCCAGCGTATAAGGAAAATTTTGAGACAAAAAGAAGTCGACTTTTGGGCTTCACTCCACAAAAGACCTTTATAAAGAATGCACTCAGTACAACTCATGGATTCGACATCATGAAGGCCTTACCTGGAGCGAATGGCGAGAAGCTATAAAAATGACAGCCAACGCTCAGCAGTACGAGCTCTACCAGGTAGGACCCAGAATAATAGCCTCTGTCGGCGATGCCACAGAAAGAAAGAAACACTTGCACACGTCCTGGGTTCCTGCCCTTTTGGAGAAACTCTACGCAACTCTCGCCATCACACGATCCGCTCTATGATTGCCGAAGAACTTCGATCCATCAATTTTCAGGTCTTTGAAGAAGTTCACTGTTTAGCTACGAACGGAGGTTCGACGAGAATAGATATGATTGCCATACCTTCTAACAGTGAAGTGGGATACATATTAGATCCCACGATCAGGTTTGAGAAACATAGTGGGCAGCCTGAGGAAGTCAATGAAGAAAAGAAAGTCATATATGTACCAACCGCTTCATACTTCAAACAAAAGTACAACTTACGAACAATTGAAGTAATTGGCCTGATGGTAGGGGCACGTGGTACCATCCCAGATCACTTCCTCTCTACCTGGAAAAGGTTCAACCTAAATCAAAAGAAAATCAAAGATATTGTCGTTGCCACTCTGCGTGGTTCTCTCGCTCATCTTCGTCACCACTTATACAATAATCAATAATGTTTAATAAATTAATTATAGGAAAACTTTGACTTTATATTTATATTGCTGATTTGGATATGTTACACTCTGTCTATATTGGCAACCTGTATCTGCAGGTACATATATATACAAAGTTTAATTTTTGTATATAAGTTATATGTATGGCTGGTATTAATTGCAACACTGCCACCTGGTTGTTTACCCACTTGCAGTGCACAAAATAAATTAAATTAATAATTAAAGCTATTTAGAGTTCCGGATTTAATAGCACGCATTGAATCACTAATAAATCGCGTTGCAAATAAACAGGAATAATATAAAAAAAGCTGTATTTATTTAAAAGAAAATTAGAGGAATGCAAATCTTCCAGAGTATTCATTGAGACCCGGCCAGTGTGTTTCAGTAACTTCAGTCGTGTTATCAACATGTGGTCACTCTCTTTGCCAGCACATGTCTGTTTTGGTGATTTCTTTCACGTTTATCCCAAAATGCAGAATTATATGTAATACCAAATCTATTGAAGCGTCTTTGTAAATTTTTAGTACACAAATACAAACAACGAGGAGAGATACAACTCACGAGTCTGGACTTCAAAACACAAGTGGGTTACATAGTTTTAAACACCCTAATAGACGGGCGAAGGGGGCGTTTCGGAGCAAAGCTAGCCAGTGACCTTGAACACAAGAGAGACCTTTACCTTGCTTCGTCCCTGTAGGCAGCAAGGTAAAACTAATAATTTTGTTTTGTCATCGACCTCATGGTAAACCTCACTTTAAACCGCTCAGTACGATAGTAAGGTATCTTTGGACATGTGCGGGCGCTTCATTATCTATAATTTCCTTTGTACTTGAAGGTGACAGCAAGGTAGTAGAGTAGTAGAGTACATGTTGCAGTATAACCATATAACCAACCACTTCTCACTCGGACATCCAACATTGAAAGAAGTTTACGTCCGGATTTTTTTATCCTTTAGAGACAATCGCGTAGTAAAATCATAATGTCTGTATATGAGTTCAAACTTTAAACTGGTTTGATGAAACTGTAATGGCAGTCGAGTAGGCATGAAGCCTTTCTCGATATTAGAAATGTGTTCAATGTTGCAAGTTGATTGTCCGAGAGAGCTTTAGGCTTGTACAAATATGTGAAAATTCCTATGTCGTCTCTTAGCCGGAAAGTCTCCGTTTTTTGCTTTCCCATCAGCTATACTCTGTAAGGGTATAGGACAATTCTAGCGTTGGAAAACATCCGTACACACCAATGTAACCGCGTCCTGAATTATTAAATAAAATTTGTCCTGTTTTAGAAAAGTTAAAGGTTAAAGCCAAGCACGATACGTTTATCACTTTATGGCTGAGACACCTCCTTCCTTTTTATTGAATTCGTGTTCCACATAAATGAATACATTTGAATACCCTCACTGCGCATGGCATATCTCTGGGAACAAAACTCTGAGATAAACACAATTCAGGAATAATACTTCATAATTCTAAATTCTTACATGAATTACAATGAAAAATTCACATCGCTCTCCCTCAGATTGAAATGCAGTACAATTCTTTTAATTACTTGAAAACATAAGCAATAATTGCCACTTTAATTCAATTTATTTTTAGGACATAAATCTGATTAAGTTACTTTTCATTTTTTTCTACCTTTACGCAGTTTCTCGCAGCTATAAGCACTTTCTTTAGTTCAACTGATAATATTATTGCTCAGGGTGTCATGGAAGATTCAGATTTGGTACTACCTGAGACTGTGATTTTCGTATTTCGGCGAAGATAAATATTCTAATGATGAAATCGGTCAATAAAGTAGAGTAATCCCTCTAGAGGCTAAGGAGGCCCTCAGGTTACATGAAGATTGAGGATATCAGATTTTTAAAAATGCGGAACTTGAAGGTAAGTAAGGTTGTTAGCCTTAAGCACCAACCGCCTTTAACCGCAGGATTGTTTCTGGTATACTTTCCTGTTAGAGGCTGAGAAGACTCAGGGTCATAGTGTTATCAGAAGGAGTAGGCTAATAGAAAAAGCCCAGCGACCTCTTCGGAGATAGAACCCTTCCGGTTTGTAGCGTTTTGCCTGAAGCAATTTTAGATTAAGCATTATAACATGAAATGAACTATTTATTTCCTTACCTTTATTGCTTCTGCTGCTTGTCCTGCAGAGTGCGAATTAAATATTTTTAGCTGAAATTTGTTTTGTTTGGCTATGCAGTTAAAAAGTAATTTGCATATACAATTTATCATACATTCTTTCTGCACAAGTACTATATATGCGCATGGCACGTATTTCACGAGATAATGTAGCTTCTGTATTACAGCACAGAAGTAAAACGCTTTTTTCCATACTCAAGTGTGGGAAGTTGTTTTACTTCTTTCTGCAACTGTTTGTATGTTTGCTTGAATGTTATTGCATCTTTGGTATTTGATAATTAATGCACTTTATGTAATTTTCAAACGTCTTTGAGCTGACTTATTGCTGCAAAATACCTCCAGCTGTGATAATGAATGATGAACCTGAATAAGCGTATTATTATATTTTCATAGGTGCCATATGTCCAGTAGTTTTGTAAAACTCTGAGATTTCATATTCTACTCCTGAGTCTATCATCAGGATTCTGATGCAAAGTTTACGAAGTAGGTGGTTAGGTTCGGGTAAAGCTGAATGTGGGCAATGGGAAAGTTTGACTTCATAGATAATCTACGTTCTTAGTGGGGCTAATCTATTCTTTTAATTTCGAAGGCATGATCTCAGGCTAGGCGTAACGTTCTTTAACCCTTTATTTGGCGAGACCCAATTTCACACACAATATTTAAATCCGAGCCGGACTGAAAGGAACAGTTAATATAATGATTAGGCCCATAGTTTATTTCTTGCTCCCATATTCTGTAATTTATATGAAATAAACAAATTCTTCCAATTTCTTGTCAGTATTTTTAATACAAGGATAAGACAAACGTCTGTATCCTATAGGATACATTACCAATTTAAGGGTTAAAGTTATTCACTAGTATGTCAACCATCAAACTTTCCCTTGAAATTTGATAACTTACCATCTATGTTATAATATTTGTTAGCCCTCAGCAATATTCCAACCTAACTATGTACATCGTAAACTCAGGATTCAAATCCCTAATGAGTTGCTCAGAGCTGAAGGGTTGGAGTTTTACAAAACTACCACCCCTGAGATATGGCGTGAAGATATAAATAAAACTGCAAGTCGTGAATAAGCATGAATATTATTATATAATCTTACAGTTAGTCTTAAATTGTAATTATACTAAATTTGATAATTCTTTGAACAAATTCATAACCCACTTTTCCAGAATGTGTTTCTTGTTCTATTTTTTACAGCTTTTACACGTCCGCATATAATCCTCGTGTCCACTTTTCATGATGGAAGTAAAATTACTTTGCATAAAAATTATTATAATTTCATGTAAGTGAAAAAAGAAGGCTTACACGTTTCACAATTTTAAACACTATACCTACATTAATATCGATGGAAATAATAATAAATAAAGTTTATTGTTTATTAACCGAATATAAACTGAATAAGTAATTTTATACATTTAGATTATAATATGATTTATATATTTAGCTTCCATCATGATTACATAATTACATTGAGTTGCTTAGTGACAGTTGAATTATTCAGTACAAGATAGGCCTACTATCCTAAACTTAAGAATCAGTGTTAAAACTTCTACTCACAACATAGACCTATTTATAAATCCTTACCCAATCTAAACATGAAAAAGATGTTAAAAGAAATTGAAGTGGTAGAACTCAGAGGGAAGCGCGCTGGTTTTATTTCAAAAAGGCTTTTCCTAAGAATAGGGAGAGTGTAATGTAACGATAGAAACAAGTGACAGGCGAAAGAGATGTGAATTTCCGCATTGAAGACTGACTTAATCCAAGAGATAACATTCCCCATTTCATTACCATACCGTTACCATTACTCCAGTGCGTACCAAGCATGCAGGCACAATTCCAGTATCTCTCTCTCTGTACTTGAGCCGAAGAGCTCTCACCATATCCACGTTTTCTTTTGTCTCTTTCTGCTTTCCTTTTATTCATCTTTCTTTGCAGCTCACTTCATGTTTTCATCTATAGTTTCATCATTCTTGCGTTAATGTGCTTCATCCATTCATTCAATAATATTACTCTATTGCAATCTCAAATTCATCTATGTAACCTATTAACATATCAATAGCTGCAGTACCTATTATAGATTCTGCTAACTTACAGGGCTGAGAGGTTCTTTCGAAGTGCGGTGGGCTGTTAGAATACTGATAAGTATTTGCGCTTTTATCACATGCGATTATTAACTTGAAACTTTCTTTTCATGAACGTGATAGATGACAAACCTATTAAATGGGGGAAAAAAACGTTATCGGGTTAGTTAGCCTAATTCTTAGGAGCCTGTTAAAAGTTAGGAAGGTGAGTGACCCATTATTAGCAAAAGGCAATTGACTGTATGGCTGGTATTTATTGCACGACTGCCACCGGGTTGTTGACCCATTTGCAGTGTAAGAAAATAAATACAAATACAAATACAAATAAATACATTATTTAAGTTTCTTCTGCCTTCTTAAATGTGCTTCTTTCTGTGGTCCTGGAACACATGCGGATAAGACTATTTGCATATCTGTGTACAGAGTTATTTCACTAACTCTGTAACATTACTTCGTAGCAGATATATGCCTACGAAGGAATTTTAATTGTCATTGTATCATGTACATAACATATTAGGAATTGAATGCTTGGAATGAGATTATAAGACAATAAGTTTACAAAACTCTCGAGAGCTTATTTCCGTACAGAGAGCTGATATGACATTTAGAATATAATTTATAAATTTGTATTGTCGATATTACGAAGTAGTACAGTCTTAATACGTAATTCTTTTCCAAAATATTATGCGAAAAGTCTACTGGGACTCTTGTTTGGGCCCATTTTAACTACAAAGTAAATTAAAAAATGAAATTAGGAGTTATCCTGTATCATGGGAAATTTTTCAAAAATGAATTTGAAGAAGGAAGTAAATAATACTAACTCGCACGAGTCACCGCAATACCACTTTCTTCAATATAGTCAGCAGAAATAACTTCCTGGCTTACTCGCACTCTGTTAGAAATCAAGGTACTGTAAGGTAGGTGTTACGCGCAGGTCTCCTCTTGACGGTGACCCCACGCATAGGCTACCAGGTGGCCCGCGCAACTTTGCTTATGCTGGAGCAATAGGTAAGAATACAAACGAAACTTTATATTTCACTGGGGAATAATGATTGGATTTAAAAATTATATTAGTAGAATAATGTCCGCCGGCGTGGTCTTGTGGTTAGCGTCGCTGACTACAGATCCGTCGGCCCGGGTTCGATTCCCGGTACCTCCTCGGATTTTTCTGAGGTAGGGAGGTCTGGTAGGGGTGCACTCAGCCTCGTGATTCCAAATTGAGGAGCTACTTGATAGAAAAGTAGCGGCTCCGGTCATGAAAACCACCAATAACGACCGTGGGTGTCGGCATGCTGACCACATGCCCCCCAATCCTGCCATCTGCCTACGGGAGATGACGCAGCGGTCGGGTGGTAGGCCAAGTCCCTCCAGGGATGTAGCGCCACGGAGTTTTTAGTAGAATAATAGGGAACTGAAAACATAATATGTACTGTACTTCCATTTCACAACAGTTTTCTTAATCTTCTTTACTTTCTTGCGACTTCCATCTCATAATTTCCATTTTTAGATTCTTGCTCTGTTGAGTGATTTAATTTAAATGAATGTTCTGGTTCTAGCATAGCACTGCAAGACGATCGGATGATATCACTGTGCCTAATCTTCAGTAAATTTGCCATAGTTTGCATAACATTCTCGCACTTCTGAAGAGTGTCGCCATGGAAGGTTTGAAAACATTTTTCAAAACTATAAACTATATGGAACCATTCAGTAGACGTACGAATCAAATTTCTTCTTGAAATGCAATTTAACCAGTCGGAATTATGATTTTATGATAGTTTTGTATGGTCACCATAAAAATCTTTGTGTTCTTTTTATAAATGTCTTAATCTGAATGATATATAGCCTAACCAGCTGATTTAGGTAGCATGATGGTATGAATCCTTCAGATCGCATAATAGTTCTTCTGGCGAATCAAGAAATTCTGTTTCCTCTTCCTCCTCATGATCAACACCATTCCCACCAGAATAATCGCATTTTCTTGCGAGAAAGGATGGATAGTTTTCTATAGTATTACAGTCAAACACATCATTAACAACTTCTGAACTGGAAGTTTGATCTTGCAAGTCGGTTATCTTCACATTTCCATGAGAGAAAACCGATGTTGTATTTTTCTCTAATAAAAGGGCTTTCATTCTCGAAATGACAGAAGATGGAAATGGGTGGTCATAAAATTTTCCAAGACTCCTTAACTGCGAAAAGTAGCTTTCTAAGACAACTTGATTTAATTTTGTAGTCATTATGAATGAAAAATCCTCACATGAGCAAGTCCCATGCGTTTGACCAGCTCTAAATAAACTACTTGCAATAAGTTAGCCACAAGGGGGAGCAGAAACTTGCCTACACGTGACATAAGGTTGCCACTGCGCATCCTGGACTGACATCTACCTATATACAGCTACTTTGTTAGAAATGCTGTGGGACATGTGAGCGCATTCCACAGCTCCCAGAAGACCCTCATTCTTATTGCTAGTACCGGCTCCAATAGACTGGATTATTTGCTGACTTCATCCTATGCTCGCATAAAATATATTATTACTGTTATTAGTCATTTTCGAGTTTACCGCTGTTTCTTCTAAAGACTTTTCCCCTCAGATTCTGAAAAAAAAATCTGGTATAACAGAACTTATCCTACATATCCAGACGCTTTGCTTTTCATTGTATTTTCATATCTTTTTTAATATTATAATCTTTTCACTTTTCTATATTATTGGCCGTGGTGATGCAGAGTTAGCGTGCCCACCTCTGGATCTGAAGTTCACCGGTTCAAATCTGGCCGCGGCCGATCGATTTTTTAGGACTTAAAATCCTGGGCAGGAGGGACAAACCGTGGATCCCTTATCATATATTTATGGAGTAAATTACAGCCTCTGAACCGAACTACCCGGCCCTTTCACGCCCAAGTAATACTTAAGGTTCATCTATCAAGTCGTTGAGGCGATAGGCTTACCACCTCTGTCTGTGTGGAGATAAGCGTAACGTCCACTGGGAAGCCTTATGCCCCCTCCGCGACATGGTAGCATTCCACCCATACATTGGTACAGAATACTATGATAATTTTATATCAGGTTTCTTTATTTCTCCCCATATGCCTTGCTTCAGTTTATGCATAATTCATCTATCAGTTCTATGTTATTTTGATTTTCCTATCTTGTAAACTCTCTTTCCGATCACTTATATTCTCCCATTGTCGTTCATTTAAATAATTTCTTCTTCTTTTATGCACATCTCTCTCGTTATCCATATAAACTGTTCTTTCCAGTCGCTTTTCTATCTCTGTCTGTCACTTTTCCTCTTTCTATCCTCCTTTCCATGTATAACTCTTTTCATTCCACCTACATCTCACTCTCTCTCTGCCCCTAATACTTTCTTTCTCTCTACTGTTCTCTCTCGGTTCAATAATGAAGGATATTAATCAGGGTTTCAAGCGAACAGTAAGTGTGACTACAGATCCATCGGCTTAGGTTCGGTCCCTGGTACCTCCTCGGATTTTTCTGAGGTAGGGAGGTCTGGCAGGGGTGCACTCAGCCTCGTGATTGAAATTGAGGAGCTACTTCATAGAGAAGTAGCGGCTCCGATAATGAAAACCACCATTAACGGCCGTGGGTGTCAGCATGCTGACCACATGCCTCCAATCCTGCCATCTGCCTGTGGTAGATGAGGCAGCCGTCGGGTGGTAGGCCAAGTCCCTCCAGGGATGTAGCACCACGGAGTTGAGTTTAGTTTAGTGAGTCCAATAATGGAATTAATTGTTCTGAATAGATGGAGTTATTAAGAAGCTATGTTATGGGCTTCGTTATCTTAACCTTTCAGTTATTTACGTTGTCTTCCCATTCATCTTGTGTTTTCCTCAATTTATTTTGTTTCCTGATAAAAACAATGCTGTACTTGCACAGTTTGCGTAAGCATAAATTGACATACATTTTTAGACCTATGAAGATCTAGGCACCATCGATGGGGATTAAGTAAGCGAGCATATAGGCCTATAGTTTTTAGTATTTTAATCCTCAAATAGCCGTGTCGAATTCGCGTGTAGCCAACTAAATTTTATTCTGGGAAGTAGTTTCTGGTCCACCGCTGTGGCTCAGAGGATGCGTTCAATCCTCTCACGCAGCGGGCCCGGGTTCGATTCCTGGTCGGGTGGGGTTTTTCTGTGGTTTCCCTCACCTTTGAGACAAATGTCGGGTAACTTTAGGCCCTTGTGGTCCCCAGATATCATCTGGCCGTCATTATCATCTTCATCCCATCCTCGCCTTGTTTGGAGTGAGAGTGTGTGTGAATGGTGTGTCTCGTCCTATGTGTTCGTGTTGTCTCGAAGGTGGCCCCGGCATTGGGCTGATCACTCATCCGGGGAGGCCCTCCATGTCCTTGTCTGGTCAAAAAAGTATGTATGTGATCCAAAGATAATCCCTCTCCCGACAGGTCGCGGCCCTGTGAGGCCCGGGCGGCTTGGGTCGCTTAAATCCTAAAAGGGAGAGGTGAAACTAAGGTAAAGAGAAAGCGAGAGAGGAAGTAGTACCTGGTGAAATTTGGGAGTTGGAACGTTCAGTAGCTGTTGTTATCACTTACTCCTATCAGTAAGTTTACAGATTTCTGTTAGTAAGCTATTAAAATCAGCTAATTTAAACAGAGCTGGGATAAAATCGTACCCAGCACGACCATTGGTGCTTTGCATTCTTTTTTATTGGATTAGGGACGAAATCTTGTTGATCAAAAGAAAATGTTGGTACTTCAATAAATAAAATTAAGTAGGCTACTAAATGAGGGGGAAAAAACTGTACTGAAATAGAAGACTCAGAGTCACATTTTACTATGAGTAACCTACGTCCAACTCAATTTAGCATAAAATTATGACACATGAATTAATTATTATTCCATTATATACAAATATAGACAAAAAGAAAAATTACTTAAGTACAGAATGATAAAAAAATATAAAAACACATGGAAACATTCACGCTACAAATCCCACATTACTACCCGAGAACTAAATAGGACTAATTGGAAAGTTTTTGTATCCGTTACTCTTCGAGGTGTGTCCAATGTTTCGAATGAATATGCGGAGACGGAAAACGAGTCACTTCATCAATTCACAAAATATGCTGTTTTATTTTCCATATAAATGATTATTTTACATAAGAATTTAAAATAATACAGTATACCTAATAACTACATCAGAATCATGTGTGGTTGGACGGAGGTAGCAAAGAATAGGATTGAGTGGCGGACTCCGTAACTGCGGCAATGAACTCCGGGATTCCACAAAATAGACAATATTCCTTTAGCTTGCTTAGGAATTGTCTATTGCCATGGAGTTAGTAAGTAAACACTCCTTCACATATGCTGATCAAACTTTCTCAAGACACTAAAACTAAACTCCGTGGCGCTACATCCCTGAAGGGTCTAGGCCTACCACCCGACTGTTGCGTCACTTACTATAGGCAGATGACAGGATTAGGGGCATGCAGTCGGCATGCAGGCACCCAAGGCCATTATCTGTGGTTTCCTTGACTGGAGCCGCTACTTCTGTATCAAGTACCTCCTCAGTTTGAATCACAAGGCTGAGTGCACCCCGTTCGAGACCTCCCTACCTCAGAAAAATCCGAGGAGGTACCTGGGATCGAACCTGGGCCTGCGAATCTTTAGCCAGGACGCTAACTAGGATACCACGAGGCGGTCTTCTCAAGGCACTGTGATCTAAAACTAAATAGTTTCTGAAATTAGGCCTATTATCTCCATCTGCCAGTTTGTTTTATCACCTGATTTTATTTCACTACAGAACAGTAAACTATTGCAGATTGTGGTGTACTCCGGGCTAACAACGTGAATCATGTTGCGACAGTGTTTTGTTTTAATCGTATTATCCGTTGCCTAGAGACAATGGAAGTGTCCTGGCACATCTCTTTTCTTAATTCAATTTTCCTTAAATGCATTACTGCGGTTTTCTCGACTTATTTTTGTTTAATTGGGTATGTTTTTATTATTCCAGTTGTAAGCATAATTTGCTTAATTTGATTAAGCATAAGGACTTTCTGCTGTTCTAAAAATTAAGTCATCTTTAAAATTAAATGTAATATGGAAAAGTCTTGTATTAAAAATACATGAAAAGAAGTGAAAATTCTTAATTATAAAGAATAACACTGTAACATGACGGTCATTCATAAATACCATATTTTTACCATACTGACTTGGTGGGTCGGTCACAGAATTCCGAACTTCTAGATTAAATGCCATTTTATGAAAAAATGTATTTAAAAAAATGACATCTGCTAATTCTCGTTCGTTTACCTTAGGTAACTGTTTAAACCAAAGGGCATATTTAAAAAGCAACCACATACTCATTCATTCTATTTTTCCTTGACTGCTTTGGCATCCTCCGCGTCTAATTTTTATCAAGGGTTACAAGCGTTACAACATATTTACTACAACGTGGTTCTTCCCTTGTTCGTTTTGATGAATTTTCATCAAGGGCAATCGTTGCTATTCTATTTGGATTCTCCAGGTTTCCACTTTTACTAACTGCACCCATATTAGCGATGCTTTTATTACCAGCTTGCTATGGTAACCGAGAAAGGCCTCCTTCAATTATTTTCACGATTGAGTACGGTAAACACCAGCTCAAGTAATGTATTCGTTTGGTTAGATATTTACATTAACTACAGCCACTGTTTATCTACTTGAAGACGCAGCGAAAAAGAAGAGGTTCAAACTAAGGGTAGGATATCGGAAGCTAAATATCGATATTGATATTGATATGAATATCTGTAGTTAATAACGATAAGAGTAGCCTATCACATCGGTATGAAAATATTAATATTAATAATATCGAAAGTATTACTAAGACTATTCCATTCATACGCCGCGTGTTTACTATTGACCAATGACGTTTAACAATCCCTCGGTTATAGGCCAATTACGATCGTTTATCATATAATATCCTTACTATGAACACAAGGATGCAATTTTATCTTATGAAACGTCAGCTCATTACTGGACACCAAGGCATCAAAGTTTGGTGATTAATACGTCACATGCTGCCGGTGAACAGAATGAAAAGACATTAATTCATACAACATATCTTGTTTGGAACATGAAACAATATGAATGTTCATTGATTAAAAAGACAATTTCGATTTGGTGCAAGCCAGTTCATGTGCTTTTATAGCGTTTTTATGTAAACAACTACGACGATGCCCTCTATCTTGTGATACGCACTATTGGTAGCATTGGGAAGTCGGATCGATTCATCGAATCGATTCATAGACAGTTCATTCATTTAGTATATCGTGATCTAATGACTGACAGAATAGGTCTATTGACAACAAAATAAGAAAATCCGTTAAATTTTATTAATGGAATAGTATCAAAACCTACTCAATATTACGAGTTTATCGATATATTTGCCGGATCGAAGTTCGTGGAATGACCTATTATAATAGGTTTGTTACTGGAGCATTCATAAAGCGTTAACACGTAGTTCACGCTTGCGCACATTGACAGTTTCCCTGCACGACGTATGGAAACTGACATTGTGTGCATGCATGAACTATGTGTTAATGGTTTCAGAGTGCGCTAGGAACAAACCTACTGTCGTTTAATGTAAATTTCTACCCAATAGCGATTTAAGGAATGGTTTGGCATCACAGTTTGTTATTTTTACTTTTACGAGCAATATACCTGACTGAGGTTCTCTTATGGCGGCAAAACAAAAACTAATGACCAGAAATGCTGAAAATAAGTGTAATCGAACGTTGATAGCCGTCATTTCTATATGTTATTCTTATATACTGATTTTATTAATTTTTTATTTGATATTGCCTAAAACGTTGAATTTTCCATTTTTTATAAATAAATATGTTACAATAGTATATTTTTGTTTAAGTTACTCTCTCACCCTCTACTATGATAAAATCTATATTATCGAAGAGCATTATCGATTTCACGATATTGTTGGAACTGAAATAACGATGTCAAAATATCGGATGTCGTAAGCAAAATATCGACATTCGATAATAACGATATTGAAATCCCGTCCCTAAGTTCAAACAGCAATATGAAAAGTTTGGTAACTTATATGTTAGAACGCACTATAAGGTGTTATGGAAGCAGATAGCAGTCCTTAAATACGCGAAGTTAAACGACTTTCGCTTAGCCATATTTAATGCCAATGGATTAAAACGACAACTTTTTGAATTCCAATTGTTTTTAAACGATTATGATGTAGACATTGTTCTTTTACAAGAAACCCACCCTGACATGAATGATCGTCTGAAGATAAGACACTATGATATAATACGTACAGATAGAATCAATAGAAGAGGAGGCGGACTGCTATCGTAATTAAACAAGGTATTACAATTCAAATCACCAGACTACATTTGGCAGAAATTACAGCGATGAAAGTAATGATACGCAATGAAGAAGTAATGATCGCATTTCTTTATATTCCCCCAAACAGCAGACTACATTCCAATGAATTATCCGTCATCACCAATCATCACTCTGAATTCATCATTGGAGGTGATTTAAATTCTAAAGATAAAATATAAAAAACTAAAAAAAACTAAACTCCGTGGTGCGACATCCCCGAAGGGACAAGGCCTACCACCCGATCGCTGCGTCAGCTATCTATAGGCAGATGGCAGGATTGGGGGCATGTGGTCAGCATGCAGACACCCACGGCCGTTAATGGTGGTTTTCATGACCGGAGCCGCTACTTCTCTATCAAGTAGCTCCTCAATTTGAATCACGAGGCTGAGTGCACCCCTACCAGACCTCTCTACCGCAGAAAAATCCGAGGAGGTGCCGGGGATCGAACCCGGGACGACGGATCCATAGTCAGCGACGCTAACCACAAGACCACGCAGGCGGTCAAACATAAAATATGGAACTCTAAAATCATTACTCCTAAAGGAACTTTACTTCAGCAACATACAAAAGAGAATGAATATATCGCTATAGGCCCAGAGACACCAACACATTATCCGTATAATGGAGAACATAGCCCTGATGTTCTGGATATTATGCTGCTTAAAAAACGTCCGCCAATCCAGCGACAATGGAAACCGTAAATACACTGGATTCAGATCATCTTCCGGTTTTTGTCACTTTTCAACATAAACAATTTTCAGAACCTACACAGTGCATAAAAACACTTACACCGACTGGCGACATTATAAAGCAAATCTAAAAACGACGATACCAGGAAATCCTACATTTCTTTCAAAAGATAACATCGACTTTGGGATTCAGGTTTTCTCAAACACCTAACAAGACGTATACAAGCGTGCTTCCTTATCCCAAGATGCCATTCATGTGACTGAAGATGATAATACATTATCATTCCTAATAAAAGCTAAACACCAGGCCCGTAAAAGATGGTTCCTTACAGGGAATCCCCAAAACAAAACGATGCTACAACACACTCAACAAAGATGTTCAGAAGAAAACAAATACTTATAAAATACAGAAATTTGAGGTAGCTTTCAACGATATCACAGAAAACCCTATAAAGGTATGGACATTCTCCAAACGTCTCTTAGGGAAACAGAAAAAAAAACACAAAATACAGCAATACTGGATGAACATGGACGGGCGCACTACAAACCAGAAGATAAAGCAAATGTAATAGCCGATTCACTGGAACTTCGATTCTCACCAAATATTACTCATATGAGCCATACTTACGCACATGAACTGGAATCAGAAGTTAAGTAATATATCCGCCAAATACCACAAAACGACATAGATCAAACAGCACAAACAGAAGTTTAGTCCTTAATTGCTCTACTAAAGCGCAACAAATATCCAGGCCCAGATCGGATAACAGCCGAAATGCTTATTAATATACCTACTAACGCAATTACACACCTTACAAAAATATTCAATTCATGCCTCAAATATAAATACTTTCCAAACCCAAGGAAACATGCCCATGTAGTAACATTTCCCAAACCTGAGAAAGACCCTCTTCTTACAGAAAATCGACGACCTATAGGTTTACTATGTGTTGTATCTAAAGTATTTGAAAAAATAATATACAAACGTCTTGCACCAATTTTGAATACACCATCAGATATTCATAATGTACAATTTGGCTTCAAATAGGAACATTCTTGTACTCATCAACTGAAACGGCTTACAACATCTGTCACAGAAGGCTTCAGGAGAGGAGAACATACCATTGCCGTTTTTCTTGATGTTGCTCAAGCTTTTGATACTGTGTGGCATGCTGGCCTCATCCACAAAATGCAGAATCTTGACGTACAAGACAGTCTAATTCATCTTCTATACAGCTTTCTGTCAGATCGAAGCTTTCAAGTGAAAATGGAAGGCTCATTATCTACTGTTCGACGCATATCTGCTGGAGTTCCACAAAGTAGTGTGATAGCTCCTCATCTCTGCTCCATCAACAGTCAACGTGTAAGCTCAGACTTTATGCTGATGACACTGCATACTATACTAGTGACTTGCACATCAAAACAGCTCGACAAAATATGCAACTCCAACTAAATTCACTAAGGCAATGTTTCATGAAATGGCGGATTAGAGCCAACGTCTCCAAAACTCAAGCTATTATCTTCACTAGAAGAAAACCTAAAACACCGAACCGCCTCAAGCTATTCTCAGAAGGAATTTCATACCAACAGACAGTTATATATTTAGGAGTCTCCTATGATAAAAGACTGAATTATCAACATCATATAGAATGTGCACGACACAAAGCAACTGCACGCTTTATTCGCTTATATCCACTGTTAAAAACTCCAAATCGTCATCTTTAAGTAAAAACTCATCTTTATACTTCAATCATCCGCTCCCAAATTATTTATGGTTCTGAAATCTGGAACACTTCTTCAATACGCATCATTCGCAGACTACAGTACATGCCATACAACGGAAGGTATATCTAATAATAACAGGCGCAGATTATCACACAACCAACAGCCAGCTAGGCGACATGCTTCAAATCCCATCACTGAGACTGTGAATACTGGGCCAATATTTTCATCATTTCATTATTTTTAATAAATTCATTCAACAAATTGTCCACGATTTTGAAAACACTATTATATCACAGCAACCCACTCATCAGAGCATTCGCAATTAAGTAATTACTGTGCTAGTTTTCGATTAAAAGCCTTTCATAGGCTGAGACTTGTATGACATATTGAAGATACAAGTTTGTCCTTTTGCAGTTTCCCTGAACTACAAAATTACCTGATGTGTCTTACCAGAATATATAGGCCTAATATGACATAATTTAATAGAAGAAGGCTTAAGTGTAGGCTTAGAAATCAAAATAGATGTTTTCAATTACAAACTTAATGCTGTATAATAGCTTGATGTTAGGAGATGCAGACTAAGTTCCAGTTTTTGAAGTCAGAGTAAATTTAGTATGATGGATAGCAAGCACCTCAGAGCAAAGACCACATTAGTTCTTGTCTATTCCTTTTGCGAAAGCAACTATGATTGTAATTTTTACCGTAAAGTGAGCTTCAAACTTTTTTTTCCTAGAAGTCAGAAGATGTTCCGATGTCTACTTTCTAATTCGGAGAAAGAAGCATAAATTGAAGCACGTGTGTATTATAAATAAATTGTACTGCACAACTGAGAATCACGTAACATAACGCTTGAAAAAGCAAAGTCGAACTTTCGGGCATCTTTCAAATGGTATTTTCTGAAATAATTGCTCTTCATAGGAGAATCAACTACTCTCCAATATATATCCATTTCCTTCTAACGTAATAAACTCAGTCAGTATGGCACTGGTTTTCTGTGCTCAAGGTCGCGCGACCTCGGTCTAGGTCGATTGCATTTATGTGCATAAATGTGACTTTACAGGCATAGGCCTATAAAAGAAATCCTGCAAGACAAAATTCCGGGACACTGGCGACGGTTACAGGCCTAAATTGAAGTCCACTCCATCGTTAAACAACCATAAACAAACCAACCAACGTAATAAGCCTCCAATTTCAGGGCTATATAAATTTCGTTTGCATGTGAATAAAAAAGTATTTACGAACAGGGTCCCTAACCTTAAAATCCATATTCTACTGATGTATATTACTTATTGTCCTCCGCCGTGTGTGAGTCCGTAGCACGTCTGCCTTATATTCCGAGTTCGATTCCTGGCCGGGTTGGGGATTTTTCAGTATCACTTCTATGTTCAGGACTGGATGTTTATGTTGTTCTTAGGTTTAAGTGTTAGGTAGGGGACTGGCGCATTTACTCAGCAGCACATCGGGGAAGAGTAGTATTAATTTAGTGTATGAAGTTATGTTATAAGATGCGCCAGTCACTCAGAAAACTTTCGATTTTAACACGACTTATTTAGTTGAGGATAGTATTAAGTCCTCACTTTTTATGAGAATTTTAACTACGTAATGCTCCATTTTTAAAAGAAATTTATCAACCCAGTTAACATTTTCCTGTTCACTTATGTATTCTTTATGAACTCATTCCTCTACTTCATTGTACCCTGATCTAAACCATTTTCGGTTTTCAATCCTATATAATATACTAGCATGTGCCCGCAGCTTCGCCCGCGATAATTATTTCAAAAATTAAAAATTAAGAGCATAATAGTTAAATCATTATATTTATTAACACCTAAATCACGTGAACTACATACCACGATTAGATAGCGTCACCTGGTAAAAGCTACCTCAGATTCGAGTTCCTTGGTTCAGAAAACCCCTGTATAGTGAGTTTCGTCCAAATAAAACAATGTTTGACCATATTAGGGCTTACAACATTCAAGCGATCGCGAAAGTTTTATTTCAAGGTATGACAAAAATAGACAAAGCCAACTGTAATTGTCAAACTTCCATTTAATTTAATTCCAAACCCATCTGTTTTAATGTCAAATGTGATTCGGATTCGATAATTCCGTGTAAAAAGGGATTAAGTATTCTCAAAAACATTTGATTTTTGGCATATAAATCAGAATTTTTCAAAATCCTTTCTTAGTGAGCACCTACATTATGAAACGAAGGTACTGTCAAAATTCCAAGTCTCTACCTGTTATAGTTTAGGCTCTACGTTGATTCCTGTCAGTCAGGACATAGCCTTTTATATATATATAGAGAAGAGATTGTCTGCATGTTGTTATTATTTTCTTATGTTATAATGGAAATGTACGAGCTAACTAATTAACTCAACTCCTTGGCGGTATCTTCCGATTCCCAACATGATTGCTAAGATGGTTCTATACGGTCAACTTGCCGACTTCAAAGGCCGGAGCAGCTATTTATTTATCAATTAGCTCCCAGTAGTTGTCTTCACCAGGTTCAATACAATCCGTCAAACTACTTTGCCTTAGAAAAATCTGATGAGATAATGGAGATCGAACCCGAACCAAGTTACGTCATAGGCATAGTCCGAAGTTAGCTATGCAAATAACAAGATCACGCAGGGGGTCAAGTGTACAAGATATATTTACTATTCTAAACATACAAGAAGAATAATATAAACATGCTTAAAAGCAAATGACTTTGTGACAGTTGCTTAGTTGTGCCCAAAATGTTACAGAAATATAGAAGTGAGAAAGTTCTATTGTCTTCTAGGAAATATAATATCATAAAACTAAGCATTTTCAACTAAGCCTCCCTAAGTAGGCTACTGCAATTTATATGGCAGAAAACAACTAAGAGCGTACTGCTTTAGGCCTAGTGGCAATGAGTAAATAATCGATGATCCATTAATGTTGTACTGTAGTCTGTACCTAACGAATTAAAAATAAGAATTTAGAAAACACAGTAGGCCTATGTGTATGGGGGTGTATGCACGCACACAGTTTCTTCATTTACATAACAGCTAATTTGTATGTAACAGTGAGCTGAGTAAAGAAATGTATTTTTTTTATCGAAATTACTTCTTCCGGAATCTAATTTATTATTTTATAAATAATTTTATTATAAAAATTGTATGGACATCATCTGAATGTAGGTGTACTTTTCAGAAATTCAAACAAGGCCTACATTTTCGAAAATGACAGCCTGTTGAATAATGCGTACATAAGCAACTTATGTTCATTCAGGTGCATGCTGCGGTATTTGCGGAAAGTATAAAATGAAACATACAACGTATATCTACACGAAAGTCATACTCTTCACTGATGTTAGGTACATAACCCAAGTAAATGTTGCAAAATCTGTCGCACAAACTTTCTCACTTATCCGTGTTAAGATTTGTATTATTGAAGATTTTAGGTCGACGGAAGAAACCAGTACGTAGGCCTACCAAGGTACCATTCAAAAATCAATATGTAGCCTTTTCCAGCATATGTAGAAAAACTTGTAAAAAATATTATAAATCGAGCGAAGGTGAAGAGAAATAACTATGACAACCATGACTATTCTGATAAGACCTTCACTAGAACTTTCTTTGGGTTCAAGTTGATTAACTATGTTACTAGTCCATCGATTTCTGAATTAAGATTGTTATGGAAGGAGAAAATTAAGTTTGAAGGGCCGCACAGAAAGTTGCGATGAACTTGAAGTTGTCAGTCTCTCGGGACGGTTATCGACCCGCCCAGCACGTACAAACCAATTTATTCGGTTCGGTTCCAGTGTTCGACGTTCCTATTGATTCGCTTCATGCATCACGCTTTGCATCACTCCCTTTGCCCCTCAAGAGACCATGTTAAAGTTGATGATCGCCCTTTTAGCATGTTTATTTGTTTCCCATGTTATAAAATTTGAATCTGTGACTGAATAATTCAACTGTCATGCATTTGTGCTCCCGCTCTGCATTTGTTTGTTATTTCACTGACTGTCTCTTGTTTCTTGTTTTTCAGAATTATCCAACAAAGGTTGTCTTCTTTTTGTTCCTCGATGAAGTGTATTGAATATTTGGATTTCAGAGTTTGATAATATGAGGTAAAATGTTTAATAGTACTGATGATTTAAAAATTGTAATTAAAGATCTGTTATAAAAAAATACAGTAGTTCATCTTTTCAACAGAATATTTTATCGTACTTATTGGTTGAATACTTTAAATATTAAAATATTGGCAACCAGTATTCACAGTCTCAGTGTAGGCTAGTTTTTCTTTTTAATTTAGCTGTATTTACATTCCTTTTAATAAGGAGTTCGGAAACTGTGTATATAGAGTAGGGTAGGCCATGGGACTTTTGATTGTAAATTTTTTCTATTGTTAGTGTATTTTATGGAATAAATTTCAACTGATATTAAATTTAAATTGATATGATACAGGATGAAATGGTGAGTTATGTAAATATCCAATTCGGCATTTGCCTTTACGACTGGGGAAACCATGAAAGAAGCAAAGTCAAATTG
The DNA here is from genome assembly GCA_964059195.1 of Ectobius pallidus. NCBI lineage: Eukaryota > Metazoa > Arthropoda > Insecta > Blattodea > Ectobiidae > Ectobius > Ectobius pallidus. The sequence continues at coordinate 157,284,190 of CAXKWD010000003.1, read as the reverse complement.
GCCGGCCACGGGTTTTGAACCTGGGACCTCCCGAATGCTAGTTCAATAAGTTACCATCTCGGCCACCTCGCTCGGTTACAGGCTAGTTGTTTTGTTGTATCACCAGTAGCATAAATGTAATTTTAAAAAATGGAACGATATCGAAAATTAACTTTCGTAAAAATACTTTAGCAAAACTCTCTCCGTCTATGTAAAGTTTCATTTTACGGGCTGAGTCAGTTATCGTAAAAAATAAAGTGCTAGCGCGTTATAGAGATTATAGAGGATATTACTAGAATGATGTCACTGTCGTTCTCTGCCCTTTCACACAAAGTAATGATTAAGTTATCCATTTCATTTATTTTAATCACTACAAATACTATTTTTCCTGCTACTACTACGAGGGTATGCCAATAAGTATCCGGACTTTCTTTCCTAAATTTATTACAACAAAAATACAAAACTTTCAGTTACATCACATTTCAACCTAGACCCCTTGCTTCTCAATGCACAAGCTTCCTTCAGTTCTTGGTCTGTGGTGAATCGACGGGCCCTTATGCCTTCAGAAGCACTTTTTTTTCAGATTAGTTCGTTATATCCCTATTCTGCAACTATAGGAGATACATAAATGTCTTTTCGAATATATCACGATTTAGTATTTTCAACAATGTTAAAAGATAGGTTCATTTGTTTTCATGTGTCATTTGTTTCGAAACAAATTGGTGCCAACCAAAATAGCCTGAATTCCCCTACTTACGAAATTACCAAGGAGTTTTTTTATTGCTAATCTAAGTACAAGAGAACTGAAATTATTTTACTTTTACAATTTTACGATTCATAACAACATAAAACGCTGTAAGATGTTCGACCGTTATAAGAACTCAAGATGCTCACACGAATAAGAAAACTAACTAGCGCTCGTTTTGTTAACTTTCTACTTGCCTGTTAGGTTCTTTATAAAGGTTATACATCGTAAATAACTATAAAATATTCCACTAGGTATTGTTAAGAAAGTATCTGCAGTCGGCCCTCAATTAGCCTACTGCGATCTTCAATTAATATTCCGCATTAAATATTTAAATCAATAGCTAATGTATAATCACAAATTGCATCTAAAGTGTATTCACTCATATATTCAAAGTAAAGTATATTTTTACAAATTAGTTTGTAATTTAAGCAGCTGCTATATTGTCGCATTACAGTAACCTGTGCGGAATGTTGCCACAGCCTATATCATTAAAGTGCAAAACTGGTTGGTTCTGTATTTTTAATTTAAAATACAGCCATATGTGCTGCCATTTAATAATTTGACAGAAATTTTATAATTTTCCAATTGGTACCGTACTCAAATACCAGTAGGTTTACTTAATTGCAATATAAAATAGCAGATCCTTTCTTTTAATAGGAACGAGCTAAAAATAAACACTGGAAATAGCACTGTGAATAAAATTGTAAAATATTTTAGATATCGGTAGCATGCTTTTCAAAAATTCTTTTTCTGATCCATTTAATCACAGTATTCTTCCCTTTCCAAAGAAATTACAACTTTTAAATTACATTTTCCCCATTTGTCGCCATGGGTGGCAGAGTGAACGTAGTACTGGCTTTCTGTGCCCATGGTTATTCTGATATATTTGAATGTACATAAATGGGCAGTGGCATTCTGTAAAGCATTTAAAGGAACACCTGCGGGACAAAATTCTGACACACCTTCAACGGTCACAGGCCTAAGTATAAGAAAATTCCCGTCGTTTAATAAGAACCAACAGAACCATTTATACTAGGTATAACTATTAACTGTTATCACAAAATAACTGTTAATTATTATCTGTAATAATGATGCAAAAAACTCTGAAATCCAAATAACAGTGTTTTGTTTCTCTCCTCGTCTCTGGTTTTCACTTTTGATATGCTTTCTTCCACATTTCCTCACCTTTACTCTCTTTACATTATGATTAAGATTATGGTTGTATTACGTAATAACATCCTTGTATGAAAAGTAATTTCTTTCTTTAGTTACTTTTTTTTTTAATATTTAATCAACGGTTCTATTGATTTATTAATTACTATTCATTTATGATTAATAGGACAGATCTTGTAATATAGCCATAATCTTTGAAGTGGGCATAAACATTGCAATTCATTTCCTCACATTGTCCAGATCTAAATCTTCGAAAGAAATCCAAAATGCAGTAAACTGGAAAGTAGTAATTTTCTTCAGATATTCAACATTATTATTAGCTATTATTATTTTAACATGTTGTATTATACAACATAATTATATTATAAGATTCTACATAAATTAAACAAGAATTATAGTCTGATATAGAAATTGATATACTTCATTAGCAGTAATAGTTTGAATTCCATTTGTATTGTCATCCTGCATTTATCAAATACACTTCAATTGTGTGCAGTTGAAAAGACAATGGAAAGACAATATAAATTACCACAGTCATAAAAAAATACCAACAACGTCTGTTATGTACCCTAAGGCCATTTTTACCGAAGGACCCATGTTCGCAAGTGCTTTATTTCCCGTTGTACTGCATGAAACTACCAGTATAACGAAATGGAGAGCATGGCGCAAGGAATTAATTTTATATTTTATTAGGGAATCAGCAGCCAAAAACGACACCTACGTCGATGGCGGCCTCCATGGTCACCAGATTTCAGTCCTCTACACTACCTATGTTTGGTCGCCTATAAGAATATTTTTATGAGACTCCAGAACCATCAGAGGCGGGCCTTGTCACCTGAATCCATGCCGTGGAAGAAATTATTAGCATACAACCATTCATTTTTTAACATGTACGAAAAATACCTGCTCCGCTGATGCAGCTCTGTGTGGAGTGGGAAGGACGACAATTTGAAATAGACCTACTTCTGAATTCATCCGAGTTCTGATGCTGCTCCTTTCGGTCTCGTGGAGTGATCTGTTGTTTCCTTTCTTTTTGAAATGAAACTGATCAGAGTAAAAACAAATGTAACAACTAAATATAGTAAATTCTATCTTGTTCTCCTTTTAAAATACCCTTTTGTTTTGACATAAAACGTACAATTGCTATTTTGTAATATTTTTTCTTACTAGTACTTTCACGCTCCACAACGAGGAAATATTAAATTTGCGGACATGGGTTTCCTCTTGAAAATAATCGGTCTGAAGTTGTGGGCCACATCGCTTGCGTTGTTAATATCTTTATAATTAACCCCTTAGAAAATTTACATTAGTTTTCAATCCTGATGTTTTGGCTATTGTAGCTATTTTTGTTCAACCTGAGTATCTCTGCAGTTTCAGGAACGCAGTAACTTGTACAGTACTTGTTAAAATGTTATGAAAGATTTTATTTTAAAAATTACAGTTGAGATGATTCAAACAATGCTTTATGCTAATTAAATCTGTTTTACATAAAATTTGATAACGGGGAATAGAATGGATTGAACAATATATTTTTTTTTTATGTGAAGCAGGAATCTAGGCGCTGCTTTTGGCAAATATTCTTAAAGGGGAAAGTGAATTGGACATGTTTGTTGCTCACTTGGCAATGAGGTCCATGTGTATATATTCCCCTGCTGCAGCATCAGTGCTCTGTGTTCTATTGCTTTCTGCAGGGCATCCTTCTGTGCCCCCAAACTTTGGCGCAGTCTAGAAGGTCCCGGTTAAGGCGCGCCTTTACAGATGCAACCAGTGAGACAGTAACCTACGTCAAAACGGTGGGAAATCCTGCTTTTTGTTTGAGTCAGTAGAAGCTTCCTACCTAATCCCGCACATGTTTTGTATTATTTTCTTTACGCGCAATTTGGTTTCAAACTACCTCACCTTAGCAGCAGCTTAATTTTCGTGAAATTAGTTCTGATACGGAAAATGTTTTAGAATTCATCATTATACCCTCATAAATTCATTTCGAAAACATTATAATTAAACATGTTTTATTCATATGCACTTAAGCAAAAATATATCAATCCAATGTAAGAGAGAGACTTCTATTTTTGTACAGAGTGGATATAGGTTAATAAAATACTTAATAAAGTCTTGGAAGTTACTAAACACTGCGGACACGAAAAGATTTATAAATAATTCGATAAATCATCTGCCCTCTACTAAGGATGACCTTGAAAATCCAGAATCAAAATGTTACATTTTAAAATATATATAAAAAAAAAACATATTTTTGTTTAGTCCGAACATTAAGGGAAAATTACTTATGTACAGACAAATGGAATTGTAAAATCTGTAATTAGTCGTTCATAAGATCATAATTCAAGAAACCTAGCAGTAAATTAGCTGTAAATGGAGGCAGAGTGCCCCTTGCTCCGAATAGAAGTCCTGACACTGTATATTGATAATGAGGTATATAATACTAGGTGCTTAAGTAATCAGTGCAGGGTAAGTAGATAGCTTTCATCCCTTTATCTATTTGCTTGGGCTGTAAAACATCTCAAAACGGATGAACGGATCCAGATGATTCATCTTTTGTATTTTTCGTGAATGGCCACAATGTCTGCCCCTTCTATTAGAATATTCCAATGAAATGCAATGCACTTCTTCATATAATTCCCATCCATGTATTCGTAGAATATCTGCTACATGACCTGGCTCTATGAAACCAATTGTTCTGCAGAAATTCAGTCTTAAAGTTTCCGTCTTGTTACAACCGGGTTGGCGACAATGGGTTGTGCTGTAAGCTCTGTCTGCTCAAGATCGCACTGCTGTCACATTACATTGTGGCATTAATATATTCAGAAGTAGATAGTTTCACCATTATGGAAACCTAGGATTTGGTGTTGGGACATACAGCATACATGATAAGCTATTTCCATTTTCCTTAATGGGGCAACTCACACCATGCCTGGAAACGTCTGTTTCCTTCGCACTGGTATAGAATATTAACGTAGACCTATAATTATTTTGCCGAATTCAGATCGAGCCAATTATCTCGTCTGTAACTTACTCTAAACATAATTAATAATATTATTCAGACACGTAAAAATGACACTATTTAACGTACTAGTTCACACGAGACAGACAACACCAATGTTTTAATAACTTTCAGCTCTTAAAGATTTTACATACAGTGACGCCTTTATTAAAACTCTACAAACAATAATTCTCTGGAGACGGTTGTGTAAGATCAAAAGGCTAAAAATTATCTCTCATAACTTACTGTGCATACGTTCTCCTCTATACAATCGTACATACATTCGTACTTTTCAGGTTTTATACAATCACTACATGCATTCATATAAATTTTATTCAAAAAAATATTGCCTAATCCAGTTCGCCAAGGATCAGTTTATAGGCTTATTTTCACGTGTGAATTTAGGTTTACCAGTACGGTACTTATTTCATAGTTCCAAGGGCGTTTCAACAGAGGGCTGGACTGTAGCTATCTGAGTCAGGTAATTCTATACGATTATGTTTGACAAATTGACTCAAAACTTGATACTTGACTGTTATGTAGAAGGACTTTAGATTAGACCGTTATTATTTTCAGTCTATTTCTAATATGACATCATCACAAGGAACGTTTTGTCATACACAATTTTCTTTAAAAGAAATAAACTGTGGAGTTTACTTTTTGCAGGTGCCAACGCTCTTTTCAAACTAACCAATATACCATATTCATTAGACATTGCTCCATTGATGAAATATTTAAAGATCTATCCCAAGCAGTACTCAGAGGCCCATAGCTTTTAATTTTCGTATCATTATCGTAAATACTCGGAATACAAATACGAATGGAACTTTCATTGTACTCGTAATTAAGACATTCTGTTTAGGATAAATGGACATAACTTTAAAATATTTGCAGCAAAATAATAAAAAGAAGTATGTTTTCTTTAAGAATCGAAAATTTGTTTAGCTTTATGTTAAAAATTACTTTTAAAATCTAGTTTTGGCTTTTGCAAAGAATATCAAGTATTTTTTAATATCAATTTTTACAGCTATGACACGACATTTCATAGTAATTATATTTAGCCGTAGGCGTATTTCATTTCACAAAACGGTATAATTATTTACACAAATTGTAATGCATAATATTTATATTCGATATTTCATGACTTAAGTCTATAAGAATTACAAAAACTAACTTTAGTTAACGTAATGAAATTATTTGTTGGTTCATATCCTCCCCCTTGGTACACACTTGACAGGGTATCTTGATATTTCTAGGGTTTATAAATTCAATGGAGTTAATACATACAACATAAGAATGACTGATGTTGGAATTTCATTTCTATTCGAGAGGTTAGTTACATAATAAATAGTTTAAACTGAGACGGTCTCCGCAATCTTTGTTGGAAAAATTTAGTTCTATTTTCAGGTGATATGGACTAGAATTTTTCCATTTACGCCTGAATTTCCCCAAGTCACATGTCGCTTCGCTATGAGTATCCAACACGTTTCAGCTTCACAAAAATTCAGAATTTACGTAAAGAGAATCTATGTAATTTTTCTGGAAGGCATTGACAGGCATTCTTGATTATTAGTATTATGTACTAACGAGATGATGGTCGTATTTTTTATAAATGCAAACTTTGAATCGTCTAATTTGTGTTATGTTTATAGCAGTGATATTGTGGATGCGTGAACACATTGTACAGACTGGCAGTATGTTGTATATATAGAAGTACAATCAGGGAACTTGTTAACACAGTTGTTATTATCAAAACATATGCACAACATCCCTCACCCTTTCACTTTATTGATTAGCAAGCATACCCATGCGCTGGAAACAGCCACTCTTCGTTTCACGTTAAGATGACAAATTATTTGTACCAAAAGGCTAAGCAACAAGGAAATTTCTTATAGGCAATGATATTTACAATTCATAACGTGAAAGCGGTATTGTTAACGTTAATTTTGCTCTCTGCAAAATTCGGGGTTGCCGGCATGCCAGCCAGTCATAGTTACAACTCTGCTAAAATTATGGTATTCTGAGCTACTTACTTCCCGTTTTAATGGGATTAGACATCTTTAAAACATTTGTCCCGTGGTCCTGTAATGGGACGAAATTTTTCTTTGTCTGTTAGTGATGTTCCCCTTGTTTAAATTTTGATGTTTCGTACTAATCCATGTGGAACGTTTTCAAATTGTGATTATCCAAAGCCAGAACGGTATCCAAAGTAGACTATTTTAAGTAGGGTGCTAATTTTGACAATCATTTTGTCAATACCGGGAAGCAATGCAGTTGTGGGAATAATTCTTCCATTAGATCTCGTGAACCGCATAAGAAAACTCTCAACCATGAAGAATGTAAACACATTTAATATATTGTACTCAAGAAAACATGTTAAGTTTGCTATCATCAGTTTCATAAATGATTATTTACTAGTAAGCCTTTACGAAACTTAAGATAATTCTCGAAGGTAAATTTCTTGTGATATATGTAGTGAGAAAACACCAAAAATAAATCAAACTTACGCTGGTTTCTGCGTTAAAATTATTAATTGTTATAATAATTCTGGGATCACATTATTCTGATAGTCTGTCAGTTTTGTTCTGTTTATAAGTTCGAAACTTTCACAAATTGTCTCGTTTTCTTTTTCCTTTTTGTACCTGGTAACCCGAGACTATGACAAAAAGATATAGTTTGCGACAATTTGTTTCCATTACACTATCACAAACATTTTCAAAATAATAATAATAATAATAATAATAATAATAATAATAATAATAGTAATAATAATAATAATAATAATAATAATAATAATAATAATAATAGCAACAACATAATACTTGGTACAGGAAGATTTGGCAAGTTTACCTTATTGTACGGTTGACATCCAATGAACCTGCTGCAATGTATTCAATATAATATACAACCTCAACCTACCCGAAAGTTCGTTTCATAGAATTGTAGAACACAAAACGGCTTATCTCCTTTTTTTATAACTAAAATTCGTACTTCACTGTCTCGTTTCAGCAAAATATTCCAGTTCCGTTTTTATATATCAATTTTAAAAAAATGAGTAAGTTCATTTTAATGGAAGTGGTCTATTAGGCATTAAAAATCCAGGCAATCTTTATTTCATACAGTCAGGGATATTCGCTTTTCTGCTCAAACTCTATGATGCAAAGCTAACTAAAATTTGTCTTGCTGTTACAACAATAGGCGAGAGCTAACTCAGTTCTTGTAAATTTTATGGTAATATGCTTTCCTCATGTATTCTTAAGCAAATTCATAACCATATTTTGCAATATGTTGTCTATTCGTTATCTGAACATGATGTGCAAGCATAGAACAACGACTTAGTTATTAATGGAATACAATCTGGTGTATATCTTAAAGATAGTTCTACTTTGGTCCGACAAACCCCCCCCCCCCCCCGCTATTCGAAGCGTCCGATTTCCTAGAGCAACGAACTTGTAGATAAATTATTTTTCATACCTAGTATACTTTCTATAACTCCCCTATAAACTGGACTAGAATACGGAGGTTGATGCTGATGTGAATTATTGTCTAAAACTTTGAGTGCTCATGTAAAACTTTTTCTGGAGTTAATTCCGGTAACTTGTTTGTTCCTATAGAGTTACATCATTGCCTGCAAGGAATTTTTGTCAAAAATGTTACGAGGTGAAGTGAATGTGTCTGTGAAAACAAGTAAAGGTAATTATGTTTGCTAGCAATCAATAAATCAAAATCCTTTAATGTGGACTATGTTCACAGATTCAGAATATTCCAAAATTCAAAATGTTAATAACTTAAACATTTGGACATGTGAAATCGGGTAGTGAGAGGCTGTAGGTGCAAAATTAGGCACTTGCTGGCCTAAGGCTTTAACCCAACTCAGAGATTCCAAATACAGTCATAATTTGTTATACAAGTCGCATTAAACAATCTAAGCAAAATGTATTATGTTTGCCACACAGTATAATCTTTCCTAGTTATCAAACGTGTCACGGCGAAAGGCCTGCCCTTCCTTATCATACCGTTCTTGATACTATGAAATAAGTACAACCTGTCCTTTACAGCTATACATAGTCATAGGGTCTCAGTCGTAGATTACTGCAAGTCACTGCAAGTCACTCGTTATCGTTATTACATTCGTACGACTCTGGCAAGAATTCTAGTCCGAAAAGTCACCTGGCATATTCTTCAAACATACTAGTCTGCAATGAGACAGAAATACATAAATTTCTCCAGTATCTGTAACCAGCGAAGTATCACTATTTCCACAAGAACCTAATGATAACTTACTACTCCATTACTTAACTGTCTTGGCTGCCCGGCTCTGTAATAAACATTATAAGGTGAATTGAGAATGCCTACCAAAACAAGTAAACAAAATAATGCATTTTAGCAACCAACAAATCAGAATCCTCTAATGTAACCCGTGTTCACACATTCGGAATTTATATTCATACTATAATCATGTCAAATTAATTGGTCCACAAATTTCGGTCTAGTGGCAAGTGTGCTAACCCCTCGACAAGTGAATATTACATTATTAAATTCTGCATTTTCTTCATCTAAAAATGGAACATTTTAAAAATAAAATACTTCCATATAGAGGCTAAATATATCGCCATTACTGATAAACAATTCTGCATTACATACTACATGTTGCAGAATAACATAACATTCCCCACGTCTGCCAACCACTTGTCACTAAAAGTATGAAACAATTGGTCTTATTACATGAAACAAAAGTCTCCGGAAGCGCACAATTGTTCTGCGTGCCACATGTTGTGTAACAGTCCGCAAGATGAAAAGAGATCCCTCTTGGCATGGTCGTATACAAAATTGACGTCATACCCCATTAACTTCGTGATAATATTAGTGTTCCAAATTACTTTATTGTATGTATAGATATAATTGTATGATATAAAGAGCAGATGATAAGATGATAACCATAGTCAATAGTACCGATTCCGTTAAACAAGGGAATTTATATTATACATGATTTTCTATTTTATGTATTCTCCACATTTTATTAAACGACACCACATTAGCATCAATGTAAACTATTATCGAACTTTGTTGCAGCTGTGTGAATGACATCACTGTTTTGAATTTTGAATAAATTCCTGTAGAATTCGCATTCATATTCATGCAATATGTGACAGAAAAATAGAATCCACGTTCCATTTTGTAAATGCTGTCATTAGAAACTGTCAAGAGTCAATTCAATTTCATTTTTTTATTCTTTCATGTGCACATTATTCCTTGCCAGGTGCGTGTTTGCTGTATGCGGCTGTGAAAAACAAATATTTAAGAAAACAATCTTACGAATGTCTTGGAATGAAGTCTGCAAATCCCATTTCATTGTTTTCACTTTGTCCATTTCTGACGGTGGTGATTGTAGCTATGAAGATTCATTATTTAAGAAACCTTTTCCCCGAGAGCACCGGAGTTAATCATTTCATTGATTTCGCTTTGTCGTCTCCTTGTAAAGGACATATACAAAATATAATAGTTCGTAAACTTTTAATTCATAAAGTTAAGAACCTTCTAGTTCTGCCTCATAGATGATCTGTGGACGTGTCATTGAAAAAATCAAAAACAGTAAGCACCAGAAGAATTCTTATCTCTTTGAAAGATAGATTTAGGCCTATAGGCCTACATAATACACCTCTAACTTCAGACTTTGCGTTCGTTGACTTTTCTGTGCCTTATCTATATCCTATATTAAACAAAATATTGTAGAAAAAAGTAGGGCCTATTACTAAATTATTTAACTCTGATTCTTCCCAGCCCTGCTATTACAGCCCTAGGGTGGTGAAGCAAATGGCTATATTCTGAATAGACAAACTATTATCTTGCTTACCTTAATATTTTTCTCTCACTCACATAACTTAACCAAACAATGCCTATTTCCGTAAAAATGCACAAAACATTAAATAACAGTTCTACAGCAATATTAGCAATATTATATTAATTGTTTACAATAAGTAAACATTTTCAATCGCACAGAAACATATAAGTTTTATACAAGAAATATACATACTTATTTTTAGCTAACACACATTCATAACAAATTTCATGATAGCCTACTCCAGGCTTCATAATATGCTTCTTGTGACATCATGAGGTACTGGTAGTCAAAACAATCAGACTGAAAATTCGGACGGAAAATTGATGGATTGAGGCTAGACTAAAATATACACTTCTTTACAAAGCACAACCCTTTTTCCCCGCATAATACCGACTAATCCTGAACTCTGAAGGATGAATTTTACCTGGAGGAGTGGTGATGATTAATCGATAGTCTAATTTGCACTGTTTTGTGATATATGGATTACAATAACAATTGTTAGGTTTTCTTTTGTAGACTAGACCTCAAAGAACTTAAAATCTTTGCGATAGGTTGTAAAATGAACAATTTTATTTCTCAATACGCCTGTAACAAAAAATAAAGATGTAGCCTTAGACATTAACCCATTTTAGGTGCTGTTTTCGTACTGTTTTTACTGTAGGGCTGGTTGCACATTGTAACAAATCGTCAGCTGGAATTCCTAGTGTCCATCATTGATTTTTCATTCCACTAAACAGAAATGCTGGTGGTAATCACGTGAAGGTTTAAAACGAATACTCACTGTAGAATGCATAACAAAGCACTTCGAGGGATATTCAATTGTTACCTCATGTCGTGAAACTGTTGAGAGGGAGCAGTAATTGTTACATCACATCGTAAAATTGGAATAAAACTGAACAACAATGATCATGCCATTAGTGCCACAACAACGCTTTCGTTTGTAGCAGTAACAATAACTTTTATCTTTTCCGCCGCTCTGTACAAAACGGAAGTCTGATTTTATTTTTGTTTTGCCCTAGCGGAAGTGACGTACATACAGTTCCCCTTTCAGCTATATCGTACCTCTGAAATCGTATTTTTTGTTATTTCGCGCACAATTGCACAAGTAAAATTCACACAATGCAAATTTCCCAGCAAGTATTACCATACAGGGTGAATTAAAACGTCTTCAGCGCATTTCAATGAAAACTGCAGAGGAATCAGAAATAAAGGTCCTCTCCCAGAAATTTGCTACATTAATAAGGTAAAGTTATTGAATTGCAAATACCTCGATTTTTATCTTCGTACTACCAAAAAGTATTGCTGGATTATTAGAAATTCCTTTTGATCCTTTTCAAAAGCTCTTTTACTACAAAAGCAGATTTTACTTGTTAAGGCGTGAAGAAGTTTTTAAGGTTACCCTGTATGATATAGGGCACAGATAGGCATAGTGGCACTGATAGAAAATTAATACGAATGTGTAGTATTTCACTCGATGTATTTTGCACCGTGACGTCAGCATGTGAACCGTTATGTTCTGTGTGAGTTTTTAATATGGCTGTCCGAGTATTATTCAGCAATAGAACTTGATCAGTATTTAATTTTTCTCACCACTGTGTTCTAACTTCGTCTTCAGTATAAATAGACATTAAAAAAATAATTCTAAGTAATTATACTGAACGTATTTAAACTGTAACTAGGCCTGTATTTCACGTATAGCAATATGTTTAGTTTGTGGTTTCTGAGAGATTAGTCTAAATATATAATTCCACTTTCCATAACTTCCCTGTAACAAGAATGCCCTATGCATATTATTTAGAATTCTCGAGTAGTGTTTGTTCTTATTACTACAGACATTGTTAATAATAATATTATTATATTACTAGGAATAATAATAAATAATATTGGCCTTATAACGGAATTAATACCCGACTAAAAGTACAATAATCAAACGTAATGCTATTAGCTTATTTCAAACATCATAAACCCGTTTCGTGCAATGCATCACATGTTACATTTCTGGATAAGAAGAAAATATTTTAATTAGCATACGTGTAGCTCTTAGCTACCTAAAAATCACCATGAACGAGACATTTCTTAAATATGCACTTCTTAAATTCGAAATTGAATAGATCTGGAGGCTAAATAAAGTTCACATTCTAAATTATAATTTTAACCGTAGGGAACATCTTCAGACATATAAAATAATATCGAAGCCATAGCATTGGATCCATATTTTGTTCAGATGATGCAGAAAGCTCTCATTCCCAACACTACGTGTTGTACGCAAATTTCTAAAGGAGTGAAGACGTTTCGCTTAGGCCAAACGCCAGGAAAATGAGTATAGAAACAACAATGAAAACATAATAAAGAGCGAGTGGTACATTTGTGAAAATAACCTAATTAAAGGATAAGTTTTGTAGGCTATATCGTGAATATTATTCAGGTATCTCTTTCACACCCCGGGATAAGTAGGATTTTCATACAGAAACAGTGAGTGCGATAAATTTCATCATAAATATTATAAAAAGGAACTGAGAAAAAAACTTACCTCATGTTACGTATGAGTATTGCTATAAACACTACTATCAATCACAGAAGCTTGCTATAGAAAATTCTCATTTCACAAACATTAATATTATTTTTGTCTCGTATATTAAAAAGCTCTAATATCAAATAAATTTTATAAATTCTAATACCAAGACAAATACAGCATTAAGAGTGCCAAAAATAAGATGTATTTTGTGTTGCTTTTTCAAGATTTGTAACTTCAATCAGATAGAGTAGGCCTATGAAAAATTTACAACATTAATCCCTTCCCGACGAGGCTTTTCTCCGCAAAGCAGATTCCGCACATATTTTTGCTAACGCATAATCAATGCAACATGGCGCCATACTTTAATTAAGAAATGAGAAATTGCTTTTTACCAGTGGAAACCGCAAACTAAAGCTTTTTGAAGTTCTGCCAGAAATTCTAGAGTAGTCAATGCTTTGCTTTTCATGAGTCTCATATATCAGGTTATGCGCATATTTTGTACAAAATTCAGCTTTGATGTTATAAAGCGTAGAATATACTTTTATTTTTATTTTTAAAACCTGAACTAAAAAATTCATTATTTTATTTATTACTTTAAATCATAGTGTGACAAAAAAAATAATAATCGTCTCATATCTCTGTGGCTGACCATGTTAATACTTGGTGTAATTATAGAAATAACATATTTGAAAAAGTTACAGCAAGTTTTCTGAAAAAAATTAACGTGAGCACACATAAATAAAGATCATTTTAAAAAGAAGACAGAATTGCAAATAAAATATTGTATTTCACAACTTCCTCGAATTTAAGGATAAATTTTAACCTACTTTGTCAGTATGTACTAAGCCAGTAGATTTCGCCATTGTTTTTTTTTTATTTTAAAGGAGACGGTTTTTCATTTACCTCTATAATAATTTTTGTCCTACTAGCACATGCACTGCGCCTGTCTGCATTTCCAGAAAGCGGTGGAATTATTTGTCTTTGTAACATTTGACGGTCAGTTATTTTTTTTTATGCTTAGTTAGCATTCTTATTCAGACACTCGACAGGTATCCGAGTGTTCGGAGTTCGAAGGTTAGATAAAAATCATAAAACATAGCCACTAATTCAGATTTCTTCTTCAATTAATGTAGGTTATCTATATGCAATATGCTTCATCAAAAATTGTGTGTTGTACTTTTACTCTCTCATTTAAGTTCATAATATTTTAAAATTAAATTCATCAAGAACTTTTCTTAGAAAAGTAAGAGAAATAAAACTAGGTGCGTTACTATAAAATATTGTCAGATAAGGACTTTTGAAGTTATTTGGTGACAATAATATTGAATGAGTTTGCTTTAACATTTATTCTAGATTAATTTAGTGAAATAGATAGTATCAGTATAGCTACAACAGGACCGTCAAATGTTTCTGCTTATCCTGTCTATGTCTAATCGAACTGTTGCAGCTTTTAATAAACCGACAGCTTCTGCTTGAGTAACTGTTAGAAGCTTCATCATTCATGGTGGTGGTATGGGTAGTAACAGAGAAGACATAATATATATTTTATTATAGAACATTATGAACATCAAATGTATACTCAAACGTTCAATCTTTTCTTCTCCTTGTTGCGTCCTTCTGCAATATTTAGTACTTCTCCTTTGTATTTATCATTGAAATTTGTGTTTATTATAAATTGTTTCATCCGCAAGAACCATTTCCATTTATCTCTTCTCTGTTTCGTAATGTTAAATGTGAAAGGGCAACACACAGGTAAGATATCCTTTACATCGATGAATTTCAAGGTAAGAAATCTTTATTATTATTATTTAAAAAAAATCGTCAAGAGAAGAGTCATTGTGCCAGTCCCACAACGAATAATGGAAATCAGTGTATGCTGTCAGATGGTGTTGGAACATATATAGGATACATTCAATATGTTCCCATTTTCAAGTGATTTAGTTGAAAAGTTTAGTTCGTTTAGTTCATTTAATTCAATGGATAAGGAAATGCCAAGACACAGTAGGCCAGCAATCAGAGGTGGAGTACTGCAGTCTGCTGCAGAAGGATATTATTAGTTCAGAACTTCGCGCGCGTGCTATAGGCCTGGGGATCCGATTGTTGAGTTATTTGTTCTTGCAAGATTACATTTTCAACGAAACTGGTTTTTTTCAATATTTATTTCATTATGTTTACATTTTAGTTTTGTTTTTAAAATCTTGTAGTACTGTTGTTTTCATAATAGAACTTTTAAATTTACGGGACTGAATAAAATTCTGTAGACAATAATCACATGTTAGACATAGAACTGGTTTTGAAAATATGCAACATTTAAGAAGTAATTATCATTAATATTTGAACAGACGAATCGCGAAATATCGTTAGGCCTAAATATATTCTCAAACGTGAAATATGATCACAATAGCTAACACCACCCTCCTCAACAAAGTCATTTTTCCCTTCCATCAGAGAAAGGCTCAGGCTAAAATTACCAATAACACCGAGTTTTACAACATTGGTTACAGGACATGGCAAAACAAAATCTTACCTATATAGATTCAAAATAGCAGATGATCCTACATGCTCTTGCAACACAGGACAACAAACTGTGCATCATTTAATATATGAATGTCCAGAAGTTCAACAACAGAGAAACCAACTAATAGAAGAAATAAGGAAGAATGATAACAACTGGCCTGTCACCATGAATCAGCTAGTATCCAGACATCTAAGAGCATTTCATACTTTCTGTAATTCATTGGGGCTGTGATAGGGGTATGTTCAGAGATAATTAACACATAAAGAAGAGCAGAATATAAGGAAAATGTAAATAAGACTTTCTGTAGAGATTTGATATTATTCTATGAAATTTTATTTTAATTTATCCAAAGTACCTTTTAAATTATAATTAACTGACAGAATGCGAATGTAAACATTTAGATTGGCATGTACACATCTAACATGGACAAGAACAAGAACAAGAGCAGCATTTAAGAAAAATGTAAATAATACTTTCTTTAGGGATTTATTATTATTATTCTATGTAATTTTACTTTAATTTACTCTAAGTATCTTTGTTTTAAACAATGTATATATTATCATTATTCAACTTGAAATTATGGCATGTAATGCATGTAATATTACTCCGTAATGGGGCATGCTGTAATAATAAATTAAAAAAAAAAAAAAAAAAAAAAAAAAAAAAAAAAAAAACTTCCTCTAATTTAAAGCGAAATTCAAATCTCTTGGCAGTTTTTTATGTTATGATGATTCCAATATTCCATTTTTAAAGTATTATTTATTTCATAGTATGCAGTGAATGAAGCAAACATGCTCAAATATTACATAAATAGCCAGTTTTAACAAATATGAATTCTTTGCAAGCCCCGGTGTGAAGTGGACACATAGTTGAAAATGTTAGTACTTTAGAAAAACTTTTTGGTAGAGTCTTCCTTTCGTATTTCAGTAACCTGCTGCATATACTCAACAATGAAAAGTAATTTCATCACAATTAACGTAATAAACGTCAAAATACTTATTTTATTGCGACTGTTTTTTAAACATGTGCAATACTGCAGTTTGGGGATGTGGATACTTATCGAAGACAATTAAACTTCATCACTTAAGTACCATTAGATGTAATATCATACATAAATTTAAAATTATTTTTTTCTGACTTGATGTAAATAATTCTCTAAACAATTTAACAAATATTTACTGCATTCCAACTAATCGTTTTATCTTACCACAAACATACCATGAAAAAATTTCTCAATTCACATTAAGTAACCTTAACTGAACACTGAACCTAGTAAGTGAAATTCCCCCTGCACAAAATAATTACTTAAATACTTATAATAACAGAAGTAATCCTGTATCTTTTCTTTTCGGTCCAGTTTTCCCAAAAGAAGTGGTTAGTTTGATTTCGT
The DNA here is from genome assembly GCA_964059195.1 of Ectobius pallidus. Lineage (NCBI taxonomy): Eukaryota > Metazoa > Arthropoda > Insecta > Blattodea > Ectobiidae > Ectobius > Ectobius pallidus. Next base: position 157,267,027 of record CAXKWD010000003.1, on the reverse strand, counting down.
CATAGCTAAGTTTTTTATTTTATTTATCCAAAATGGCATCAGTTCATTTCATGACTGACCACAGGGGTCCTGAATACGGGTAGTGTATCCTCAGTATTACAATATTAACAATATACAATATAAATAGCATAAGAATGCAATTAGGATTTACTGATTTAGGCGTCTTAACTCAGCTGGAGGAGTATTAATAATCTTCTATTTAAGTGGAAGTGCCTTTGTAGGATACAAAGTGAGTCTTTTATTATCCCCACAAGTATGGTACGCATAACCTTCGCATTATTCCAAAAAAATGTAAACAAGGTGGATAGGTTCCTATCTTTAAAGATATGATATGGTGATATGAATAATGTTTTAATTTTTTGATCGATTTCAGTATTATCTGCTTTATAAAATATTGGAAAACGTATCAAATCGCTAATGGCTAAATTTTTGCAAATGTCCATTAAATCCTACAATGGATGTTTTTTTTAAATATTGAAGAAACATTAGATGGTCAAAGATTTAGTTCAGGATTATTTTTAGACCTTAAAAAATATTTTATTCCGTTGATAATAATATATTGCTAAATAAAGTAGAAAGATTAGGTTTTAGAGGATTGCCACTAGCATAACTTCGGAAATATCTTTATGGTAAAACATAATATATTTTCCTTAAAATGGAATAGTAAGTAAGGAACTACCAGTTGTTTTTTATGTCCCGTAGGGATCTGTATTTGGGTCACCATTATTCCTAATTTATGCAAATTATATGAATGAATTAATAGTAAATGAAAAAATATTGCTATTTGCACCAGTATATTTTATGGCCGCGACTATCTTAATACATTAAAATATAATATGGGTGACGATATCAATAGTCTGGAATACTGGTTAAATCTTAATAAATTAATCGTTAATGCATTACTTATGTGGTTTCCCGCCCCTTATTTGGTTCATGAGTGAGTAGGCCTATTGATATGACTACGGAAAAGTATAAAACTATGAAAGAAACGATTCGTTGTTTGTTATAACTTAATAACACATTTTGAATTTCATACGCCAGGAAAATGTTGTATAGCCTAGATAATGGAAATTATTTAATGTTTATAATATTATATAAACTTTTTAACTCAATTCTTGGTTTTAGATAACAACTAACATAACATTATGCAGCATGGAGTTTTTCAAAATGTGTTTTTCATGACAGTAGTTCTCCTAACAACATCTTCTGACCGGAGCATCATTTAATCTTCTTCATCATTTCTTAGACCAGGGCGAGTAAAGCTTAGACTAATATCCTGTTCTTCCTAATAATATCATCTTTTTTCGTGGACGACCTAAACTCATATTCTTTGGTTTATTCTCTTTACTCATTTAACCAATCTCTTTACTTCCTTCTTTCTACATAATCGTTTAAATCTTTCTTCCTTTTAACCAGTCACCACAATCTTTTAATTCCACACAATACTTTTCAAAAGTTGGCGCCAATAGGAGTAGGTAGGCCTACTGTTACACCACTCAGTACTTGGCAGTTTGAGATAGTATTATAGTAGGCCTACTGTTATCCTTCGCCCAACGGTTCACGGTTCTGTAAGGCCCGGGCTTCAGTAAATTATTTTATGTGGGATTAATTTTGGATTTTTTGGTTAAAATATCAATATTTATAGTTCATTTGTGACTTCCTCAGGCTCATGTCCCGCATAAATGTACCCAGGAGGGGGAAGTAAAACTAAGGTAAATATTATGATTGTTATTATTATTATTATTATTATTTATTATTATTATTATTATTATTATTATTATTTCTTAGTAGGACCATCATAATAACTCATTCCCCACTCCAGGAGTCGCGTCCCACTGTTTTAAAATCCCTTACCTAGACCATTTCGTAGGAGGACGCATTTCCTACTTTTGCCGGTAACTTAAATTCACTTCAATTAGTAGTTGCAACTTCATTTCTTACATTGTTCGAGCATAGGCCATTCATTATGGTTGTCGCTAATATTGTGTCAATATAAATCAATAAATATGCAAATACAAACATCCTTCGCTGGCTGCCGTGTTTTAACTGGTGAGTAAATAAGCCATCTGGGTTTTTAGGTTAGTCAATAAAACGAGCATCTCTTATTCCGTTACGTAACAAAACGTGACATTGGCCGTGGGATGTAAGTGATTCGCGAATTGGCCAATAGAAAGCGCCACGTATCCTTCTCTCACGCATTTGCTCTAATTTTATTCTCTAAAGAGAATGTTCTTGTTACAGCCTTTCTCAATGTACAGCATAGGGGCATGCTTTATACTGCGATGAGGCAAGTAAATAATATAATTCAATAGAGACAAATATTAGTCGACTTAGACTTAAGTTTATTTATTGAGTTTATTAATTAACTGGTGGAATGAATGATGAAATTATGATTATCTTGAACTTAAGTATCTGAAGAAATAACCCCGTAAGACTTCAGTAAAATAAGTGAATCTGAGGTTCCAACCAAGTGTAGTTATGCATACTTAGCCAAATTCCCTACAATAAAATTGCCCAATGTATAAATGAAATAAATAGGTATGATAAAAACCTGTCCATAACTCATAGTTTGAGGCATTCCTCGACATTCGCAGTATGATAATAATAAATTGCACGGAGATCAGTACTTAATCACAAAGAAAAAACATTTATTGACACGTAAAATAGTTTATGTTAATTTGAATCGTAAAGATTGTTTAACAGAACTCTCTTCGTCTATGTAAAGTTAAAGGTAATAAATAAAGTGCACGTTATAGAGTTTATAGAGGATATCGCCAGATGTCGTTGTCGTTCTCTTCCCTTTCGTACAAATTAATAATTATCCATTTCATTCATTTTGACCACAACAAATATTATTATTCCTACTATTGCTATTTATCGTGTATCTATCAATCGATTACTTTTCAAAATAATATAAATAACTATTTTGGCAATAAAAATTTGGTCCATAATCTAGATGGTTTTTGACCAAGACAATCGTAAGCCAACACAATACATAGCTTCGCTCAAAACATTTCTTAGGCTATACCTTCATTTCACACTAATTCATTCAAAGTCTGCAATTCCGTATCATAGTGAAGGATTTTACCGGATTAGTTCGCTATTTGCCTATTTTATAACTGCAAGAGAGAGATATCAATTTATGTACGAATAGATCACGAATTAGTATTTTCAGCAAATTGAGAAGCTTTGTTCACTGATATGTAATTTGTTTCCAGAAAAATTGTTGCCAACCAAAAGAGCCTGAATTTCGCTACATACTACCAGATTTTTTATTAGGCATAGGCCTACTATTCTGAGCACAACCGAACTGAAATTATTTTCCTGTAGGGAGGTCTGGAACGGGGTGCACTCAGCCTCGTGATTCAAATTGAGGAGCTATTTGATAGAGGAGTAGCGGCTCCGGCCATCTACCTTTGGTAGATGACGCAGCGGTCGGGTGGTAGGCCTTGTCTCTTCAGGGATGTAGCGCCACGGAGTTTTTTTTTTTATATTCGACCATTATAAGAACTTAACAGGCTCACAAGAATAACAAATCTCGCTAGCGCTCGTTTTGTCAACTTCAAACTTGCCTGTTAAGTTCTTTATTATGGTCTCAGATCGTAAATAACTGTTAATATCAAATACGATGAGACCACCTGAAATAAATGTTGTTCCCTATACAGGCTGTGGAGGCCTTAAAGGGTCCAGGAGGTTGAAGCTCCCATGTTTTACAAATTCGGAACGTGCAGCCCTATGCACCGACCGCCTTTACCTCCAGGATTGTTCCTGGTGCTCATTTCTGTTAGAGGCTGAGTCGACCTCAGGGCCAAGGTGCCACCAAAACGATTTGGCCAATTGAAAACTCCCATTGACTTCATCGGGTTCGAACCTTCGACCATCCGGTTTGTACCGCAGTGCCTCAACCACCACGCACGGCCTACCCCAACCAGCCGATCAAGTAGATACAAATATCAAAAGACACAAAAAAATACCCCGATCTAAATAGGCCTATAGTAGGAAATTATCAATATAGTCAAGACCTAAGTTAAGGAAATAACTATAGACCTACTTAAAGCCTAAGACGACAACACCAAAATTTGGTTACCAAATGTCAGCATCTCAGACCTCGAACAGCTCCCCAGCCATCATCCAGACTTTAAATCAATACTCAGTAAGATGTTGGTTTAGATCTAAGACCATGAAGTGTTAAAGAATCAGTACCAGAAGTATTTACATTAACCCCGTGATAAGCTAGGAAAGTTAGGAGCTTATAATTACCCATTCCTAACATAGGATCGTAGACTTTGCCAACGGAAACGGGTGTACGAGTATTTAGATTACAATATCACTGCAAATTAACGTAGGAGAAGCAGGAAGTGCGCAGTACAAAAGTTCGCTCCAGACTGCAATTGATAAGCAAATTAGACAATTTTAAGCTCGACAGTGTTGTGATCAATTTATCGTGCGAGTAGATAGTGATCTAATAAATAACTTATGATAAAAGATAACGACAGATTTTCCTCGCTAAGAACAATTAAAACATAGCCTACACCAGTGGTCTTCAAACTCTAATTTTAACTACAATGCCAATATTGACAATTTAATGTCAAAGAAACAGTGTCAGGTCTCACATAAAATTCAACAAAGTTACTGTACTTTGTTGTTATTCATTAATATTGCAAGTGGAAGACAAAATAGTATAAAACACACATGTACAATGTAAAGGTAATCCCTACAGATATTGTAATATAATTGATATATTTGTGTTACGTAAGTATCATATTATTGATAATTATAATCAATAAATCAATGCGGCCCGCTAGTCTTTCGCCGAAAACAAAAAAAACTTTTTCGTTTAAAAAGGTTGAAGATCACTGGACTGTAAACTTTGTGTCGAGAAATCTCACATTTACCAATCAAAGCAAAAATTATAAAAGTGCTCCATAGTCCAACGGAATAATCCCAGTTAATTATTTTGACATAGAACAGCCCTTTCACCAATCAGATACGCAGGGTTCGAATCAAACATTTTGACGAGGGAGGAAATAAAATGTGGGTCCAATATAACTTACGAATGTAATTATATTTATGCCCATATAAAAATACATAAGGGGATATCTGACAGCTTGTACTAAGCATACATAACCCCTTCGGAACTGTTTGCTAAAAGGCCGTGGTCGATTTGTTTTCCTTTTCTGGAATCTCACTTCGTCTATACATCTTACCACACTTAATATGACAATTTCCACTACCGGTATAATTATATTTTACTGGCATTTGTCCCTGCCAGTATTGGAACATTTACTTGTTCGGTAGATATTTCAGCCGATCCCTCGGGAGTTAGAGCTGCGGCCGCCGCGAAGCAGAAACCCGCACCATTGGCCAATTCTTACGTGGAACTCACTGTATAATAATCACAAACACACACTAATAAACACATTCTAATACTTCCACATTTCCTCTAATTTTCATTCCTTCAGATACATTTTCACCATCCTTCTTCCTCTGGACTCCATTACAACCCTCTCTAATTGCAAACTCATTTAAGACTAATTAATGTTAAAATTTTGTTGACAAGAAGTTTTTTTTTTTTAATTGTTGTCACAGTGAGATGGCGGCAATACGTTTACAACACACGAGGGGAAAAGCAAAACTTCTCTTAGAATCAGAGAAACGTAACACCTGTTCTGGTTCAGAAATTATCACTATTTGCTGCAGTCTCAAAACGGGTCAGCTTTTCCGTCTGTTTGATTCTTGTTATTTTCATAAAATGTATATACGCTAGCAGCTAAAATGGAAACCAGTTTAGACAGAGTTACGCTTCTTTCATTATAAGATAGAACTCAATTCCTTGTTTCTGATCGTAATATAAACTCAAAAAGACAAAAATGTAGTTACGTCTCTCTGATCCTAAATGGGCGAGTCTGTATGCACATTTATTCAGTGGTAATGACCCTGGCTCCAAAATAAAAATCTATCCGCATTTGTAGAGAATTAATTGCTAATTAGAACAGATGATAGATTTATATTGTTCTTGTACGTGGCTCGCTAACACGCCGGTGGGGACCGTGAATTTTTGGCTTTCCTATGACCATGGCATAGTAATGAATTAAGGATTGTTGAATTCAATATTTTAGTTTTGTGGCTGTGGACGATCCCGACCTGCCGTTAATCTATTCATCTCTGATTTGACTTTCGCCGTGAAGTGGAGGCAAAGTGCCGTTTCTACTGCAAAATAATATTAAAAATACAAATACTATTTAATGTACTATCGAATAGCATGGGCATTATTGGAAACAATCTGAAGTACGAAGTACTGTAGAAAATTTAAATAAGGGAGCCGTAGAAGAAAAAACTGCAGGCAAAGAGATTATCGTTGGCATTACGGTACCTTCCGAATTTATAAATACAGTAAAAACAGCATTCTCATTACTTATTTCACCACCCTTATTCTATGAAGTTCATTTTGACAAAGCAAATTCATTTTTCGGATGGAACATTTATTCCGTCTAGAAGAAAGAATAATATCTTTATAGGTTGTGCTGCTTCTTTGATTCCAAGAAGGACGAATCGATAACGTTTTATCTTGCAGGTGTGCGGAATCAATAAAACTCTATTATTACTTTAAACTGTCTATGTATAGCTTCTTCATGGTCACCAGTCAATATATATTAAAAGTAGTTATGTATTCTGTATGACCCCTGCGGTGGCTTACTGAATGCAACCCGCAATACAGGGGCAGCCACCGTGTATTGCAGGGGCAATACAAGGTGGCGGCGTAGGGGAAGGTGGCGCGTAGGGGAAGGTGGCTTAGTGGAGGGGAAGGTGGGGTCCTCAACTACCGGGTTACCCACAAAGTGGGGCCTCCAAGCAAATAGCGCCAACTTAATCATTTATTTTTTTAATTTTATCATTTTCGATTCAGTCTCCCCACCCACTGCCCTTTGGTCACCTGGGTGTTTGATCATAGCTCTGGGTGCTTGCGCCACCTGTGTAGAATAACGGCCTAAGTGTTTTGTGGAAACTATGGGAGTATTGGTAATTATTTGTGATGATATAATATTTGCATGTCTTAGTGTGGATGTAGACAGGACCGCAGCTTTGCGTCTCATCACAGCATACAGAAATAAACACACCGTGAGGTCATGCACCAGATGTGTTATTGCGGAACACATGTTGCATGTTGCTACGCTAGTTATCTTCTTATTTAATTACCATTCATTCGTTTCTGAAATAAATATTATTTCTAACATCAACAATTATAATTTTACTCTTTTAATTATTTAACTTAAATAAAACTATTAATCGGATTGATCAGGATCTTATACTCTCGTAAGAAAACACTCGTAAATTAATTTACATATTTATTCTAAAAGTCAATAAGTGAATATGTTTCCTTGAACTCGCATTTTACGGAGTTCTTCACAACCATCCTCATCTTCATGGCTTCCGACGTCTTGCGACGTCATGGAAAGTAAAGAGACTGAGGCCTGTTTCGGTCGGGTTTATATAACCATCCTTGCCACACCCAAACCTCGGGTTTAACAAAATAACATAAGAAAGTACTATATGCCTTTCATGTATGCGAATCGTCTATTATTTGCATAAATATTACTGAATTGACTTAATTCAATAAAAGCTTAAATCTTGCGTTAAGCAACGGAAAATAATGACATAATTATGACCTCATCAACAACCAATAGAAACTAGTCTAATTTATCCTTACTCAGTAATCTGTGAATAATGTGTGACCCATGCATTGCCGTATCCTAAATTATAACATTGCTATTATAATCTGGGAGAAACAATGACAATGATTTTCGGTATAACCGTGGTATACTCAGGTATACACCAGGGCTCAACACATGTATCGCTGTTGCCACACATGTGATATAATATTCAGCCCAAGTCGGCTCGTTATCCACACCTCAGGTTCGAATCCTGCATCTGTTATGTATTTTAAATAATAATATTTTCCCCCACTTCATGTCTGGCCGTCAACGTCTCAAGCAATGGAAGGATAAACCTCGCTACTTAGGCGTCGGTGGAGAATACGATCGATACAGATGAAATGTTTGAAAGCTTAAATACGTGTCCATTTTTTTGTTATCAGGCCTAGATGATGAAGCTGTGAGATACGCGATGGCCTGTGGTATCGTTCTGCATGTGTTGATGGCATACCCCCCACCTGTTAAGTCAAAACATTATTCGCAAGCGTAAATGATGCAGCTGGTGGTTATTTGTGCGAATCTTAGCGTGTGGTAAACTGATTCCATATATAATGCAGATTTATCCAAGGCACGAGCTTATTTCTTTGCTAGTTCAACAATGGAGAACATAAGAGTAATCGACATGTTAGGCTTCGAGGTGCGGCTCCACCAGCACCCTGAAATGTATGAAATCAGATCCACTGCTGACCAACGCCGGGAGGGGTTTGTACGTGTACACGCATGCGGCAAAGGGGACAAGGATCACCTGGACGACGAGGAGTCACACCCCGCCAAACATCACCTCGAAACGTGCAACGGGGACCAGCACGTAACCATTTGTACACACCCCAGCCCTCTGCCGCCCTCCATCGAGGCCTGGGGGCGGACCTGCACGAGGGAATGCGGAGTTTTCTTGGAACAATTTCGAAAGGTATGTACTTCATTTTTTATTATAGTCAGTGAATTATAACATTCGTGTATAGTCATAAATGTTCAATCACCATTTTAAGCGATTTCATCCCATGTGAATTATAACCAGGGCCCGGATTCTAATGACATGTCATCTTTTTATTGATGCTGCATCAACTTGTAGAAAAATAATGGCCTCTAGATTATAGAAATGCATTTTTATTTGGTCGTTTTTTGCCATTTTATGCCATTTTTAGGGCATTTATTTCAATTTTAGGTCATTTTCGTGTCATTTGCCTCCTTATTTAGTCATTTTCATGCATTTACATTGTGTGTATTAACTTTTTTTTTTTTCGTCGCTAGTGGTGGTGTCTTTGAAGTGTTGTCTGTTTAATGCAAGAAGGAAAAGTGTTGTCATGTCTCAGTCGGAAGTGAGAATCAAAGAAACGTCAAAATTTTGTATTATATTACTATTGTTATTAGATTGACTTGACACCAGAGTCTGCCACCTGCTTGGATCTGAGAGTGCAAACTACTGTTTGCCCTCAATAAAAAAAAAAAACAATATAATCCGGCAGACCTCAATAGATAGTGCCGAATTTTGCCTCAGTGCCAGTATAAATTTCCGTGAGAGAAGAACATTCACAACATTACAGTTTTTACAATTATGCACAAACTAGTCTATAGCTTTGAGTGTATAATAATTTTTATAAATAAAATATCAGTTTTAGGTAATTTTTTATAATTATTAAGTCATTTTACGGTCATTTTACAGGTCATTTTTTCAATCAATTTTAGGTCATCAGAATCCAGGCCCTGATTATAACATTCGTATAGTCATACAGTTAAATTTCATTCGACTTCAATCCACGTTATTACACCATTCTTATACGTTTTTGTTTTTTTCATATGTTTCAGAACAGAGAGGATCTGTTTCGAGCGGCGAGGGTTCAGCGGTGGATACGTGAAATAGATGAGGCTACAACTATAGAGCATTATTAATTTTTTTTTTTTTTTTTCCTTAAAGTTTTGCAATTTTTTAAATAAATCTTTATATAAATGAATACTTGTGTAAAAATTATTTAAAAATCGAGCTCTTCCATTTTTTATGAATGAAAAAGGTCGGTTATATCCTCATCCAAAAACCCATACTCCCATAAATCCAACAATACGTCATAGTCCAAAAGCATGTTCTTTCTATTTTTTACAGGAGGCTGTGAGGAATCTTCCACGCTGAATAAGTCATACTCCATTTAAAATAATAATTTGGTGTTTAACATAAAGGTGGGGTGGTTGTGGGATGGGGGGTATTCCATTCATATCTGCTTGCAGCTGTTGTGATCACGCAGCCATTGCACTACGTCTCATAGCACTAGAGATGTACTTGGCACGAGTATACTTTTTTTTATCATTGTGCAGTCAACATTCTGTCTGTCATTAAACAACATCTGCATCTCATGAACTTTCATTCTAAATGATAGTTTCATTCAATTTCATAAAGGTTGTGATTTAACGATCAATGAGACAATGGTTGTATAGGGTTCAGACTTTTTAGGTAAATACATATTTGCTTCAGGACTTTGTCAAAGTTCCGGTTGGGACCTTCGGTTTCAAAATACTGAGTTGTATATCACATAAAGAAATATATTTTCGATATTTTTTTTAATAAATATTTTAGCTAGCTACCACATATCTTGTTTAGAAATATATATTTACTGTTTTTGTAAAATTGCGGCATATTTTCATTGTGTTGTTATGTTAAGTCAGGGTTGATTAGGTCTTAACATCTTGCAATGTTTCAAATCATCACAGCTTTAAGATGCGCAAATAAAACAACGTTTGACCATATAATCCTCTTCGCGATTAGGTTGAAAATTTCTTTATGCCTTGACATTATAAACAAATGGATAGACCAACGTAGCGAAACTGTTAAACAGTAAATTGAGATAGAGGTCATTCAAGCGATCGCGATAGTTATTATGTCCAAAAAATAACCAAAGCCTACTGTAATTGATTTTGACATTGTGAAAACTTATGTTACGAAAAATTCACGTTTCTATACTCACAACTCGCGAACGAAAGCTAAAATTAAAAATCCAGCTTCGATGTGCATTCAGCCCATCTATGTTTAAAATTTCAGATCTCTGCGTTCAGTAGATTTCGCTGGGCATCGTGGACAGACAGACAAACACATCCTTATATTATTTTAAGATAGCATGTACCCGAGATAATTATTTCAAAAGCATAATAGTTAACACCTAAATCACGTGGACTACATGCCATGATTAGATAGGTAAAAGAGACCTCAGAATACCCCTGTATAGTGAGTTAAATTGAACAGCGTTTGACCATAATAATCCTCCTCGGTGAAGGTTGAAAATTTCTTTATTGCTTGACAATATAAACGAGAGATCCACACAAAAAAAGATATGCCTAATGCCTATTGCCGTGAATATCCACATGCTACGTATGATTATATCATAGCAGTAGGGTTTTTCAAAGCTTATACGAGAATTAAGATGAAATTTGCCTTACATATGTGACTGTGTTATTTTTTATAAATCATGCACCAGACTACATGCACAGCGGTATGACGTAACTGTAACAGTTGTCACTGAAACAGTTGTCTGGATTCATAGGGCAGGCTTTTAAATATAACTGCCCCCCACACCATCTTCTTCACCGACTGGCTGTCCACAGTATTTCCATACAGCCCCCACGTCATCATCATCATTTTTTTCCTGTCATTATGTAATTTCTTTGTGTAAGTTGAAAGATATTCTCTGTCTGCAAGGTAATTTGCGTTGTGCAGAAAGAATAATAATTTCTATTTACCATATCTTTTCTCTCTTTACCTTAGTTTTTACCTCTCACTCTTAGGACCTTTACAGGGGCCGCGAGAGAAGGATTATCAGTATAATGCCGGGGGGCCACCTCCGATGCACTCACTCTGAACAAGGTGAGGATAATAATGACAGCCTGGGCCTACATTTGTCTCACAGGCGAGGAAAAATCCTTTGTCCCCCGACCGGAGAGGTGCGAACGCATCCCTAGGTTCGGCTATTTTACTGTATTTTTTTGGCAAAATTAAAACAACGGATATTTTTTTTAAGACATCTTCACATTAAACTACGGGGTGTGGAGGAGAATGTAAATAATTCCAATGTGGTTGGATTTTTATAGAAGTACATCAAAATCGACTTTAAATTTTCTTACAAATATGCAAGATTAACATCCTGCAATGTTGAACGAACATTTTTCTCTGTTCCGTGAAAATCGTCGCAGCTTTAAGATGCACAACTTAAGATCTGCTGCAACAGTTCTACGCTAGCAGATAGATGAGTACTTCTGTAAATTTTCATATTTTCGCCTCTTTAACCACATAAAAAAATTAATATTTTCGGTTTTATAAGCACCTAAAGGTCCGAGCCCTATCTATGCATGCATTACAACAGACTAGCATGTGCCCGCGGCTTCGCCAGCGATATTATTTCAAATTATAATTATTAATTCCTAAATCACACGAATTACATACCACGATCAGATAGGTAAAAGCAACCTCAGATTCGAGTTTCTTGACCAAGAAAACCCCTGTATAGTGAGATTCGTCTAAATCGAACGGTGTTTAACCATATTTAGGCCTACCCTCTTCCGTGAAGGTTGAAAATTTCTTTGTGCCTTGACATTATAAACAAATGAATCGACCAGCGTGGGCTTACAACATTCTAGCGATCGCGATGCTTTTATGTCCAAAAATAGACAAAGCCAACTGTAATTGAAATGTATTACTGAAAACTTATGTTTTGAAAACGCTAAAATCACAACTCGCGAACGAAAGCTAAAATTAAAAATCCAGCTTCGATGTGCATTCAGCCCATCTATGTTTAAAATTTCAGATCTCTGCGTTCAGTAGATTTCGCTGAGCATCGTGGACAGACAGACAAACACATCCTTTTATTAATATAGATTGCCATTTGTGAGCGAGATGGAGAGAGAATCACATACACATGTAGACGTTCTTCTTTATACAAATTCATATCGTTTCACTTATACTTTGAGACCATGTGATGATAAGTCACAAGGCTATTATCGAATATATAAGTATGAATAGCCACACCCTGCTTGTGATTTATCATCGCAGTAGGGTTTTTCAAAGCTTATACGAGAATTAAGATGGAATTCACCATACATACGCCCCCCTTCTGTTATGTGTCTGCGTTATTTTTTATAAATCTCACAGACCGATGGAACTGCATGCTATGCAACATCCTTTCTTAGCGGGTACATCATCTGCATCACTGTAACAGCTGTCACTCCACACATCTGGATTCATATAACTCACCCCACCCGCAAGCATACAATTCAACGCGAGACATTGCAATCTTCATCTTACACGAAGTTTCTTTACAGCGCTGAACCACATACATTTAAGGGGACCCAGAAGGTTGAATATGGGTCAAAATATACTTTTTTTCTGTTTCTAGGCTTCGTGAAGGATGCATTCCCGGTGTTATATCGATTATATATATATATATATCGTGACCACTGCAAAAATATTCCACAATATTTCACAATCACCTTTGAAAAAACTAATTTTTGTTCAGAGCGCCTACATACATTTCTGGTTCTGGTCTAATTGTGGTAACATTCTTCCGCTTTTTAAACACCCTAGCATTGTAAAATATTGATTAAATATTTTAACATTACTCGAAATATCCACAAAATAATTCCATCTATAACAAAAATCACTCAGTAAACACACTGGGTAGCCATGGTAGAACTGATAGGCCTATATCTTTCTTTAAAGCTCCATATCTCAATACCTTTTTTTTTTCCGCGAAACTATTGAACATAGAAAACTGAAATTTTCAGGCAGCCATATAGTGGTGAAGATAGTAAGTGATTAGTATGACTTTTTATAATGAAAAATAGACTACTGTAAAAAATAATAATTATTCTTACAATAAAGCATAGATATGAAAACCCTAATGTTCTGTAAGAATTTCAACCAACTACAGTTAATGTATTCTGAGAAAAATTCCTAACTTTTTAACATTGTCCGTGTTAGAGTTGATTACACAAAGCCGCAAACCCGCTGAAGTTATAGGATTACAGCGTTCACGGTTAACTTTGGATGCAATCTGACGATGCATGGGATGTGTACTAAAGCTGTGGCATTTGGCATTATGGCATAAACCATAAAATAGTGAAAATATTGGTCAATAAATGTACAATTATTATTGAATTGGTTAATATATAAAACACACTACAGTACTTAGCGAAAAAAAATCTTTCTGAACTGATACGCCCATCAAATTGCCCCTAGAAAGAAGAAAATCTGAGGTGTTTACCTGAATAACAAATGAACGGAGATTCTGTTGTCTATTTTCTGAATGCTCCTCTTTACCCCCCACTCAAACATGACCTAAAATGCTGAAAAATGACCTAAAAATGTTGAAAATGGTGAAATATGCAAAAAAAATTGCTCTTATTTAATGATATCCATTGGAGCTATCTTTTAACCTTCATCAAATGCCATGCAAATTCATCACACTCCACTTTGTTTGTATCATTTCATCATGTATAAATTGTTCATCCGTTGGAAAACGATAGCTATATACTTCATCGAGTGCAATATAATTTCACAGAAACATGAGGTGTACAAAACCACCTCTGAATTGATTGTGGTAATATAACAAGATGCAAACCTAAAAAAAATCAACTAACCCTTTAGATCCAAGATCATGACTGCCATATCAAGACCACTCCAAGACTGTGCTCCTTTACGCATCGCAGAAGTTCTTGATGTCTTGCGAGGCCTAGACCTACCAGCTGTCAGTGAGTTGTGAGGTGTAAGATGTGATTAAAAATTATATAATTTTTTGTTAGTTCTAGCACGATACGGTAAATACATAAGACCTAGACCCATTCGAAACTGTTAATCAGTAGTGACCAACCCCAGATCGATATTATCCAGTCCAGATCGATCTTGACCAGCTACAGACTCATATTAACCGGTTCAGATTAATTTTACCTATAAATAAGTGAGCCCAGACAAGTTTTACACCAGTCCAGAATAGACCGGCGTAGCGAAACTGTTAAACAGTAGTGACCAGTCCAGATCGATCTTGACCGGTCAAGATCGATCTTGACTGGTCAAGATCGATATTGACCAGCTACAGACTCATATTAACCGGTCCAGATTAATTTTACCTATAAATAAGTGAGCCCAGACATGTTTTACACCAGTCCAGAATAGACCGGCGTAGAGTAAAGTCATCATACCTGGGTATCATTCTACGTTTCACGATATCATGGATGAGAGTTGTAAAAAGGCGAGAGAGAGTTTCGTGGGGGAGCTTTTAAGAACTGAGAGTGAAAAATCTACTCGTTTTAAGGTTCTAACAAAGGAAAATTACTTATCACTCATGCTGGAGGTAGATACTGCTAAAGAATCACAAAAGAAGACGGCTACACAAAAAAGAAGATTGAAAAGATTTGATGTGGTAGAAATAGGAGGAATTAGGAAACTTGTTGCAAAAAACGATAGAAAATATTACCTTTCGGTTGATGACATATACGATGTTATTGATACCGCTCATGCGGCAATAGGACATGGTGGTCGCGATAAAATGTATAATGAACTATCCAGAAAATTTGCAAACGTTACAAAGGCTATGATTTCTCTTTATTTATCCAAGTGCCCAATTTGTCAAGACAGACAGAAATTCATCTCCAATCGATATCTTCTCTCGGATACGAACACTCATCAGCAGGCTGACCCCATCAATACGTGTCATGTTAATAAAAAATTATTTCTGGAAGAAGAAGAGGAGGAACAATATTCAAACTCATTTTCGGAAGAGGAGGACTCCTCCGATGAGGTTTTGTCACACCGTGGAGGCATGTGGAAGGACTTACATGCGAATCACAAAATAGACTTCGACCCCAACCAGCTCGTTGACAGACTAAAGCTTCTCATGTCCTCGTCTGCTACCACACTACATCACCACAAGGAAATACAGGATATCATAATGGAATTGAGGGATAGAAATTATATAGAATGAACAGAGTCTTAACAGTGGAGTGGTGGAGCAGGAGGAGGAAGGAACACTTGTATTTTTTTACTTCATTAAAGACTCAAGTATAGTCATGTGTTTTTATTTCCATTCCTTTACCTTACAACATACAGCATAATTCATTTTTTTCCATTCCTTTGCCTTACAACACATAGCATAATACACACAAGACACACAGCATTAAACACAAGACACATAGCATATTTCATTTTTATTTACACACACAAGACATATAGCATAATACATTTTTATTTACATACAAGACTCTGACACTATATACATTTTTACACTTTACATCTTTTAGCTGGGGGTCCCTCATCAACATCAGCATCCCTGATTTTGTAATGCCCGTGAGCAAGAGTATCCACGCCATTAGGTAATATGTAACGCTTGTCATCGTTGCTAGATAAAGTGACTTTGTTCATAGCAATCGAGAACACGTTATGTTTAAACGATCTGATGGATCTATTTACCGAGAATGTTGATTGTCCGCTCTGAAGACAGCCAACATAATCTTCAAAGTTGACATCTTTGTCAATAACATTTTTCCTAATGCCTTTCAATTTCTTTATGTCCATATCGTTAAACCTTATGGCGTACATTTTTGCTCTAAGGCCTACAAACTCAGTTATAGTATGACCAGCACCTTCATCCTTGAATTTACCCACCACCGCCTTGTTTTGGGGGGAATACAAGGGATGTTCGGGTGGGTAGACGCTAGTATCCAGCTCATCTCGGAAATGCATCATGTCACGGAAGAGGTCATCCGTCTCGATCTTGTATATGAAGCTATCAGTATCCATATATGTGAGCTTAATTTTGTTTTCGAAATACTTTCGCATGGTATCATAGTGAAAGTCGTACATCCTTGTTTTCGAAATTTCCAAAATGGACATGCCGACATAGATTGCTTTGTCAAACACCAAGCTAGTTTTAGAAAGGTGGACACCGACCAAATTCTCGCTGAATATGGTTCTATCTAAAAAGTTTGGCTTAGCCACAAGCTTTCTCATTAAATTTTGATCTGAAACAAGCCTGAAATTTATCCTTTTCCGTACATTTTCCATTGTCTTGCCAAAAACGGCGTTGTTCATCAGTTTAAAAAAGTCTTTTTCAAAGTTGTTGGCTGCAGCCCTACGCTTGACCGTATTAAAGTCAATGTAAGGTTTCAACCAGCAGCTTTGGTGAAATTCAATAATTCTATGGATCTTGGATAACCTCAATCCGTGTTGTAATGCTTGTATAAGCACAGAATAGTGAATGACATAATTTTGTTTAGTTTCAAGAGTTGTCAAAAGCTTTTTGTTTTTACTACCCGGAGGACATTTCATTTCTGGACAAAAGGGTAGATCAGTATGAGCGTCGTGGAGGTGATCTGGATACTCAATGTCTACCTCAAGGACATATCCCAATTTACAATTGCTCGGTACGGACATGACGTCAAAGGACGCTATCTCATCTTTCTCGAGCCAACGAAAATTACCAGTAGGTAACGCTTGAGACATGGCGTAACCATAAAGGTTATTGGCGTCGACGTAGTAAAGGTGAGAGCTCGACCTTGATGCATCGTAGTCGGCGGAACAAGGGATATTTGCCGCAGCGTGTCTCGTTACACACTGACAAATTCCACCTCTTATCCCGCGTTCAAACAACTGAATCATGTCCATATCGGTCAACAGCTGTAATTTTACCTCTGTGAACTTTAGCATGGATGCATAAGCGAATCCGGGAGCAGTCGAATAGTAGAGACAATCTAACCCATATGTATCATGGCACATTTGCCTAAAATTCTCAAAAACGTCTGTTAAGATCAAGACATCAGATTTCAAATATAAGTCTGAATATTCCCCTAAAGACTTGACCGAAAACGAATTCCAGACATTAACAGCATGAGAGTAGTCTCGATCTGAGACACCCGCATTGCTGAGTTTGTTGTAAAACGCCTCTTTAGGCGGTAATTTTGTCTCATCAAGAACTTCGTAGGACGACACATAGTCGTAGGGGAAGACCCCCTTTCGACATACCAAATCGGTTTTGTCACCAAACGAATTTCTGGTTTCTATAAATTTCTGCTTGGGTAGATTGTCCGCTAGCTTCTCCAAGCTACTGGCCATGAATCGGAAAGAATCTATAAACCGCAACTCCATACCTCCCCGCTTCAAAAAAGGGGAGGGAATAAATTTAGAAAACGATACATACTTCTCTTGAGAGTTGCAAATGACGTTAATTCTATTCTTGTCAAAGCCTAACTCTTTCACAATGAAATGAGCATCGTAATTTGAGAGGTTATGCAACACGACAGGGACGAATGTCTGGTTTCTGTAATTCAGATTACAATTCCTGTGAGCGGCCCCTCTGAATCGCCCGCTGACATGACAGTGGTCCCTGACTTTATAGTTCACTTCGGTGAAATTACCATGCTTACAGATATGGCAGATGGTGCTGGTCATATACTGGTTGTTCTGTTCTGCCGTGAGAGGGATCATGGGTTTTATTTCACAGTTTAAAATGGCATCTATGGACTTTATGTCTTTTACAAGAGAACTCATAAAATGGGCTCCTGCTTCGGGTCCTCTGTATAGCCGCAGATTCGAATGTTCACCTTCCAAGTCCTTAATAAAGTAGGCGTAACTGAAAGGTGTATGTTTTTGATAATTTTGAGTCCAGGATTTTGCAGGCTCATTTTGACATCCGGCAATAGGCTCCAATAAGCACTCAAAATCCGCATAGATCACAAACCTAATCTTCTGCGAATACTCATGCTTAGTGAAACTTACTTCCAAACGTTTAGGAAATTCACACCTGACGGGTGAGAACGAATTACATACAGCCAAATGAGCCTCAAGTCTCTGGTCGGCTGACTCACCTTTATACGACTGGAAGTGCGTAAAGCACCGTTTGCATACTTTGACTTGAC
The DNA here is from genome assembly GCA_964059195.1 of Ectobius pallidus. Taxonomy (NCBI): domain Eukaryota; kingdom Metazoa; phylum Arthropoda; class Insecta; order Blattodea; family Ectobiidae; genus Ectobius; species Ectobius pallidus. The sequence continues at coordinate 157,248,431 of CAXKWD010000003.1, read as the reverse complement.
GCTTGTCCGATGTGACAAAAGGCCTAATGAATGCGTTGAAATCAGAAATTAAGACATAATGTGAATTTACTTCATCGCAGACATAGAGCAAGTCTCTATGGTCGTCCAACTCCTTATCAACAATTTTGATTGGTACAACTTCATCCCGCTCGTCTAAACCAAACACATTGATCGATATGTTATTCATTTTTGAAAACTTGTCGATGTCGTGTAATGCTACCGGGAATTTTACACAGCTCCAGTCGTATCTGTCAGATAATTCTTGGTTCCCGAGATAGCTAGCCCATAAGTCATTACCTACCTCTATAAATTTTGCCAAGATGCAGTACTTGAAACAATAATCGTCATGATTGTCAATGTTCACTAGAGATTTTAAATGCCTAAAACGTTCGGGTAGGAGCATGAATTTCCTACCTGTAAAAGGTTTATAATGGTTGACGCGTAATTCAATTTTATGTATGGATTTGAACATGAACCCAGACCCTCGTAAGGCTACGTCTTGATATTCTTGAAGAATTTTCTCTATTTGTTTATCTAAAATATCTGACACATTGGTCGTTACAACAGCTACCTCGTTTTTTGATTTGAAATTACGCAGAGTGGATTTTCCTTCCAAGTTCTCAAAACCACATTCCACAAAAATATTGAATTTTACAGACTTAAATTGTTGGATAGAGTCCCTCACCAGTGCCTCCATCTTGGGTTTGTAGGCTGCTAGGCCGCTCTCCAGGTCCCCTTGCGGGATATTGGTTGCTGCATATGTAGCGATTCTCGATCTGAAGGCTGAGTCCACTTTGCGAAAATCATTCTGTAAGAATTAATACAATGTATACATTAGCATAACATATAGAAAAACCATGTAAACATTAGCGTAAAAAACATGTGATTGTAGTAAGCTACTCACATCACACTGAGTAGCGGCCCCATGTCTGTTGACTGACTGCGAGACTGCTTGGCTGCCGTGAGCGGTGAGAGCTCCCCCCACATTATAATGGCTGCCGACATCTGTCACCGCTTGCGATGAGGTGGATCCTTGCGTCTGCACGTTAACATCTGGCATGTGATGGGGCGCGACTCCTTGGCCGCCGTCTGCAGTTTGCTGAGATGATACTACAATGGGATGCATGTTTGCATCTGGCACGGCGAAAGGCTGTAACAAAAAACTTATAATGAGGCGAGTTGTCTCGGAAGTAACACACTAATATATAACACATTAATATATATATAACACGTACCGAGTAATCATAGTTTTGTCCGCCCAAAGCTGTTCTCAACACTGATTGTCTGGCTGTCCGTGGACTTGGTTCATTGGACACATCAGGCTGGCTTAGTACCGATGGGTTGGTCTGTGGTCTCGCTACCGCTGTCCTTGGCTCAATGGCTGTTGATGGCCCGGCTGCAGGTGACCCGGGTTCGATGACTATTGACGTAGGTCTCGGTGTCTTGGCTTCACGTTGTCTGTACATTTCATTAGGATTCATTGGATTATGGGTAGATTCCAAATGGTCGTTTAGATAACGTTGACAGGAGAAACTTTTTCCACATTTAACACAGACTAGTTGACTGTTAGAGTGTGCCTCCCGCACATGTCTGGTCAATACATCGCGACGGGTAAATGAAGCCCCACACGAAACACAGGAGAAATGGCTTTGTGTATGCCTTTGCCTCACGTGCCGGTTCAGGTCTTGTTTATGCCTATACTTGGCATCGCACGCGGAGCACTTGAAGAACGCAGTAGTAGTACCTTCCATGTCGGCTGCTATCCGTTGAATGAGCGAAATCGTCTGCAGCATGTGTATTTATATCGGCTCACGCTAGGGACCACGGTCACCACGCGTCGGTATACAAGCGGGCTGGGTTATTTTCGTACGCGTGGCTGCCGTACTCTAGCTAAGATACGCAATAATATTATATCACATGTGTAGCAACATTGGCATACGCTAGAGTACAACGTGCACATGTATGCAAGACCAACGCGTGGTGAGCTGAGTTATTTTCAGATGCAGAGATGCGGCTCTGCCGTGCGAGACAGCAGACAGCATGCTGGACCCCCCACACGCCGTGAGCCGGGCTATTCTCGTACGCGCAGCTGCATCACGTCTGGAACACGCAAGCCGCAATATTACAAACTCACAAATATTTACCAATAAATAAACACTTAGGCCTTTGTTCTACACACACAGGCGGAGCAAAAGGCGCTAGCACCCAGATTGATAAAAGAACTATGTGCGATAAGGGCGCAAGCTCATAATTACCAATATTCCCAATATTACCAATAAATAAACACTTAGGCCTTTGTTCTACACACACAGGCGGAGCAAAAGGCGCTAGCACCCAGATTGATAAAAGAACTATGTGCGATAAGGGCGCAAGCTCGTAAATATCACAAATAATTACCAATACTCCCATAGTTTCCACAAAACACTTAGGCCGTTATTCTACACAGGTGGCGCAAGCACCCAGAGCTATGATCAAACACCCAGGTGACCAAAGGGCAGTGGGTGGGGAGACTGAATCGAAAATGATAAAATTAAAAAAATAAATGATTAAGTTGGCGCTATTTGCTTGGAGGCCCCACTTTGTGGGTAACCCGGTAGTTGAGGACCCCACCTTCCCCTCCACTAAGCCACCTTCCCCTACGCGCCACCTTCCCCTACGCCGCCACCTTGTATTGCCCCTGCAATACACGGTGGCTGCCCCTGTATTGCGGGTTGCATTCAGTAAGCCACCGCAGGGGTCATACAGAATACATAACTACTATTAAACATACATCACCCGTACGCCTGGGCCTACTACACAGCCCTAGCTATGCTATTTTGGGATTACCACAACCCTCATATTTTTCCTGTCTTGTGTGTATTTGGACAAAAGTAATATTAAATATATAGACTAATAATAAATAGTAATAATAATATGAAAATAGTAATTTAATAATGATAATAATATATTATATACACTGTATATAATATTTTTATGATTATGATAATAATAACAATAATAATTAGATATTCCTCTGTTAAAAGTCCTGTTCAAATTAATATAGGCAAATTATTTTATTGGTTGCTGATCAAATGTTCTGGGTCGGTTACCGATCCGCCCAATGAGAACATGGCCAATATGGTCTGGCCAATATGGAAACTGGCGAAATTGGACTACTCTTCCGGCAAGCCGAGAGGTATTCCAGAAACCTTAACATGGTACCAGTGGCTTTAGTTGAAAAGAAAATAACATGAATTACATGTATACCATGCTTAAATTTTGAGATAAATATATTATAAGGTCTTGACTTTTTGTGGCAGCTTCGTTGTCTTTGCTGGAGGTACAATATAAGGAAATTCTCTGCATCTCTGAACGCAAAATTTGCGATTTCTAGGAACTAATAGTGGGAAATACTGCGCTGATTCCACTGCCCAACAAAAAAGTATTTTTTAAATGTTTCCTTCACTTCATGAGTCAATTCTTACTAATTTTGGGTTGAGAAAAACGAATATGACAAAGCTCTAGCTTTTAGAGAAACAATAGGTGAAAGTTTTTAATTTTAAAGGATTAATAGAAAACGGTAAATTTAACGTTTATAAATATTAATTACATATTGTGCTAAAACATTAAAAGTGTCATCGTTCTTTTATTAATGACAGTTATCATCCTAAATTGATTAAAGAAAACCTACCAGGTCGTTGGATCTACAAAGAATCGATTAGTGGCTTCATGAGATCGCTGTCTTTTGGCTTTTCTCTTGTGAGTTCTGGAGCATCCCTACACACAAACCAGCAGTAATCCCCAAGCATTGTTTCATTCCAGTGGCCCTGATATCTCCGTTCCATCACAGAAATATCCAGATGGAACTTTTCTCCATGCTCGTCACTGACAGCTCCACAACTAGGTGGGAAAAAATTGAGATGGGAGTGGAGAAAATAAATTTTTAGGGACATGTTGCATCCGAGTTGATGGTATTTTTGTAGAAGTACTGTCACCAACTGAGTGTAGTTACCATCTCTTTTATTTCATAAAAATCCATGCATAACTCCCTTGAGAGCTTCCCAAGCTTCCTTTTCTTCCCCTTCCAAAAGTAGGTAGAACGCAGGATCCTTTACAAGTTGACGTATTTGTGGCCCAACAAAGACGCCTTCCTTGACTTTTGCATCACTTACTCCATAAAATTTCTCTCTCAAATATTTAGTACCCTGGCCTTCATGGTTCATGCTTTTGACAAAATTCTTCATCAAAACCAGTTTGATATGTAGAGGTGGAAAAAGAACATCTTTTGGATCCACAAGAGGCTCAGCAACAACATTTTTCTCACTAGGGTTAAGATTCCTTGCAGGCCAATCTGCTTGTATATAATGCGATTTCCTATCCCTACTGTCCCACATAAATGAAAAGCAACAGTATTTAGTGTACCGGTACCCTAATTGCATTCCTAGGAGTACAGAAATGACTTTTAGATCGCCACAGATTTTCCACTTATGTTCAGCATATTTGATTGAGTCGAGGAGGGCTTTCATGTTTGCATAAGTCTCCTTCATGTGAACTGCATGACTAACAGGAATAGAAGGAAGACGGTTGCCATTGTGAAGTAATACAGCTTTCAAACTAAGCTTGGAGGAGTCTATGAATAGCCTCCATTCAGTGAGATCATGCTTCAAATTCAAACTTTTCATCAAACCATTAACGTCACAGCAAAAAAACAAGATTGTTTTATTCTCAAAAAAAGGGAAGTAGATTCAGTTGACGTTGTCTATATTTGGAGACTCTGACATCATGTTGAAGAATATTCCATTGCTGTAACCTTGACCCTAGAAGTTCTGCCTTCTCCTGTGACAAGTCAATGTCTCGATTGAGATCACTCAACTCCGATTGGCTCAATGTGTGCGGTTGATCATCTTTTACTTCAAAATCAGAGTCATGGGATGTTGACGGTTTGTTGAGTTCTTCTTCTTCCACACTGCCTTCATTTTCTATTTCCAACTCATAATTTTGGGGTGATGTAGGAACTGGTAAACTGTCTGAATGTGGAATAGGTCGAATAGCAGAATGGGTATTGAGCTGTTACTTTTTTTCATTAATTGAGAATCCTGCCTTTATAGGCGGAGTCAAGCAAAAATAGCAGTCATCTGTATGGTTTGTAGGCTCCCGCCAAACCATAGGCCCAGCAAAATGCATCGATCGTTTTTTATTTTTCAGCCATTCTCGTAATAAAACTGAACATGCGTTGCAACAAACATGTGGGGCCCATGGCTTATCCTGGTCCCTACATTCATACCAAAATAATGTTGGTAGGCAGTCTTCACAAGAGGCGTCAGTTTGCGTTTCTGTGACGGAAATGTTATTTTACACAAATGTAAAAAAAAATCGTTCAGTAAATTTACACATTTCCGTGGCATGTTGACGTAATAAATTTTGCTCTTTAAAACTGTTCAAAACAAAAATTCTGCACTAATTACAACAGATAATACGAAATTCACCGTCACAACAATAGTGTTTACGTTTATAATACGTTTATAGTGTTTACGTATATATAATAGTGTTTACGATTACTGTTGTATTTTGACAGTTGACAAGTGTGCCAACATCCAAAAACAAATTTTCCCAAAACTGAAAAGGTTGACTACAGAGAATATAAAATGTCACTGTATCTCCAAAACAAGAGCTAATCGGTAATTTCTATGGTGATTTTTTAATTTAGCAGGTGGAAATACATAAGAATCAGCTATTTTTGAGCCCAGAACATTTCCATTGTTGGGCAGTGTTCTTAATAGAATACTATACATGAATTTTCAGGCTTATGAACTTCTAAAGCTATTTATTTAAATCCAGCAAAACTGAAGTAAGAGCTATAGTCCAAGTTTGCATTTACAGAAATGTATTAAGTCGAAAAATTGGTTGCTGTACAATTTTACGCCTAATTTAACAGCTTTTGTATTATCGTTTGGGCTAACTTTTTGATAGGATTTAATGCAATTTTATGCACTCACGACATTTTCATTCATTAATTCATTTGTATTATTGTGTTAAGCCGCGTACACATCCGCGTGTCGACACGCGAACAGTTCGTTGAAATTATCGATAGGAAAGCGACGAACATACTGCGAACCACCATGATAATAAATCACCAGCGTAATATTAAATCACATTAACATTAACATTATTTTGAAATATGTAACATGCTAATAATCATCCAAATGAAAACATGCGTATCGCACAACACATGTTTCCATCAGTCACTGGAATAAACGGAATTTTGCAAAACTCTTCGGCTAGAAGAAGGGCTGTTTCAAATAGGCGGTCCAGAGTAGGTTTAGATTTAGCCTATAGGCCTACTCAAGTTGTCAATATTTAAAGATAACTAGTTTTGTTAAAAATAGTCCTCAATTACAAAAAATGTGTACGACAAATATCGAAACAAAACCATTTTTAGACAAGAGTTGAAAAGAGTGCAACAGTGTTATTTTTTATATTTTATAACTTACCTTTCCTGTACCTTTGCTGGCGTTTAGTTTCATTTTTTCACGCCTGCTAGTTGAAAGCAAATTTACTATCTTCTTCTTTCATTCCTGCACAGTCTCATTCATTGGCATGTCTATTTCCCTCCAGGCATCCTTCTTTAAATTTTATTCTGAAGTGTTTCTTGTGTTTTGGATTCCATAGTAAAGGTTTCGATTTATAAAGGTCTATCAGCTGGAGTGCCTTTTCCTCAGACACACTATGATTATTCACCCGTGTCGACATGCGGTCGAAGCGCAACTACCAAAAACACGTCTCAATGTGAAATCAGAAATCCTTTGTGTCCGTCAAAAAACCGACTGGAGACGGTTCGTGGCGAACAGTCTGCATGTCGATATGCGAACACCTCAAAATGCCGTACCAGTCTGCGCTCCGCCCGCGTGTCGGAGCGCAAATGTATACGCGGCTTTATGGCATGAGACGTATGAGCAGCCGACCTTATTCCCGTGAGAATATTGCTCTATTGAACAATTTGTTCGGCGACTGGACGGTAGACTCAGCAAAAGTTATAAGTAGGAGCTGATGGATACGGTGTGCTTATAGCAACTGCATTCCTCCTACTGCAGTTACAGCTTCTTAATCGGGACCAAAAACATGCTATTATGCTGCACACTTGGCCCATATTCTCACCCTATGATCTATTATTTCCTCGCGTGAAAAATAAAAGGTTTTGAGATAGGTTTGGTGTGTACAGACTATTGTTTCGTGCAGCTTGATATTTAATGAACGTTTGTGCAGCTTTTTGTGAAATCTGTAGGAAAATTATCTACATACCACAAAGCTACTAATGGTTAAAGCACAGTTAAATAATGCACGCAAAACTAATTTATTTCTTATTTATATAAATAACTTAACTAACACAGTGGGCTGGTACCGGGTGTGCAGAAGTTCAGCAGACAGTGGCAGTTACTACTAGCGACAATCACAAATCTCTGCGGCTGGAACGTGCAGACTTAGTGGCAATGAGTTCTTACTAGTCTAGTACTTCCACCTGCATAAACAAAGCTGTAAAATCAAACAATAACTTAGAACATTTAAATCACAGTACATCAGCGTATTGGATCAGGAAGGACGAATCCTATTGAGGTCTCGTTGAAGTTTTAAAGCATAATAAAATCATTTTTTTCAAAATCCCACTTGCCAGTAGTTAGGCCTATACCGAAAAATGCAAAAGCAATAAATTGGAAATTATGTTTTTGTTCGAGGGAAATTCAAGTACATAAAAAATCCCCTTAATGGAACACCAGAGGTCGTTCACGACCCGATGGAACTCGCAATGCAATGCAAAGTGCTCCCTATGTAGAGGCCAATGAGATTCTTGGAGGTTAAGGCTTCCGAAATGTTAGATAATTGGTACGTAATAAGGTTGTCAGCCTTGCGCTTCGGCTGCATTTACCTCCAAGATTGTTAGCGCAGTCATTTAAGTTGCCATGGTGCCAACAGAAAGATTATACCAATTGAAGACTTCCAATCAACTCATCTAGGAAATTGGCTGTGAATCAACCAACTGCACCACGCCTTTTCCCAGAGTAGGTCTTAGTAAAAATCAAAATTCAAATGTGTGAAGGTTAGATTAGGTCGAAGGTGAACTGAAAAGAATTCGTTTAGGGTCGACAAAGCACTGAAATTAAAGTTTGTTTTTAGACGCGGTAATAAACTGCAATCTTTGGTTTGAACCATTTTATCTATCTCTAATTCATACAATGTATAGCCCTCCAATAAACTGACATGTGAATAATCTGAGGACTCTCTATGATTGCACTTTGATCGCTGATTACAGTTATCTTGAACAATAAAAATAAACAACATGCTGTATTGTTACATCATCACGGTGACAAACAGAAAGGTTAGTGTGCGCCTCGAGTAACCGTGAAATCGCCAGCACGAAGATGTTACTCCGCCTTAATCACCACTTTCACCCACACTGCCGGGTGTTCCTTAAGTGCTTCATGTCGTAGACAAACTCGAGATTTTACCAGATCATATCATGCTATTTTATTTATTGCAAAATCAAGAACAGTGTTGGTAAAAGAAAAATATATTAATTAGCGGAGAAGCTGCCCTCTCTGATTAGTAAGGTGAACTATTTCCATATCTGTTCCCAACTTTGCAATAAATGAAATAATAAGATACTGCGAAGTTACGGGTACTGAGAAATTAGGCATCTTTTCTACACATATTACTGTATTATTATTAATACATTAAGTAAAGTAACAATAGGCTACGTCAATATATAAAAATGCATACATTACATACAGTATATAAAAACACATGACTTACATACCAGACAAATCAACATTAAAATATCTTTTTAACTTCAAACATAGGATTATTGAGAAGCCATGTTCTGAGTTTGTTCTTGAATACAATATTGGGCAAAGTTATTTGATGTGATGGCAAAAAGTTATAAAGCTTACAGCTGATATACATAACATTCTGAGCAGTCTTGTGCAACCTGACCTGAGGTATCTGCAGCAAATGGGATTTCTAGTTCTATAAGAGTGTATAACATTTCTTTCAACAAACATATTAAAATTATAAAATTAACCCAAATATGTATGGATTAGGCCTAATAACATCATAATCTGCAAGTTCTTAAAAATCTGTCTACAGTGAGCGTCTCTTCCGAGTTTGTGATTGATCTTATGGCTTCTTTCTGTAAAATTAAAATATTGGAAATTTGAGAACAGTTTCCCCGGAAAATAATACCATAAGCTCTGACACAAGGCAAAGTAAGTAGTTCGCAAGTGGTAGGCTAGTAACACACACATAAGATTTCTTAATAAAGGTACAGTCCTGCTGATTCTTACAGAGATAGGCCTATGTTTGTCCCAGTTTAACTTGTTATGAAGGCAGACTCCTAAAAACTTTACATTATCATCACTAGTCGAAGAAATGTAATTATTAGTTGCTTTTAGGCTAAAAAGGATGGACTATTTTTTTCTTGATTTAAAAATAATCCAGTATAATTAAACCATCATTGTAAATTGTCCAACATATCTCTGCTCAAAATGTTTAGTTCATCCAAACAGGAACATCTATTTATGAGTCAAGTAACTTATCATCTGCATATAAAATACAGGCAGTAGTACTGTCACCAGATGAGATGAATGCAAGTGCGGGGTGAAGAGGAAGGGTGGTACAGAGGGGACTCATTCCCCCGTGTCATAGCAACAGTCCAAAGTGACACGCGGTTGGTTTGGCGCGCCGTGATGGGGAGGAATCCGAACTTTCACGCCCGCTCACTGACTGAAAAACGGAAGATTAGGACGAGCCCGCTTGCAGGTAGAGAAATGGGGAGTGCGTTGCATTCCTGTAGCTTGCATTCTTCTCATCTGGAGACAGTACATAGAACCCAAAGAGTGAGAATTAATTACAACGAATTGTCTGTATAATGTTAATCTATATAAAGTTATAGATAACTGCAGATAATAACCAATTAACTATGTTCAACAACGTGTAGTTACTGTTTTATATTCTCTGCAATTAATTTGTCTATGCAGTTGAGCGCTATCCAGTTATTTATCCCAGCTTTAGTTTATTGAACATGCTCGTAAGATCGCCCGCCTATGTGTACATGTTACTTGTTGACCTACTCGTGGAAAACTGTAGTGACGGATATCTTCTAACTTCTTGTACACAACTTAAAGAAAAATACATTGTGGAAGAAAGATAATAATTGTCACTAGCTAAAGTCGGGCCGCTCTAAGAACCGAACCTAAATCAAAGAAAAAAACTAGTACGTATTTCTCACTGTATCTTTTTACTCGTATTGTTAACTAAGATTGAGGCATATATATATATATATCTATATATATATAATATAATATATTACTTTAGAGTTGGTTTTTTGACCTGTAAGACTATAGCAGATGAGATAAACACTATTTGGAAACGAGGATGTCACAGTGATGCCTTTGATCAATTCAGCTATAAGAATTAACCTATGCTAAAATATTTATTTAATAACACTGAATAGTTGAAATTTGACCAAAGTCTGTGCACTCCACATTTTGTCAGAAAAGTATCAAGGTGCATGGGATTTCTCATTACGCCGTGCTTATCTAAGCACCTGGCCTGAAACAATCAGATACTAGGGATGGGACATAACTTAAGGCAAGACAACTATTTTTTTTCTTTTACAAATGTTGGACCATTTAAAATTTTTTAAATATACAAATGAAAGGGCAGGGTATAGAATGTGTGTGTAGTATAGATTATCGGTATTAGCTGTATGATAGTGAAGGAAACAGGCACCCATAAACATTCATGCGCGACTGCATTTTGCCATTAATATATTGCTGTAGTTTGAAGCATGAAAGCACACACCCACTACATAACCCCTTAAAGTTTGGTACGGATGTTTATTATTGCCTAAAGCTTCCACTGTGGTACTTTCTGGCATTTCTTCCTTGTATATTGACTATTTTGACTTAAAAATACTGTTCACGTCTTGTCATATCCATTCTGCAGGGCAGCTGCTTCACAAGTAAATTACCATCGTCTCTATTCGTATAATCATAAATCAAAATCCTACCAAATGATGTATCCATATATTAGAATTGCCTCAGTCTCCTATTACGTACAACATATAATGGTACCATCGCCATACTTTGAGAAAAAGTAGTTACCATGACTTATGTCCCATCTCTCGTAGTTTATAATAATTACAACGGAAACAATACCTGCGCCTCCCCTTTCACTCTTCTTTCTGGAATAAATCCAGACATCATGTTCACTAGCGCAACCATAGGGAACGGCCTTCCATTCAATTGCCTACCTAGTGACATGGAGTATCGGCATCATAACCCTAGAGATTGTTCCCTTTTTGTTAGATGCATTATTCTAACTCAATAAACACTAGCACATCCACGTGCGCTCACAGAGCTCTCGCTCATAGAACTCTCCCTCTCTCTCTCTCTCTCTCTCTCTCTCTCGTTTTCTCTCTTTCTCTTTCTCTCTCTCTCTCTCTCTCTCTCTCTCTCTCTCTCTCTCTCTCTCTCTCTCTCTCTCTCTCGTTCCTCTCTCTAACATTGGCGACATTCCGCCAGTAGCCCTACATCCAGCACAAATTATGTTGCATGGCTGTTGTACGAGACATACTCATATCAGATTGTAGGAACTCGTAATTGGCTTTTCTTCTGCGCAAAATAAATCAAGTGCGAGCACACTTATAGATTTATTAACCTGCTTTAGTAGCGGCAGTAATAATAATTCAGTAATAATACTACAGTGATAACAATAATATATAGAACTTTTGTAGGAATTCTACAGACCATCTGAACTTGTAGGCCTACAAGTAGTTGCTTTATTAACCACGTGGGGGCTAGTTCCAACAGTGAAGCTAGCCTAAAGAGGGATTTACACTTACGAATAGGCTAATTCGTATAGGAGTAAGTTATTCTAATCAAATCGAATAAGACATCGAAAATGCAATTGGTAACTCCTACGTACGCTCTGTTCGTATAGGAGTCATTGTGAAAGTAAAATAGGTTCCGATATCCATTAAAGTATGACTATTTTTAAAAATATAGGAAATGTATAAATTTAGTAATATGTCAGCGGGAAATGTAGATTACTCGTATTTTTTTTAACTAAGATTGAGGCAGCTAAATTATTTTTTACTTTAGGGTTGGACCTGTGAGACTCTAGCAGATGAGATGAACACTATTGAGTTATATTTTAATGGTAGGCCTAAATGTTTGAAATGTCAAATTCGATCGCATCGAAATACTGATGAAAGAAACTAGACTTATTATATGTATACAGTAGAAAAGTTTGGAATTTCATAAGAAAACCCGAGATGAACACATTTAGGAAGTAAAAAAAATCAGTTCATTCATTACGTTCTTAAACGTTTAAACACTTGTCTTCATATTCATTCAAATTTGCTCTTGTAATCCTGAATGGACCATTTCTTTAAGCATTCTTAGGGGCTTTTCCTCGTTTGTTTTTTATGACACAAAATATTAACCTTCTCAAGATGTTTTCTTTTGATAGAGCATTTTAAGAGTGTGTATTCACACGTCAGTAACTAACAATAATGTAATGCCGATGCCAAGGAAGTGAATGGTCGAATCCATTCAATGAGCTCGTAATTGCTTTCAATCTTTCGATCTTCTGGGAGCAGCAAAACTGGTAATGTTTCTACTTTCCTGAATTTTCGAAACACTTCCCAGAAAAAGTACTTGAACTTGCTGTACAATCATACAATACACTGGAGAAGAGCAGATTGCAAACAGAACTGAGTGTCTTGTATGAAAGAAATGATTACAGGGAAATTTAATGAGCTGTTCCGCTACTCGACCTTATGTTTAAAAACAATTTGGTAGGTACATTTTCCAAAAGAACAAAGCTTCTCACAATTTATTATAGTCACCACTTCTATGACCACAGCATAGTTTGAGAAGTCAAACTTGGTGGTAACGGCTTGCTATTTTTCTTGTTTTCTTCGAATGCTTGGATGTCAATATTAACTTTGAAATCGTCATTAATTGATTGTGACTTATTTTTTTAATAAAATTAAATAATGTTTTTTCTTTTAGATGTATGCATTCTGTCTTAATCATTAATAACGGTTTTGCAGCCGAGTCAAGGGATTTAAAACATCCAAGCTTTCGGCTGCGGAGATGACATAGCTCATAGCCCGGGAAACCGTTATTTAATCAGCGCCTCAAGGCTTATGCTTAATCGTTTTCGCGACATTAATTCAAAAGTTTAAACATGTTAAAGGAAATTGTGGTAGTAGTACGACAAAAAAGGCCAACAGTAAACAGTTAAACATTTCTTACCTGTTACTGAAAATGTTACAGATTTGTTTGTTTTTCTTCTTCTTGTTTATACATAGTAAGTATACTGATGCAACTCCAATGTTTCCTTAAGCCCAGTTATCTTTTCTCGACATGGGAAAGAAATCGTTGCGACCTGCCAAACTATGGTAAGCAAAGAAGAGAGAATGCGTATCAATGTTTCCGCATGATGGTGAAGGCCATGACCGGCCGCCGGTATTGGAATCCATCTGCAGGATCTCCCTCAGTGTTACCATGGTTACCACGCGAGCAACATGTACCACGTGACGATGGTGGCGGATAATTGGACACTGGGGACGTCGCACGATCTTCAGGGCACCTACACCGTAAGAGACTATGACATCTCTTCATGAATGCCTCTTTTGTTTAGCAGTGCATTTCTTACTTAGTTATCAGATTTCTTTGCTAATTTTTACAAATTATTCACATACTAAAAATAGTTAATAAAGTAAATACTGCTACAGTTTGAAAGCAGTGGCCACTAAATTGACAACGCCACTCTTCTTAATATAAAAAAAAATCCATACGAATAAATCATCAGTGGATACATAACATGTAGAAGGAATACGATAATCTAAAAAAAACTAAAGTTAGGCTTATAGCTAAATATTCTGCTCTTGTTTATTTAGTAGGCAATGTGGCTTATTAATATTTAACATCCTTTTTGTAAAATACTTTGGTTTATTTCTAATTATTATTTTATTTTCGAGTATCATTGATGATATAGGCTTAAATAACCCTTTGATAAAAATTCTCCTTAACGCATGTTATCCTCATTTATCTTATTTTATAACTATTTTATCTTAACTTATTTTATAATTACATACAAATGACATTAAAAAATATATCAGAACTTTCTTCATATGCGTATAAGAATTAATCAGGATCACAGTGAAAAAGTTCTGACGTGACTACATTCGCTTCCACAAATGTACGTAAAACATGGCGATTTTATCGTGCTGTTGTTGCAATAATTATATTGTCAACGCACAGTGTGTCTTTTTATCCCCGCTGAAATTCTACATTTCAGTTTATGAGATGCGGTAGTTCTGTTACATCCGGACTGTGCCGTGAAGTAACCACAAAGTAAATTTTTCTTGTTTATTCGTTTCTTTATATTCTTGTTATATTGATGACGGAATATAACTATAGTCTTGATAATAGAATTAATAACGATGATATATTAATATTACAAACAATTACTACTGCTACCAATAATAGCTCCACTACCACTACTAATGCTACTATTACTAATATTACTATCAATAATAATTAATAATAATAATAAACACTTAATTAAAGCGACATTCTGTAGAGCATCTTGTTAGTAATGTCTCGATTCAAAACACCAAATTAATAATAAAACTAATACATCAGAATAGATTAAAAACAATATAAGAAGAAAATAGTACTCGTACAATATACGAGGGTGAGACCGAAAATAAGTTTCCCTTGGCGAATGTGTATAGAAGAGTGGATGAAAGACAAAAAATATAATGAAACATCAAAGATAAGACGTACCTTTATTTTTCCACATAATTACCACGTACACTGAGACATTTGTCATACCGCTTTAGAAGCTTCAAAAAGCCCTCCAGGAAAAAATCAGGGCTCTGCATACGGAAGAAGCGTCGTCGCCGAGTGTGGTCTCGCATTGTCATCCAACAACAGAACACCTGATTAGAGAAGGCCAGGCCGCTTTTTCCGAATCGCCTCATTCAATTTCGACAAGGTGTGACAGTACCGCGTAGAAGTGATCGTTCCATCCTCCAAAATGTCCAGCAACAAAACCCCTTGGGCGTCCCAGAACACTGTTGAGAAGCACTTTACCTGCGGAGGGTGTTGTTTTCAACTTCTTTCGGACAGGTAATGCATATATTTTCACTCCATAGATGCTGCCTTCGGTTCAGGCGTTAAATGATAGATCCACGTTTCATCCCCCGTCACAATCCGAAACATCTGCTGGATCGTGGTCGAACGATACCTAATGGTGTATGGGTTTTTTCGCGTTCAACCGATGTCTTTTTTCCCCATTGCTGTTCGATTTCCTGGATATAAATAGAGGGGGAACTTATTTTCGGACTCCCTCTCGTAATATGGAGTAAGATAGGGTGTTCACAGTCGCGAATTTAGGTGAGGGACAGAATGATCGCAGGCTCGATGCGCGATGGTCTCTAATCCTTCTCGAGGCACTTCAGTCCTTTGGTCGAATCCACCTAAACAAGAAATGAGTACCGAGAGCAAATCTGGAGTAAAGGCGGTCGTTAGAGTTGGATTACTCCCACAAAGTCTCTGGCCTTGAAGACTAACCCAGCCAGCGAGCTTCTCGTTACGTCTCGTTACCAAGATGCGCGAATTCGCTGCGCGTAAGATCAGTAAGCTACCGCTGGGCAGAGAGTAAAGATCATGCTGCATATTTGCAGTGGTAGAAAAGACTGTAATAGTTGAGTGGAGGGATAATGCCGCAGACACAGAGACAGACAACGCGTGGAGTGGGATAGCCAATCAGGGTGCAGCTACCTCCCCTACGCAGGAACTCTATGAACGGTGAGACTCGCTCCTAAGGTATATACGTAAAAACCCAGAGACTTCGTGGAGGTAATCCTACTCTACCATACTCATGTGGCGATTGTCTCTACCTGCATGAACCCTAAGGGCCTCCAAAGCGTTTATTAGGGAGAATTTTATTTTAACCTCTAAATATGTGAGACTCAATTTCTCAAGCAAATTACGAATATGAGCCGCACTGCAAAGAAGACAGTGAACAAAATGTTTAGGCTCACAGTTTCTTTCTTGTATCCTTGTTTATTTCTTGTACATGTTACTTGAATTTTAAGTTCTCTTGAGTTATTCTCCGTTAATATAATATAATCTAAGAAAATCAATTTCATCCTACAGGATACATTATGAATTTAAGGGCTAATTTACTTGTCCAAGTAGACAACAGGTGACGATGAACTTAATACAACATTTTTTAAATGCATTAGAATAAAAAAAATCTATTTTATGTTATTACTTATCATATTAAGAAGCCATTATTGTAAAATATCCACACCTAATTATTTTCCTCAAAATCATACATCTGTAGTTTTATGGGTTCTGATATTTAACATTATTTTGAATATTTTTTCTTCAGAAATGTAGGCCTACTCTGTTTTAACTGGACAAAAAGGTGAAAATTGGAGTTGACCTACTATATCCTTTCCCATTTTTGATGTTGAGGATTTTAAACGCGGAAGTGTAGTTATATACTTCGATTAACTTTAACACAGATTTATTCTTGAACTTTTGAAAATCTTATTTTCCATATTCATATTTCTCGTTGTACACAATTTTTGCCCTATTTTCACGCAATTGTTTACACGTTTACTTTTATAGTAGGCAGACCTGAAAATATTCGCGAATTCATAAGCAAGGAAAATTGATTATTCCACAATCCTAATGTAGGCCTATATTTTCTATCTTTTTAAAATAATTATTAAGCTATATAAAGGAATATCTTATTTCATTTAAATGAAGTAAATAAAAAAAGTTAAGTTATTGTGATACAGTGATTTATAAAGAATGTTGTGTCTTCTTCATTTGCAAGGAATTTGCTTTATTGTCGTCAGCTATTTCTTCATATATAAGAATAAGAATTATTATATATAAGAAACGTCTAAGCAGGACAAAGGATATTGTGTGGATATATATATATGAGGCTTTCTCCTGACAGAATGAATGACTGACTGACAGATAATCAATGTAGAGCCTAAACTGTAATAGGTAGAGTCTTGAAATTTTGACATTACCTTCGTTTCATAATGTAAGTGCTCAATAAGAAAGGATATTGGAAAATTTTGATTTTAAATGCCAACATTCAAATGTTTTAAAGGAGACACAATACCTTTTTACACAGAAATATCTAATCCAAAACAAATTCCATCACAGTTTCCATAACAGTGTATTGTTGGCAGTGGTCATAGGTACCTTTGGATATAAATGGTACGGGACTTTGACAAATTAGAGAAGCTATCAATGTAATTATTCATTGTTGCAAATAAAGAATTAAATCCACGAAAATAATGCTAATGTGATGCAGTCACATAAATTTATTTACCCTGGACTTAGAGAATACCATTTTCTCACTTCACATTTTGATGTAGAATAAGAGTTCGTATTGCAGGGACAGCATTTTCAGTTGTTTCAGTCTGAGTTTGTGCCAACGAGAGTGCCATATCAGAAGTCAGTTAAAAGTTTCTACCCACTGATAGCTGTAGGCTTTGTATTTTTAGTTTAGAAATATGGATGTTTATCATATGCCCTAAGCATGTATAAGTAGACAAAATAGGATGGATCATTTATGTAAAAATGATGCCAGTGTTAATAAATATGTTTTATTTATTTTTATGTTAAATAAGTAATTTAAACAAAACATCTAGCAATTGAGTTAATAATTGTGAGCGAAACCGCGGACACCTGCTAGTATCTTATAATGGCATTATTATCGCCTCCATGAATATGCAATAATTCTATGTTAGTAATGAGCAAGGATGCCCTAGTGTTGAGAACTCCATGATGGTGCTTCAGCTGTTTTGTTATTTTATTGGCAGGAATTTGTAATCGTGTTAGCATGTTGCACCAGTTTAGAGAGCGGGGGCGCTTCAGGGTTACCCTGTAAGTGCAGGGGTAACACCATGTGTGTGGGTCAATAGGTGCACGCGTCTCCCATGTGTTCAAGGCCACACGCGTCACGGACCGCGTGCCCAATCCGCCGTGATTTATCATTTGAGCTAGCCATGTGTTGGGAAACAGAGTAGGCCACGCACTGTAGGTGTGTGAATGCAGCGATGACTAATCACTCTAACTAATATGTGTTGATATTATACTTCATTGCTAGGCGTGACGAACTGTGAATTAATAATCTTGTTATCTAATAGCTCCTCATTACAACTGTTGACAGTTCATTAGATATAGGCGAACTATTTTACTTAACTGTTGAAGACTCCGCTTATTATTAAAAGATAAGGAGTTCATATGTAAGTGATGTAACACTCGCAAGAGTTTTCTTTTTCTCATGTGGGACCATTACCTTTAAACATATTTTGCATTCTAAATTAAATGAACATCTTTAAATGATGATAATGTTGGTTATGATGACTATTTAGCTCATGAATCAGTGACCATCCACTAAAGAATATGTGAAATTTTAACCAGTCGCAAGTGTCTATCGTCGTGATAGCTTAATTTTATCACTTTCTTTTTGTCGCACCTACTAATCATTTAACACAGCGATTGCGTATATGTAGGCCTAAGCTGCATATGAGCAAAAGGAGATATGAAAATGTATAAAATCTACTTATACAGTGTGTCTCACGTACGAGTTGGCTGGTAGGGTGAGGATCTGCGCGGCGGCAGCTACTGCTGTTCACGCACGTGAACGGATAGTAGTAAAAATATCAATTTTATTTATTTAGTTAAATTTGTGAAATATTGTTCGAGAAGATTTTCTACTAGATTCGCCTGGTGCGTACGTCATCAAAGATGGCTTGCTGCGTATGTATTCAAAGTAGTAAAAATGACATTTATTTTCTTCATAGTTTTCATTAGCAAGAATTAAAGAGTTAAATAAATAAGCAGAAAGCTTTCCTTCGATTATTATTCACTCTAAAATATTCTCTGAAAGCAAATCTTGCTTATAAACATAAGATAATTTTTGTTGAGATTAAAGCTCTCAACTGATTAGTGCAGTTCCGGTTCTGGAAGCTTCTCTTTGAGCAGGAAGAAGAAGTCCCTGTTCGCCATTTTTCAGTCTTCGCAAGTCTTCCTCGTGATGTGATGCAGTCTAGACTCCAAGCAAATGGCTTCGTGATGTATAATGTTCACCATTATTCATTCTACGGAAGGTCTTCTCAAGTCTTCGACGTGATGTGGTGCAGTCTAAATTCCAAGCAAATGGCTTGGTGAAGTATACTTTTCGTCATTATTCAGTTTTACGAAAAGTCTTCGACGTGATATGATGCAGTGTAGCTCCCAAGCAAGTGGCTGGGAGAAGTATAGTGTTCGCCATGTGCTCGCCATGCTTAAAAATGGTCGATCGCAGTGAATCTACTAAAACGAAGAAATCTAGTCACATCGGCACCCATATTAGTGCTTCTAATGTGCCAGTATTGTGAATTTCTTTGCAAACTGCATCTATGTTACGCAAAGTGAAGAAGCAATAACTATCGTGTTCATCAAATCAGTTTAACTACAGACAAGTGCTTCGTATCAGTACCCATGTTAGTGACTTTTTAACGTACTGGCGATTAGTAACTTTTCAGTGTAAACATTAAAGACAATTACGACGAAAATACAGTCATTTAGTATGCTCGTCATGTTATAAAAATGCGTCACACGGGCAACCATGTTAGACAAACTTTAACGTGCTCTGACGGAATGAACTTTGTGGAAAGGCATTTAAATTAAAAAATGCTAACATGTTTCAACTCAACGAACTTTTTTGTGTGTAGGGCACCAATGACCAATAATTGTTTGATGTGCCTTCAACAAAATGAACTTTGTACAAGTAAAATTTCAACCTATGGTTTTGAACAGTGCATATTGTCTTCAGTGAGTTTTTCAACTATTCTTACATCAAAACTGTACAACAGAACCTACAAGCTAGCGGTCAGATTTCAAGAATTGTGTCTACATTAATGTATGCAGCCGTCCATGAATCCAGGGTTGCACAACGAGGGAATTACGTAGTATCGCCAGCTAGCAGTGACGTCATCGGATGAAGAAAGACATACAACAAAAAGTGTGAAATTTGTGAATGGACCAGCAACTTATTTGGTGAGACCGGGGCCAACCCCCGTATTTATTTGTTCTATTAAGATAGCCTATGTACTTCAATCAAGTCTATCTCCATCACCCATACTTTTGTCTATACAGGTCTTCTAGAAAGACTTTTACAGGCCTAGAACTTAGTTTTTTTTGTGTGTATGATAAAAGAAATAGAGAATTTAGTTATCTTTTCCAATGACTTAAGGGTACGTGAACTACCACAAAAATATTTAAAAAAATACAGGTTCTAAAATATTAAAATTTTACATGAAAATGAACTCAAAAGTGGACTAAAATTACAGGATCCTATAAGAAGGCTTACTAGAACATAACTAGCTGATAAAAGTATAAAAAATTGACCAAGTTATTTTTAAATTACATGTTTTATAGGAGCATGAAAAAAATTAATTGAGATGCACTTATCACTTCCTGTAGATATAGCATTTTTCTGGTTTCTCGGACACCTTTCATTTTTTTAATGCATATAATGAACATATTTTTCTACAAAGTAGACTACTTTTATACAGCTAAAGTTAGTATTTTTAATGCAATTAATTTTTATATATCGCATATAAAATATATTGAAATTTGATCAATATTTCATGACACATTTTCTTTAATTTTATACCTATGGGCATCATTGTAGTCTACTTTATGCATATATGCATGTAAAATTAGTGTAAAAAATTTCAGCCTTCTATCTCTAATGGTTGTGGAGCTATCTAACAATATGTGTGAAAAATAAGAGTTACCGGGAAATTCAATTTTAAGTTCATAGTGAATAGTAGCTCAGAGCACGTAAACATATTTAAATGTCCATTTAAATGGCACCAATAATTTCTAAGCCTATATAAACGATATACCAATGGATGCAGAAAATTCAGCACAATTTTTTAGTGCTATAAACAAAAAAACATAAAATTCAAAATAATTCACGTAACTTACATAGGCCTATACCCTTAAGAGAAATTAGAAAATTGGAAAAGAAGTCAGTTCTGAATCTAAGCAAATTTCGAAATGAAATTACATATTTCTTTGCACTTCTAATAAAAGTTAATTCACAATATTGATAAATTAAACTTTTGTAATCTTGAGAATAACTTTGTATTGTTTCTCTTCTGAGACTAGAACATATTGAATATTTTGTTTTGTTTATTTTAAGTATAGAGCAATATTTAATTTTTGCATTTTTAAAGAATAAATTTAATTTTCAATTAAATATTATGAATTTTTACCCTATTTTTTCTACTGAAACTGAAGCCCCGACTAGGGCGAAAACTACAACCATCTTTCCCCGACTTCGTGAGCACTGTTTATCAGTTACCGCTTTATGAATGTCCAGAGTGCTAACAATAATACATACTTCTTGCTACTTTCAACTTTGAATTTTTCAATTTACTTTCAATGATAGTGATTGATATTTCAATATTATTAGTAATTCTTTTGGTAGCTGATATACGGCCCACGAAATCGAACAACTGCTGTTACTCGACTGTAATATTTACGCAACTGAAACCGCTAACAGTTTCCAGTCTCGTAATGGTTGTGCCGGCAGGACTATTTACTGTTATTTTAAAGAATATTTCATTTCTTACGTTTCTTGAAATAATATGTTATATATTTCGACGAATCTATTTGTACTATTGTAATTCCCCCTAGGGTGCTGAAATTGTATCATGAGGTATCAATAGTGGGATATGGTGGGGACATCGCATCGGTTAAAAAACATCAAGCCAGCTGCGAAGCTCGGTAGTCTTCAAAGGGGAATTCTTCTACGACTAACAGGAGCTACAGAACAACGGAGTCTGATCTATTAACCACAATTCTTGGGGTCATATCACTGGATCTCCTTATAAGGCAAAAAGGAGATACATTCTGTGTAAAAAAGATATTACAGGCTCGCGCAGAGTTCATACTTGACACTCTAGTTGAAACAAGGGATGACAAGAACGTGATTCTGGATATGTGGAAAACCAGATGGAAAGAAAGCAACACAGGACGTAGGATTTACGATATATTTATGAACGTACACGAAAGACTAGTACTGTGATATCTACAGCCGTCCCAAGGTTGATCAACTATCTAACGGGCCATGGACCCTAAAGGGTTTAGTTAAAGGAAAAGGGTATTGCGGACTGTAATGCATGCTCGTGTGGGGGAATAGGTAGGCTACTACTGACCATGTGGTTTTGGAATGTCAAAACACTGCTGAGTTGAAGGAGCCGTTTCAGAGACTACTTCAAGGTAGGAAAATATTGAGTATAATAAAAGACCACTACTCGTGGAAGTTGTTGGATGAAGCAGCAAATAGAGTTTTCCAGAAAGCAAAAGAAGATTACATAAATAGCAGACGTGGACAAAGGCAGTAAGAAGTAGGCTGTGATATAAGACACACAGGGACACATGATGTAAGAAAAATCGCAAATAAAGGACAATACACACCCGGCTATGACTTAGTGGTACCAAGATGACCTATTGGTCGACGCCGATGATTGAAGTGTGGCTTCTAGACTAATGATTCCGGTGACGACTGGTACTCACCTGGTTGATGATCCATGATGAGATGGTAGTAAGGACGCAGGAGTGTACTGCATATGTGAAAGGTGTGGTAAGCTTATGCGTAACCTCCCATTCATTATCACAAACCCACAAAAATCCGGATTGGACACTTATTTAAGTTAGTGTAGTTTGTATATTATTGAGTTAAGAATGTTTTGTTTTTCTCCTTAAATTGTTAAACCTTTGTATTCTCTTTCTCAATGTAGGTTTAGATTAAGTTATAAATAATTTAGATAACCTATGAAATTTAAAATTAGTAAGTTACAACATGTAGAGTACCTCTGACTGGAATCCAGGACAGGGACCAATAAGTATTAAGCTATTAAATAAATAAAAATAAATAAATAAATACTATTGTAGGGTATTATCAAACGGATAACAGGCCTAATTGAAACTAAACACATTTTCTTTCATATTATAAATTTCCTGTCAAGATGGAAATAATTAAGTATATCTTCAGTGCAGAATCTTATGAAAATAATATGAATAATACTATTCTTTTGTTCATGAAATTATCTTAACAGGAAAGGTATGATTCATAAAACTTTTCTGTTGTTTTCTTTAAATTCAGATTTCTTTATAGGCCTACTTGTTTAAACATCAAGGTTATACGTCGAACAAGTTCTGTGCGTATACCATTAGGCCATATTATTGATGTGCATCTGTATTCTATTGTTGATGGGTTATGGCTTTTCTGTTAATTTCATTTTGTTTATTATGAATGCAGGATGAGATTGCAGCGATGAGTCATGGTAGGTAAATATGCAATTCGGCGTTTCCCTTTACGACCGGCGAAACCATGAAAAACACAAGTCAAATTGCCCGGCCACGGCTACCATTTCGGTCACTCTGTCAGAAAGGTTAATATTGTTATGAAAAAGTTATATAGCGGCGTCATGATGCAGGTAATAAACCCAAAGGAAAATGTAATGCTATGTAGGTTAGCAGTCTATTATTATCAATGGAACAAATTAAACGCAAAGAAATGAGAGGTATTGAGATTCTGCCCTTACAATTTCCCTATTAACGAAATCTTAATTTGGTAGGCCTAAGTCATGCATTTTCTCTTGTTATATAGATTCTGTTTTGCTGGCGACAGAAATCTAAATGGATAAAACTGATCAATAGGCCTTTTTTATTTCTATAATCCCGTATGATCCTGTAAGGTTATATCAATCACTTATTGATTTTAGTTCCTCAAATCTATTTATATGTAAAGATTTTATATAAATTTTAATTTACTAGCCTACAAGCTAAGTTGTGTTTATCCGTGGCTTTGTTTTGTGATTTTTTTTTAACGCTGAAGACATTATATTGAAAATGCAGCAAGCAAGTGCACCCTGTTGCAACATCTTGTATTAGAAAGGGTTACGGTACAGGGATATTACATTACATGGCCTACTATCTGTTAGGTCCTAGTAAAATTATTAAATCGATTTCATAATGAAATGTGCCTTACAGTCGTGCTAGTAAGAGGAGGTAGAAAATATGTCGTGACTGACTTGCGTGCGTTGTCGGTACTCATCATATTTTATTCAAGTTTGAGCTACTGGGTTTGTTATAACTGCTTGCGTTTGTTTACACAACCTTAGTAAAAAATTGTGTAATTATTTGCATTGCGGTGTGATATATAGGTAATGTGTCTCTGCTTATTACTTAACACGATATTGTGCTCCTGAGACCGCCGGCGTGGTCTTGTGGTTAGCATCGCCGACTACAGATCCGTCGGCCCGGGTTCGATCCTCGGATTTTTCTGAGGTAGGGATGTCTGGAACGGGGTGCACTCAGCCTCGTGATTCAAATTGAGGAGCTACTTGATAGAGGAATTGTAGACTTCGTCCCTATAGGGATGTAGCTCCACGGAATTTAGTTTAGGGTGCTCCTGAACGATTTCACATTAATATTAAAACCTATGAGGTTTAGTGCCCAAAGTCGCGGGTTCGGTCCAAGCGTAGGTTTACCTTAGTTATCTGGCAACCTTGTTAGATTCAAAATGTATTACTGATATTAAGCTCTGACCTATCTGATGCGAGTGTAGCCTCACTTTTATAGAACTCTGTTGAGTGAGAAGGGATAAAGAAGGTAGCGCAAGTACCTCCATACAATATCTGATACAAAACACAGGCCCGATCAAAACCTCCTCCCGTATGTAAAACAGTGGTATTGCAGTTCCCATGGCAAAATCAGTAATAATCTAAGTTCAAGTATAGCTTCCAATTAAAATTCACTGTTGATAAATAGCTCACTCGTAAATACAGTGTTACTATTTGCTTCTAAATACTGTCCATATGAGTGATCAGATTGCTCGTCACGTCTATTCAGATATTCGTATGGTTGTATCAACTCATCCAGTGTGTTATGTTTATCCTGGACATCTTTTCATCAGACAAAAGACCTTCATGTACATGTGGATGATTACAATGTATATTCTGAAGCACACCTTCAGCAAATAATCGTCTGCCCGCCTGTCTAGGTGAAGGAATTTGATGCGGTTTGCCGTGCTGGGGCCTCGAACTTAAAAAAAAAAAAAAAAACAGCGGAGTGTTATATTGGCAGGGAATTGCCGCCATTTCCTTCTCGTTGCAATAATAGTAATTGAAAACAAACCTAGCAAGGCCAGTACACCCTGTTCCGCACAGCGATGCTCACTCATAACCCACAGCGTTCTGCTTTACAATACTTTTAGTAATAGTACACAATTTTAACATCTCTATGTGTTTTTCAACATTTAATTCCTTTTTCAAAATTGATTATTCTTGTAATATCGTCTTACCGTACCTGAGTGAAGGAATTTTTATGGTTTGATGGAAGAACCACATTTATTAGTTTTACAGAAGAAAATAGTTAAAAAATTATGGTGCATTTTAGTCCTGTAAAACATAAACCAAGTTTCAAGTAATAGGTTAAGCTTAACATCACTGCACGTAGTGTGAATAGGCCTAGTTTTATATTTATTGTCCTTCGGGTGGATAAATCGATTTAGCTCGCTTAGGTAGGCCTATTCCTTGTATAAAAATTATGGAAAGTCATTTCTTTTAGAAAATATTGAAATATTATTTTCTCCACAATTTAATGAATTTTCTTGTATTGTGGTAAATGCGTATACTAACAGTGACAACCTGCAAGACTGCAGTTGTTCGACTTCTTTTTAATTATTATTCTTATACTTCATTAATTTATTTCTTGTGAATTATTTCGGACCAGCACTTAGTGTTGAAGGTAAAATGTTTGATATTTGATTAATGATTTTAATTTGTATGCAATAGATCAATGTAAAACATACAATTTTTGAACAGAACTAAATCTCTGGGCAAGAAGAGTTTTAATTCGCTAAGAATTTCTGAAAAATCATCCAGAGAACCTAAAAACGCATCATTTTGTTCTTCATTTTTACCAAATTTCCGGAGGAAGACCCTCGGACCTACTACTTTTTAAGAATATTTCAGACCCCTACACCCCCCAAGTAACAGCAAACTTTCATTAATGTCGGCCCCCTCCTTCAATAAGTTTTGGATCCGCCCCTGGGATGAACACAATGCTTCCTCTAGCAATAATAGCTAATAAATACAGAAATACAACTCAGAAATAACAGAAATTGGTACGTTGACTGCTGCACCTGGGCATTACATGCCACCATTCAATAAAAATTCTATGTAAGAAAATTCACACATCAATATTAGTAATTTAATAAGCAGACTTAAATATGAAGCATGCCAAATATTGTATAACAGTATTGACAACGCAAATCTAGCCTTCTCATTATTCTATGATTTTATTATCAATCATAATCACCAATGTACCATATCTGAATCAAAACCAATTACTTCTAAATTAAAAGAAAAAATGAAACCACGGATCACCACTAGCATTGTAAAATCAATTCGAGTACGAAATAAATTAGGATATAAAGTGAGCTTTAAATGCCATACTATCAAACACGTATAAAAATATATGAATACCTTGACGACCATTATACGAAACGCAAAAATCAATTATTATGACAAAAATTTAAGGAATTTGTCTACGACCCCAAAAGATTTTGGCAAACAGTGAACAAACTACAGGCGTGATAAAACATGATAAAAAAAATAGTAAAATTTAAACCCATGAAGGTCTGTACATCACAGATAATTACGAAATTCCAAATGAATTTAATACGTATTTTTCTAAAATGGTAAACAAATTACTAACGCCATTACAGTGTACTTTAGAAATGAAAAAGGTAATTTACCGAATTTGAATACAGTCTCTCTAATATTTCTGTTGCCAATAATAGTAAGTGAATTAATGTCAATCACATATAATTAAAAATATAATTTACTCCTGGAAGAGATGGAATTTCATCATACATAATGAAAAAAATTATTGGATTTATTACAAATCCTTTATTACACATCTTCAACATCTGTATTTCAGACTTAAAATTAGCAACTGTAATCCCCTTATATAAAACGGGAGACTACTTTTAATAACTATAGATCATTATCGCTATTACCAATTTTCGCTAAAATATTAGGAAAGTGTTTAAAGAAAGGAATTCAAAATTATTTAGAAATAAAATCAACTCTTATAAAAATATCAATTTTGGGTTCAGAAATGAAATGAGTACCGAGAACCATAATGGCGGCCACAACCAACACAAGGAATAGTATTAAGCTCTCTTTTATTCATTATCTATATATGCAAAATCACGTATTACTACTAGATGAAGTTATCAAGTCTATTCTTTTGCTAACGATACTGTTTGTGATATTTGCTGGTAATGATTGGGATGAAACTTTTAATGATGAAAACAAGGATATAAGAAGAAAATCATTTTATTATAAACATAAATGAAGCTGCTTGCTTCTTTGCAAGTTTTCAAAGGAAACTGTTTACCAGTTCCACCTAAGACAATAAAATTATTACATGCATTGCATACATGAATATAAACAGTTCATCCTTACTCTTCTATACAGATTGTAGATGGATACTTTCAAATGTTTGGTTTCTTCTTTGGTGATCCCCACTTTTTGCAATTGTTGTACAACCGATCACCAACCGTTTTGTGGTACCTCGGGAACCAAACAAAGGACCATGAACTGAAAAATAGCAAACTGGCTGGATTCAAATCTACTCTCACTTAACAATGATAAAACAACAAACATACCCTTCTCTCTAAATGAAGCTGGTTCTCTCGCGGTTACTAAAATTTACGTTATATCTATTCATGTTTAAAAAATGGCTAAGAAGAAAACATTTTATTGAATAAAATGAGCTGCTTTCTTCAAGCAAGAAGCCATAGACACAGCATGCCAATCAATCACTTTTGACAAGGGTTCATACAATGGTAAAAATTGTGCTAAAGAGATAAACAATAGTTTGAACAAAACATCTAAACAACTTTTACTATAATATGTTCTTATACATATGGTGGTGCAATATGCCCACTGAGTCAGCAATGAAGCTTTCTGCTATCTGATTTAAGGATGATAAGTCCAGTCCCAAATTCCTAAGTACGTCAGCAATCGAACGGTGTACAGTACCTCTTGCTCCAAGTAAAAGTCCATGGACAGTAAAATTTGTGCAATTGTCTGAAATTAAACTCACCCAACGAGAAAATATTTAGGTATTATTATTATTAATAAAAACTTACGTTGGAACAATCATACGTATTAAGTACCTACGCTGTAAACTGCGCAAAACCATATATAAATTTGTATAGTTTCGTCACTTCATGCTAGTTAAATCCTTGCGAAGGATTTTCTTAGCCTTAGTTCAATCAGCTCTTCAATACGAAATATTAGGTTGGGGAGGGGATACACAGTCGCTAATCAAAAGATGTTTGAAAAAAAAAGATCGCCTATCCAATATATCGAATATACAAAGAATTCAATGACATAAAACAAATTTATATGTTTACATTATTAAATAATTTTCACGTTGAATCAAAATAATGCTATCTCTAACGATGATGGATACAACATTTGAAGATACATGATTTCATGCCCTCTCGTTGAAGCGAAATGCAATAGGCCTACTGAAGCAGGTGTAAGACGTAGCTGCAATATTAACCCAGAATTATATGATGATTTTAGAAAAAGAAATCCACACATAGAATGATTAAACAGCGCAATAACTAAGAAAAAAGTACTCGAACTGATTACCGCTAGTAGTTGAAAATGTAACTACTTAAAACATATGCACAAAGTATGTATATGCATATACTTTTTTAATCATGTGTACATATTTATTGTATTTTTTCAGCACTTTTAAGATTTTTCATTTTGTCTTTCTATTCTAATATAGGTCTATTATATTTTATAAATTTGCATCCGTGCTCGAGCATTATGCTCCTTCGGGTGTCAATCATTTTTTAAAATTAAATATGTATTTTCATTATAAGGGATAGGGTTGGTGTGTTGTGTTTATTTTTTAACATTTTGCATTCTATTTTAATTTTTTCTTTCTTTTATTCTGCATTGTATGTTCATCGGGCCCTTGCGAGTGTCTGAAATTTGTTCTTTAAACAGTAGTTAATACGAGGGGTATTCCGAAAGTAAGTTTCGTCAGTTTGTCACACGGACACTTTATTGACCCAAAAGCAATACAGCATGGCAGCATGACCTATACACCGTGCACTATTTTTCGACATAGTCGCCAGCGACATTGAGACATTTGTCGTAGCGTGCGATCAGTTTGAAGAACCCACTGTGGTAAAACTCGGTGCCCTGCGATGCCAGGAATTGGCGCACAGCCTGCTCCACCTCAGCTTCCTGACATTACTAAAGGTTCCATACAGACCATTTTGAGTGACAAATTGATGTTCCATAAGGTTTGTGCGAGATGGGTTCGTGGAGGCCGCACTTTGCGGGGACGGAAATCGGGAGATCAATTTCAAACAGCTCTATCTCGGACAATAAAAGGTTCAGCGGCTGCAGCAATGGCTCGTTTGAAAGAGGGGAGATAGCGGTACAAATCTCTCGTGCCATCGTGAGCGGTACACTAATACCCGCGGGCACGCCTGTCTGCTGCGACTCGCTCTTCTACGGCGCAGTGCGCCTGCGTCATGCCTCCTCCGCTGACGCCACTTCCGTCGTGGAACCAGCCACGGGTGGGGATTCGTCTGGCGTTTGTTTGGTTCCCCTGGTGAACACGCCGCTCCTGCCATACATTGACGAAACTTACTTTCGGAATACCCCTCGTATAATGAATACAAATACAAAAAAGGTACAGGTAGAGAAGACAGTAGTAACCTACACAAAGTTGTGTTAAATAACACGACTCGTGGAGATGCTCCTTCCAAATTAGTCACGTGAATGCTACGGCATACCAGGCGTTTTAGTTGTCGGTGTTCATTAGCAAATGCATTCGCTTAAGCAAAGCCAGGGAGATAAAGAAAGATATTATACTGCGAGAAACCGGCCATCTGTACCCCGAATTAAGATGAAAACCATTCCCTGTGAAACGCTATGGGCATTTGAACAGAGTTCGTCAGCCGATATTATGAAGTCTGCATGAAAATTAACCATAATGAAGTTCGCTAATTATATGATTAACTGCAGTAATTCCATTACATAAATCGCAGATACAAATTGAAGTAAGATAAATCACAGTTATTATTTTGAAATAAAATAATTTGGAGTATAATGGAATATTGCATGAGTGGGTTAAAATTATTATTGGTACTTTTTTCTATCTGTGAATGTTTGTTGTGTTCATAGTAGGAATTTTATCTCGAGTAGGCCTATTCGTAATTTAAGCCTTATATAAGTTACTAGCTTAAAAGGCGCAGCGTCACCCGGGGTTTATATTTTATAATTGGAAATTAACTTATGAAGGACTTTCGATTTTTAAATTCTAGGTCCTAATATAAGTATTTATAATTTGAAATAGGAAGAACGACTTATCACACTCAAACTATTCCCTCATAAAACGCTTGATATAGTTTTTTTATGGCTCATAGAGGATGTAGAATTTTGCATCCCATCGCTTGTACACAGCAAGCCTGGTAGGGGTTCAAATAAGACGATACAGAAATTCCTGGAACAAAAATTGTAATATCGAGGCGGAAAATTCTATTTCTCACTCTCATGTTACCATAAAACTGTTTTGGGGATGAAATTAAACAGAAAGAAATATCACTTTCATACTTCTCTCTCCAAAACCTGCGATATAATAATATACACATTACCATACCTCGTTTAGTTTCCTCTATGTCCAGGGTAGAGAAAGTTATGTGACTGCATTATTTTCGTGGATTTCTTTCTGTAATATTTATTTATAACATGAATTATTTTGATAACTTCTCTTATTTGTCAAACTTGCATTTCATTTTTTCCAAACCCATCTGATACCACTGGCAACAATATGTTCTGTGATTTGGATTTGATAATTCTGTGTGAAAAGGGATTAAGTATACTCAAACACATCTGATTTTTTGGCATTTAAAATCAAAATTTTTCAAAATCCTTTCTTAGTGAGCACTTACATTATGAAACAAAGGTACTGTCAAAATTCCAAGTCTCTATCTGTTGTAGTTTAGGCTCTACGTTGATTCCTGTCAGTCAGTCAGTCAGTCAGTCAGGACAAAGCCTTTTATTTATATATAGAGATAAGTACTAGTGAGCTAAAAAGTACAATTAAAAAAAAAAAATCTCGTTCAGTCGTTATATGTCTATGAGTGTAGGTACATGTATTTGTAAGCAGCTTACATTTTAAAAAAAAATTAACTTTGAAAATGACATTTTACAAGTGAAAAATGCTAGTTTTATGTAAACTTTTAGCTTTATACCTGTTAAATATATTTTCTTTATGTTATCTTAAAAACCATGTTTTGCCATAAAATATAGGCCTATTTTAGGATACAACACCAATTTCAAGAATCTCAGAGTTGTTACGTTTATTTTTTTTTAGTACACGCTCTCTAAAACAGCTGCTTATCGGACTGGTAACAAGCCGAAAAATTGCATTTTAAAGGACAAGGCCGCTAAAATTGCATAAAAGTGCATTCAAATTGCATTCAAAATGCAGTTTTAGCGGCCTTGTCCTTTAAAGTCGTCATGGCAATCTATAAACAAAACCCAGATGGCATTGACCAGTCACACCAACTTTAACATGGATTTACGCATATAATTGCTCATAAAACAAACAAATTTAAGCCAACACGTTTCTTTATGAAAATCAGAAACTTTACCAGGATTTTTCGCAAAACACGGTAGCCCACTTCATCACACGACAACAAATATAAGCCAACAAATTTTCACATCTTCGTTCACATAGCTTACATGGATGCACCAGCATTTAATTGCAATTTATTCCCTATTCCTTCTGCCGTGATGTTGCTGGCACCAGCTCCAATTCAATGTTTTTGACTTGGAGTGAAATTTCCTCGGGATTATAATACATATTTTCACAAGCTTTTCATAAATACTAGTTCGTATTTATTATTGTTTACAAATCAGCGACTCATATAACGCATTCATAGCCTACCGCATTTCGTACGGTTCATTGTTGTCTTGCGTTTGAGAGGGCCGTGAGAATATGGTAGACTACCTTTCATTACAATTAATTATATACGGTATTTTGTTTCATTTCATATAATTTAGAGAGCTATTACTAAAAAATATTGTATGCACCACGTACGCAAAATCTTTAGCGTACTCATCCAGTATTTCAGCCTCGGCTTTCGCCTCGGCCGCTATACTAGATTCGTCCGCTAAAGCGTTATTTTGCGTACTTGATACATAAATAGCTATTTAAACAGTAGGCCTAGTTTTCTTCTAAACTGTTTAAATAATAACTTTCACTATTAGGATTACTTTCACGGTTTTTTCTTGGCTCTTTTTCATTGAGTATTCACCGAACTTTGACAGAAATACAAGATAAAAATGTTTAAGGAAGATTTTAATAAATTCATATTTCTACTTGTTTTCCTGTTGCAGCCCAGATATTTTAACAGTTCTGCTGTAGCCTGTCAATATGAGTATGAAATGTATGAAAAAATATAACATAAACAGAGTATAAATTTATTATATTAAAGAACATATTTAATTGATAGAAGCTAATAATTAGGGTAATATCAATATAATCAAGGGAAATGATCAGTGCTCTTAATTTGAAATCTTAAAACCGATGAAGAAATTTCAGGTGAATAAGTTTTTAAACGTCAGTCTGATTCACTTCTCAGAATGGAACGTTCGAAAATTCTGAATTCCAGAAGTTATTAGGGTAGACCTTACTGTAATATTTTTAAATTATTTAAAACTTAATACAGTTATTATTATATAATATTATTAGTAACATTTTTAACATTACGTTTATAAAATTTCATTGGAATACGATTTAACGATATGAAGGAATGCAATTTATAAAACATAATTTCATTGTATTTTTAATAATAGATGGTGTGTGAAACCCCTTAAGTATATTTCGAAAAGTGGTAGGAAGCACGTTGACGACCTTTTATTACTCGCAACACCATTTGACACGAAAGATGTTTTCGCAATCCAAAAATAGCTCCAACGGTTTTGTTTAAATTTTCTGAACTACTTTTATGTACGAGGATCAAACATTCATCATTATTTGAAACATTTTTAGTAGAAGTTCTCTAGTCATCTCTTCCATTAACTCAAGCTTAAATTCACGAACATACGGTTTTCAGTGAGGTAGAGACAACAGAATGCTAACTGCCACTTACGCTTATTCTATGCAAGAATGTGAAGCAAGAAAGTAAAGAAATTTATTCATGGGAGTTTATCACTTCCAACTGTTGAGGGAAATCGTTTTTCATGCTCATTAATTTAACCTTTACGATGACTTCTCCATTATAGTCTAGGTAATAGGTTTATTAATTACTGCTCATTTCTGGCGTGGAACAATTTTCATCTTCAAGAGATTGATTTTTCCCTTATATGGAATCAATGCTTATCACTTCCATTTTTATGCCCGTTGCGTAAAGCTTTAAGTGAGTAATAGGCTAAAGAAATCAATTATTTTTGTTTCTTCGGTCTAAGTCAAACTTCTCGTTTTGCTGTATGGTTATAAGTGCTCAGTAAACAGAGATACTTATAAAATAATGGAAACAATAATACAACTAGGTTACTGAAAATTAATTTTAAATCCTATCTCATAAAAATCTACGTAGAATGTGTGTTGGCAGGGGTTGATTCATTAATATAGATAATATGGAAATAATGGAATATTAACATACACTGCTATCCATTAGCTATTCTCAGCTCGCCATATGAAGTGGGCTGTGGTCTGTGGTTCATGTTTTGTTGGAAAAATTATTTATCGTGAAATGTCTGTCAGTTTTAAAGCACCTGTAGATAGAGGTTTTAAACTTTTAAACATCCCTTTCTACGTAGGCTAAAGGCGTAAGTATGTTTCGAAGTTCATATTTCTGCACTTTGGAACTAAAATGAGCAAAGTTCATTTTACCACATGTCAGGAAAATAAATTTCAGTTTAAAATTATGTACACATCTTAGCACTTATTTACATAAGCTAAGCTTTAAACAAATCTATTCGCCCCCTTGCCCTAAGGGTTGCTGTTATGAAGAGAAGTTTGAGACAATTAATATCATAATAATATTTACAAGTCTTACAACACTTTTGGACAGGATCGATATAGCATCTACTAAGCGAGTAATGATTTTTTGTTCTGACATCTCATTAAGATACTGTGACCTCATTTTGGTCACCCATTGCAGTAAGGGATATTTATATAAAAAAATTGTTTCAGACACAAATTTTCGATAATATTTATACGGTTGAGGTATACAGTTTACGGTTTACGTTTACAAGATTTAACTTTTTTTTTTTTTTAATTTCACCTATTCGATTAGCTACAGTTCGTTTTTGTGGTTTCCCTTATTTTAATATTATTGTAATTCAACAATAAATTGTTAATTCTATTTTAATTCACACAAAAAACGAGGAAGTCCTCGTTTGAGGTCTTTTGTGCATATTGGAGTTCATAATTTATGTAAAAATTAGACATGTATTAGTCTGTATATATGTAGGCTAGTATAATATTTATAAAGTCATTTTTAATTTTTAATCCATATATAATCTAATCCTGGTATTGAATGACGAAATTTAATAGCATTTCCAGTGCAGTTCAAACAGATGTCGCCAAGGAAACAGTAGCTTCATTAGGAAAATGTACATAATATCGCGGTCATTTTTTACAAGACACAGGAGGGTTTTACGGTCCCCGTATGAGCATGCGCTGGGGGTTGTATAGGCAATGCAAAGCACAGAGTTGGGTCAGTTTCTGGCAGCCGGGCGCGCAGTGAGCATGTGAGGCCGTGCAGCCTACACTGCAAGGGACTTATGTCTGTAAATCAGGGGTTTGTGGACCCACTTCTTTGGGGGTGTTTCGCCCGCGCCTTAGCCTTGCTGCTCTACCTGATGGTGCTCATGATGGATCTTCAGCACCACCACACCCTGGTGGCGCAATCCTTTTCCTCTTCCTTCTTTTCTTCATCTTCTTCTACGTCCAGAAGGCTCCATGCTGACGACCTCACGTAATCTTAACAGTCCATGATAGTGTGCTTCGTGGCCAGGACTACTTCTGCGAAGGTAAACATAAATAATTCACTATTATCAATCATCTTCCTACATTGTGATATCTTGTAATGTTTTATAGAACGAGCAGAATATTTTTTTATTGTTTATTTGTCCTGGAATTCTTCTCCCCTTATATTTAACAGCTTTTTCTGTAATTATCCACCTCTTTTCTCCATTCTGCAGCTGCAATAATATGGTTGTACTTTCAGCAGAACTCGTCTCACAGTACATCCATTGTTATTGTCATTGATCCAAATTATCCCTAAATAAGTATATTCCTGGTGCTTACTTATAGAAAAATTATATAAATAACACTTCTCAGAAGAATATATTATTTCTTGTAGCATATGAACATACCGGTTGCTACAACAATCTCTGACACGGAAGTCAAGCATAAGGTTTGCACGATATGCCAGTAATTTCCATACAGGTTTTCAGGAATGTCATACCTTAATTGTCGAATTATAATTTTAAAATTGTTATTTGATCCTGTCACCCTATAGTATGATAAATGAATTAATGCTTTTTAAATAATAGGACTCTTGTACAGTGCATAGCACAACGGATTCAGCAGTAGGATGTTTCACCTAAGTGTTCAGACAAGTAATCCCCTCCAGGCACTGTGATTTATAATATTTATAATATCTGTCGTCAAATACAAAGCATGAATAATATGATTTTCCGACAGATACTTCAATTTAATATAGGCCTACAAAGGCGATTGAAGTTTGAAAACTATGAAACTTTCTTCACACATAACTGCCTCTATTGGTATATTAGGCCTATACGGATTTATGAGAATATTTTTTATTAATTTAATTCGCCTTCAGATAATGTACCATTTAATCTTATTTTGTATGACCTTAGTTATTTCCACTCAATCTGAACATCACCCAAAAAGTTACTATGAAAAATTCAATTAAAAATTGCTTTAGATTTATAGACTAAGTCTGTTGATAATTAGTGTTTAACTTGGGCATAAGTAATATAAAACTGTGCACATTGTCATAATAATAATAATAGTAATAATAGTAATAAACGGTGAAACTTTAACTTTCAGTAATATTGCATAACGTTCGTGAATAGGCCTGTTTGGATTATTCGCCTAGGAATCCAATGTGTATTCTAGTGGTCAGTACTAATGAGATTTTTTAAAGCTTTGCCAGTCCGTGCATCAAGTCTAGCCTTATTTCCTTTTAAACAGTAAGTGCTTCTTCAAAGAATATTTTGCACGAAATTAAAAATGTATGAATGTGGTAGGCCAAGTCCCTCCAGGGATGTAGCGCCACGGAGTTTAGTTTATGAATGTATGTATGAATCGCTCATTGATGGGAATTATTTCTAACACTTGATTACTGTAATTTTCCAAAAGATATGGTTCAGATTAAATGGCTGTCATTTACATACCAAAGAATCAACATGTTTCAGGGCTCCATAGAACACTTACGCAGTACCAAATATTTAGGCAGCCTCTTCCACAAAGTAACCTTCTCTAACACCTACACAGTTTGGTAGATATCTTACTTTTTTTAAAATACGACACATTAATTGAAATAATTGAATTACGGTACTGTTTAAGTTTTGGCATGCATAAAAGTATTATTTACCTAACTTAAAAGAATGTTTTGTTTTTATTTTTAGTAAATAAATGAAAAAAGTTCATTTTTATATAGGATAAAAAATTATACTATGTTAAAAACCCAGACTTGTAGTATTCTTTGGACGCTTTTATGGAATCTGGAGTCTTAGAAGGAATCCCGACTTTGGAAAAAAGTAGGTTTTGATGGAACTTCACCTTAATTTTCCAAAAAAAAAACCGATTTCTAATGGTTTCTCACACGGAAGTGTTCGTACACGTATTAAATAAAGCATTAGTGCTATTGTTTGGTTGATCTTTATTATAAGCATAAATGAAGATGATTCCGCCATGTTCTCTTACAACTCACTATTTTAGGCCTACTAGTGTCAGGTTAAAAGGGTGGTTATTAAAAAAACTAGTTGTATGTGTATATGAATTTAGTGCTAATAATAATTAAATTTATAAACCATTTAAGCGTAGGTTATTATTTCGTATTCTTATTGGTTACAAAATACATTCAATTACCACGGCTGGTACTGTATACTGTAATCTTATATCCTGAAAGTACATGATATATTTTTACATTTAATATTATATTATATTGTATTATATTATACTACATTATATTGTATTATATTATATTGTATTATATTATATTATACTACATTATATTGTATTATATTATATTATAATGTCTATCGCCATGCTATATTCTGTGTTCAATGCCGCAAGTAAACTGCCATCTAAGGCCTAACGTAAAAATAAAACATTGATATCACAAAGCTGGTAACATTTAATGTTATTTTTATGAGTAAAATTCAAAACTTGTACGCAAGCGTAATTTTAAAAACTCTGTAACACAACTTAATCCGTTCCAGTCAGGAATTGCGCTTTAATATATGTAGGTTCTCCGAACCTAAAACAGAATTAGACAATTTTTCTAACTTGTATAATATTAAATCATGTTGTTGTAAAAATATAACAACAAATTGCGCTATTACCTAATATCTGCGGAATATTAACATTCCTCGCTTTTGTTATTTTATTAACCGGGAAGGTACTCCACGAAATTCAGTCTGCATCTCCACGTATTCCTAAACCTGAATACCTACAAATTTTGCTGCAAACCTGATTCACATGGAGAAGTTCCCATTGGCAACAGCAATAAACATTTCTGTATTTAAATTGACGAACTTCTGAATTGACATTTAATCTGCTTCAATCAAAAAGCTCGTCCAGTCTCCGTAGTTTCCAGTGTGGCCTTTGATCAGGTATCCGCGGGTATAGACTTCATTTCAAGAGAGAGAGAGAGAGCGCAGAGAATATTAGAAGATATGCAGCAATTTTTTTCCTTATTATTTTATTAGCACAGTTACTGACATAGAAGAATTCTTAAATATTTCTTTACTGAATTCACTAACAAACTAACACTAAACTCATTCACACTAAACGGTTCCTTATCTCATCCCATCTTATTGTAACAATTACATCCATGTACCTCATATCATAAATTGTAAATTTGAAGAAATTTGGTTACTTTTAAACCTGAGCGTAAGGCATTGAGGCTTTTGTCTATCGCCATGCTATATTAAATTTGTCCTTAAAATATTTGTTTCAGCTGTGGGTATATTTTCACCCTACTATATATGCTACTGTAGGGCGTAGCTTATTTAACACATACATGTTCCACGTGTTTCTCTGACAGAATTGTTTTTATGCATGGATATTTTAGTAATATATTGCTCTATATTATTTGACTCGATTTTTGTGTCTTATATATCCCTACAGTAATAATAATAACTTAATATTAGTAGAAATAATAATAATAGTAATAATAATAATAACAATAATAACTGGTTTATTTCTCATTCAATAATACATATGTGTCAAATTTAATGCTCCCGGTACATTTCTGGTTTATCTTATATATACTGTATAGGCCTATATACCTAGGTGTATATACATTTAAATTATTTATAATAAAAATAGCATTGCAAAATATATTTATTAGGGAAAGAACGTTAGGAACGACAATTGTGGCAAAAACGTAGCGAGGGGAAAAATAAATAGGGGAAAGTATACAGGGAAAAATGTTTTTAAAATAAATATGATCTAGTAAGGAATCGTGCCATAAGGGAGAAATGTCGAAGATTGTCGCTACCTTACTAGCTTTTCCCATAATTACACAGTCCGATAATAATTATTATGGGAGATCAATAACTATCCTCATTTCATACGAACTCTAACTCTTTCGGACGAAATCATAATGCATTCTGCTGAGAGGTCAGCTGCTTCCCACATGAGTACATCTAGGAAGTCTAGGAATCTCTATTGACATGAAAATACGTCTCTGAAGGTTTATAACACGTATTGATCAG
The DNA here is from genome assembly GCA_964059195.1 of Ectobius pallidus. Lineage (NCBI taxonomy): Eukaryota > Metazoa > Arthropoda > Insecta > Blattodea > Ectobiidae > Ectobius > Ectobius pallidus. The sequence continues at coordinate 157,209,241 of CAXKWD010000003.1, read as the reverse complement.
GCAGTCGTATACATGTTTGGATCCTTCTTCTTCCTGAACTTGCACGTATATTGTATCTCACTGTTTTTTTTCTATTTCTTTCTTTTTCCCTTCCCTTCTGCCCTTTCAGGCATATTTTATTTTTATGCCATGTGTAATATTACTATGCCTCTTAGGATCTCGTGGTTTATCCAGAAGCCTCCGTTTCAATTTCTCTGTGGCTTCGCATGTTTTTTGGCAGTTAAAAAATAGCTCTTCTTGGGAGGAGATGATTTCAGTGAAATTAATAAAATTCTCAGTTTAAGAAGATTTTCTGATACATCCTCGTTTTAAGTTATTATCAAATTCATTATCAATAATGAATATTTCAATTTTAGCGCAATTTTGAAGTTGGAGTAGTTTTATATTGATTGGTCTCTTGCAAAACAACAGTCTTTCGTATTAGCTATTTACGAATGAAGCTTTTGATATAATTATATCGATCTGTTCATAACTGACAGCTATGGCATACATTTAAGTAGTTATTCGATTATTAGTTCAAATCGATGACACTAAACCGTATGCTTACACAATATTTGCAGCCCTGCCAAGTCAAGGTAATATCGTGATTAACATGGAACCCCCAGCTGCAAGGCAAGGGCAAATCGGAATTTACATATAATTTTGTCCCTGTCTCTCGTCTATGGATGTTATGGTGTTCTAGAATGCGGCCCGGAGTTGTGCTGAACATGCATCTGGAATGCCTGCATGTCTTGTCTAAATGCACGATACTGAAGGTTTATACTCCCCTAGAGGCAAGGGCCACGAAAGAGAAAGATAAACATTCAAGGAAAATAAACATTTTAGCGAACTAGCTTTATTTCTTACGGAAAATATAATACAAAGTATCTAGTAAAAATTTAATCTCATTTTTTGTTTAATAAAACATAAGGAGTGAGAAAAAAGTAAATAAGAAATATCATACTTCATAATAATAAAAATGATATGATAAGCCTACTATGTTTGCACATCTCTCTCTATCCTGAAGAAGTACAATACACGGTTCTGCTTTCACACTGTGGTATAGGCCAGAAGAAATCTATTTTAGGAAATGCCTACTAATCTTTCAGCCTCACACAAAGGTGTATTGCTCGGAAAGCAAGACTTTTTAAAATATTTTTTATATGTTTTTTAAAGAAATACAATCGATTAAAATAAAATTACAATCTTCAATACAAACTGAAATCACTAGCAGAAAACTCTGTCCTCTCGCTATGAATAATCACTTATGTTTCTCTTGCATAGGCCTATTCACTTCCACTTCCACTTCAGGAAGACACTGTTTCTTCACAGGACCACTAAATGCCGGAGGATGGGACCGTAGGTGCACACAGGAATAACGTTCCAATATCTAACAGCCCAGAAAAAAATGTAACAGCGACGCAGCTATCTTTAATGGTAACAAGCTACCATCAAATTCAGGGTATCATAAGAGCACGGGTGCGCAACTGGGGCACATTGTGTCACTATGCGGTGACTCCCACTACAGTCGCCCTTGACGTCAGTGTAAAGCAGTTTCGATGTGATGTGAAGGCAGCGCAGCACTGGCTCAGACAGTGTTCGATGTTTGGACTTTACTGCAGTTCACTACACCAAGAGTAATAGGTGCGGTAGCTAGCGTAAAAGCACACAACAGCTTGTCATCAAGGGAACGACTTTTCCATGCTAACTGGGAAAACGATTATTTTGTCGCACATGCACAATTACATAAAATAATCAGAGTATATTTCTTGCAGGACGCAATAGTGCAAGAATTATCACAGCCCCAATGGATGTGCGACCTGGTATTTATGACGGACTTGTGTGGTTATTTTGATTCCTTGAATGTAGCTCTACAAGGAGAGAATGAAAACATTGTTTCATTAACCGTAATAGTAAATACATTTATAGGACGCTCTAGCTGATGTCCGCGGGTTTGCGCACGATAATAATTTTAAAATTAACAAAATAAGAGAATAATAATAAAAGCATTATATTTATTAACACTTACGCGCAAATCATTCATAAACTAAACGATTAATAATTCGAAGCAGCTCAAAATCCAGCTTTGGAGTTCTCTGGCCCAGAAAAACCTTTCATGGTGAGTTCCGTCGAAATTGATCAATGTTTGCCCATCTGGGCCTATATTCATTATCCCTCTTCCGTCTATGTTGAAAATTTCAGATCTCTAAGGGCCCTGGCATTATAAACAAATGAATTAGCCAGGGAGGGCTTACAAAATTAAGACGAACGTTAATTTAATGTTATGTTGAAAAAATTGCGATGCTCTTTCAAATTGCGACAAAAATAGCAAAGTCACCTGCAATTTATTTGACATTTGAAATGTATTTCTGAAAACTGATGCTTCGAAAGCGCAAAAAAAAAAAAAAACGTTTTCTGCAAGTTTTTCACTTATAACTCGCGAACGAAAACAAAAATTAAAAGTCCGGCTTCGAGGTGCATTTGGCCACCCTTCAGTCCATCTACATTTATAATTTCAGATCTCTGCATGCAGTAGATTTTGCTGAGCATCGCGCATAGACAGACAGACAGACAAACAGACAAACCCTTCCTCTTATTTTCTTATTGTTATAGATTTGAAAAAGTGGGATTACCAACTATGATGGTATTCTGTTTATTTAAGCTGGCAGAGCTACGGCCATTAGGCCTTCTCTTCCGCTCCACCAGTCAAACACAATATAACAAATACATAATTTATCTATTTAAAACCTAAATACAATAAACTAAAATACTATTAAAATACATGTTAACTTATACACTAGACTCCTAATACAATTACTTGAAACTTAATTACAAAAACAAAAAATACTATTAATGTTAAAGCCTAAACACTAACAGTTAGATACATTTCTAATATAAATTTAAAGTACATTATTTAGAATTAAAGCTACTGACTTCTCTCTTAAATTCACCAAGCGTTCGACAGCCTCTGACAGTGCGAGGGATGGAATTCCATATGCGAACTACTGATACAGAGAATGAAGATGAATAGGATGAAGAGCGGTGTAGAGGGATAGAAAGTACAATACTAAACTCTGATCGTGTGTTTAGGGTCGGAGATATGTGTAATTTTTGGCACGACATACTTACATGAACAAACATTTTCTAAAATGAGTTTCATTAAAAGTGATGTACGGTCTACATCAGAGATGGCAAAATACGAAAGTCGTGTGACGTATTGAGGATACTACCCGCACATCACGGAAGGAAGGCAGATAAGTTGTTCGTAGTTCTGAAGGGAATAGCGGCACAGCGGCGGACTAGCTAGTCTAGACTACAACGTGCTTCAGCTTCTATTGTAATTTCGAAAGGAATAAATGGGAATTATATTAGAATGCAGTACATTGTCATATGAAGATTGTTATTTTGCAGAACTTGTTCTTTTGAGCTACGGTATGGTAGTTTTACTTCAATAGACTTTCAAAATTAGGTGTTACATCATAAGCAACCACCGTAATTTGTGCATGAAGACTGTTATCTGTTAGTCGTGTTCTTTTAAGAGTCTTCAGAGTATTCATTTTTGAAAAAAATTGTTCGCAAATGTACGTCGACCCAAACAGAGATATTATTTCAGCTGCAAATGTCCTAAGACGTGGGTATGTAGAGGGATCGATATATTTAAAAATATCTGAACCAACAAAATCTTTGCACTTCATTTTTAAAAAAGGGTCACATTGAAGATCTGCAAGTTCGTATTGTAGATTATGTCTTACATGTGTTATGTCCGTTGTGAAGGGGCATACAAAACACTGAAAATCATGTTTCATGTGTTTCAGATCTTCAAATCGTTTGTCTTCAAACTCACTAGTTAATATTGCCAGTGTATCACAATATTTTGCTAGGTTTGAGTCGGAAATTGAACTCAGTGTTTTCAGAGAAGCAAAATGATAAAACACTCTATCTTTAAGTTGCACTTTCCAAACATTAAGCATCTTGACGAAAGAGGTGACCTTATCGTACATCTGAACAATAGTTTGTTCACGACCTTGCAGTCGACAGTTCAAGGTATTGATATGTTCACAGATGTCGGTAAGGAACGCCAAATCAGTAACCCAATCATCATTTTGTAATTCCGAAATATTGACACCCTGTAAAATAAAATCACATTAGTTAGACATTAGGTACGATAATGAAGACACAAAAAGAAACTGTACGTATAAATTCAACAAACCTGCTCCGTCATAAAATCAGCAATGACAGTACGTAGATCAAAAAATCTCCGTAGCATTTGACCCCGACTGAGCCATCTGACTTGGGTAAAATATTGTACATCTCCATATTCCTCCCCTAAATCTTGTAGAAGATTTCGAAACTTGCGATGCTTAAGGGCCGAAGACTTAATTTTATTGATAGTCTGAACAACCACATCCATTACATGCTCAAAGTTAACAGCTTTGCCACATAGAACCTCTCGATGAATAATACAGTGGATAAATTTTACACTTTCACTTATCTTTAGCGTATTTTTCACATATTTCTGTAGTCTACCTTTCAAACCGTTGATATTCCCAGTCATTGAGGGAGCCCCATCTGTTGTGATAGCTACTAGTTTATTCCAATCTAATCCCTTTTTCTCGATTGTACTCTTCAGTGCCTGAAAAATGTCACTTCCACATGTATTGTCCCTGAGTGACACTAGATCAAGAAAGTACTCATGTGCAACTAAATCGTCGGTTACTCCTCTAATAAATATCGCTAATTGAGCTTTGTCGTTTGCATCGGTACTTTCATCAAGTGCTAAAGAATACTTTATGAAAGTATCAAGTTTATTTTATATATCATTTTCAATTTGTTTTGCAATATTCTCTATTCTGCTCTTAATTGTATTGCGAGACAAATGAAGTGACTCAAAATTGCGAGTTTGTTCAGGACATATTACTTTAACAACATCACTTAAACACGACTTGACAAATTCTCCGTCCGAGAAAGGTTTCATACATTTGCCTATTCTCCATGCAACATGGTAACTAGCAAGAAGTTGTTTCTGTGTTATAGAAAGACGTGGATTATCTTCATTATCTTCTTTGCTAGAACTTGCTTCTTTTAATTCGTGCAATCTCCGAACTCGTTCTAGTCCTAACGAAAGAAATCATAACAACATATTTAATCATTTGAATTTTATTTTCACAGATAATAGTGCAGAGCAATACATAAATAAAAAAAATATATGTTATGATGGTTGTGAATTCATATTTTATTTTAATTAACCAAACTAAAATAATTAATATGCCTCCTCACCTGTAATAGAGTGATGATCTTGGTGACATAAAGAATAGTGTCGATCAATATTACTTTTTAAAAGGCCCTTTAACGTTTTTGAACATATTAAACATCTAACATTATCACCTTCATTGCAGACAAAATACTGTTCTTCCCAATGAGGTTGAAAGTTACGATCCACTAGTTTCCTGAGTTTCGAATGTGACATTACAAAGTTGTAGACAACAACGTACTGCACACAGTATGAGACAGTACACCTCTGCTGTGTTCAGCGACTGAAGTTCGTGGAAGGAAGGGTGGGTGACGTCATGGTTCCGCTGGACTCATTGCAGGGGCATGACTCGCGAGTACACATTTTGCCATCTCTGGTCTACATTAACCGACAAGCATTTACGTCCGTTACTTCGACCGTGTACAACATCTTTATTCCCTGCCATTGGAGAATTAGCGAGGTCCCAAAGCTTGCAAATGTCATCACAAAGAAGTAAATAAACCTAACTTCATATAAAATCAATTACTAAAGCAGGATGATTTTTTTTACGATTTATAACACACAAGTATGTGCAAGGGCGAAGCAGTTCGACACTGTACAGTACATGAAGGGCGAGCGGGTTTCATTACGTCACGGCAGTGGATGGGGGACCGAAACGTTTCCTCTCAGTTGCTCAGGTAGGCCTATGCATAAGAGTATACAGTACATGAGGGAGCCGGCTGAGCTACTTTCCCCGCACATTCCATAACTTGTTTATACGGTATTTGCTGGGAGCCTTAGAAGTCGATGACATCTATACCTCTTCGTAACAGTAGTAGTTTATCTTTCTTCTTCGATTGTAATCGCTTTCGTTCATCTCGAAGCACTGCCTGAAAATTCCGTAATGTAGGAGTCGTGTGGGCCTGCATGTAATGATGGTCTCCCATGGCGATCCATGTTTGGGCAAATAGGTGACGTCTTATCGTTATGTCGAGATTCAAAATTATCCTACGACTGTCGTTGGGGAGACTTAAAATGCATGACTTGTGGAAACAATCAAAGCCTATAAGTTACCTTCAGAAAATAAAAGAAAGAAATATATTATATTTAAAAACTATTCAAATTTCCTTAGTGGTAATTATTGTACAAAATAGAACAAAATTGTTAGATCCATTTTCAAGAAAATCGAAAATAGTTATTTATAGTTCAGTTGGTAAAAGAAAGATTTTATTTGCGAGTACGTATGTTTGAAAGATAAGTCCATAAGGGCGTGTGTAGTAATCCACTATCATAATAAACTCATTTTACCATGTGTGTTCTTACAATATTTTTTGACAGCCGTTAACATTTGTGAATTAATAATACAGTAAATATTACATATTTAATCTAATGAATTAGGTACGGTGGAGCCATATTGGAGCCTCGAGCTGCCACCTAGCTGCCACATGCGCAGGTAGAGGTTATCTTTTTTCTGGTGTACAGCTGCCAACATAGGGAATGGAGTCGACAACGCTTTTCAGCCTCCAAGTAAGAAGACATTTGAGATCCGGTGAGAAACTTAACATTTAAAACGGTGTTATGAGTTTTAACATTTCCAATTTTATCAAGCTTAGGCTATTTAATAAATTGTATATAAATATTCTTAAATAAAAGAGTGCTTGCCAAGTGATTGAAACCAAAATTATTTACAATGGATTTATGGCGCTAGTGCGATAATGTGATACTTTTTCTTCGTGCATATTGTGTTAGAAGTTCTATTTTTAATTCAAGCAGTCTAAACAAATACAATAGTAATATTAAATCTATTATGTATTATGCTAGCAAGAACAAGAAAATACAATCCCTGTGCTTCGTGTCACATCCTCAGGAGATTGCAAGCCCAATGTTCGTTTCTGTACGATATTTTCTTATTTTCACGCTATGCTGATCATAGATAGAAAGGCATGTTTCGGTTTATTACCGGTATATTAATGCGGAAAACTAAGCATCGAATTCCAGCTTGAACTCTACTTCATCTACGTGTAATATGATAGTAATTATAATACAAGTAGAATTAAAGTGTTCCCTATACAAGCCGTGGAGAGACCTAGAGGGTTCCAACAGGTTGAGGCTTCCTTTCCAAATTTTAGACATTCGGAAGCGAAGGTGTTAAGGTTGTCAGCCTGCCGCTTTACACGAACATTTGCTTAATTTGCTAATTTTTTGCGTTCTACAGAACCGGATGACTACAAAAACCCACTTTGCATTCTCACAAACAACTGATATTGAAGGAAATATTGACAATAAACCTCTTATAGTTCAATGTCCGTCAATATTGATAGGACGCTTCACTACGCTCCTAGACGATCAATATTTCCATCAATAAGGTCCTCCGTCAATATTGAAGCAAATATTGGCAATAATATTGATCGTCTAGGAGCTACTTAATTAAAAGCCAAGCCAAACTCCAATGGCAACTTCCTACCCCCAGCCGGATAGCCTATGTACGACCGACATAGTCGTAGGCGGTCCTTTCAAGAATAAATACATTTCAAATCCATTAACGGTCAGTTCAATTATTTACATTTAAATTAAATTGTACAATTTGGAGAGAACCTTTCAAAACATCAAGGATAAGAACTTTTTCTTAACAATAACTTGAAAGGCTTAATTCCTTCTACATTTTTGAGGCAAATATAAGCAGAGTGTTGTATGTTCCAAATAAAAATCCTAAGAAATAATTATAATATTATCAATGTTTTTTTTATTTATATAGCACTCTGTATACTTTGAAGCAACCACATTATCATCTGCATCTGTATCTTCGGGCTATTACTCAGACGAAAATTTCAAACAATGATTACTGACATTATCACGACGCTATCGCAAAGTACGTATCTCAAACAATGCGATTTGTGATACTTGGTGTGGTATTTTCATACTCATATAAGTAAAGGTATTATAATAAAATGGCTTATACGTATTAGAAGCTAGCATTTAAAGGCCGTAAAACCTGGGGACTTTAGGATTAGCAATTTTTGTGGAAAAGTTTGTTAAAATATGGTAAGTTATAGTCTACAGACGTAAGACTCCATTTCAACTCCATGTTCAAATTGTGTTATACAGAAATAACTTACAGAAATAACTTGAAGGAATAACTTTAGGCCTATAGGTATATAAATAATTATATTACATTTATAGAATTTTACTATAGGCCTATCTTACCAGAGAGAAAGGTGAAAATAAGATAGCCTATATCTGAAACCTGATGGATTCTCTTTGGTCACCTATCGCCTCCAGATGATGGGAGAGATTTTAGATTTTTAAAATAGGCTAATTAATTTTTGTTATTCGCATAAACAATATAAAACATTACTTAAGTCCCACGGAAATAAGTAAAAATATTGCTTATTTTTATTTGTTAATCACCCCACGACTGCTTCAAACTATTCTACTTCTAAGGATAAGCTATAATTCTATCAAACTTACGGACGAAGTGTAATCTATAAAACTGTGATTATTAAAAATATTTTTTTATTGAACATTAAACTTGGGGATGAGCAACTTATTGCTACAATATTATATGTTTACAACCATATAAAATGTTTAAATATGTTATTATCAAGTCTTTACACAGGTATTGGGCAAATTTAGAGTTATTGACTTATGAAGGCTCGGACACGTGAATTTTTAGAAAACCTGTTCGTGAAAGTGTTAAGATTGTAAGTCTTTGGCACTGATCCATTTTCATCTCCTGTATTACTGCCGGTAGCTTACTTATGTCCGTTAGAGGCTGAGTCGACCCCAGGATAGAGCGTTTCAGGCAAAAATCTCGTGGAATAAATGTGCTCAGGGCTGAAAAGTAGGGAATAATCGTCGTTTCGAATGGATCAGAAAAAGTTTTGGATACCTGGCTACAAATGCCATTTCTTTTATTGGACATTCTACTTACTGTATTTAATAAGGAACACGGTACTAGGTAACCTGCTATAGTGTCTTATATGATAAAGCTTTACTGAATTCTTATACCTGTTAATGGAGCTGTTTAACGGGTCGCCTTGCACCTGGATGCAGAGTCTCTAAAATTGAAACTTCTCGTCCTATACTGGGCACTTTTTTCCTCACTTCAGGCACTGGGCGCTTTTATCTCAAGCGATTTCCCCTGGACTCGGGTAGAGTATGCAAGTTCGTTGACATACTCAAGGAAACTATGAAAAGATTTACAGTTTTCATTTTTTGTAAAGAGACTTTTAAAAGTAAAATATGAATATTCAGCCACTATTTGCAGAAATTCTCATAATAGTTATTTATGATACAAGTGAAAAAAAAGAGACTTTATTTTGTGAGTAGATAATTTTGCGAAACGAATCCATAAGCGCGGGTTGTGGCACTCCAACTATGAAAATGAAATAATTATTCCGTATGTATCGTGCACTATATTTAGCTGTTCTGCTACCTAGTACCTACAGCCGCATATACACATGTACATGCGCAGACAGAGATTATTGATTTTCTGGTGCACGGCTGCAAACATAAGGAACAGGTAATATTACAGGAGAAAAATCCCTCTGACACTGGGATTAGAACCCAGGACCTTTGGCATCCCGTGCCACTGCTCTACCAACTGGGATAAGTCAGAGTTCGCTTCACAGCGCCAGATGGAACCTCTCTCCTATGACTGATTACCCTTAACACTGACAAGACAAGTCATGTCATATGCAATATTGTGAGGCACACTAATTAGTGATTTCTGTGACCAGGTTTCCACTGTTATTGTACAGTAACATTCAAGATGGATATATGAATTTTACGATCCACAGATTATTGTCTCTGTTGGACATTACATGATAATATTGCAGGAGAAAACGTCTGGCTTTCCGTGCCACTGCTCTACCAACTGAGCTAAGGCAGAATTCGCTTAACAACACCAGATGGAATCTCTCTCTTATGACTTTTTACCCTTAATGGTCTACCTCACTCCTGTAATATTTTTATGTAATATCCATCAGAGACAATAATCTGTGATCGTGAATTCATATAATATCCATCTTGAATATTAGTGTACAATAACAGTGGGAGCCCGGTCACAAAAATCACTAATTAGTGTGCCTCACAATACTGCATATATGACATAGCTTGTCAGTAAGTGAAGGTTTTTGGGACCACAATGGGAAATTTAGCATTTAAAAAGGCATAATGATTTTAACAGTTTAAGTTTTTAAAACGGAGTCTATTTAATAATCACAACTAAAATAATACATTTTCCATATGATTGAAACCAAATTTGGTTACAGTGGATTTTTAGGAGTAATGCCATTATGTACTACTTTTACTTCGTGTGTCTTGTTTTAGGAGATGTAATTTCAACATATCTACAAAATGAATTATATTAATTGAATATATTACTCTCGGAGTATCACTAAGGTAAACAGTTTAGAATACTCCGAGATTTCAGAGGTGTACGCTTCCTCCATCCTCAGAGAATAATGAAGTGCCTAGTACGGAGTACGGTATTCTAAACTACGTATTTTTCTGGGAACCCGAGAGCAGTATGTTCAGACTGTACGCCAGGAAAACTTCTCAAGTCATATATTCATAGAAGCATCTTTGCTTACTTCAATAATTATTGAATAGTAAGAGAGAAACCCCATCTTCTCGCATATTCATGTAACAACGACAGAATTTTACACCGAAACAATTTTTACCATACGAACTCAGTGACTTTTTGTTCCGAGAATGATTTGATAAGAAGAAATAATACGACGTTTATTATTTTCCTTGCTATCAAGACAGTTTGGCTAATAGACTAGCCTTATCATTATTCCAGACGGCAAGTCATTTCAATGGGTCTGTACATGTGAGTAGTTCGAATCCATTAATCAATACCGCTCAATAATATAGGTTTATATTGATATGAAAGTGGGCTACTGTGTAACACTAATGCATTAAATCATTTAGATGTAATCCTACTTGAGGAAGAAGGAAGCTTGTCTCTCTTATCTACTTACATTATTAATGATTTAATAGTCCGTCTATAGACCAGTCAGTACAGGATCGAAACTGGGGGAGGATATTGCAAAAGGTGGTGTAGAAGCTTTTGTTTTCTCAAACTTGTAAATAAGGGTGCAAACATCTGAAGAACAAAAAATGGCACCAAGAAACCTCGAAATTTTAGGACTATTCTTTATTTTTTGCCTATAACTTATGCACGGTGCATCCTAACAAAATAGTTACTCTATAACAAATTAAAGAGCATTACATTCTGCATCGAATAGGTATCACAACTTAATAATTCGGTCGATTGGTATGGTCGAAACTCACGGTAAGAACAGATGATTTTTTCCAATTTTGGAAAAAACTGAGATATAGTACAATATATGAGTCTGCAGTTTGAAAATTTGTACTCTAAGAAAAAAACCATAAGATAAAAGTTGTATAGCATCGAATTCTGGTCCAAAATTTTAGATTACCAAAATTTTTTAATTCGGTCAAGTACACCTTTTGAAATTGACAATCCCCCGATGTCCGGCATTTGGCATATGAAACTATTTGTGAGTTGTAACGCTTCAACAGTGCGAGTGTAAATCCAACAGAATTACTCTTGTATTTGGTATTATCAAATAACAATTTAAGATTGTGAATCAGGAGAAAACAATACGAAAACATGAGTAAATAAGGAAATAAGGAAACACATTACAATTGGACTCAGCTTTGAATGTTAGGACTCTTTACTACTTATAAATATCCTTCTGTAAGGGTGAAAAACCCTCACCAACACAAATTGTGGTGGTAACATCCCTTAATGGAGCGTAGCGTGTCCATGTTTACTTACTTGGATGCCAAGCTCACTGTTTCATATTGCCATTGCCTCTGATGTCGCACGTACCCCTTGCAGGTTTGAAAAAGGATCTACGGGAACTTCTTAATACTAGTAATGATTACTTAATTTCCTGCTAGTCCCCTTTATTTAAATGTATGTACAGTATACTAGTCACTACAACCCTTGACTCCATCATCTCCATTACTACTCCTTCGTTTATCCCCTGAAGACCCCAAGAGGATATTTACAAATATATTACCAGAAAAGGACCATGTTATTCAACATTCTAGCAAAGACTGGTTACAAGCCACGCGTATAGCGGCCACCGGATATTCAAAGAAATTCCAGTTTCAGCAATTACTGCTCATACACGGGCTGAAGCGACCATGGACTTTGATTACAGGAAATGACTTTAGTTCACCCTCCGACAGGGGAAATTATTACTAGATAAAGAACAAAAAATTCCTTCCAGGCGTCAGGGGATGAACTAAGACATACTCAAAAATGTAACACACTCTAAGAATGAAAAAAAAGGAAAATGGAAAACAAAACATCACAGGATCGTCGAAGAATTCACACCCTGTATCAGTATCATCTTACCACAAATAGTATAAACACATATAGTAAATAGAAATAAAGAATGATGTAGAAAAGAAGAATTGACTACATAACTGAATATATCCTATTAGAAATATCTACGAGGGTTGGTCAATAAGTAAGGTCTCCAACACTCTAGTCCAAGCTCACAACGTCGGACGAGAGATTTGGCGCCACTGCCATGTCCCGCTATCTTCCCTCTTTGAAACGAGCCATTGGTGCAGCCGCTGAACCTTTTAGTGTCCGAGGTAGAGCTGTTTGAAATGGATCTCCCGATTTCCGTCCCCGCCAAGTGCGCCTACGCGAACCCACCTCACACAAACCTTATGAAACATCAATTTGTAACTCAAAATGGTCTGTATGGAACCTTTAGAAATGTCAGGAAGCAATAAACAAAGTTCACTAGTAGTGACGCGTAGATCATGTCGCACCAATTCATCGACTTTTGCCACCATCTCATCTGTGACGACTGTTGTTGGTCTCCCACTTCGTTCCTCATCATGAATATATTTTCGGCCCTGTTTGAACTCACGAACCCATTTACGCACATTTTTTTTTGTCCATACATCCCTCTCCATACACTTCGCAAAGCTGTATGTGAATTTCAATCGGCGGAACTTTTTTTGCAGTAAGAATCCGTATGACTTCGCGAGACATACCTCTGTTACATAATTACAAAAAAGTTACTCTATGATATGCGGTATATACTGAGCCAGCAGAGGAACAGGACCCCGGCCGGACGTCTTGATACTCTGAGTACCATCCCCATACACCCCCACGTCAGGAAACTAAAACATAGAGATGAAAATTATTACTTGCCTGAGTGATTATTAGACCAAATCTCATCATAGCTTTAAGCAATTATCTCCTCACTACACGTCATACCTCATAGATAAAACTCATAACTTAACCTGCACTTATTCATTGCACCAACTGATTGGCTGACATAAACAAAACTTTATATCCAACAACACAAAGGTTAAATCTACACAAGCTTATCTTCGCCACTTACACTGCCTAAAAATAAAACAACTTTACCCTCATTATCACTTCAACAAATTGAACAAAGCTCTTCTCGTCACCTTCAAAAAAGAAAAAAAAATGCTTTTCCTCACAAACGAAAAAAGAGATTTTACATCTAAACGCGACTAACCTACAAATTTTCATTTTCTTCTCAATTCACTGGCTGTCACGACATGATCGTAAGAAATATCGACTTTGCGAACTACCAGGTTGATCACTAAACTGTTCCTCTCTCACCGATTGGCTCCTGGATCGCAGATTGTAGGGAATCCGGGGAGAAGACTCTGCATTAGATGGTCGACTCCCAGCAGGGCTAATTGGCCTCTCCGGCTCGGGGACGTCATCGGGGTCTATGGTCGCTAGCGCTGCCTGCTCGACGCTCGGCGTCAAGACGGCTTCTTGGTCCACTTGCTTCGTACCTTAGACGACGAACTCGTTCACTCACGCAGCCTCTCCGGACGATGCGCCTCCTCTATCTCCTCCTCGGTCTCACTCGTGGGGGTAGCTATCGGTCGTGGCCCGTCCTGCAGTCTAACAGGTGAAGTATCCCCTTGCTGGCAATCCCCTAATATGCTTTCTTCAGCCTGGGCTGACTACACCACGTACTTAGGGGTAGCTCCCCTTTCGAATCCCAACAGATTAGCACCTGGTGTTCCTCCCTTCTGGTCAAATTTGTTACGGGATGCTTAGGCGGTTTCCTTGACCTATCCCGTGATCTTTCCTGTTCCTGGTGTACTCTTTCCTTGTCTTGGTCCTCTCTGCGCCCTTTTATTATGCACCACATGCACCACACTGTGTGGAAATTTCACTCTTCAAGGGTGGCATTACCTCCACCACTTCTTAGGGACTTTTGTACCTTGACCCGAATTGTATTGTGAGACCTGGTTGCAGTTGAGTATTATCAAGCAACACCCAATCTCCTGGGGCATACCGCAATATTTCGGTTCCTTTATTGTACTGCGCTGCCTGTCTTGTAAACACATGCCGATTCGTCGGCCTCACCAGATTCCAGTATCTTGTAGTCGCGTGGCTATTTTCTTCACCTCTAGGTGCGTGACCTGCTGAGTCACTTCCTCCATATATAAAAAATCGCATTTTTCTACGATACAGAACTTCATAGGGACTCACACCAGAGGATTCATGATTTCTAGTATTATACGCAGCGACAACGTAAGGCAATAATCTGTCCTAATCGACGTGCTTAGCGATCAAATACTTTTACAATATGCCAAAAATAGCTCTATGCACTCTCTTACATCTCCCGTTGGCTTGCGGGTGAATTGGGGTAGTTCTCTACTCAGTAATTCTTAACAGCAGACACACTTTCTCCATAAGATCGGACATGAAGTTTGCTCCCTGATCACCCAAAATACTTTGGGGTGCTCCAAACTTCAATATCCATTCGATTACGAAGGCTCTAGGAATGGTTTCCGTCATTTGATCATGCAACGGCAAAATAACTAGGTAACGACTAAAGTGATCTATTATGGTGAGTATGTATTTGCACCACTACTCCCGAGTTTTACGAAACGGGCCACAGATGTCCAAAGGAACTCGTTCACCAAGCTGCATAACTTCTGGCAGCTGTTGTAATTCTGCCCTCTTCTTATCTCTGTCAGTGTGCTTCCCACAGACTATATAGTTTCTCACCCACCGATTTACATCTTTCCTTCAGCCATGCCACCAAAACTTTAATGCCACACGTTTGTTAGTAAGATTTGACTCCCCATTCCCCTCCAACATATTATGGTCATGGCACTCAAAGAGAACTTCACTGTGGCAGGCTTTAGGCACCACGATCATCAGTCCCCAATTGGTGCTCTTACACAATAGATTATCCTGCAGCCTAAAACCCTTTTTAGTTCTCCATCTCCAAGACTGTTCATCTTTTTCATATTCTTCGTGAATTCTGTCCTTCGTAGCCGGTCCTAAATGGCATAACCGACGAGATGGCATCTACATTGCCATGTGCCTTGCCAAGCCTATGTACTACCTCAAATACATATTCTGAAAACTTTAGAGACAACCTTGTCAGCTGAGCGTTCTCCGTGATTTTAGACAATACGCTCTTCAATCCCATATTGTCAGTAATAAGGGTGAACACAGGTCCCCCATCAAACAAGGTCTAAAGTGTTGAATTCCCCACACCGCTGCCAATAATTCGTTAAGAGATATTCCGTAGCGTTGCTCCGCAGGGGATAGTTTACTGCTAGTATAAGGAATGGGATGTTCCTTCCCGTTTACCCTCTGCGACAGCACAGCCCCTGGGGCCTGATCAGATGCATTGCTGGATACTATAAAAGGCTGTGAAAAATCCGAAAAGGCTAGTACTAGATCAGAGGTCAATGCTTCTTTCAATTTATCCATCACCTTCTGCTCTTCCAACCCCATTAGAATTTAGCACTCTTCTTTAACCCTTCCGTTAGAGGAAGCGCTATCTTAGTGAAATCTTTAATGTACTTCCGATAGAAATTTGCCAATCCCAGAATACTTTGAATACCATTCACTTTACGGGGTGGTGGGAAAACTCTCACCGCATCTATTAATGCTGGGTCGGCCTTCACTCCTTCCGCGGAAATCACTTGCCCCAAGAATAACAATTCGCTCCTACCGAACCAATACTTTTAAAAAGATAGGGATAGGTTTGCTTCACTCATAGTCCAGTCATTTGGTGCTCAAAAAGGGGGTTACCTGGAAAGTTTTCCGGGAGTTTTGAAAATTGGTGATTTTATAGATTTCGACGTGCTCTTTTCGAATTTTCACTTTGCTACCTCGTATCTTTGCCGCTCGCGCCGCCATATTGAAAAAATGGCGCGCAAAAAGTTTTTTCACAATATCTCCTTTACGACTCATTTTACGATGAAAATACTTATGTAATAAATTAAACTAGAGAAAATTTCCTATAATTTATATCGTAACAATTTTTTTGTAAAATTGATAGTTTCAGCGTACGAGCGCCGCAAAGTCTACTCCGACACGCGTTATGGCCAAAGCCACGGAAGATGCGGATACGCTAATAATAATCAATACGGCAATCAACACTTCATCTACATTTGATTCCGTAATAGTTGTCGGCAAAGATTTAGATCTTCTTATTCTTTTGACGGCTCTATCTACACACACACACACACACATATATATATATATATTCTCAAACCATTAAAAGGGAAAATTTCGCAACGAATATATTCAACAAAAAGTATTGTAGATAAAACAGCCGCAGATAACATATTATTTCTGCACGCCATCAGTGGCTGTGATACAACGTCAGCACTCTTTAAACCAAGAAAAATAAAATGTGGTAATGTATTTTAAAAAATTAAAAAAAAAAACAGAATTAAACGAGCTTGTCCAGGTATTCAAAAACCAAAATGCTAATCGAAAGATCATTGCTGAAGCTTCCTCCTTGCATTGTATGGTTACAGTTCCGTGAAAAATGTGTCGTTAAACAACTATAGATATACATGATTCACAAAATCAGCATATGAAAATAAATTTAATAACTTATTGCATCGCTGCCACCAACAGAAGCAATAGCACGACAACATTCGTTCCAAACCTATCACCAGGTTCAGCAGTGATATGGAGTTGAATATATTCGTTGCGAAATTTTCCTATTCCTGGTTTGAGATTATATATGTTTGAACGCGTAGATAGAGCCGTCAAAAGAATAAGAAGATCTACATCTTCGCCGACAACTATTACGGAATCAAATGTAGATGAAATGCTGATTGCCGTATTGATTATATCAGCCTAGAAAAAGGACGAAAATTTCTGCGGTAAAAACGAAAATAGGCGTGTTTGATTAAATTCGCTGTGCTGAATTCGAAAATGCATTTCGTTTTTCTCTATCACATCTGGTTAATTGGCATTTGTGAAAAAAATTATTTTGACATTTTGTATGATAAAATAACTGTATGCAGCTTTGATGCTGGATTTTGAAACTTTTTCCTTTGCGGTAAGTGGTGTGATAGGTGATCTTAACCAATTTTGGGTCATTGAACATTAATCCGTTGACCGTTTCTACGTAACACGTCAGGTTTTCTTGCAATAGGTACTTCACAACGAGAGATATAAGTTATTGCTTAGACTAGCTTACAGGATAAAAAATACTTAAAAATTAAGATAATTTTGATAATATTTTTCGGGGGAAAATCAAATAATATTTTCAAACAGTCCAAGACGTATGTATTACAGTATTTTTTGTGAATGCAGGCCAAATAAATTTATTTTTTCCAAGTCATCTGATGCCGTAAAAATGCTCAGTGACAAAAACATCGAAGTTTGCTTGG
The DNA here is from genome assembly GCA_964059195.1 of Ectobius pallidus. Lineage (NCBI taxonomy): Eukaryota > Metazoa > Arthropoda > Insecta > Blattodea > Ectobiidae > Ectobius > Ectobius pallidus. The sequence goes on along the minus strand of CAXKWD010000003.1, from coordinate 157,191,321 downwards.
AGGGGGAAATATTAAAGATTTGAACTTTTGGGAATTTTTACATTGGTTATAAGCTAAAATATATTTTAGTTGAGCAAATGGTATCTTATTTATCTTATTACATTGATCGAGCTGAACGGTTTTGAACAATTATTTTAATAAATTTAAAATCTATGTTTGCCAAATTTCAAGTTTCTAGCTCATCTAGAAGTGAATAAACATCAATGTTAATAAGTGGAAGATTAGACTGTCGAAGATGTGAATGATGTCACGGCTATCCAGCAAGTTTTTCTATACTTATGGGGCAGCTAGAAAAACCAAATTTAGCACGCTTATGACTGTTGTATGTGCCCAAATTCCTACCAAATTGTATGATTCTATCTTTCATACCATGTGTGCCAATATTACATAATGTGAGAAAAATATACAGAATTTATTTAAAATAAAAAAATCTAACTCAATCTAAGGGATAACCGATGAAGATACGTCAAAAAGTCACAAGACCAAACGTGTAGATCTCTAAAAATCCGTTACTGCTTCTGCAATAGGTTTTTTTTTAACGACTTACCGTTTAGCTACTATAAGCCCCCAAAAAGTCAACACAGACCTTAAAATTGCGTCCGCCATAACAGCAAACACAAAAACTAGATGTGAAACAAAAATAATGACATTTTTAAAATCAGAAGATCTTATTTAGTTCAAATTGCTCATTAAATGCTTTACCGCAAAATGATGCAGGTAGTGGCGTATCCAGATCTTCCGTGGCTTTGGCCAAAACGCGTGTCGGAGTAGACTTCGCGGCGCTCGTACGCTGAAAATATTCATTTTACAAAAAAAATTATTACTACATAAATTATAGAAAATTTTCTCTAGTTTAATTTATTACATAACTATTTTCAGCGTAAAATGAGTCGGAAAGGAGATATTGTGAAAAAACTGTTTTTGGGCGCCATTTTTTCAATATGGCGGCGCGAGCGGCAAAGATACGAGGTAGCAAAGTGAAAATTCGAAAAGAGCACGTCGAAATCTATAAGATCACAAATTTTCAGAACTCCCGGAAAACTTTCCAGGTAAAACTACCAAATGACTGGACTATCAGCCTCCTCAGCACATTTTCTAAATGCACTGCATGCTCTTCCAGGGTACTCGACATAGCGTAAATACGAGGCACTGCTCTAGCATTAACCACTTCAGTACCAGGTCCACTTGATGCTACAGTCACAAGCTTGCATTCCTTAACCTCATCGGTAAGCGAACGTATTCATAATGTCCTTGGGGGTACGTTGAACATTACCTTATGTCTGTCTTAAGATCCATTTCGATCTGAGAAAAGGTTGAGGTTATATAAAGTCAATAAAAAATTTTACACTTGCCCAAATTATCAATACATTCCCGAATGTCGGGGGAGGGTAATTACTCTGTTCAAAAATCTAAAATCACAAGTAAACCTATAATTAGGGTTTCCATCAGATGGATATCTACAGTCCTTATAGGGGCTGCCCAAGTTGAGACACTTGGTTGAATAATCCCATCCTGGTACTGGGTGTCAATGAACTCTTGTACTTCAGGTTTCAGATGATGAGGAACTCGGTACAGCTTATGGTAGATGGGTTTAGCATCCCAGTATCTATCGTATGTTGGAATATATCTGTAGACGGCATCCTTCTCTTCCTAAATAGACCCGCGTATTTCTCCAATATAGGCTGGATCTAACTCCTGTCTAGCTTTGATAGGTGTTCTAATGCTGGACCAAAATCAATGGAGGAGTTTCGCGCTTCCACGAGGTATAAACCACGATTATCACCCTCAGCGCACTGAATGTCGTTTTCTTGTTCACTAAACAGTTCATAGTCCGCTACCCTGGTACCCTTTGGTAGGTTCACTTCTACATCACTGGGGTTAATTACACTCACAACAGCGCCACCCTTCAGACTCCTCTCACATCTGTTAACACTTCTGGCGACATATATCCGTTTAATTTCTAGCTCCATGTATACAATTGTCTCTACTAAGCACAAATACGGCAAACCCCTTTGAAATTTAGATTGACTCACCCCTTCTATCGGTATACAAAAACGAATCTCTGAATTTGGAGGAAGAGACACAGCTTGTTTTAGTTTTAGGGTCCCCTCCTTAGCATTCATTTCTTCCTCCTCTTCCTCTTGGATATCCTCACTGCAGTTCCGCAATTCGGCTTCAATGTAACCACAGCAGAGTGTTTACTTAGAAAATCCATCCCCAGTATACCATAACAAGTGGAATTACTGAAGTGGTGTTATGAACGTAAATATTTATAATCTTTTCTCGTATACACACTGTAATTTCAGACTCCTATGCGTCTGCTTCGTGAGTCCCATAAAACTAACAACCAAATGTTCTAATTTACATTTAATCAATACCGGGTCCCACGCTATCGTAGATTGGGCCCCTGTATCAACCATAAAGTATAACCTTCTGACTTGGCATATTACTGGCAACATTAATACACCATCTCCAGGCAAAATTGGAGCCCATTTAATCCTCTAATGGAGTAAGGCTCTCGCCCTACACCTTACACTGCCGAGCCATGTGCCCCTTCTTAGCACACCGAAAACATTCAATTTGGTTGGGTCCACTCTGCCTTGGCTCCTGCTTAACACCTTCGGAATCCTGCCACTGTCCCCTTCCTTGCCATGTTGACTTTGGGTACGAATCAAATTTTTAACTCTACCTGTTCCGCCTACACGTTTTCCCGAAAAATCTTCAGTGGTTCCACCGCCCATAGTGTCCTTCTGTCTACCTCTTGAATTGATACGTACCGTCTCTTGGAACATCTCCAGAAATTGCAATCGCGTCACCCTTCAGCCCGGTTAAAAATGCTCTCATATCTGCCTACTATTTCTGCACTTTATTCCCTCACTTCATAGTTACATACGTTGAACCCCGCCCTAAGAGATGAAAGATGTGGAAGGATGCTTGGGTAACCAACCCCAATTAAATTAGCCTATTTCCTGTAAACGGGCCCGCCCATAGGTAATGTAGGTGATCCCAGAGGGGGCACAAACAGAATGTAAAAGTTCCTCATTCAAACAACAATAAGAGATAATATAATTTAGTACAAAAAGGTTACAAGACAATAAAAGATTATTACAAGTAATACATTAAACACATTAGCCAGGACGATTTACATAAATATTACAAGAATGGATCATCAACACTTCATGTATTTCAAGGGCTAAATGGAGACATTTTCTGACATTTATTTCATTAATAGAAATGGGCTTTACAATGGCAAAGGGGTTTACTCTACAAAATACAAGGGTCGATGGCTTTTAAATCACAGGAAGGTTTAACCGAAACATGCCGAACAAAACAAGAGTGTTGGATTACGAAATAAACAATTTACTAGAGGGAAGAAATTTAGGAAAAGGCGGGAACAATACTTCCGATTGAGCTTCCTTTAAGATCTCAATCGACAGGAGAACGAGCATGGACCAAAAACAAAATAAAATAAAATAATTACAGACCGAAATAAATGAGCGAATTCTTCAGATCTTCTTAAAGAACAACTATTTAGCCTCATGTACTATTATTAATAATATTACTTCTTCTAATAACAGCACGCTCTATTGGCGGTCCTCTGAACTACTGCTGTCCCAGTATAGCCATAACAAAAACATAGAAATTTTCCTTTGTGTTACAGCTCAAAGTTTATTCTTGAAATGTTATCTGCAAATGCCTCGATTTCTTACCCTGTTGCTTGCGAATACAGTACTAGCCAACATCTCACGGTGAAGTCGTGCTGTTGTTTTGCTCCTGTAGCGGTCTGTAATACCTGCCTTTAATTCTTCACAACTCGTTGCTGCACTACCTGGTTCACTTATAGTGTTATATTCTAGCGCTCGGTCAATCAATTTAAGTCTTAGTACTCTTAATTTATCCTCCTCCGTCCAGTTCGAAATCACAGCCATCTCTTCCAATTTTGAGAAGAAAGTACGAATATTTCCTTTACTATCATCTCGATAAGCTGGTACCACGGTCAGCAGATTGGAATTAAATTTACTAGCATCGGCTCTCTGAATAGGGTGCACTATTTCTCGTTCCACATTAATTTCCCGCGCCTCCAACTGCGCCCCACGACGCACCAAGACGTCCATGCTTCTTGCACAGTTACCTCGGTCATGCTAAGCTGGTTGCTAACTTTACTGGTGTTAGATCAAGAGCCTATAATTTTTAGTGTTTTAAATTAGCCTCTGTGTTAGTTTGGCGCCTCCGCCAATTATTTGCCGCGAATTACTTATTTCCTGTGCAGGTGTGGACTTGCAGCGTGCTATACCACGCCAGTGTTAGGTTTAGTTCAGATCGAGAAGTGATGGTGTATAGACCTGCGATGCAGCTGCGTCTGATTTAGGCCAGTTTTCGCGCTATATTACTAAAATTCATCTGTAACTCCACGTATTTCATGCTCCTGTTGTGAAGGCAGCTTTACGTGTGAAATTCAGGAAATAATATTGTACTTTAGTGTCAATTACAAGTATTTCCATTGTCTCGTAACCTAAAAGCCACGTGCAGTTTAACAGGCTTTGTCTAGCGTTACATTCCCCAACGGGCGGGAGAATAGTTTTCTACAAGAACATTAACTGTATTTATTATTATATTTATTGTGTATAAGTGCTGTATCCATTAATTCAGAATTCAGGTTTCTTGAATATATATCGTTGCAAATTACCCAGGTTGAAATCTCTGTCCCAGCTACCTACAGTCCATTGTCTCCCTTCGATTATTATTTAATTGGCATATGCCTGGTCCTCCGAAAAACCTATATTATACCTTTATTCCTAGTTACCAAACATTTTGGTTCCTCCGGGCATGATCTGAGAATATTTGCAATGATTTCTGAATTAAGGAAGAAGAGTGCGACTTGTAGCTGATTTTCGTGTATGACGAAATCACAAGGAGTCCGCTTGTTGTTAATAAGGTCCAGTTTCGCGCGACCACCCGAAGGTGACGTTTGTGTGGAGTTCGTGTCAGCTTCGGGCTTCGCTCGGCTCTAGTGATTTTCCTGAACTGTTTCGCTTCGCGCGCACCAGCTGGCTGCAAGGCAACACGTGCTCATGGTCACCACCGCCGCGAGAAGAAGACAACGGCCTCCTCACCGACCGCCTCCACTGCCGCCCGCAACAAGAGAATACAGCTGACTGCTCAATCACTTCTACGCTGTCTATGTTAATTGTTCATCATGGAAGAAGATATGAAAGCTTTATTACGACGTCGAGGTGTATGTAAAAGAAAGTTTACATTGACACAGAACTTTCTCAACGACGTACCTGAAGATGTTAGCATATTCGTGATCAAAGCGCATTATGAAAAACTGTTAAATGAAATTGAAAAGTTTGAAGCGGTCCAGACGCAGATTGAATCCATGGTAGAAATTGATACAGAACTTGATAGTCACATACAGTATGCAGACGAAGTATCAACAGTGTACATTAATTTAAAAGCTAGGTTAAGTGAGTTGATGCATGCTCATGAGCCTACGTCAGTCAGTGTCAATTCAAATAACAGTGGCACGCGACAATCAGTGAACTCCAGTGCATCGCAGGCAAGTAATGGGATAAAATTACCTACTATTCAAATTCCAGTATTTGAGAGTGATGTAACTAAATTCAAACATTATTTTGACACTTTTTCGAGTTTGATTGTGAATAATAGCAGTTTGTCACCTATTCAAAAATTCCACTATCTCATTGGTTCGCTAAGGGGCGAAGCTAAAACATTATTGCAAAGTTTGCCAGTCACGAGTGAGAACTTCCAAGTGGCCTGGGACCTATTGTGTGCAAGATATAACAATAAGCGTTTAATTGCCATATCCCACATTAAGCATCTGTTATCTCTACCTGTAGCACGACAAGAGACAGTTGCAGATTTGAGAACTTTGTTGAATCAATTCCAAAACAACTTGCATGCTATTGAAGCTTTAGAATTAGAAGTGCCACTTCATGAAGTCATTCTAATGCAATTGTTGTTGGAGCACCTTCCTGAAAGCGTGCAGCGGGAATGGGAATCTAGAATCGATTCTCAAACATTTACTCCATTAGGTGAACTTGTGTTATTTCTAGAAGCGAAATCTCATTCTCTAGAGGTGCTGTCGAATAATTCCTGCAACAGGGCCAGCCCATCAAAACCTAGAAGTGAACGTCGTGAGCCTAGAAATCAACATAATAACAGTCGTCAGTCATATGTGTCGACAACTGAACAGTTATGCCCTCAGTGTCAAGGCGGCCATAACCTGTTTAAGTGTAAACAATTCCGTCAGCTGAGTGTTGAACAGCGATGGAAAGTTGTGAAGAGTAAAAATCTGTGTTTCAACTGTTTTGCTAATACTCATCGAGTAAATCAGTGCAAAGCATCTTCCTTCTGTAACTGTAGTAAACTGCACAGCAAGATGTTACACAGTAGTGATCACAGGAGAACGGTTTCACACTCGAGTGAAGACAGTAATACAGTAAATAGCAACAGGACTGAGGCTCCTGCAAGTTATTGTTCAGTGAAAATAAAGCCAGTGCTTCACGTCTTACTTGCGACTGCAAGAGTCGAAGTGCAAGACAAGCATGGTAACTACATACAGTGTAAGGCCCTTCTAGACTCTGCCAGCCAGGCCAGTTTCGTGTCTGCAGATCTAGCGAGGCGTCTGCAACTTCCAACAAGAACAGCTGATACGCCTGTCAAGGGTATTAATGGTACTTCATCTAATGCTAGTCATAGTGTAAACAGAAATGTGAGATCTATGGTTTACAACTATCGAAGGAATCTAGATTGCCTAATCCTTCCTCGCATAACAGGGAAGCTACCCGCTGTCCGAATTGATCCATCCTCATGGAACATACCTTCTGAAATTCCATTAGCCGATCCTAAATTTAATATTCCTTCTGAAATTGATTTGCTAATTGGAGGAGCATTATTCTTTGAACTTTTCCATGGTAAAATCCTGACCAATCCTGGGTTTCCTGCATTAATCAGTACAGAACTAGGTTGGATATTGTCGGGAACCAGTCCTAAGTCCTCTGTGAAAGGCAATCTAGATACTGGTCCCCAGCACAACTTCTTCATCTCTACAGACAATGTGGACAAGCAGCTGCGACGGTTTTGGGACCTCGAAGACTTTCCACAACAGATATTAACACAAGAAGAGAAACGGTGTGAACAGCATTATGCAGAAAATACCACTCGCAATGATGATGGTAGTTTTATGGTACGTCTGCCAATGAAACAAGATAAAACTTCATTGGGTGAATCCAGGCAACAAGCAGTTAAGCGTTTTAGTTACCTGGAGCGAAAACTTCAGAACGACTCTACTCTAAAGGAAGACTATACTAAATTTCTTGTAGAGTACGAGCAGATGGGTCACATGAAAAGGGTTTCGCCTCCTCAAGAGAATGAAATATGTTATTACCTGCCACATCACGCAGTAATAAAACCTTCTTCATCTACGACTCGTACACGAGTAGTGTTTGATGCTTCTGCAAAGACGGACACAGGGTGCTCTTTGAATGACATCCTAGAATGTGGTCCTACAATTCAAGATGATCTGTCATCAATTATTCTTCGCTTCAGAACATATCGCTATGCATTTTCAGCTGATATATCTAAAATGTATAGGAGGGTACATATGCATCCTGAAGACCAGAATCTCCAGCGTATTGTATGGCGTCCAGATAAAAGTGAGCCACTACAAGATTATGCCTTGACTACTGTAACCTATGGCACTAAGTCAGCATCTTTCTTAGCCATACGGTCTTTGAGTCAACTCGCTCAAGAAGAAGAGTCTAAATATCCTCGTGCTGCAGACGCAGTACGAACCTCTTTCTATGTGGACGATTGCCTGTCAGGTCATGACGATCTACAGGAAGCTCTACAACTGCAAAGTGAACTTATACTCATGTTAAACAGTGGAGGATTTCCACTACGCAAATGGTGTTCAAATACTGAGGCTATCTTGGAAGCAGTACCCGTGGAGCACAGAGAAACGCAACTTCCTTTGTCCCTTGACAACAGTGAAAATGCTCATGCGCTTGGACTCCTGTGGCATCCCAGTACTGATTTGCTACAGATACAATCACATTCCTCTCTCCAAGAACCTCCTTCTTACAAGTTTACCAAGAGAAATATCCTTGCTGTTACATCCTCTATTTTTGATCCTTTAGGCCTCATAAGTCCTATCGTAATCCATGCCAAGATGTTCTTGCAATCTCTATGGCTTGCTAAGCTTAGTTGGGATGAGGAGTTGCCATCTCACCTAAGGGAAAAGTGGATAGACATCTGTGATATTCTTTCTACAATTCATAATGTTCGTATTCCACGCCATGTGTTAACAGCAGCTACGGTTACCGACATACAGATACACGGATTCTGTGATGCCTCGGAGAAAGCCTATGGTGCCTGTGTGTATGTACGGTCTACTGAGAGCAGTGGTCTTGTTACAACTAAACTACTTTGTTCCAAGTCCAAGGTTTCGCCATTGAAGAAGCAAACAATTCCGAGACTCGAGTTGTGTGGTGCCTTGTTACTTGCGAAACTGTATCATAAAGTTGTCAATGACTTGAAATTGCCTACATCACAAAATTATCTGTGGTCTGACTCCATGATTGTGCTTTCATGGATCAAATCTAATCCCCATAAATGGAAAACATTTGTGTCTAATCGCGTATCTCAAATCCAGGAGATGTCAGAAACGGCAGCTTGGCGGCATGTGGCCACCCAACACAACCCGGCTGACTTGATTTCGAGAGGTGTGGTGACAGAACAAATGTCAGGCATTGATTTATGGTGGAACGGGCCTGTGTGGATTTCACAGCCTATTGAATCATGGCCCAAACAACCTCAGCAACTTGAGCTGCAGGACGTTAGTGAGCAGCGTGACACAGTTTGCTTAGTCACACATGCTGAAGAAGATATTATGCTACGCTTTTCCAAGCTAGCGCGTTTACAAAGAGTTACTTCGTATATGCTACGCTTTATAAACAACTGTAGAAGCCAAGTTAAACGTCACGGCCCTCTCACAGTTGAGGAATTACAACAAGCTTTGTTGCTTTGTATAAGAATAGCTCAGCAAGCAGCCTATTCACATGAACTGTCTGATCTGAAGAGTAAGATGCAAGTGAATAACAAGAGTTCGCTTCACTCCTTGGTGCCTTTTGTGGACAAGGATGGCCTGCTCAGAGTGGGTGGACGTCTGGAGAAAGCTGAATTACCACATGATGCACGACATCAGCTTATCCTCCCTCCAGGTCACCATCTCACCAGATTGATAATTGAATCCGAGCATCTGCGACTGCTTCATGCATCACATCAATTGCTTATATCTTCTCTGCGAGAACGATATTGGATTCCTAGTGTACGTAGAGTTGTGAAGTCTACGCTACATAGATGTCTAACTTGTTTTAAGTTGAAAGCCAAAGGTGCTCACCAGCTGATGGGCAGCCTACCTAGCTACAGGGTGACCCCTGCTAGAGCATTTCTACGTTCTGCGGTTGACTATGCTGGACCATTCTTCATAAGATACGGTTCCCCCCGCAGCAAAACTCAGGTTAAAGCATACATTGCTATTTTCGTGTGCTTAGCTACGAAAGCAGTTCACATCGAGCTGGTTTCCGACCTTACTTCTGATGCCTTCATCGCCGCCCTGCGCAGATTCACATCTCGTAGAGGACTTTGCAAGGAAATATTTAGTGATAATGGGTGCTAACAACAAGCTTCGCGAGCTGCGTCTCTTGCTTCAGTCCAGCACCCATCAACAAATTCTCCAAGACTACGCCTCCTCTAATGAATTCACATGGCATTTTATCCCTGCTTCCTCCCCACATTTTGGAGGACTGCACGAGGCTGCTGTTAAATCCATGAAATTTCATTTACGACGAGTGATGGGTAGCCAAGTGTTTACATATGAGCAGCTTTCTACAGTTCTCACCCAGATTGAGGCCTGTCTAAACTCTCGACCTCTCCTACGCCTAAGTGATGATCCTAGCGACTCATCCTATCTATCTCCTGGACACTTTCTCATTGGAGAAAAACTCACAGCCCTACCTTCTCCTCCTATGGCAGAGAATGTCTCTCATGTTGCTAAATGGCATCAGCTACAAACCTACATACATCACATATGGCAGCGTTGGTCAGCTGACTACCTACATTCACTGCAGCAGAGGCAGAAGTGGTCTGCGTCCAGCGAAAACATTCAGATTGGTACTCTTGTGCTCCTGAAAGAAGATAACTCTCCACCGCTCCAGTGGAAGCTGGGAATCATCTCATCAGTGCATCCTGGTGACGACGGTTTAGTGCGTGTTGTGACAGTGCGTACGTCTCATGGTGAATACAAGCGACCAATTGTAAAAGTGTGTCCCTTGCCTATTCAATAAGTGTAAATCTATTAGTAAATCTTGATCTATCCGCAAAGTGTTATGTAAAATCTGTCGATTTTAGGCGGGAGTTATGTTAGATCAAGAGCCTATAATTTTTAGTGTTTTAAATTAGCCTCTGTGTTAGTTTGGCGCCTCCGCCAATTATTTGCCGCGAATTACTTATTTCCTGTGCAGGTGTGGACTTGCAGCGTGCTATACCACGCCAGTGTTAGGTTTAGTTCAGATCGAGAAGTGATGGTGTATAGACCTGCGATGCAGCTGCGTCTGATTTAGGCCAGTTTTCGCGCTATATTACTAAAATTCATCTGTAACTCCACGTATTTCATGCTCCTGTTGTGAAGGCAGCTTTACGTGTGAAATTCAGGAAATAATATTGTACTTTAGTGTCAATTACAAGTATAGTTGGCCAAAGCAGAGAACTTCTCTGCGGGGTGCACTGCTAATTAGAGGGGCAAGAGGAGGTGGTAGTAGAGGAGGCGGTGAGGGCTGCAATCACAGGTGGCTAAACGATTGCTTATTGGCTGCCGTGCGCGTGATTGTTGCCGCCGCACGTGCCGAAATGCTCTATTAGCAAAGTTAAAAATATTTGGCAAGCACTTCAGTTGCTTATAATTTCTGTGCAGTTTTATTTTACTTTTCTTATAATTTCTGTGCAATTAGTTTTATTATAATTTCCGACTCATAGATTTTTTTGTTGGTATTATCATCTTGTTTCAGTTTTCTGTTTTTTGCCCCTTATCAATTACAGCATTTACCCGGAAACCCCGAAAAACTACGGAAATCCGGAGAAAATGAGTTTTTCTTTGTTCTTTGCTCCTGATATGCCCAGAGAATTTCTGACTCACATATTTTTTGTTGGTATTGTCACATAGTTTAAGGTTTCAGTTGTTTGCCTCTTACCAATTACAACATATCTCCGGAAAACGCGGAAAACCACGTATATACGGAGAAAATGACAATTTTTTTTATCTTTGTTCTTTGCTCCTAGTATTCAAAGGGAATTGGCGACTCATATGGTTTTGTGTTAGTATTGCAATCTAGATTAAGGTTCCAGTTGTTTGCCTCTTATCAATTACAGTATATCTCCATAAAACTCGGAAAACCACGGAAATCCGCAGAAAATGACTTTGTTTTAATTTTTTTACCTTAGTTGTTTGCTCCTAATATTCCCAGGGAATGTCTGACTTACATATTTGTTTGTTGGCATTGTCATCTAGATTAAGGTTTTAGTTGTCTGTCCGTTATCAATTACAGCATATCCCCGTAAAACCCGGAAAACCACGGAAATCCACAGAATTTCTAGAACTCGAAACTTGTGATGTACAGTCACTGTAACCGTTATTGCGAAATAATTCTTCTGCTTCAGGTGTGTCCTTTGCAGTTACAAAAGGGTGAGTATGTGGACTACGAGATATCTGCCATAATTGTGATGGTCACATGCAAAGAAAAGGGGAATCATAACTTCTAAACATGCCAAGTGTAAGTTAAAGTTCTTTTTCTTAGTTGCTCGCTGAAATCTTAAAATCAATGACACTAATTTGTCCATATTACCAATCCAAAATTGTGCTGTTTTACCCAATGTCCCTTCTCTAACTTCAGTCAAGAAAGTAGGGTAGTGACTGTGGAAGGTTTGGCAAGATAAATTATCATTCACAGATTTCAAATTTGAATATGAAGGGTGTTCTGCCAGGTTTTCAATCGCTTTCATCCCTTCAGCATCAGGATTTTTTCCAGTATTCTTTGTCATGCTGTAATTGGTGAGGGGGAAACAACTGAAACCTTAAACTATATGGCAATAAAAACAAAAATTATGTAATTCAGAAATTCCCTGGGAATATTGGTATCAAAGAGCAAAGATTAAAAAAAATTTAAAAGATATTAAAACAAACTCATTTTCTCCGGATTTTCGTGGTTTTCGGGGTTTTCCGGAGATAAGATGTAATTGATAAGGGGGAAACAACTAACCCCTTAATATAGATGGCAATACCAACACAAAAGCATATGAGTCACACATTCTCTTTGAATATTAGGAGCAAAGAACTACGATTTAAAAAAATTAAAGCAAACTCATTTTCTCCGGATTTTCGTGGTTTTCGGAGTTTTCCGGAGATAAGATGTAATTGATAAGGGCAAACAACTGAAACCTAGAACTAGATGGCAATACCAACAAACAAAAATCCCTTGGAATATTAGGAGCAAAGAACAAAGAATTTAAAGAAATTAAAAAAAAAATCAATTTCTCTGGATTGCCGTGGTTTTAGGAGTTTTCTGGAGATATGCTATAATTCATAAGGGGCAAACAACTGAAACCTTAATCTAGATGGCAATACCAAGAAAAAACATACGAACCAGAAATTCCCTTTGAATATTAGGAGTAAAGAACAAAGATTTAAAAATAAAACAGTCATTTTCTCCGACTATACGTGGTTTTCGGGGTTTTCCGGGTGTATGCTGTAATTGGCAAGGGGAAAATAACTGAAACCTTAATCTAGATGGCAATACCAACACAAAAACATATGATTCACCAATTCCCTTTGAATACTAGGAGGAAAGAACAAAAATTTAAAAAAAATTAAACGAAGCCATTTTCTCCGGATGTCAGTGGTTTTCGGAGTTTTCCGGGCTTATGCTGTAATTGATAAGTGGCAAACAACTCAAACCTTAATGTAGGTGGTAATGCCAATAAAAAACATGAGTCACAAATTCGCTTTGAATATTAGGAGCAAAGAACAGAGATTTAAAAAATAAAACAAAGTCATTTTCTCCGTATATACGTGGTTTTCCGGGGATATGTTGTAATTTGTAAGGGGCAAACAACTGAAACCTTAAACTAGATGCCAATATCAACAAAATGTGTGAGTCAGAAATTCCCTGGGAATATTAGGAGCAAAGAACAATGAAAAATTAAAACAAATTCATTTTCTCCGGATTTCCGTGGTTTTCCGGATTTTCCGGGTAAATGCTGTAATTGACAAGAGGCAAACAACTAAAAACTTAAACTAGATGGCAATACCAACAAAAAAATATGTGTCGGAAATTCCCACGGGGGGGGAGTGTTTCATATTAGTGGCCCATGGTCTAGGAGGAGAATGTTTTCATAACAGATAGTGTACTGTACTACAATGTTAATAATAGCACGGCACGGTTCCGACTCGTAACGTAACGGCCACATTCCTCGCATTCCTCACAGAGAAGTTCTTTGCTTTGGAACACAATATTTCCATTGTCTCGTAACCTAAAAGCCACGTGCAGTTTAACAGGCTTTGTCTAGCGTTACATTCCCCAACGGGCGGGAGAATAGTTTTCTACAAGAACATTAACTGTATTTATTATTATATTTATTGTGTATAAGTGCTGTATCCATTAATTCAGAATTCAGGTTTCTTGAATATATATCGTTGCAAATTACCCAGGTTGAAATCTCTGTCCCAGCTACCTACAGTCCATTGTCTCCCTTCGATTATTATTTAATTGGCATATGCCTGGTCCTCCGAAAAACCTATATTATACCTTTATTCCTAGTTACCAAACAACTGGTTACCCACACAAATTACAAATAAAAAACAACTTGCTGGCCACACACTCTTTGTATCTCGCGGACGACCATTCCGAAGTCCGTGGTCGTAATTATTACACTTAACTCCATTCTTCTGACTTCTGGGCTGTTGCATACTACACGGATGTTACCCCCCCCCCTTACGAAACGATGGCCTCATGGCCTAGCGGCACGTGTGCGACGGCCCCCCAAAACCTTCTCACACAAATTGTAATGGTGAAAATCCCCCACTAACACCAATTGTGGTGGTAACATTCCTTAATGGAGCGAAGCGTGTCCATGTTGACTTACTTCGGTATGTCCAATCTCACTGTTCCATGCTACACTGGCCTGTGATGTCGCATGTACCTACTTCTTGCTGGTTTGAGGGAGAATTCTTAATACTAGTAATGATTACTTAATTCCCTGCTAGTCCCGTTTATTTACAATATATATGCAGTATTCTAGTCACTACAACCCTTGACTCCATCATTTCCATTACTAATCTCTCATCCCCTGGAGATCCCTCCGGGGATATTTACAAATATATTGCCAGAAATCATCCATGTTATTCAATATTTTAGCAAAGACTGGTTACCAGCCACGCGTATAGCGGCTACCGGCTATTCAAAGGAATTCCAGTATCAGCAAATTACTGCCTATACACGGGCTGGAGCGACCATCGACTCTGTTCACAGGACACGACTTTACATTTCATTACATGTTATTTTGGTTTAGTAAATATAATGTTTAATCAATTAATAATAGTGGTTACATATGTACGATACATAGATGGGGTCCTTAATTTATATTCTTATATCAAAAGAAGTCAAAATAATTTGCTCCCAAACAGAACATCTGACAACCCTTATTCCTGTGTATTGTGTGCGTACATTGTGTACATGCATAAGTTTTTGTAATAAAAGTATTAAAAAGTATTTTTTTGTAATAAAAAGTATTATTAAAAGTTAGCTTACCTGCAATATTTTTTTTCATTTTATACTACTCTCCTGAAAGATTGGAACAAAGAGTTGGCACATTTCTTCCCGGGATTTTGTTTTATCTATCTTATTACTATATAGGCTAATTCACCAGATAGCGGGCGGGCCTGGATTTAGTGGATAAATAATTCAGTGTGGAATGTCTCCATAATGTGTAACTCTCTGGTAACGCACAGAATAGCAACTGACCTGATTAATTTTTCGCGGTAACTCTATTGTATTTTACAAATGCCAAACGTTCCTTTTTTACGACGAGTCACATGCGAGAATCTGTGGAGTTGTTGCTGGCTTTCGCCAGCCCCATCTGTACCACACCCTCTCTCAACATCACATATCCTTAGTTCTTTTTCGCTTTCTCAGATGTAATGTGATACTTCTTGCATTGTTCCTTGCGAAGCTA
Organism: Ectobius pallidus; assembly: GCA_964059195.1. NCBI lineage: Eukaryota > Metazoa > Arthropoda > Insecta > Blattodea > Ectobiidae > Ectobius > Ectobius pallidus. The sequence goes on along the minus strand of CAXKWD010000003.1, from coordinate 157,176,012 downwards.
TAATAAGAAAACAACAGACTAGTTATAGTCGAGTTATTCATTGCATCGTAAGGAGGAAAAGTTTGCCGACAGCTCAACACATTTCTTTATTTTTACCGCACCTATCAGCTAGTTATACTCTGGTTATTCATTGCATGGCCAGGCGGCTTCCTTTCGTTAGGAGGAAATGTTTGTTGACAGCTCAACCCATGTTCTTTGTTTTACCGCACCAATCAGCAAGTTACCCCAGCCAATCAAAATCTAAGAATGTCCTGTGGCGATTATGACAGCAAGTCGTCTACTCCGCGTGGAGTGAAATGCCCAGTTGCAAGATCTAGTTACAGTAAACACTAACACGTGTGAATTGAATAAAGCGAAGGAAGAACTGAGGTCAGTGATAACAATGAGAGAATATTGCAACGTTGCTTTTGTTTTGGATAGCGGAAGCTCAAGACCGATTTAGTCAGATCAATTAACATAAAGAAACACCGAAACCTTTGAAGCCGACTGGCCATCCAATGAGTAACTGCACTATACCTCAGCCAATCTAAGAATGTCTTGTGACGGTTGTGACAGCTAATCGTCAACTCCGCGTGGACTGAATTGCGAGGTTACAAAATCAAGTTACAGTAAACAATAACACGTGTGAAGGGAGAAGTGAGGTGTTTGATAACAGTGACAGAATATTGCAACGTTGCTTTTGGTTTGGAAAGCGGAAGCCAAGACCGATTTAGTCAGATCAATTAACATAAGGAAACACCGAATTAATGGTTTATTCCTTTGAAGCCGCCTGTGTATGCAATGAAAAAGCTCCACTACACTCCAAAAATATATCCTGAAACTTTACTAACTCTGAAATTAATACGAGTGTGTTTTTCTTATACCACCGCTAATCCTTCCTTTCTTAAACCTGACCACTAGCCGTGACCACTAGCAGTGAGAACGAACTTCTTCCTCATCTTGTGGCTGTTGCGCGCTTCGGGAAAGTTGCCTATGCGCCTGTCCCATCTAAACTCCATGTAAAACTTTTCCCGGTAGTTGTGGTCGCCACCCACAAGGTAAACAAACGGTAAAACAAGACAAAGAAAATGAGGGAAATTGTTCTATGGCCGGCTAAATTTATAAAATAAAAATAAAATAAAAACAATAATAAAAAACAGTATAGGAAGATAGTTCATCCCAAGTACTACTGATGACATTAATATCCAATTTACCTGTCAGGAGGGTCAGACCACTTATCAATGTCCCCCTTCAATTTATAAACGAAATGTCAACTCATTTTTCTTAAAAATTAGATCTACTCTATAAATAGTTAAGGCCAATGTAGTATTTATTTTTATTCAATGCTATTGGAACCGTTTCATTATGCGTTTTAGTTTTCATAGCTTATTAAATTAATCTCTCTGAAAATAAATTTTTAAATCAAAACTTATTTCTGTACTTCAATGACCATCATGAACATAATGACTACTGCTATAATAGCCTATTATCGAACCTTGTATAACTAGAAGAAGTTTAGGGCTACACTGCCCTGTCCCAAGAGTCTCAACAGAAAATTATAAATTTTATTTTTAATAGCTTATTATTTTGGTACTTCAGCACATAAAATTATTTCAGGTTTCCTGATATTTAAAAAAATGATGATGTATTCTTCTTATTTTATCATATATTGCATGAAATTGCAAAATGCTTTGGGTTACTCTCCTCTGTTATACGTACGAGACTGTTAACATTAATATTGTTTTAACGTTTCTGTTAAATTTGCCATGTTTTCTTATATATTTTTATATTTGACGTGCAACGTATTATAGAATTGGTACTGATATTTTACCACGCAAATATAAATAAATTCTTAAACTAAGATTTATGTATATCTTCAGGGTTTCAAATTATTTTTTCTTTAAATTCTGACATGATGGAGTAGAGAATTGTTGCCCAACCTTTTCATATACTGTCGTAAAATACTACATTGACACCTTTCATTAAGCTTATTCCGATTTATAGCAGTTAACTTTTAGCTTTAACACCCGCTGTAACAGAAATAACTTATTTGTAAATTATGCAGGAGCTAAAAGACACTTAGAAACAATTTCAACAATATTTTCATCTCCAAGTATGATACAACCACTACAAACCTTCGTGACTCCTCTTCCTCTTTTAAAAATATAATTATTATGTGACCATAACTATGCACATGGAATCCAACATTATATCAAACCTTTTTACCCTTCTACAAGCGACAAAACGTAACCCACATTTCGATTAACTTAGACTATTTAAATAGTTTCCACAGGTAATGAATATGTTTGATGAAATATTTTAATGTTGATACCAAAGTACTATGTGAAAAATACCAGTTATCTCTCAAAAACAAAAGTAGGTTTGAACAGTGTAACCAAGTCTGTTGACATTAAAAGTTGAAAATTTAAAAATTAAAAAAGAAATTATATCTATGTTCTAAGCATTTATCTTTACGCCAAACAGCAACCACATATACTGAAGACGATATGTGCAACCTATGCTAAAAGTGTTTTGTATGAGTTATTAAGTTTTTTGCCGCCTGGAAAGAATAAATTATTAGGTTTAATTTGGTTTCACTTCGATGAAGTTTCGAACATTCCAATAACGTAAACTCGATTCTGAAATATTAAAAACCGATCTAATCGACAAGAGAAAGTATTTTATAAAAGCACACACAGTAATAATAATAAAAGCATTAATAACAGCAATAATAACAACAATAATAAATTTCATTTCATATGGCTGGGAGTAATTTTGTGGAGACTTTTCCACTCGAGCACATGGAAGATAAGTTTATTGTGTGTTAGTCTGGCATACTCACAATGCCTGTCAAGTAATGCTTTGTGCCAGTAATGAAACTGATGTGCATATGAATTAACCGAAATCCTCTCTGTTTACTAGGTTCAGTTAAATATTTGCTAACAATCGTTTGTGGATGCTTCATAATTCAGAGCATTTTCACACCGTGCAAGAATATTTAATAGAATGCATAATCTGAGGACAGCTAAACTCACATCGTTTCCACACGTATAGAACAAATAGACGCAACATTCCTTCTATTCACTTATGTGATGTTAACGTTAGGTATTCATGAAGGAAATAGAATATGACAATATAAGATAGGAGATTGTTTTTATAACAGTTTGATAAATAAACCTATTTATTTCAGTAGGTAAGAATAACGAGTGCCATCAGTGAAAATCTCCTATTCTTTGTAAACTCACTTACACATATAACAGCAGAATTTATTTTCGAATGTGTAACCTCACTTGTGATTAAAGACCATTTTACATTCTCGCATATAGGCTACGTAGTACAGAGTAAGTATTGTGATCGTAACAAAAAATTCGAAATCGATATAACACCAGGAAAACACGTTTCACGATGCCTAGACCCCGAAAAAAGGGTTTTTGGAATTATGTCTGTCTGTCCGTCTGTGTATTATGGACTAGCACAGCGGGTAAACGGTTCGTTGTACTTTTTTTATTAACGACTTTTTTGGAATTTTATCGATCGGCCCATAATTTGATTTTTAAAACTGAAATATTTTAATTTTAATTTTCCTTACAACATTACTGTGTTTCGTTCTCATGTGTTGCCTACTATAAATGAGATAACCTAAAATCGAAAATGGATTTTTTATTTTATTTGATTTTTGAAGAAGTCAATTTGGCTCTAACGATTTTAATATAACATGTCAAATTCAAACCATCTATCTATGACTAATAAAATGATTATATCCTATTTTCTGTAAAAATTACCTAGAGGTTACTTTACTCTCATCCAATGTTGTAAGGACAATTGAATTGAAAATTTGTTGTAAAATACAATTCTGTATAAAATTAATAGGTAGAGTAAACCGGGGTAATTTGAATAATTTCAGACTTGTTTACATTTTTCTTGGAATGCATGCGGTTTTTTACAAATATTGAAATGGAATATTAAACTTACATGTTTAGGGAAGCTATTCGTGTTTTATGAAACAAAAATGTTTGTAACTGAACTCACAATTGAGCTATCCGTATTACCCCTAAAATTTCACGGGACTGAAAAATCAGGGGCAAATTGGATATACCGTGGGGTAATATAAATAACACTAAATATCTTACTGAAAAATCTATTTGTGGTGTTCATTTTATTTCAGTTTAGGCAGTTAACTTTATGTAGTTAGGAACCTTACATAATTAGACCAGACAATGTATGTAAATTAAAATAATGTACCTTTTAAAAATTATACTGTTTATTGTTTACACGCATCGGCCACACTTATACTGTTGCCTCAGTGAAAAGAATTCCAAATTGCAATTTAGTTTTAGCAGACCCAGGGTTCCGATGCATCCACATAGTAGCCTCTTGATGGTAATGATGCATATGAATATCCAGCAGCACACAGTTCTTTCTTTGTTAAACCGAAACCTCCCGATTCCAAATATTTTAGTCTTTCTGATAATTTTTTTTCTAGGTCTGCTTCCAATACTGAAGGACGCCCAATATCTCCATTCGGATTTGATTTGTTAGGAACCAAATAATTAATTCCTAACAATTCCCTTTTTCACACTGAATTTTTCTGTATAAACTAGTACTGTAGGCCTATATGGAACATCAAACAGTTCGACAGCTGCCAAAAGTGACGTTTCATTGTCTATAACATATCTCAAGCCTGCTCAATCCTTTCCTTTCGCCATTTGAGCCTACAGTCTTTTTTCTTATAATTTCTCACCACCTGGAATTAAAAAAATAATAAAGATGTAAGTAATATATGAAACCAATAATATAAAAAGTGTAATTTAAAATTCCAGCAAAACACTATCCAATTTACCCCGCCACAGATTATTCAAATTGCCCCGAATGCCGACAAAACAAAATTTCGTCGTGGTACGATGCTCCGTTACTAGAATGCGACAAAAGTCGGGGTAACGACTTCTAATATGTCCTTGAATCAATTACAGGTTAAAGCGAGTCTACTGCATTATCCCATTATCTATGAAAGCTTAGGTAACTGAAGTGAAATATTATAAGCAGCCAATAGGTAGGAGTTTTGCTACATACCTTCCTCCAGAAAAATTTATTCACAGACGTACAGTTCAGTCTCAGCAATCTGATTTTTTCAGAGAGAGTTCACAACAATACATTCTTCTCACTGGGTAATAATCGTCAACACGGCGTTGCGCGTTTGATCTCAGGAGTGCCAACATCTTAGCATTATCCGTATTCCCCCGCTATTCAAATTACCCCGGTTTACTCTATCAAGATAAAAAAAGAAATGAATATGACTTAAATGCGAATATCAGAACAAACATTTTTGTTAAAATATGAATGACTATCTTTTATTCCCATAGTAACAAGAAAACAATAATCTACTTATTGTTGTGAAATGCAGACAGTATACTACCCGCGCGCGATTTCTTAGGCGCTTGGCTCCCTAGTCCTCATTCGGTAGGTTTCGTTCAACTTCGTAGGTAGAGCTGACAATATTGAAACACGAAGTACGCTATATACCCTGACATCTTGTGGCTTCAAAAGTTGCCGGTCTCCTTAGCCGCGGTAGCTAAGGCGTTGCCTTGGAGCTGTGGGTTAGAGTCCCGCCTCGGGCATGGGTGTTTGTGTGTCATGCAGAAAACAAGGAAAGAACAGACAATAAGGAAAAAAGGAAAGACAAGAAAGAAAAAGAAAGAAAGAAAGAAAAAAGGAATAATATGTAATAATTAGTAAAAAAGTATTGAAATTGAAATACTTTAAAAAAAATCTTAAGCTTTCATTCTGTCTCAGGATCCTTATTTATTGATTGACATTATCTTTTCTGATGCTGGAGTTATGGGGAAAAATACAACTTTGCAAATTGCTGATTTCACAAACACGTTATTGTACATCCAACACTTTCCTCACCTTTTTAAGAATTCCGTATGTGCCAATTTTTTACGCTCTCGTGAACTCTGATATTGTATATTTTGTAAATTTAGACGTGTTTTCAGTAAAATTAAGAGAAGAGTTATGTGTTAGTTTTTGTGACTCTAGCATAAAAACACCTGCTGGATATATGTAAATAAGAGGGGAATATTCTTAACGAGATATATCATTCTCCAATTTGGAGGAATTTATTCTATTATTCAAGGAAAAAGAAGTACATTTGATGCCAGACTCAAATCAAGAGTACCTGAAGTGAAAATACTCCAGCGTATGCAGAAAAAGACAGCCCCAACCTTCACACTAGTTTAGCAACAATTTATTTTAACGAAATTTCGGCATTTCTTAACCTTAAAATAATTAGATTTTATATAAATTTTTTATTATCCTATATCTCGTAATTTAATATCCTTCAAGGTGAGTCGCGGACTTAATTTAGTTGAAATCCACCAATTTAGCAAGTGAATTACAGCTACAACTTACTTACCACTACAGTTGCAATTATGTAAATATTAAATAAACTCGCTTTTTATCGAAGGTTTCTTGATGCTGTCAGTAAATTGGTTTATTATAGTAACAAAACCTTAAAATAAAAATCGAGTGACTTGCTTCTACATTTTATTCATATAGTCCTCGAAGTTGGCATATATGTAGGGAATGTTACGTTTCGATTATTTATAGCAGCAGCAGTGCAAGTTTTTGCACTTCGGTGTGATCATTGTTCTTGGTATCTATTTGAAACACTAACAGAATGAAAATCATATTGTCTATATTTTATGTGTTTTTCATGTGCATGTGAATATGTATGTATATATATATATATAAAAAGGATATAAGGCATTGGATATATATAATATATACCCCATAACTTTAAAAATATATATAATATTAGGTAAATGACTAGGCTTATATCACAAGTGCTTTTACATATAAATGACCAATTATACTCTGCAATTTTAGACGTATTACACGGGTACCAATAAAGGATTTATCGAGAATATAAGGCTGAAATGCAAACAATATTTCGTTACTGTAATTCCTACAATATATGTTATTTCTTACCAATAATATGTTGTGTTGTAATTTAAGATGCAGACTTATATACAACCATAGATCTATGACGCGAAGGCAGACTGACAGAAGAAAACTTCATTATGAACACGCAGAAGACGTTTATATGCCTTGAGAGGCTTGTGAAAGTCAGCTTTAGTTAAGACGTTTTTGTGTTTTGATATAGTTATGTCATCTCTCCTGCAGAGCCTCCGTAGTGCGATGGGAACAGTAAATCACTCTGAGAGAAAACAAGAAAGAAGGGAAGATAGAAAGAAGTAGATAAATAAATAGAGAGAGTTCTTAGCGGGTCTACCTTAAAATCTCAAATTCGATATTATCCATACATAACATAATTATTTTTGTGTCTCTTCTTTTCTTCCTCAAACCTCAACACTTAGGCTTGTTGGCACTCCACCATGTATGAGTTTATTGTGTGGAACCAGTGGTACCAGTCTACCTTAAAATCTCAAATTCGATATTATCCATACATAACATAATTATTTTTGTGTCTCTTCTTTTCTTCCTCAAACCTCAACACTTAGGCTTGTTGGCACTCCACCATGTATGAGTTTATTGTGTGGAACCAGTGGTACCCCTTGCCTTCCGCGAGGTAAATGACGAATGCCAAGAATGAGATAAATGCTGAAGAATCGGAGTTATCATTGCTAGAGAGAATGTTAATTCTTCTTCGTGGTTCAGTGAAACACCTCGAAAGAGATATCAACTGAACTGTTTGGCCAGGGCGAAATTTTAATACATAACTCGTTATTATTAAACATTTTGCTTTCGCTCGAGCCACGTATTAAAGAACGTTAGAAATTTTGAAACCGTTTAATCTTAAGGTGAACAAAGTATATACATGCGTACTAGAAGTGTATATGAGTAATGGAATTCAATTTATTTGAAATTTATTTCACTCCAACTGTAGTTACATAGGCCTATTAGTTATGAGGTATGAAGTAACTAGAACTCGCTATCACTCTGACGATAGACAAAATTTCTGTTTGCTCGTCTTATGATGTAACCTCCTCCCAGATTTTTCAGAACAGTGTTCCTCCTTGTTATGAGATAAAGTAAATTTATAGCAGAACTTGTTTTTAAAATGTTAGAATAGAATGTAGTTACTATTTAAAATTAAACAACACCTTCTACTACTACTACTACTACTACTACTAATATTATTATTATTTTATTATTATTATTATTATGCAAGAAATTTTAATGTATGGAATAAAATCAAACATTATTATACATATTATTTCTATTGTCACTTTTCTAAGGGTAAAGCTCTAAGCCAGGAGCCAGCTTCGTTTTCACAAATGGCAAGAAAACGTGCTTGGACAAGATCAGAGGGAGAAGAAGAAACGAGAAGTTGTATACGCATGGTGTTTATATTATCCCACTCTTTCTTTACCTCAGGATGAGCTTGAAAATCCTGTTCAGGGTTTAAAAGTCTCCAACTTGCAAGAGGCTACGACAATTGGCAGATCTCAACTTCATCACCATGATTTAAAAGAACAGTTTTTACAAAATCAGAAACGCCATGATCCGAAGCCAAGAAAGCAGGAAGACAAATGTCGTTAATCTTGCGCACAGCAACTCCACCAAGCCTAATAGGTAAACTCGCCAGTAACAAGCTTTTGTCATCAAGAGGCAGATTAAGTATGGATTGTAAGCAATTTCTCATAGTATCACCAGCTTCATTGATAATAGATGGATATAACCACAAAGAGGTGGTGCGAAGAAGGTATGTTAATTTGGGAACAAAAAGCTAATTTTTAGGAGGAAATACGCCAGGCGAGAATGAAATGGATCAATCAGTCGACATTTTCTACATCGAATCCAAATTCTGCCTTGTAATATGTTCCACAGCGTCAAGCATGATGGGAGAACCGAATAGGTTTAACTTAAAACTAGATACTATTTTAATTCCTGGTGTAATTTTCTGAAAAGCAGAAAGAACGTCATAATATGACATTCTTTTTTTCTCTACTTTTGTTTTGTTGATATAACTAGGCATTGTTTCATTAATTTTTTTTGCACAAAAAACATACTTTCTAAGTATTATTCAAATCTGTTTATAGGCTAAACGTAGGAACCCAAAAACTGCCAATCAATGCTGTGAAAACCGTACATCAATAGCAATTTCATGTCCGAAATATCTGCGGTGCAAGTTTTAGGTGATTCTCCTTGTATGCTCTTTCGATTAAGTTAAAATAGTGTAGATAACCTATGTAATTATTAAATAGTAAGCACAAGCGAGAAAAATGCAGAAATTCTTTTCGATGCCTACAGGAACGTTGGAATGGTAATTAATGCAGAAAAAAACTAAGGCATAAAACATCAAAATAATGCACGAAAAATATTACTAAGTTTATAGCGGAAAATAATTCGAACAATTGTAGAAATTCAAATATCGGGGAGGAGTAGTTCCAGATACAAATAGTATTAAAGAAGAGTCTTCTGTCCAGAAATCGAAAAATACAAATTTATAAGATAATTATTCTGCCGGTTGTAACTTATTATATGGATGTGAGACATGGTCTCTTTCTCTTCGGGAAGGATACAATCTGAGTGTATTCGATGTGTGTATACGTTAAGATGAGCTTCATAACCTATACTCTTCACCGAATATTTTTTCTTTATTTTAGTGTTACCTCCCCTTTTAGGATTTAAGCGACCCAAGCCCCCCGAGCCTTAAATGGCCGCGATTTCACCGAATATAATAAGGATGATTAAATCACGGAGGATGAAATGGGCTTGACATGTTGCCCATGAGGGAGGATAGATATAACTTATCTAAAAATATATTGACTGGAAGATCTGAAGGAAAGAGGCCACATGGAAGACCTGCATGTTGGTGGGAAGAAAATATTGGGATGGATTTAAGGGAAGTAGGATTTGCGATGGAGATTGGATGGAGTTACCACAGAATAGGACTGAGTGCCGGAGTAGGCCTATTTTTAGCGCGGCAATGAACCTCCGGTTTCATAAAATAGACAATTTTCCTTTAGCTTGCTTAGGAATTGTCTATTACCATTCAGTAAATAAGTTTCAGTCAAGAAGACGTCACAGAACAATGAAAATATAATATGCACAGGCTTAAATATTTATAGGAGCCTACTGGTAAACCCAAATATCCTAAACATGTGAGATGACGTATGTGCATTTTAAAGCGTAGCAAAGAAGGTATGTGATAAATAATAATAACAATAATAATATTGATAATATAAATAATAATAATAATAACATAAATAGTGATTGTAATAATCTTAATGGGGAAAAATGATTCTGTACCACGTAGGTCCATAGGGAAAAAAACCTTTAAAAATTTCAAAAATTAAAGTGGGCTAACTTCGTTCAACTTTAATGGCCTTGGAAAACTTAAAATTTCTTGACCTCGGAAATCCATTAGCTTGACCAATAATGATTTATTCAGTTAATGAGTGTGATGGGCAATATTAAATCAATATTTCGGTGAGATCCGTATAGCTATTTAATCTTCGAGGAGGCATGTTCATTTCTGATTAGTAGATGACGGTTTATTTCGTCAACCTGTATTATCAGAAAGCTTTTGTGCAACATATTTTGCTTCATTTCTTTATGGCTGTTTAGTTCTATACTGATTCGTTTGTGAATAAGACTAGCGAAATGCTAAATAAAAGCATTTTTATTTAAAATACCTAAAAGTTAAGGTATTATATTAATATTTCTATAATATAGGCCTATCAACCAACAATTCCGTTCATTATTTTGCATGTTCCGTTCAAACTCTCTTCTTCAGATGCTGTATTGGCTAAAATCTTCATTCGCCCAATAAGTAAAACTTAATTAAAGAGATAAGTTATTAAAGAATTGTTGTTCCTTAAAATATAACATATGTTTACCCCTAGAGTATGAACACAAATATTTCGAAATGAAGGACGATACATTTCGCATACTAAAAATCGTAGTTTATGTAGACATCGTTTACATAATTTCAATGCAAGAGGGAGTTCTTTGTCATGGCACCAGACAGCGACACCACTGATGCATTATTTATCAGAAACAATGCCACCAACATCATGAAGATTAATTGCGTCCTCTAATTCGTGTTTTCCACCCCGTGTGGTGCCTAGAAGATGATACAGCGGTGGAACAACAATGGTTACAGAAAATAATTACATCATAAACATGCATTGAAAACATCCTAAAACAAGTTATTCGAGGTGACGAAAATATTAACCTAACTGTGTAATGAAGTTATATTAATATTATCACGGCCGTTCCCATGGTTGAGTGGTTAGACCACTCGGCTTCCATCGTTGGGAACCGGGATCAAATCTCGGTGTATCCATGTGGAATTTGTGGTGGACTAAATGGGGTTGGGGCATGTTTTCTCGGGGTGATCTTGCACCCCATGTCATATACCATCCCACCGTTACTTCATTCATCACAGTATGAACATTAGTTGCAATATAGGAATTATATTCCGATCGGATATAGCTTACTCCGTGTGTACGCGAACGCATACACGCATGTGCGCGCTCCTGAAAACAAATTGAATCATTTCTGTAATGAGATTTCCATTAAGCTTGTAGGCCTACGTGTGCAGGTAGGGAATAACCTGGTAATGATATTGTTATTATTAAATTTTTACTTATTTATATATTTGCCATACATAGGCCTACCGTATACTATATAAAATATACAAATATGTTAAAACACAAAGAATACACATCATGAAAGAAACATGTTAATAATTAGAAAAAAATACGGTATTAGTCAATAAGAAAGTAATGCTACATAGGTTGCTTCTAATCCCCGAAAGAGCAGGAATTCGTGCTGGGGCAGTTCCAGAGTTACATCTATTTGAGCTTTAGTGCTATTTCAACCTTATCTTAAAGTTATGAAGTAGACGAATTAATATGATGAAAAGTGCCAGGGGAGAAAGGCAAAAATATGATGTTGTTATTATTATTATTATTATTATTATTATTATTGTTATTATTACTTTTTATGGAGGCGGATACAATATTTTTATTATTATTAAACATATTATTATTATTATTATTATTATTATTATTATTATTATCATTATTATTATTATTACTATTATTAGTTTTACCCATGGACAGGTCCTTGGACTTGATTTGCAGGTTTCGCTTTCCATCTCCTCCGTGATCTTATTTCCTCGTTACAGTAGCCTCATTCGTTGTTAGACTTCGTAAGCACTTGAACTAATCAAGATTTTCCAGTTCTCGGTTTCCCGAGACAATTCGTTCGCAATATCTCAAAGGTGATAACCGGTGGGAAGGTGATGTATTTTAAAATATAGTGTTATTGAGCTCTAGTTAATCTAATTTTATTGCATAAAAATGTTATTTATAAAACTAGAGAGGAATGGATATTAAATAGAGGACAGACAAGTAACGATCAGCGTTAACGGTCACCAAATTCAAGCACACGCAGAAATTGTTCTCTGTAGCACAATAGGTCAAGTGCAGTGCTCAGTAAGAGGATTCGGGATCGATTGAGGGCGGAATTAGTTTTTCCTCTCTTCGGTAAGTAAGGTGTATCTTTATTCTTATATACATATTACGTACATTATCCACAGAACAAATCCAACGCATGGGCCAAGACGGTCGTTCGTGTTTTCACGATGCACAAGACAAAGAAAAAGAAATATAACACTAATAATACACTACAATATAATACGATAACTTATAATATAATAATGCTAAACAAAGATGAAGAAAAGAAAGAAAAAAATAGTACTAATGACAGAAAAGATATGACAATAACAATACAATGTAATACATAATAATACATAGACAAAGATTACTCCAACTGCCCCCCCCTCCCATCCATTTCTACCCTGAGCTGTCGGATTTTGGACATGAATTTCCCACCCCTTCGGAGAATTTTGTGTCACTCAACAGCTCGAATTTCGCCATGTGACCTCTTCTAGAGACAACACAAGAGTCTGACAGATATCGTTGCCTAAGGATCTCAGTGACTTCACATTCAGAGAGAATATGCTGTGCTGTCTCATCCCTGTCACATAGTGGGAATATTCTGGATCCTTCTGCATTGACGCGTTTCAGCGATTTCCAGGCTCCTAGGCGAAACCAGGCTAAACCCGTCCTGCCTTCAGCGCTCACCTCATAAAGCTATCTTTCTGTTCCCCAATTGGATCTCCAGAGCAACTTTGTCCCTCACATCTCCTTCCGTTATTTGCCTTTCAATGCCTCTCAGACGATTCCTGACTTTCCGCCAAAAATTTCGTTTGTTCCTCCTGCCTCTTCCTGCCACTTTATAAATCCCATGCCTATTTCTTCCAAGCCCCTTGCGTATTCTTCCCGCCCAAGTTATTAGCTCTCTCAATTTAAGTTGTTCCCTATAACATATTGCCCTGATAGGATTGATCGCCATGCATAATCTTCAGGTAGTATTTTAGTGCCTTTATCCTGCAATCTATTGAGACCCTGTGGCTCACGAATTCCCTTAGAATGCCACTATTAGCCGTTCCTTTCCACACCCCCACTAACTGTTTCAAGAAACCACTTTGCACTTGCTTAAGTTTTCCTGTTCGTACCCACCTCCAAATCTCTGCCCCATAATGTAATATTGTTGACTTAACTACTGCATTATACACCGTATCTAACAAATTTAGAGAGATTTTCCGGGATATTGTTGCGTATCTCTAGCGTCTCCATAGCTCTTACCCTACCCCTGTGTTTCGTTACGTCGAAATGATTATTCCACTTCCCGTTCATTGTCATTGTTACACCCAAGTACACACAACTTTTCACATTACTTTATTCATAACCATCAATACAGCTCGTGGTGATCCTTAGGATTCTTCATATCCCAAAATAGAGAGATCATCTTCGAATCTTCTCTTAATGCAATCAATATCTGCCTGCTTGGATTTGAGAGTGCAAGCTACTGTTTACCCTCAATAAACAATAAATAATATAATTAGAAGATCGCAAAAGGAAATGCCGGCGTTGATTAGCCGAGCGGGGACGATGAAAACGAGAACACTATACCTGAAGCGTATTTCTGATTTTGGCCTGTAGATATCGCTTGGTAAAATCGCAAATTTTCGTCTCAACAACCTAACCAAGAGTGGAGGTTAGACGAACCACGCTCATCATAAGCGCACATTCTATGATCCTCTATGAGTGAATATCGATAGTCTATTTCATGAAAATAATTATAGAAGCATTTGCATCGTGAATACTGACGAAAACATTGCATTTCTTTTATAATGTGCATAATATAAGGACATGTCACTCTAAAAATGTCTACCAACAAGTGCAAGTGTATCTCTATTCATGCTCGCCAGAAGTCCCCTCACACGTACACCTGTACTCGGTTTAGAAGTCATTTAGAACCTCACTTGATGATGTCACTTCCGAGTGCAAGTGAGCCAGTGTAAATTTTAACGCATATGGAATCTGTACACAAGCACATAGGTTAAAGAAATATTAGGAGTATATTGTAGGTAAATTCCTATCCTGCATTCTCCTTTGCTAGTGATGGAACCCCTGAAAACCCAAACTCAGATTGACCGAACATGGGATTTGAACACGAGATATCCCGAATATAAGCCGTGATATTACCGCCTCGGCTGCCTTAATCGGTCAGTAGATCGTTAGTTGTTTATCTATTTGATTATTTATTTATTCTAGTTTAAACGTTATCAACAGATAGGTTTGTCTTTATGACGGTAGAAACATGTAATTTCTAAAAATGGCAAGTAATAACTTAATTATGATTGTGATGATGATGATAATGATGATAATAATAATAATAATAATAATAATAATAATAATAATAATAATAATAATAATAATAATGGTGTCTATACTAGCAGCAGCTAACAATAACGATGAAATAAGTAACGAAATATTTAATTTAGTGATTTCAGCCTTGTTGAGACACACCCTTCTTAGGTACGGCTAGTGGCCGGGAGTCGAGTTAGCAAAGATTAACAATAATTTATTGTTAAATGCACTAAAGTAAATTTATGTAAGTTAAACGAAATAATTTTACATTTTATGCTAAGAACGCAGTGCCATCTTGAATTTATAATAATTTTATATGGCTGGATGACCTCATCTACAGGGCCTCGGAGGGTTTCATTGCAGAAGACTAGTTTAGTTACACTTATCTTCCCATAGACTACAGAGGGATATGTGGTAGCCTAAGCCCATCGCCTTGATGATCAGTTACAGGAGAGCAGGTATTACTTCGACTTGAAAGGGCTGGAGTACTTCGTGCTCAGGATTTTAACATCCTGAAAAATCCATCGATCTCGACCTCAGCTGGTGTGAATCTACGACCGCAGCCCAGAGCACACTATCTCTGTACCACGGAGGCTGATAATTTTATATGCTTCCTTTTTGAACAATTTCTTTTCATTATTCTTTCTTGATGACCATTTAGCTCATGAATCTGTGACCGCACGCCACGAAACCAACCCCACTAAAGGTTGTTCGGCCAGTAGAGAGAAAATCAAATGCAAGAATTTGTAGAAATTCATCTGATTGCAAATCTCTAGCCCCATAATTATATTGTTTTATTCTTATCACTTCCATTTATCGCACCTACATATTTTTTTACTTTATTTATCAATAAAGACCACAATGAACAGTAATGTTCATAACTAGGGGTAATACAGTATAATACACAGAGAACAACGCTATATTAATTACTAAGTCAGGAAAAATTGAAATTACTGTATACGTTTTTAAAACAGTATTCCAGCAAAACACATTGAACCAAACATTGAAACAAACCTATAATAGGAATGATTTTTTTTTTAAATAACATGCACTGCATGATCTGATCAATTGAGATGTTGATTCAAAATGAGCCCAACATATTCAGTTGAATGAACATGTTTAGTATAATTATTAAAAGACTTAAATATCGCCCATTACTGATAACTGAAGACGTGGTTTATGGAACATCATAGAGACTTTTTTTCTGTATTAATGGTTACTTTATTAAGATTTAATCAATTTTTCGGAATTTTTAATATAATGAGGCGGCCGACAGCATAAAGTAATATATTGGTGTCATCAGCAATTAATAATATTTTTCCTTTCGGTTTTAATTCATTTATATATAATTAACATAAGTTAGAAATAATAGTGGCCCAAGTACAGATCCTGAGGGTTCGCCATAAAAACTGGTAGTTCACTACTTATTACTCCATGCACTTATGTAAGTTAATTCCTAAAAACTGAACACTGAAACATCTTCATATCTGTGACTTCTTTCATTAAAAAACTGAACAACGCACACAGAACTGCTTATGAGGAAAAGAACGTACAAAAGTAGTGTAACATTTTTTACGGTGAAGTATTATAATTATCGTATAATAATAATAATAATACGCCCTAAACTTTTAATAACACTAGCGTGTGTAATACCGAAAAAGCTAAAGCTAAAAATAAAAAATGTTTACTTTCTTGTGAAAGTTCTCTCACGGCTTTAGAAGGCTGAGTTTCGTTAGGATCCATTTGCACTGGATTCAAAACATTATTACCGTATTCTACACTTTTTGTAGCGAAATAAGAATATGTATTACGAACATAAGAATATAAGTAAGATGTTATTGATTCCGTCTTTTTATTCGCTATATCATCATAAAATATAATGCGAGATCCGATCAAAAACATCCTGTCTCCTCGTTATATTACCTATGATAAATAATGTTTTGTGTAAAGTAGTTGGATGTGATCAAGCAAGTTACTCCTTTTTTCTTGCTGCTATATCAGTTATGTTAAAACACTTAATTTCATTTGGACTGTAGAGTTGCTTATATTTTACAATCAATTTCATAGTTGTGGACTGTCCATGGGAAACGATATAAGTCCAAAGACTGAAATTGTCAGGAAATTATAAAATAAACATTGTCAAACTTATTTTTTATAATTATTCTATAATTTGAAAAGGCTTTCCACTATTTAAGACAGTCATATTATGTATTGCCATATTGAATTGTGAAAATCTGTTAACAGGCAAAGAATACAATGAAGATAAACTTTCCAAATCTGGAAAAGATACAAGTGCCTTGAAATTCTTCATCATAATAGACATAAGCACCTACCGGAAATTAGCAAACTCAGTAGAAAATATCAGCAAGTGTCGATCATTGCATGGAATATTATTATTACATCATAAATCATAAATGATATAAACAATATGTAATGTTTTTACTTTAAACTGGCCTCCCTCTCCCCCCCCTCCAAAATTAGGTGTGTTCACTTGCATAATTCATAGAATTTATGGTATTTTGCATCCATGAACTCCAACAAGGATAGAATATCCTTCTTCTTCTTTGCAGTAATTCTTTCTTTTTATTTAGGGGTATCAACTTGTCCGATGTCGGAAGATTCTGGAGTGTCACACCTTTTCTGCACACCAAAAGAAGTAAAATCCTCAATATAATTTTGAGATTTCTTTGTTTGAAGTATGTTGGGACTACCAGAGGGGGTTTTCGTTAATGCAGTTCGCACAAAGCCACAGACACATACCATGCAATAGCATCAACTATTTTGGGGGCAAACTTGTCGGAAGACTAGGCAACGAGCGCCCAGGCACTTGCATCGTTCCCTATGAAACAGTTCAGGGAAGCAGTTCAAGTGCCATCTATCGAACGCTTTTTCAACCTCAAGAAAGAAAGAAAGAAAGAAAAAAAAAAGAAAGAAAGGAACATATATCCTTAACTGGGTTGTTGGCGATGGCACATACACCGATTTCCACGAAGAAACAAACAATAAATTTTTCTGGCAATTATATCGTTTTCCACAGACACTCCACAATTTACTTTGTTTTGATAGGTAATTATTTACGGACATGAAATATTAGGTATCCGTATGAGACATGATTCACTGCAACATTCCTGCTTTTGTCATTTCCATGAAGCATCATCAAACAAAAACCTCAATGATAATCATTGCATAATACATGTTACTGCAAAATAACTTTTATAATCAGGTACGAGAAAGGTGGATATAATTAATTAATATTTATGGCATCTTAATCAAGTAGTAGGTAGAAATCTTTCTATAATATTGGATTATGACTCACAGCAATAGAGTAAGAGGAACAGTGTTCGATTACCAAACAAGATTTATCTTTTAGTTTGATTGTAAGTCCATTTCTTTTTATTATTTTGATCCCTAAACATCTTTAACTTAAAAGGAGACTAGGCTATGTTTGAACTCCCTCACCCATACTCGTCTTAGTATTACGGTTTATTTGGTTTCAATTCAAGGCAACCTAATCTTTCTTTTGCGGATCCTTCAATACTGTCTTTAATTCTTTCCAAAGTTTAATCGACATCATATCATCCCTAGCTTCTTGTTCTGCATTGTTTTATAGAACTGTAAATCTATTTGAAATCTCGACTTGGAAAGCGTTCCTGATTCGGTCTTCATCTAGCTTTTTCAGATGAAATATCTCTACATCAAAATTTTGCCTAGTTCCTTTGTTTAATGAAAGTATCTCCCGAACAGCCGCAACTACCAGAGAATGATCGGAATCGCAGTCAGCACTCCTAAAAGTTCGAACATCAATTATACTAGACGGCTTCCTTGCATCTATTAGCACATGGTTGACTTGATTATGAGTAATTCCATCTGGCGAGGTCCATGTGTATTTATGAATATCACGATGTGACTATTTCGTATTCTTTATTATTAAATTTTTAGCGGTGGAAAAATTCACTAATCGAACCCCATTGTCGTTGCCCTGCAAGTGGAGACTTTCGTTCCCAGTCGTGGGCTTGAAAATATCCTCCCTTCTTACTTTCACATTAAAATCTCCTAGTTTAATTTTCATGTTAAATGCTGCAAACTGATCAAATTTTCGTTCTATTTTCTCATAAAACTGTCCTTGTCATCATTGTATTTATCCTCTGTTGGTGGAAGGACATTTATAACCATGATGACACACCACCGGCCTTTTAGAAAAACATAATAAAGTATATCATTAATATACACTACTTTCTTAATGGCTGAACTGATTCTCCTATGAATGAAGAACCCGGTCCCTAATTGAATATCATTCCCTTTCCCATAGAAAAAGCTATACTCATCTGTCTGCATTGAACCTTCACCCTCCCATCTAACTTCCTTTACTGCTACTACTTTAACCTGTATTTCTCTATTTTTCTAATTACCGATTTTAGCGATTACAAGCTCCTAACATTCCACGTTCCAAATCTATAGTTTCTACGATTTTTAGACTCCCTCAGTGTAGTCCCTGCCCGGAGATCCGAACGATGGACCATTTTATACAAGGGAAATTTTACACTGACAGGATCCATAAATCAAGTAAGCGTTTCTTAACAATATATGTTACTGAGAGAGGTTAACCTCACGCCAAATCCCCAAGCTGGATTACCACCTCATATTTTGTGGCCGCGATTGCTTATTCAATACATTCGCAGCTATCCTCCATATCAAGATGCCGTATCTTCTATCCACAACCTGAGGACGCGCTATGCTGTGGAGACAAGAGACCTACCCCTTATATCGTATACTTTGTATGTACTATACACAGGTACAATATATATATACCTATACACATACATATGCACGAAGCATGGAATTCTAAGTAAAACGAAGATCATAATTGAAAACCATAATTAAATACTTGCAACAGCTTTGCATGGACGAACATTAAATCAACGATGGAAGGAAGGACATCATTCGGCTCCTTGGATATCATTAAAGATGTTTTCCCCGGTGTAATCTCGATTTCGATAGTTTCGTAAATATTAAGCTCTCTCATGCGATAGTTTAAAATGGCCGCCACTGATGGTTGTGTTAAGCCACTAGCGGCGTTTAGTAGCTGATACGAGTACTACAGCTGATCACCACCGGTCATCCGGTTTGAAAATGCACGATTTATAAATCTAAGTCTGATTTTCACAAAATGCAGAATATTTGTTACCGGTATCCACTTCGTGGTTGTAAGATAGGCCTATGCAGTGTTAATATAAAATTCAGAGGTCGTTTTCAGAAATCTTTTGGGTTTTCATTAAATTGCATGCCAATTTGTAAATGCTTTTTCTCACATATTTGAACACGATTTCTTCACATTAAAAATTTTACTATATCCACAAATTTTAAGTTACAATGCTGCGTGTTCTTTAAACCATTCTTACTTAACTGTTTTTTTCAACAGCAAATTCTTCTTTAATTAAAAACATAATGGACGCTATACATTTTGAAATTAAGATCGTGAGGTTTTAAAAAGTGACGAATTAGAAATATAATATATATATATATATATATGGTTAAATAATTATTGCCTAACAGATCAAGGCCTGGGTAGCGCTATTTAGGCTATGTGGCATTGGCTTTCTATGCACAAGGCCGGAGGTTCAATTTTGGTCCAGGTCGGTGGTATTTATGTCTGCATAAATGTGATAGGCACATGCGTATAGTTTTACAGGTATGTAAGAGAACTCCTTCGGAACAAATTTCTGGCATATTTGCGACGGTCACATGTCTAAGTTGCAATATATCCCGATCCTTAAATAACCCCAAATAAAACCTAAAGACCCAAATTTTCACAGAAATCATACTGTATAAGCTAAAAATCTTATCGATGTTATTGTCTATTCAATTTTCAATTTTAAAGCAAGTAATAACCAGTAGGCTACCGGTAATTGTAAATATATGAAACTTTAGTAAAACAGTACAGATTGTAAGAAGTGATCGAAAATGGGATCTGTAGCATGCATAATGCATAAAATATAAATTTCACCAATCACCTTCCGTAAGGTTCCATTAATACTTTAAGAAAGACTTGGAGTGAAGATAATCGAAATAATTTCTGTCTTTTAAAACTAAAATTAAAAGCCCACACGATACAAATCACCTTATGCCAACCTATCTACACAGTGGCATAGCGGAGAAAGCTTGAGCCTCCCTGCAAAGTTTAATTTGTTTCCCCTAACAAAATAATTCATGCTCAATTATGTGGATTCATTATCATGGTTTGGCCCCTAAAAATATCAAATTTCATAGGTTGACAGGACCTCGGAGGTATTAAAATGTACCTGTATTATTATTACCGGTAGGTGGTATTATTATAAACATTAATACTAGTAGTTGTAATGTAGGAAGTATGGGAATAGAGTAGTCCTATTATTATTTCCTAGATCGCTTACCTACAAAATCTGGCACAGGTCAACTATAATATTTTTAACGCTTAAGACTCATAGCTTGACAGGACCTCAGAGGTATTAAAATGTACCTGTATTATTATTACCGGTAGGTGGTATTATTATAAATATGAATACTAGTAGTGTAGTGTACGAAGTAAGGGAATAGAGTATTATTATTTCCTAGATCCCTTACCTGAAAAATCTGGCACTGGTCCACTATAATATTTTTAATGCTTAAGACTCATTGGTAGCTGCAAAGACATCTACTATATATATGAGGAGCGTCGATTCAAAACGCGTTTAGTCCACAAATAATGATTTTTCAGGAATGACGAAAAACTGTTTGTGGCCAAACTATCAAACGAATTTGCAGTATTTTTTTCTGATCAGAATCAGTAATCAATATATAGTAAAATGTATTGCATGTGTCAAATCATTCTTTTCACTTGCATCTTTTATTGACAGTTAAAGTTTCTAAAGTAACGGGCTTAACGCGTTTTGACCCAACACTATAATAATATTCATTTAAAAAGATGAAAGTTAGTATTTTATTTAAGAATTACAATCACATCTTTTCGCGCTAACATAAAGTGAACTATTGCCGAAGTACCAAATTGTCAAAATTTAAACAATTTCTGTTTTTAAGCATTTTAAATCATGAAAAATCCATGCTTCTCTTCTTTATTATTGACCGCTAATTTCATCTGTTTCGGCGTCTGGTGAATACCGCATTCATTGGAAGAACACCTGCAAAATATAGACGTAAAATTCAACGCGCCACCTGTTTCGCACGTGATCGCGTCTAAAATGTGGACTCAACGTAATTTGCACCGAACCATGTTCTGGACTGAACGCGTTTTGCATCGAACCCCATATTTCAGGCTCAATTTTAACGGGGAAAGGTTGCGATTTGAAACGAAAACGTTATTTAGTATCATGCAGAACACCTCAGAGAATGCGAATCCGCAAAAAACTACATTACGATCGGAGGTGGACTTAACGCGTTTTGAACCGACACTCCTTATATATATATTAGCTTTCTGTCCGATTTGTTGGTACACTTGGTGAAAATTATTGCTTTTGAATGGCTCTCCACAGGAGAATCATCTTTCAATTAAGCGAACCGTTTGCGAAGATTTGCACGTTTTCCCCATTTTCCCTTTCCTCTGGTTTTTATTTTAGCCCCTCTAGGACTTCGGCCCTCCCCCGCATCATAGGATGCCACTGAGTTTACATCTTGTATACTGCGTAAGGAACTCAGAGCATAATGTATCCCGGTATGTTCCAAGTACTATTAAATCCTTCCAAAATTAATACATGTTGTACTATGAATGTAGGTACTATGTAAGAGTCTGACTGAGCCTTTCTTTAGCCTATAGGGGTAGAAGGAGCAGCTACGCTAGCCTACATAAACACAGCCTAAAGCTCTTCCCGTCCTGCTCTGTACTCGTTACCAAGTGTAGGGTGACTGAGAATAAGCCTACATCTGTACTGGTAGCTATGGTAACGGCCTCCCCTGACCTCGGGACGCATACGAAAGGTCACGGGGTCACATGCAATTTCACTATGAAACTCCAATCATGTCTGCTGCTCACATGCAGTCTAGCCCTTCATTCACTCGTTCCCCCACACAAAATAAAAAGCGTGCTTGCATACCAAGACCGGTAGTACAAACGGCGATTAACTTTTAAACGAAGATTTACATTTCTTTACTACTTTGGTAATCGTAAGGATCCACTTCATGTTTTGCTGTAAGACTGCCAAGAATCTTAGTTGGACAATAAATTGCCCATGATTATAATTTGCCATAAATCCGCATTAATTTTTAATGTTTTGTTTACTCTGTGATATGAAGTTACTACTCGACTAAGTGACCCGACATATTGGAAAATGTGTGCAACTACAATAATGTTTATTGTCAGTCACGTGTCGAGGATGCCAGATACCACGCGATTGCAGCTCTCTGTCGCTCAAGGTCAATATGCCTGGTCCCTTTGCCGTATATTACGTTCTATACATCTGTTCGATAATCATAAACAGGATTTGAACGTTCATACAAGGAACGGTTAGGTTCACTAAGCATATTCTACAGGTAGATGTAAGGAACATATCACGCAATGACAACAAGAACGCGTTCAGATATAATCAGGTAGAGATAAAAGTTAACACATTTCATATTGCTTTTATAACAAAGCAGGATCAAGTAAATGAATAATATATATATATATATATATATATATATATATATATATATACTGTACACTCTACAGTCTACACATAAATGGTAACTAGTGATGTTTATGAATGTAAATTAATTGTCCTTTTATTATCACAGTCATGCTGGGTACAAGTCACAATAAACTTGAGTTTTCAATTCCTTATAAACATTTTAAGCTTAATCATAAAACATGAACGGACATCACCTGTCTTCAATCTGAGTGGTCACTATCATTTTCAGATGCCGAACATTTATCTTCTACACACAAAATGTTTGCTTCTGAACGACTGTTACTCAGATAACTCTGTCCCTCCAGTCTAAATCCAGAAATGTATTTGATTGATGAAACGACAATCTGGTGAAGTTTAGAAACGCAGTTTTACAAAAAAACATACAATCTCTTCTAATGAAGCTAATAATAAAATGTTAGGCATAGTCCTGGATGAACTTCCCCATATCACATAACACACGCTTCGACGTATTTCTTTTCCAGCCAAACCAGGATGACCAACTATGTTTATTGCAGCAGTAGGTCTACGATGGCCACTTGTAGTTAGTTACAAACAGTGTTATTACTTTAGTTTTTTGGCTTGGAGTTCTTTAACGTATTGTACATCTACGGTTTGAATCCACGATCTTCATATGTGTATGAATTCTGGTTTAGATATAGTACCATCCTGTGTTTGCTTTCGGGATATTTATTGAGCTGAATATGACTGGCATTCAGAATTTCTGTTCATTCGGCACCATTCTTCTATAAGGTATATTAACAAAGATGCTATGGTTTACTTTGCAAGCAACCAATGAAAGAGACATTTTCGTTGACATTACAGATTTGATTAACAGTTCTCAAAGATTTTGGAGAAAGTTCCATGTCCAGGGCACATTATGTGATCTCAGTAAAGCCTTTGACTACGTGGATCACGATATTTTAATTTTGAAATTGGAATGTTATGGAATCCAAGGATTCAGCTACAGTTCTTCAAATCCTATTTAAGTAACAGGAAGCAATGTGTATCAAGAGGTAATAATACATCCGACCTTAGATTAGTAAAGTGTGGAGTTCCTCAGGGCTCCATTTTGGGTCCCATCCTATTAATAATTATGATTAATGATCTTGTCAAAAATATAGATGTTTCTACCATTGTTTATGCAGATGATACTACGTTCTTAAATATCCATAGTACCCTAAATGAGCTTTCGAATATTTCACATTCGTCACTTATTCAGGCAAAGAAATGGTTTTCTCCTGATAAACTGTTTTTAAATGAAAGTAAGACTGAATGTATAACTTTTACACTAAAAAATCTCAATGTGGACAATGCTGTTAAATTGCTTGGTATATATGTGGATAGTAGGCTGAGCTGCATAAATCATGTTGATATGTGTGTAGGCCTACCTGTGATTATGTGTCTAGTGTTATACTTCTTTTAACTAATATAAAACTTTTTCACCATACAGCTATGTTAAGGTTGCATACTTTTTTTTTTTCCCCAAAATATCACTTCATAAGAATTATTGCTCTGGGGAAATTGTACTCATGTTGACAAAGTGCTTATTCTGCAAAAGAGAGCAATCAGATTATTGCCAATTGGAATGCCTATTGTAAACCTTTCTTTATCAAACATGGAATTTTGATGGTTACAGGAATGTATATTCTAGAACTGTTAATGTACGCAAAACGTAATTTAAATTCAATTGCCCAGGTTAATGAAATCCATGAACATAGAACAAGGAATAATGAAAAGGTGTACTTACCTAAATGCAGACTCACAGTAAACGTCAAGAGCCATCCTATAATGGCCTTCAAGATGTACAATAACTTACCTGAATATGTATCCCAAATGAACTATTCAGAAGTGGTTAATGGAAAATGCATTTTATAACATTAATGAATACCTCCAGACTCCTTTTTTTTATAAATTTATCTTGAAGTTTATACTTTACCTTGTAATTATGTCTATTGCAATTTTATGGTGCCAAATGACAATATTAAATAAATTGCTAAATTGAAAGTCTGCATTTTAATAATGACTTCTGACGTCAGATTCGGATAGTTCACTTTTGAGACACGTCCTACATAGGCCTATGACATAACGGTGTATTAACTTATTAGTTATTTGTTGTACATTTTCTCTGAAGATAAAACTTCTGTAATATAACTAAATTGTAATTGAGTTATGTATAACCTTTGTCCATACGGTGGTAGCAGTGCATTTTGAAGCGATATTTAAATTTACGGGCTACTTCTAGAGCTCTAGTTCACATTTAACTGATTTCTCAACCTGTTATGAAAATTAAGTTAGGCTAATTTTATAATTTGTATCAAAATAATTCAGATATCATAAGTCAACAGGAAATCACTTGGATTCCCAATGTCTATGCAAGCTTCATATTAAAATTCGTTAAGAACCCTTTTCATCTCAGAAATGAATGAATTGTGATGATACAGGAGTGAGCCATCATATGCTCAGTGATTATTTATAGTTCTTCCTTGGATAAAATGTTTTAGAATTTTCAGGTGCTCAGAACACCAATAATTGGTGAAGTCCAAAAATGTCGTAATTGTGAAATGATTATTTAGCACTGTCGTCACTGTAAGTTTGTTTTAGAGGACAATTGCAGTTAATACAAACTTCAGACTATTTGATTCCCAATAAGGTAGATACATACAATAATTAAAGCATGTACTGTACATGTACAAAGATATGGAAATATATATTTTATTTGAGGCTATTTTCCTGAGAACCATTTTATGTGGACTTATAACACATGTATTTTGGATACCTCATTACAGAATAATGACTAAAGATTGCTTTTACGTATGTTCTTTTTATCCTTATTGGTTGAAGTATCTCTGCTGTGGCAGAGATGGTAGGATTGTAATCTGTTACGCACTAAGTAGAATGAGCGACTGACTTGAAAATGTAGAGGGACTTTCCTTCAACTAATTCTCTTAAATTACCATTCACCTTAAATCTTTATACCAGAGAGTTCTTTTTTTCTCGGTACATTAAAATAGTCCTAAATGAAATTAAAAGAGAGGAGTTTTTAGATGTGAGCTGGTAACAGTGTTAGGGTTTATCAAGGAAGAGGCAGAGAATTAGTTCGAAAATGTGAAATCCGGGCCGCCTATTACTCATATATATCCTGTCGCCATGGAAACAAAGCGAAGTCGAATTGGAAATTGAGTTGTGACTTCTCATCGAACGAACTGGTCCGGAGGCAAATTGAATTGCGTTGCCTGTCCGTCCGTCTTCCCGTGATGACAAAAGCCACAAATTGCTGTCAGATGTCGCTAATGCTTTACTGCATCAGTCTGCTTCTTACCGCTACCAGTTATACAGTGATGTCGCTTCTACTGATGGAGAAATGATCGCTCACTCTGTCCTCTACTTTTGTCCCATGGAAACAGTACAGTGGAGGTAATGCAAGCCTAACACACCAAATTCGTCTGATTTATCCATATTCTTCATTAGTTGAATGATTAAAACGGGTATAGAGTACTTTATTTCTACCAATAATCCTCTACTATCCATATAATTGTGGAACTGTAGCCAGAAAATATGTTAGTAGATGTCGTTTAACGGAAAGAAATTCGAAATATCCGGATTTTAAAGATTGGCTTCTACTGACACACTGATTCCCTCATTGTTCGGCCAAGATATGACCAGCCTATCCATTTCATTGTGTTTTTCTTTTAATTTCCGACATCTCAGTTTTTACTTTTCGCACGTAAAGAAAGTAGGTCTATAGTGACTATGAAAAATAATGAAACCAAGATAAAGATGTAGTCTAGAAGCCGAAAAAAAATGCTTTTCAGCGTGATATATTTCTGTCCGTCTGGTGTCCGGCATCAGGTCTCAGGTCTCGTCAGGTCTATGGTTCTGGGGTCGACTCAGCCTTTAACAGAAATGAGAACCAGGAGCAAACCATGGAGTAAATGTGGCCTGTACATAACTTCCACTTTTGTGTACCGAATGCCTAAAATCTGGGAGCTTTGACTTTCTGGAACCCTAAGGGCTTTCTTGGCCTGTATAGGGACTACTTTAGTTTATTGATAACCTTATAAGGATTATTTCGCCCCTATAAATTGGTTTATATTACTGCAATATAAGTATTATTCATATAATTTTCTTTTTCGTAATTTTTATTTTCGGAACCAAACTGCTCTAACAGTTCTGATAAAGTGTAAGTTTAAGACAGAGAAATGATCATTCAATTCAATTCAATTCAATTCGTTTATTTGCCATAAACAGCACAATGTTTGTAAAAAGTCTGCAAAGGCATCGTCAATCATAATGTAGGATTACAATTTGTATTATAAATTAGTTAAAAAGTATGGTAAAATAAAACCACTTCACAATAGATAAAAACTAACTTATAGATAGTTCCTGCATGTTACAGGCTAAAAATTCCCCTACGGAATAGAAACATTTTTTAATTAAGAACTTTTTAATAAGATATCTGAACCTATTTAAGTCTAGATTCCTAACTGTTATGGGCAACTTATTGAACAATTTAACAGAGGTAGACTTAAAACTATTTATTGTAGTGGAATATGTACAATAGTCTATTTTAATATACTACAATGTCTAATTTGGTAATTATGTACATGATAATTGAGGCAGAAATTGTAAAAATTCTTTTTTACACTTGTGAGATACTGAAAGATACAGTATATTTATATATATGCATGGTAAGGTCATTCTGCCTAATTTAATGAATAATAATTTCATTTTCTATATAAATAGCTTATAGATAATTTACTTGTGTCCATTTTCGAATTTCGTTGGCTATCTCAAGTATGGTAGAATACATTTGTAAAGCTTGCACAATAAAGTTGTAGAGACAATTAAAATTAACATTATTTTAAACACATTTCTCTATAAAATTAACAGTTAGAGAGATAGAAAGGAAGTAAACAGGGCCTTTGACTTCACTTGCAGGGTGTCAGAAGACAACCTGAGAAAATGTAAACAAGGCTATGATTTTGTTTATAAACTCATAATAAAAGGAAAGCCTCGATCAATTGATGGGAGAAGTAGTCATATCATTATTCAAAGAATATGCTAATTCGTTCCAAACGAGGGTTCAAACCACATGGCTGACACATTTGATAAGACTGATTCCGGATTGCATCTTGCTATACCTCATCGCTACTATTTCATCCAGTTTCTTAATCATTAAAATGTAGTATTTGCCTATTGTTGTAATAAGTCTTTGTTGAAATCAAGATAAACTATCTTTTTACATAAATAAGCACGGTCTATAGGTATAAATTTATTTCAGTATTGGTGCTGAGTTTATTAAACCATGGCTTACATAGTGGAATTGGACAAATTAGAATAATGCGTTATTAATTAATAAAATATCAATCACGTGACTGTTGTTTTGCCAGAGCAGAATGCTTTAAACGATTATTCGCAAATCCTGACCAATTATTTACCATTGAATATGTGTGATACACCATAATCTTAATGGTCTTATATGATTTATTATATTCCTATTATTTATAAGCTTATTTAATTCACTGTTATTTTTGATTCTCCAATTACCATCTCGTTCCCTCGTTGGTCCAAATATTTTCCTTAGTATTGACCTTTCAAATATTCAATGCAGGAGCATAGATTGGTTAAAAGAATATACAAGTGGAAACCAATTGCCAATAGAAGATTGGGCAGACCAAAAACTAGATAGGTGGACGATGTAATAAGTGACTTGAAAATGATGAAGGTGAACAACTGGAGTAGGATGATTGAAAACCGGAAAGAATGGAAGAAGGTGGTTGAGAAGGCCAAAACTTTCATTGGAGAGTTGTAGTGCTTGATTAAGAAGAAGTATGTGTGATACAGAAAATAGAATAATGTTATGTCTATAATTCGTTAAAATTTCCAAATCTACTTCATTCATAAACTTTGATATTCATTTAATAAAAGTATATATTTCGTCCACCTAAATCCCAATTATGCAAATTTTATGTGAAAAATTACGTGCAAC
Organism: Ectobius pallidus; assembly: GCA_964059195.1. Taxonomy (NCBI): domain Eukaryota; kingdom Metazoa; phylum Arthropoda; class Insecta; order Blattodea; family Ectobiidae; genus Ectobius; species Ectobius pallidus. The sequence goes on along the minus strand of CAXKWD010000003.1, from coordinate 157,146,655 downwards.
ATACTTTGAGCCAATTCGTTTACTTAGAAATTGCCTTATCAATAATTAAAATAGTACTTATTACTTTAACTCTAGGTCAATTAATTCACCGTTAATTAACCTAGTCAGGTTTATTAATTAGATCACTGGAAATTTTCAAATACCCTAATCCTGGTGGCAATATTTATTTATTCATTTATTTATTGTTGTCTGTCTTGTGAAAATAATAGTCACATGACCCAATTACAGTACAATACCCTTACAATAATTTTCATAAATATTAATACTAATACTAAAATCTACAAATACTGAAACAGAAACCAAACCACGTAAAAAAGTACGTAGCAAGAGAAACATATCTTTCCATACAAAAAATATGAACATTTAAAAAGAAAATATTAAAACAGGAACGTATTTCAATTGCCATTAAATGAATTTACACAGTTACTCAAAGCGTAAAACTTATATTTATTCTACATAATTGTTTAAAAACTATAAATGTATAATATTATATAATAAATGTATAATTTTGTTGCACTTTTTAACTCTTTTTCTAGATTTTTTGTGATTTTGGTCTTGAAGTTTGCTTACCTTCTGACAAAAATGAGCATCACGAGCAGACCTTGCATAAAAATTATCGATGTAAGTGAATACTTTATCTTCGTAAAGATATGTGCGCCCGAACTCGACTAAATTGCGCATATATTTTTTTAATTTGCCTTGTGTAATAGTCTGTATAAATTTATATGCTCTTAACAGCTGCTCCTTCCCACTATATTTTGAACAGGGGTAGACTTCACGAAGCTCCGGGTGTACTGTATGAGAGAACTGTGAACATAAGAGAACAGAAAAATAAAGCTATATTAAAGTATCCAGATGGTGTGGACATAATATTAACTCCATTATTAGGAATTTTGGCTTCACTGCTGCTACCATTAAACTAATTAAGTCTAGCGCAGAATCTAAGTGGCGCAATGAGGACGGTATCACTTAATGTAATATCTTCCGAGTGCACTAGAGGATAAGACTAATATATAAGATCATGTTATACCGATTACACAATTACCCCAGACCTGATGTTAAAACCTGTATTCGCGATTATTCCAAAGGAAAAGCCAGCTTACTGAGAATTTATCACATTATAAATAAAACGAGAAATATCCATATATGAGGAATTAAATTCTGCCATCTAGTGGTATTTTGAATTCACTTCCAGATGCACGTATGTCGTTGTGCTGGATATGAGAAATGTTTATATTTCAATAAGTAACTATTTTGAAAGTTCATGTAGGGTAAAAACCGGAATGTCTTTGTGTAAGAAGGTTGAAACTAGGTAACTCCAGTATTCATAATATTGATTATGAAAACAACTAGTTTAGATACTGGTTTGAAAATTTTGATTTACGTTTTCTTAACTTAATGGCAAAGTTATATATAATTTTAAGGTGGCTGAAGTAATGAATACTTGAGCATAGCTCTTCTGATCTTGATAACCTTTATTAGGCTTATCCATTATGCCCTTCCTTTCTTAGAAATTAGACCAACTTTTCATTTTATCGAAACTTTCAAGGAACTGATAGGTGCACAGTTATGGTTGGGAGGAAACAATGAACCTATAAGTACTGAAATAACTCAATACTTTCAAAGTGCTTGTCGCATGAAAACCTAGATTATCCTTGTGCACGTAGAAGAAAACAAATAACATCATTTGACTTAAAGCCTATGATCTAAGTCAGTGTGGTCCAACCCGCGGCCCGCCTATTCATTTTAGTTGGCCCTTGCCCTTCTTTCTGGATAAAAAAAAATTAATTTAACATTTAGAAAAAATCGTTTACCGTTCTTACTGCTTTAAGTTTTTAAGTAATACTACTTTAGGGTTTTTTTAAAGTTTTATGACAACAGCACCTTACAATCTTCATTTCCCCTATAACATCCATATTGAAGCTTCACTCTCCGACCGTTATAATCCGTGGCGTGCCTACTTCGAATCCCACGAATACATCCGGCGCGAGAAGCGGCCCCGCCTCCAGGCGGGTGATCACCAGTGATTGTCTGCAGAGAGGTTCGCGATCGTTCCTGTGCTGAAGAGTATAAAAAGGAGCGCAGGACAGTTCGAAGTGGTTGTTTTTGACAAGAGAGGTCATTCGAGAGATATAGTACGACGAGAGATTGTTGTCATCGTTGTTGCGAGAGCAGTACCGAAAATGGCGGAACTTAAGAAACGGCGTGTTGAAGATGAGAAACGGCAATTTCAGTGAAAGTGGCAGCAAAGTTACTTTTTTGTTTAACGTGATGGAAAACCACAGTGTGTTATTAGTTCTTAAGTCTTAGGTGTTTCAATGGAGTATAACGTATCCCAGCTTGCATAAATCAAAATACGATCAATACCAGGGAAGTGCCAGAAGGTGTGTGTTTAATGATTTTAAGCTGAAACTAACTAGACAAAAGAATATATTTCAGCAACCATCAAACACTGCTGATTTAAAAGCATAAAAACATAAAAATACTGGTTTATTAAATTCCCATGATTTGTCTAATTATATATATTGCATCCAGGGTAGATATGTTTTTCCTGAATCCTTGTTGTTCTTCTTTAATGTGTATTATTGTGTTCAACTTATTAATTATTATCTTAGTAAAAACCTTCAATGTACTGTTGAGTAATGTAATTCCACGATAGTTTTCTACCTAATAATAAAAATAATAAATGTGTTAGACGCTAAAACGATTTTTAATACTTTATCCACCTTTTATTTATCTGCATGATGAATTTCTTCTACCAGCATGTAGATAAGCAAGAAAGTATTACCTACATTTAGCAAGTACAGTTGTTGAGCTGATAGGAATGTCGCAAGCTTATTCTGGCTTGCATAAGTTGGGTTTAACCTGACCCATGCAAGCCTAAAGAAACCTCCTGCTTGCTAGCTGTGATGCTGGCAACTTGCTTGCCTGGCGTTCAAGCGGGTATGGGCAAGCTAAAATCGAGATTTGTACACCTCTAATTACAACAACCTAAGTAAAGCTATCACACAAGCCGCAGAGTAGTCTATGGAAAGGAATCAAAATGGCTTAAAGAGGAGCATTCTCCGAGAAGGCACCATAAGTCTGATAGAGCAAAGGGAGCAACTGAAGGCAAGCTGCAGGAAAACTCCTGGTGAAGATGGGTTTTGCAACGAATATATCAAGCTAGACGTGGAAGAATCATTGGTCACACCCATCACCAAACTGTTCAATCATAGAATCTGAACAGATCCCTTTAGAATGGAAGTCAAGCACGATTATTCTTCTCCCCCCCCCCCCCACAAAAAAAGGACCTGGGGACGACATTCAAAACTACCGACCCATAAGCTCAATGTGTGCTCAACTGAGGCTCTGGGAATAGCATCGAGTATTGCTGTTGCTGTTGAGAACCTAAGCGATTGGACGAAAATAACCGATTAACTCGTCTATATGACGGCAAGGGATGCATGCAATTGCGCCAGAATGTTATAAAGCTCAAGCGCAAGATTTTATGGAGAGAAAACGAATTGCAGATTTGTTTAAAACAAAGAAGCATTCTTCTTTACTATAGTCTATACGCTCCAATTCAGTAGACATTTACAATATGATTACCGGTATTACAGGTTACAAGGAAAGAAACATGAATTAGTATCATACTTAGACTCATAACTATGACTATGACTTATAATCTATAACTATAGCTATAATCTAATTGAATCGGAGACAAAGAAATAAATAATTAAGTCAATATTATATGAATACACAATACATACCATATCATATCTGGCGTATCTCTTGTCAGTAATTAGGAAGGAAAGAAAAACAAAGCATAACTGTTAATATTAATAAAATGTTAATAGACCTGATGCACAATATTTAATTAAAAATTAATACTTCTTAATTTAAGCAAACGCAGATATCGGATCGGTGAAACCCCAGTTGTTACACACCTACGATGAGTTTATTAAAGGAAATAGGCCTCCGCGTTCTAACCACGGGACAATTTTTGTGTAAGGGATTCTTTTACCTCTAAACATAAATTGGCTGGGTCTTTCGGAAATGAGAAGCTTTAACATTACATTTTGTGTGAAACTATGAATTATTTATCAATATACTTTATAATAATAATTTAATTATATAATATCCAATTTATAAAAGTAATATTTCATCTTACGAAACATAGGCATAACATACATACAATCAAGCAAGCAACAACCAACAATAAAAAATATAGAGATGTATTGCATGCAACGCGTCCTCTTCACAGGAAGTTGATCAATTTGTCTTAATGTTCTTAGCTGTCATTAGCTGAAGGCAATTAGACAATTAGTGCTTATCTGACAGTTTTCTACGGATGTATGACATTTCTGCAAGCCTTCAAGACCTCTAACCGCTGAATTTATAGGAGCTCCTTAATTGAGGATGCTTTTCCAGCTATCTGCAAAATTATTTTAAGATCTTTCCCACTTCTACAATCCCCAGACCTCACCTACAACTACTGTAACCGTAGCAGATGAGTTAACTTCCGGTTCCGGTTTGGGGTTGCTCCTAACGGATATTGCAGCATACAGAAACTATTTCGTCCGTCAACTATGATAAGTCACAACTATTGCCAGCTGTTAAGCTGCATAATTTTATGTTCTTACTATAAAGAACGAGACGTAGGCTATATGTAATAACCAATAACTAGGCTAACTAATCAACCAAACATTCTTTCTCCATCCAAGTGTCTTTATGGTATTACTTTTGGGTCAATCCATTAGAAATGAACCAAATTTAATAAAATTTGTTGCTCGACATTTTTGATTTTCCTAATTTTTTTACCAGTTATTTCCCAACTAAAGGCGAATTCAAAACTATCGTAACTTTTTTTTAGGCGCATACTTTTTTTTTTTGAAGCCATTTTAAGTTTGCTTTGTAACCGTATTTCAGTCAAAAACATGTTTTGCACAAATGTATGTAACTCTGCTAATTTTATAGATAACAAGACAAAATAAAAACCAAAATTATCAGAATGAAATGTTCTTCATTTTTGTTTTAACATAATATTACGTAACTAGTGAGGAAAGTGAAGAAAAAAATTCACAACTACAAATTGAAAATTAACTTAAAACGGGAGTTTTAGTGCCGCAAAATTATTATAAGGAAGAAAGACTCGCCCTAAATTTTTTCTCTTGTGTAGATCTACTATAGGACTACTCGCTGTAGAAGTTTCAAGGTTGAGAACTTTGCCCTTTTTTATACAATTTTTCAAAAATGCCCGAAATCGTATTTTGGCATTATTTGAAGTAGAATATCTCAAAAGGGACTGAGTGAAAAATTATGCAATTTTTACAGATAACACCTCTTTACGATATAAAGATGTGATATAAATTTGGTGACTGAGACTCAACTGGTTCCGGAGTTATAGTGCATTGAAGTCGGCCAAAAATTGCGTTATACGCACATGAAATTTAACGGTAATTGATGGTAAAAATTCATTTTCCTACTATGAAACAGTAATAAAATGTCTTCGTCATTCAATAAATTCAATAAATGTATACAATAATATAAACTTAAAAATATGTTAACCAGGCTACACACTACTTTCTTGGCGATTGAATTACGAAATGTGATTGTTATTAAAAACGTTGAAATCGTTTCTTGCCCAGTCACATCAATCATATTACTTATAAAACCATTTCATCAACCTTAATAGGGGTGGGAGTGTGAAAATATTAATGTCTTCGAGCCCACTCAATGTTTTTCAAAAGTTGGCGCCTCTGCTTTCTCCTGATTTTAGCGCGGGACATGAGTCACGCGATCTTTTGCGTTTGTCTTCTCATCCCCTGCTCTCTCTATCTTATCACACTAGTTTCCGTCACTCTAAGGCTAAGTCAATAGCTTTTACTGTTTCGTCCTTCCTCGGATCGCAAGGATGCAATTTTGTAGGTCGTTACTGGACACGTAAGGCATCAAAGTGCGATGATTATTACGTCACATGCTGCCAGTGAATAGAATAAAAACACAGTATTTATTAGAACACAACTTGTTTGAAAATCTAAATAATATATTGGAAATGTAAATAATGTATGTGTACATTGATTAAAAGCACAATTTTGATTGGGTGAAAGCCAGCACTCCATCTTGTGTTACGCACTATTGGTAGCATTGGGGATTCGATGGGCAGGATATTGATAACAGAGTAAGAAAATTATTATCCTTTTCAAAATCCATTCATGGAATAGTCCTAATAAATCCTACTCGAGAACAGCCTGTGTTAAATAATAAAAGCAAATAAGATCCTCACCGGTGGCGACATGGTGTGGGTTCCAGTAAGTAGAATTGTGAGGAAGATTGCCCCTACAGAACTAACAAGAGTTTCAGGCAGAAAGCACAACATAACAGAAAAACTATGCACCGAAATTACAACACTCTTCAACGCTTTGAGGAAATTATAAATTTGTCATGCTAACTGATGAAATGTAGCCTACATATACAACTCTTTTGTGTAACAAAGTTAGGTTCACTAAAATTTAGTATTAAAAATTACAATGTGGATTTATACTATTAAATTACCGTTAAATTTTAAGTGTGTATAACGCAATTTTTGGCCGACTTCAATGCACTATAACTCCGGAACCAGTTGAGTCTCAGTCACCAAATTTATATCACATCTTTATATCGTAAAGAGGTGTTATCTGTATAAATTTCATAATTTTTCATTTAGTGCCTTTTGAGATATTCTACTTCAAATATTACCAAAATACGATTTCGGGCATTTTTGAAAAATTGTATAAAAAAAAGGGCAAAGTTCTCAACCTTGAAACTTCTACAGCGAGTAGTCCTATAGTAGATCTACACAAGAAAAAAATTAAGGGCGAGTCTTTCTTCCTTATAATAATTTTGCGGCACTAAAACTCCCGTTTTAAGTTAATTTTCAATTTGTAGTTGTGAATTTTTTCTTCACTTTCCTCACTAGTTAGGTAATATTATGTTAAAACAAAAATGAAGAACATTTCATTCTGATAATTTTGGTCTTTATTTTGTCTTGTTATCTATAAAATTAACAGAGTTACATACATTTGTGCAAAACATGTTTTTGACTGAAATACGGTTACAAAGCAAACTTAAAATGGCTTCCAAAAAAAAGTATGCGCCTAAAAAATTTTTTACTATAGTTTTGAACTCACCTTTAGTTGGGAAATAACTGGTAAAAAAATTAGGAAAAACAAAAATGTCGAGCAACTTGGCCTGGTTCATTTCTAATGGATTGACCCCTTTATATGATTGTTATTATTACTATTTTATTTGCTAACTTCTAAATATAACATAAAATTGTGTGGAAGGGAATGGTTAATTTTGCTTGATTAAGAAATAGCTGTAGGCCTAATTTAATTTTTTTAGTATAATTGTGTTATGAGAGCAACTTTGCACATACGAATTTTTTGCACACAATAATTTCATTGCCTTTTTTACCTATTTTTCTTTTTTATGCCTTTTTAGGCGTCTAAAATACTATTTGTAACGTCTTAAGTTTCAATGCATATTAATATCATTTCATGAACAAAACTCATAAGTATAGCATAATTGATATGCAAACATCCCAGCCAGTGCAAGTAAATATGACTTTTCTCATATTGAACAACTAGATGAAACCAGCTCTGATGGACGTCATATATCTTCGAATTGCAATATCGTTGAAAAAACCTATTCCTCGTAGCCTATAAGTTTAAGAGTAGGTATTTGATTGCGTCTTGTAGTGTAATCATGAGGATGCTTTTGATATTTTTTTTTCGATTTTTATGGTAGAAATTCAATATCGTGTGTTTATATTTGCTCAATATTTAATACTTTAAATTCGTTATATATCCGGTTAGTGGGATAATAAATTCGTTTATTCAGGCATATTTTAATTATACGTTTTTGTAATATGATCAGTGGCTCAATAGTAGTTTTTGAAGTACCTCCCCACCCACATATGCCATATTGGATTACCGATTCAACTATACCTAGATATACCAGCCTCAAAGAGGTAGGCAAGTATTGACGTAGGCTTACAAATTTATAGATTGTTTTGCGGATCCTTGTACATAAATATGATATATGTTTGTTCCATTTTAAGTATTGATCTTTTATAATTCCCTTATGTATCTTATGTTCAGGTTGCATTAATTTCTAAAAAGTCCATTGTGCAAAAGCATGTTGAAAGTTTTCAACATAGATCTCAGAAACAGAGTGCCTGACATGGTTCAACTTCAGGCGGTCCTAGCAGCATACATACCAACACTATAGATACGTCAAGTAAGGCAGGGTATGGAAAAGTTCAAAGGATAATATGAAAGAAATGGTCAATTAATCAATTAATCAATTAATCAACCTCTAGAATGTGGCATAGAGATTGAGAGTGACGTAGATGACTAGATTTTCATTCTTTAGCATCATTCTCGTATTGAATAATGTATTGTAATTTTTTTAAGACAAACTTAGATTATTGTTACAAATAATCATTTAAGATACTGATGTTCATTTGTATTAAATAAATTTTAAATTTAAATTAGATATTTTAAACATAAAATAAATAATATTTGTAATAAAGCAAAACATGGCATAATCATCAAATAGATAAAGCATAATAAATTATGAGAAATAAAGTAATGTGGGTTGCTCTATTTATAACTATTAAATAAACTATGTTGACTCCTCTTCTTGGTTGCGTCTATGCTTATGCTTTGGGAAAAATGACTATAATAATCTCGATTAAACACCATATGCAAATTATTAAAATTGAGGTTTTGTAAAGTACAATGCTAGACCTAAGTGCCACAGTTTATAGCCCCCGAGGGAATGGTTCTAAACATCATGATGATGTGGGTAATATGATAAGAGCCCACGCATCTCGACTAAACCTTATTATAAAACAGACCATGGCTGTCTGCTTTTAAAAGACATGAAGTTCTGTACACAGTTTCTCTTTATTCCGCCGATCAAGCATTGAAGTTGTTAATGACAAGTCCAACGAATGCGCCAACAAACAAAAAAAGCGTTATCTCCGGTTTTCAAATCGTGTTCCGTTACCATGACGACAGCTCCTATGAGATCGATTGTGCCAGTGTTTTGTTTATTAATTTGCGAGAAGAACATATTCCAGTCCCGTTGGATTTCTCTGGCATGTTTCTCACCGAATGACAACCATTGGCAATATAACAAATGGAAATTAAATGTATCTACAATTCTGTGGCTTGCTAATCCATAATTCACATTTATGGCGGAGCAGCGATTGCAGCGGCTTCATTAACCCCAGTGTGATTCATTGACTCCGATGTGTGACATGTCTTTTTCATTCTGCACATCGAAAAGTGTAACCGCTACACTATCTGTGAATTATGTATGTAATTCATTCCTGCTGGCATTAGTGTAATACTTAAAACTAAACGAAGATCGTGATTCCATTGAAAAAATGTATCTACTCGGTTTATCACCTCTTTGAGGTGAGATAATCTCCTGCAAGAATGAATTAGATGACCAACTAATAGGCCTACTCATTCAGTGAAAAGGAGAGACTGAGAAAAAAGGGATCGCAGGAAATAGCCCGAGAGAGAAGGAGAAACTTTATTTAGATATATGCATATGCATTAATGAACCACAGTTTATTGTCTCCGTTGGACACTACATGATAATATTATAGGACTGCATATGTATATATCTATATTGAGTCCTACTCAATAGACTTACACGAGGTTATCAAGGTGTATATTTAATAAGCTTTTCGAAATTTGTGGGATACGTACACGGCATATTCGCGAGAGCGGAGATGTTGCTTGTGACCCCGAACCAAGCCAAAGATGAAGTAAATCAGTTTAACGGATATTATCGCGCGAATGCTATGCCTGCATCGTATTGGTTGAAACGTTATTACGTTTTTCTCTATCATTGACTGAGCTAAATCGCGGGCTTATTATATAAAATATTTACGTTATAATTTCAAGTATTTCCGTTCTAAATTGAATGTAACACTTATGTGTGGAATTCCCGCCAGTATAATAACGAAAGTTTAATGCATTTCCTGCTATACATTTAGTGTGTATATTGTAAATCCAACTTCCCACAAAAGGGAGGAGCTCAGATTTACATTTCATACATTAAATATGTACCACAAAGTGACTTAATCTTTCATTAGAAGTTGGCATCTCTATCTTTTATCAAAATGGAGATTGCCTCATGTACTGTAGGCCTGTATGCAAAAGGGATAACCAAACATATAATTAGTAATAGTAAAAGGAAAGAAGTCATTGTATAAAATCAGTTTCCAGATATTCTTTAACAGTATAACCTTTTTTTACAAAAGTTTATTAATTAATCTTATGCTTAAAGAACCTTAAATTCCTAACATTTCTGATTCATAGAGACAACTTGTTATAAAACTTAACACCTAAAACTTTTATAGGTTTTTTTGCAATTTACACCGTGGATGAATCAAATTATATCTTCCTATAGTGTTGTAGGCATGTACACCAAATTAAAATCACTTTATTATTAACTATACTAATTGTGTGAAAAGTAGGCCTCATACATTTTATAATAAAAATAAGAGAAGAAACTGATTTTATTATGACGGTTATTAAATGTATGTATCTGTGTCAAGCAATTTGAAATTATACAAATTATATAACACAGCATTTTTGCTGTCTGTGTGCAGCTTAAACTCTACAAGTTTACAGTTGAATATTTTAAACTCTAAATCTGAAGTTCACAGATTATAAATCATGAACCAGTCTTCTTATGTCCAGTTCTTCAGTTGAAATTTACAAGCGAAAACCCAGCTCCAAACTTAGCCCATTTTGGTGCATGCTTTTAGGAACACCATGGATGAAAAACCATGAACGAAACCAAGAACTGTTAAAACTTCGCCACCAGAAATCTGAAGCTCTGTATTGAGTTGAAAGTCTGGAAAAGAAAACATTTTTATACGTACTTTGTATAAATTTGTTCACTTTCTGTGTGTGTGTTCTTTTTTTAATTTCTTGTTCAAATTTCCCCTTGAAAGCTGATCACGTACCCCCTATAAGATATGCGTGTATCCATGCGGATATGCACCACAGTTTGAGAACAGCTGGTCTAGGGGGATATTTTGCAATTTAGCCGGGTACGTTCTTTGGAAGTCGAGCGATCTCATAGTCGTCATACCAAGATGTAAATGGAAGATCGATTCAAAACCAGTTTAAATTTACTCTATAGAGTTGAAATAGAACTTAATCGTGATTTATACTAATAGGTAAACGTTATATACAAAAACTGACTCTTAAGCAGTAACTGTACCTTCCTTCGCTTCAAAATGGAAACAGTCATACTAAATAAGCACCCACCGTGTGGTAACTCCAAGTAATGATCTCAGATTCTTCGGAACGATTACTGCTTCTGTTTATTGTGTGTTTTATGTACGGAACACGATTGCAGGAAGTATCCACAACATTGTGAACGCTTGCAATATAAATTGTGACCTACGAATGGGGAAACTGAAAATAAAGGGTTTACTATAAAGCAGAAGTAGGTCAACTCTCTTAGTATCCCCAGCAAATAAAAGTGCCGTACAATGTTATGTCAGGGGAAGTTCAAATGTCAAGTAACATTAAGTTAGTGCGTCACAAAGTCACGACACGATATGATCTCATGATCTACGTAGCGAACGAATTTGTTTATTCAAGTATAGATGTTACAAACTGTCAACCTAACCAGATATAAGAAAAGCAGGCTCTCCCTGAATCCCGAGGTCTCGGCGAGACGTCGCGTGGGGTTCGGTTCAATATTCCGGAATCTATAAATAATAGCAACACCAGTATGAAAAATTCATACCTCAGTTTGAACGTGTATAGATGAAGATGGCAGTATTCCCTCTATAAACTGACAAATTATCCATCCATTTCATGTTTCTACACTTTTTTTTTGCTTATATTAGATATTTGAAAAAGAAATATTTTGACATATTGAAACAAAACTATTTCTATTCATAACTTGATCGGTTATCGAAAAATACGCTTATAAGTTTCAAATAAAGGAAATAATTCGGGTGTTATTCGGTTAAACTAGACAATATTATATTACTTCTGAATATTATTTAGAATTTGACTTCAGACAGCTTACTTAGAGATGCATGGATATGCATCATAATAGGCCAGGAAAGCAATTTCACTACTTTGCTGGTAAACGGTTAGTCTATGTAGGTCTCATACTGGATCATCTGCGTGGTCTCGTGATTAACATCGCAGACTTGGGTTCGATCCGGTATCTTCTGGAAGATCTGGAACAGAGAACAATCTGGGCATCCACTTGATTAAGAAGTAGCGACAGCGGTAAAAAAAAAAGAAAACAATGTTGTCCACATGTACAAATTCTTCCCTCTGTCGATGCAATGGTCGGATGGTAGGCCCATCCCATTCAGGAAAGCAGCACCATGGAGTTTTGTTTGGTTTCGAATTCTTAACCGGTAACAGCACTAATAGTAAAAGTAAACTTATCACAGTAGAAAATAACTAATTTCTTGTTCATATCTCGGCTGGATCCAGGTATGAAATGTACCGACATGCTTGAGTACCTAAATGACTATAAATGTGCCAACTATGAAGTTGAAAAACTTAGATCCAAATTTCCAGGTTATAGTTCGTTTAAAGTAGGAGTACCTTATGAATGCCGTTTATTCTGCTGACTTTTAGCCGTCTGGTACTTTCATCAGTAAATTCAGATTTCCGAGGAGTTCTTCAAACTCCCTTGCAACGAAAGAGAAAAAAATAACCTAGAATATTTGCATCCTAAAAGCATTAATTTAGATTTTCATGCTGTAAAACAATTTGACTTTAAAATTCTGTACTGGAATGTTCAGTCTCTCTTAAACAAAATTGATTACATTACGCAACTTCTCAATGATTTAAATATTGATATACTGTGTGTGACTGAACATTGGTTAACCTTATTCGAGTTGTCCACAGTAAAAATTGAAGGATTTTATTTAAGTGATTCCTATTGTAGGTCAAGTAAGGCAAACATGGCGGTTCAGCTATATTTGTCAAACAAGGTATTTTATCTAAGAAGACAGTTGATTTTACCTATCTATCTACTGATAATATATTTGAAGTAAGTGGAATATTTATTGAGAGCCTTAATGGTTTCTGCTTATGTCTTTATAGAACACCTGATAATAGTAATTGTACCTTTGAGGTTTTTCTATCTAAATTAAATGAACTTTTAGTATTTTTTATAAATCCTCTTTTAATACTAATATTGTATTAACAGCAGATTTTAACGTTGATTTTTGTGGAACTAGCAGTCACACTAAAGACTTGTTGAATTTATTTGAGAGCTTCGGCTTACGTGCTACTAATGACCAACCAACTCGTCCAGGTCGGGATGGCAACCATGGTACAGCCATTGATAACATTATTACAAATATTCATGTAGAGAAATGTTCCGTCAATCTCTTCCCAACTGTTTTATCGGACCATGATGCTTTAATATTTCAGACTGCTTTACACAGCAAAAGATCTGCTGGTGTATTTTCCTCATACAATTCCATAAGGCCTTTTAATGAAATGACTATTGTTTATTTTATATATTTATTGAAACAGGTGAATTGGTTTGGTATATATAGTGTACATGATATTAATGATAAACTTAATAATTTATTCCATATATTGCAACACATTGTAGATAAGGCTTTTCCTTTAAAGTTCGTCAAGTCAGGTATTAGTATGAAGGGTAGTAAAAATGAGTGGTACACTAGGGAGTTGAATGTTTTAAGAGATAAATGTCTATTCTATTATAAGTTGTTTATTTATTATGGAGTGACTTCTGCTAAATGTAAATATGCTGCACTAAAAAAAAAATTTACAAAGCAAAGCTTCGGTCAACCAAAATCAATTATTATTCTAATGTTATTGGTAATTCTAAGAATAAATGCAAATCTACTTGGTCTGTCGTCTCTGACCTTTTGAATGATAATTCCAAATCTAACACATCTTCTTCTGTTTTGAATGCTAATGGTTTTAATTCTTTCTTCGTTAACATTTCTGAAAGCATTGTATCTAATATACCTAATGACAGTACCGCTATGGATTTCCTTCCACTATTAGACAAACCTAACAGCACATTTACATTCAAGCATACTTCTGTTGAAGCCATGTATGATGTCATTCTCAAACTCAGTAACAACCCCCCTCTAGATGTATATGGTCTGAACGCAAAGATTCTTAAAATAGCTTCAGAATTAATTTGTGAACCTCTGGTGCATATTTTTAACTGTTGCATTGATAGATGTATTTTCCCTGACATGCTGAAATTCGTCAAGGTAATTCCCATTGATAAAAAGGGATGCAAACATGATTATAACAATTACAGGCCTATTAGCATTGTTCCAATTGTTTCTAAAATCTTTGAGATTCTATTGAACAAACAGATTGTACAATACTTTCAAAGTAATACTCTTTTCACTCCAACCCAATACGGATTTAGAGCTGGACGTAGTACTATAGATGCTGTTATTGCTTTTGTTAAACGATGCTTTGAAGGACTAGAAACTGGTAACTTTGTTCACAGTAGATTCTTTGATTTAACAAAGGCTTTCGACACCGTGTGCCACAGTTTTCTTCTCCAAAAGCTTGCTTTCTATGGTTTTGGTAATGCTAGTGTTTAGTTATTATCATCCTATTTAAATGGAAGATACCAATCCGTGTGTTTCAATGGAAAAACCTCTGAATTTAAGCAAATTATGAATGGTGTCCCTCAGGGCTCCGTTCTTGGGCCTGTTCTATTTATTATATACATAAACGATCTGTCTGTAAATGTTCAAAATGAATGTCTGGAAACTTATTTATTTGCTGACGACTTGGCACTCAATGTAGTCCATAAGAATTCTGACTTTTTAACTAACACAGTCGATCAAATGTCCACTAAGGTTCTTGAATGGTGTAATGCTAATAAGCTCAAATTAAATGATGCTAAAGCAGTTGATTTGAAATTTAATATTAGACCTCAAGAGTATGATCGAGACAAATACTTTAGATTCTTAGGCATTCACATTGAACCTGGCTTGGGCTGGACATCTCATACAAACTACGTTGCTAGCAAAATTAGTAGAAGTTTATTTATCTTAAGGCTACTAAGTCACAGCCTAGGTCCTGCTTCCTTATTAACTGTTTACTATGCTTTTGTTCACAGCCACCTAAATTACGGAATTCTGTTATGGGGCAATCATTCTACTGCTAAGAAAATATTTATTTTGCAGAAGAAAGCTGTGAGGATTATCAGCGGAGCTCCCTTAGGATCTCATTGTAAACCTTTGTTCTCTAAATTAGGGATCTTGAGTTTGCCATCAATGTATGTCTTGAGCTGCCTGCTGTATATGAAAAATAATGTTTGCACTTCCACTGCTAATCTTTATACTCATAATTATTTAACTCGAAATAGAGATAACGTTTATCCTAATAAAAACAAATTCAGCATCACTCAAAGAAGTTTTGATACAGTCTCTATCAAATTATTCAACAGTTTACCTGATGGCATTAAGAAGTCAACCCTACAAGCCTTCAAGAGGGGACTCAAGACTAAATTGGTGGCCAACCCAATCTATGACCTTGACCAATTTTTCAGTATCAATTGGTAGCCCATAATGTTTAGTTTTCTGACGTTGCTATACATTCTGTGAATGTCTCCAGCATAAGAACGCTATCTATCTATCTATCTATCTATCTATCTATCTATCTATCTATCTATCTATTGTATATTTATATGGTTATACCATCGCCCATATTTGCCTACATAATAATATGGCTACTAGTGGGCCTATGCAGTAGCGTATAGAATACTTCAGCGTGTTTATAAAACATACTGGCAGAATACTAATTCTACAATGTACAATCGTTATGCAAAATGTTGTTTATTTCAATCACTATTAATAACACTAGACTTCGAATTTTAGGTAAAATCATATAACAATCTTTAAACACAAATCTTGTATAGGAATACGTTTCATTAGTGAAAGTGCCTAAAACTGACGCTTTTATATGACATGAAAGGGCTCGTTTTGATGTTGGAGCCTAGGCGTTTTTGTGTCTTTCCCTTTTAAAGTCCCAAATATGTTATTTTTGTATATTTTTGTTATAAATTCTACAATATATTTTCAGTTCATATTGAATTTAGAACATGTCATACTGAATGGTATGTCCAAAGAACGACAATGTTTGGTCCATGAAAATAATTCCTGATAAATATTTCATCAGAATATACCATGCGAAAAAATTGTTAAATAGAAGTAAAGCGTTCATTTTCAGGCTTTAAATTAGTGTTGGGTGATAGACAACATTGCTTTTCACTAGAAAACCTAGAAAAAGTATTAGTCATTTATTATGAAGCTAATTGTGAACAAGAATTGGAAGAAATGAATTAGTGTTTTATGGCTTATTACTTACTGAAGTCGGTCTTCTTAAATGTATGTTCCATATGAAATTCTCATGTAGAGTAGTGAACTACAGGTACATATTAGCGATGGTAACGTAGGCCTGTATATTTCTGTCTGTGTTGTTTGATCTTGTTAATTGATACATGGGCATTGTAATAAATATAATTCTGTATTATAATTGAGATATTTAAGAAAATTGGCAACTTAAATGAAATTCGCGATTTTTTAATAAAGCCTATTTCCAGATTGTGACAGCCTATTACTTAATCATTTTGATCCTACTTTAGGCACCTAAAATTGCATTGCAACAACCTACAACCCCGAAGTACTGTAATGACTAACGATATATGTTACTTCCATTATACAAGATTTCAAAACAAGAAAAAGGTTAGTACAAGTGTAGAACATTTTTACGCTACAGTACAGATGAGTTTCTTGTTTTTGCGGCGGTTAAAATTGGTGCTAGTGTAGCTTTCGTGGTCGATTTTCTGGAATAAGGAACATTTAGGGGGCTGTACTCAGGTATCTGTTCGGTGATTAGTCCCTTATATTTCATTGTGACAAAGTTTGGTAAGACGTATCTCAAATGTGCTAACCTAATCTAACTTTAACTATTTATATTCTTACCAGTCCCAAGCCTGAATAAAGTCTAATTTATGTTTTAAATAAATGTAACCCAAACTTTAGAATTTACAAAAGAGAGATGAATGTACTTCTCTAAAAAAAACTCGAACGATTCTCAGATAAAATGACCGGCCGCAAAAGCAACACAAATTCTATTCACCAGCAAACGCAACGGTCGCAACTGGAACGCTATGAGTGCGTATATATATATATATATATATATATATATATATATATATATATATATATATGTAGCCTATATATATGTAGCCTACTTAATATATCTGACTGTTCTGGCTGTAACATCATAAATAGCTTTGAGTAATTTTTCTGTCTGATCTGACTCTTCCTTGATATCTGCATTTCTAAATTCTGGTATCGATGTCGACACTACTTATTTTACCAAGGTCGCTAGAATAATGTGAATGGAAACTTCGTTATCCACTAATACCCATTACAAAATGCAAAGTACACCCACTATTGTATTTAAAGCTCAAATCTAGAAAACAATACTGTATATTATGATAACCATGGCGAAAATAAACTGCTGCATTACGTGTTAAAGTGGATCACCATGATACATCCCTAGTCCACTAAGAAGGCATTGAATTTATGAGGTCTCGACTATGTAACTTTTACATTTCCGTTATACAGTATTTGGGCGTGAAACGTTAGAAATTGTGAGAAGCCAATCTTTATAACATGCAATCTACATTTGGCCAATAAACTTAGTTTATGACTACATTTTTCCGGTGTCCTAAATGCTCTGATGTAGGTTTCAGCAAGTTCTACTTGAAAGTTACCGGGTGAAACGGACAAGTCAGTAGATTCGTAGTGGTCATGGGTTCAAATCACATGACCCGCCAATCTGTATAGTGCCTTTCAGGCTTTCCCGCTCTCAGAGGCGGGTGCCGGATGATTTTACTATCTTTGATTTCAGAGTACATAATTTGTGTATTGAAATAAGGAATCCAAATGTCAAGAGATCTGTAAATGTCACTAAATAAATATTTAACATTAAACACTTAGACCGACTCTGAAAGATGTTGTTTTCCTTTCAGCTCATTAATCATAATGTGATGATGGTCGAGTAGCACTAGAGATTTTGTAAATGGCGCAAGGAACAAAAGACAGAAAGCAAATGAAAGATTATTGGTTTGCATACGACGTATATAGGCTATTTTGTGAAACTGAGCTAAAGTTTGAATATTGTATTTTATAATATGTATGTTTGCGATAACTCTCTCAAATAAGACATTTAAATGGATTATATTCTAATTAGGAATCAAACGACTGCGCATTCCTTTAGAGTTGTGATATAAACTTGGGATGAAACTGTTTTTGATTGAAAATTTACATTTTGTTCGGAATATATTTCTTACGTAAATAACTGACTTACTTGCAATTTAGTGGAGACTGTGTTAAAACTGATCGTGTATACTGTACATGAGAGGAACTGTTTTTGCGATAGGATGTGGTCATGGGTTTAGACTTGTAAGTACACAGAATTCAGCATTTAGAGAATATTCTATGGCTGATTCTATGGCAAATTTTGATTTTTTTCATTTGCATATTGTAAAATTAATTGCTATTGTTTATAATTATATTCAAATGAGTTTTAGATTAAGTGATAAAGAAGTATCATGCCAATTCATCCTCGAAATTGTCATAGGCCCTGTTTGCATTTTAGTAATTCTCTTTCACGTAGAGGCATCTGGATCTAGTTTCTACCCTGGGCAAGGTGACTTGGGTACTAGTTTTCTTGGTTCGGTCACATTGCTTGCTTCTCTGTCATGATGTATAACTGTCGCCTTATACTCCTTTCACTCGCTATAAAGGAAAATATCTACATAGGCCTATCTCTATAATATAGTTCTATAAATATATATTGATGTTAAAAACAAATATTTGATTCAAACCCTAACGCATGCAAACTCATAAACACAGTTTATTCCACATGACCACCCTATACTGCCACACCTAACTCCCAGTAAGGCACGACTTCACGAAACACCTTGACTCATTTGGCTGTTATCTGTTTATACCACTGAAATGAAGGACTAACTGGAAAGTCTTCTGAATAGGAGAAAAGTTAGGCCGCTATGTAGCTAATCATGTGTGGGCTTGCAGGTTAGAAAAATAATGCATTCACTCAGAAGTCCATGCAAGTAATGGGAGTTTTTATACTAATAATATATGGTATATTATTACATTATATATTCTATATTTAAACATTACGAACAACCATGCTTATTCCATTGAGAACCAGAACCAGAGGCAACTAGTCGCACAGTCAGGACACACTTTTTGGAGATACTTACGTGACAGCAGTCATTCCAGTTAGTTCTTCATTTTAATGGCTTATATTGTGCAGTTTTTGTCGTTTGACCACGTCATATGTGTGGAAGGTGGCTTCGTCGCCAAGAGCACATTTTGCAGCAACTTATCCTCTTCGACTGCCTGCAACAAGTCGGTACACAAAGTTTCGCGACGAATCTAGTTCTCACTTTCCAGCTTCTGTCGGTACACCCAACTCCCGGTTAAGTCTCTTGGTTGATGCGTTTGGGCTTCTGTCAATGGGATCCCCTACCTGTTAAGTTTAAGCTGGCTCATTAGACCTACCGGAACGTTTTCACATGCTGCACACAACCCGTGGGTTTAAATTTCTGAACCAGGAGTCTGATATTTGCAGCGGGTTTATCGAAATTTCGTCTGAAATCCGCTTGAACCAGCTAGTAATTCAATCCCCTCAAACGCGCACATACCACAAAGCAATTCTTTCTTCAGTGAATAGCATCTTTCAGATCGCCTAGCAAACCAATGCATAATCAGACGTTTCCTTAAAAATTGATCAAATCGTTATAATTACTCTATATTTGCCTACAGTGTGGAAGGAGAAGGGGTTAAAGGAGAAGTAATAATAATAATAAACCTTTATTTAATGCCATTTTCTAAAATAGTGTAGTGAAAAAGCGTTGTTGTACATAATGTATCGAGTACTTTTTAAATTACAGAAGAAAAACACGAAAAATGTCCTTGTCAAATATGTTATTTTTAGGAACTAATCTTGCTCCCTATACGGCACATTTCATTTCAGTGAGTTGATAATTAAATAGATTGAATAGATGTGTAATCTACGTTAAATTCATGGGTACACTTGTTTTTAATATAAATTTCTACTGAGTCGCTCTGAAGTAATTTCTTCTGCAAGAACATTATATTATTTGTGTTACATTTGAATACTTAGGGATAGATACAGTCTTTTTGGATTGCTTTTGTTTTGTTCACTTTTGCGTCCATTAGCTATTTGCAAGACTTATGGTTCACCAACAGGTGGGCGACAGTAGTTTTTCTCTCCCCTTCTCACAGACTTGGAACTGCAATGTTTGGACATCTTTGCGGATTTTTTTTTTGTTGCTGCGTCGCAAGTTTCCAAACACACTCCATCATTCTGGTTGGAGCAACAAAACCCGTGGTCGAGAAGAAACCGTACACAACAAGTTTCTAATTAATCATTCTTAAATAATGCTGGAGAATGTAGGGAAATTTAAGTGGAAAAAAGTATCGTTGTACTTAAAGTGGACATTTTGCAGATATTTGACTCCAGTAGAAGGGAACCGGAAGTTTTCAGCTATTTTACCTAATTAAACACGTAAAAACGCGTAATTAATATAAAAAACTAAACATACATAAAACCTCTTACGACTTTTAACTTTATTGCATTTTATAAATTTTAAACACAATTTAAGACCAGATCACCCTACCTCATAAAAATCCGAGGAGGTACCGGTGATCGAACCCAGACTTGCGGGTCCGTAGTCAGGAACCACTAGACCATACCTGAGCAACTGAGGGGAAACGTTCTAGTACCTCACCCATGCTGTGACGTATGAAACCTGCTCTTCATGTTCAGTGTCACGTCGAAACTGCTTTATGCTGTCGTCAAGGGCGACTGTAGTGGGAGACATTACCCCACCGCACAGTGGCACAATGTACCACAGTTGAGCACCCGTTCACTAGACCATACAGACGGTCTGTTATAACATCAAGAGCAATAATAAAAATACTTAACACCTGCATGCTATTGTGTATTGCATAAATGCTGAGATGTAATAACATTGCAGAGGAAGTCTTAGTTTATAACTCTTCGTTGAAATAATATCACTGTTTAAAAATGTATGAATACCATCCTTTTATATTTGACTTGCACAGTTAATAATAATAAACATGCAGAATGCTGTGATAGCAAAACAGCTTTTCCATGCAAGACTTAAGCAAGCGATCGCGGGTTAAAGTACTGTTCGAAATTGTACCTAAAATTTGTTCGTGTTTGTACCTCGAGCTAGTTTTTGTAAATTACTACATTGTTGAAATTCCGCTCACGAATGACCATTGTTGTGCCAATGACTTACGTATTAAAGACTACGCTATTTGTTGGTATGAGTTAAAAATTGGTCCTCAACAATATAATCCAGTAACATAACGTGGAATTATAAGCAACTTTATAACGTGCCATTTTTCAAGCATGGAGTTCTTACCTTCGATTGGAAAATAATTTTTTATGGCCGAATGAGACAACTCGGAACATCATTCTCGTGGATACAGGTCAACAAGACAATCAGTATGAACGCTATATAATTAAAAACAGGTTGGCTAACATTTGAAACTCAAAAACGGATAAAAATCATAATCCGTTCAGAATAGTATCATGTTCGAAAATGTACCACCTTACCCTACCTCAGGCTGAAGGCCTGCCAAAAGGAATGTGTGAAGGCCGACTAAGCATAAAATTACCAATATAATAGAGTTTGAAATATAAAAAATAATAGTTACACACCTTTAGAACAATAATGCATGGCAAAATAAAAAATAATTAATAAAATATAATATCAATTTTAAACATAATAATCAACTCTGTTTTTATAAAAAAATATTTAAGATTTATTTATATTTCCTATGGTGCATTGTAGGCCTACACTTTGATATTGCTGTGATAAAATAATTCTCAATAAAAAGGAGTTTAATATGAAAGCTACGGCTCAATGAAAAAATATGTTGTCCTCAAAAGAACATTGGGACTACAAGGTTAAAAGCACTTCGAAATCTACCTCAGCCTGTATGCCTGCCTAAAGGGATTTTTTATTTATAATATATTTTGCCACTACTAGACCGTTGGTTATTACTCCAAGACTCGGGAGGAATATCTTTGCGCTTGAGATATTATAGGCCTATATTATAGGCCCAAAAGGACAAATATGGAACTGGATACTTTCGTAATGACCTTATTCGCTTTGCTTTGGTGTCAGTGAGTATAGTATCGATTTCTTATCTCTAAGTTCCTGTTAGTTAATTTTGTCTTAAAAAGTAAGAAAAATACGTTAAAATGTATGTGGACGAAAAATTTAGACAGGATAAAATATAACGTCTTTGCAAGTAAAGAACTTGAACGATAAACCACTAAAATGACCCTGCGTTTTTCTCCGAGTTCAGTGGCAATATCTTTCGCAAGGAAAATGAAAATTTCTGGCTATTCCTACAAAGCTAGATGTTCAGTTTGCAAGAAATATGTATCAGTCTAGCATGGTCAGAATCTGCATTGCTCCGTGTACCTATATTAGTAGCATACTGTCTGTAAAATCTATGTCCGTAATGTTTACTTATGAAAGTTGGAAAGCCTATTAGCACCAACTTTCCTTTCCCATGTCGTTGAACTGGTTTTATATTCTACGTCCTGCTTGGTATTGAGCGGATATGAAGAATAATAAATTATCTCGAGAATTTTCATTTAAAATAAACCAATCCTGGAATTCATGTTCCCATCATCACTGGTCTCACTGTGGATGCCCACACTCTGTTATCTGTAGGCTATGTGCAAAATTCATCCTATTCCCAGGAAATGGTCAGCGTATAATTATTTAATGTAACTGTGAAGTTAAGTTAGGCTGAAAAGTCATCAGCTAAAGATGATGCGAAAGTTTCTACAGTTTTATGTGGATGAATTATTTATAACTTGGAGAGGAATTAATTATTGAAAAGCGTTAAAAGCAAAGGTAGATAAGATGCATTAGCTCGATTCCCAGCATGGTACTCATTTTATACACGACAGCTGGCAAAACTTGAACAAGTTATTGCTTGCTACACTGCATAGGAAAGCTATAAAACGTTTCCCCTTCACAACGAAAATTAAATTCTATCGAAATCGTTAACCTATAAACAACGACCAACTAGGTATCCATCGGATTCTTTCCAAAAAAACATGCTGCATATCTCGTAGACAGAATTTGTACAAGACAATATATTGCTACAGGGAATATCGTTATTGCATTTTGTCCAAAATTTCCCTGTTATTTTATTTAAGGGACAGGAAATTTACGTCTATTGAATACTTCTACGGATATAACAGTCTAAATTAATTGTTTATTTGAATCATTTCAACAATACTAAGAATTCAATAATTACTCCAGAAGTCGATAAACCAATTCATGTCTATATCAGGACCAAATTTTTTAGAGTAATAAAAGTAATAAGTATATTTATTATATTCATTACCGAACAAATTGCAAATATCTGCACGGGTCCACATGAGCCGTACGTGCTTATTGAAGACACCAGAAAATAAAGAAGAAAATTTTGAAGTAAAATACACAATAAACAGAAACATGCTAAACCTATCACTCACTCTCACCCCCGATACCCATTTGCCTCTTTTTTTTAACCTGGGTTGGCTCACTTTCCTGAAAGATTTCCCAGTCCTCTTCACAATGTCTTTGCCTGCTACTAACGCCGCACATGTCCATTGCTCCTTATTCAACGCCTTAAAAAATATTGCTTTATTTTTCCTTCCATTTTTCCAAACCTTAAGGCTTAGCCAGGATATGAAACCAAGAATCCTCTCCCTTTCATATGGGCCAGATTCTCATCCCGTTTTCCTCCATGACCTTAGATGCTGACGGGCCTCTAAACTCCATCCCGTCTTATCAGTGACCTTAATCAACCGCCAATCACCAAGTCTAAACCAAGCGAGCCCCAGTTAACTTAGATTAGTTCACTTCTGTATATATTGCTCCTTTTCCCACTCCTTTTTTAAACTGCGATTGTAATTTAAGTGAAAACTTATTAATACATTGCGTAATTATCTGCTGCCTATCAATATCCTCCAGACTGTTCTTAACCTTCCACCACTCACTTCTATTTTTTCCCAGCCCATCCATCCAAACGTAGCCCATCTCTATTTGGCAATTCTACCAAGGAGAATATAATATCGCAAAATACAGTTGCTTCCTGAAGAGAGTGATATGTTGAAAAGATCTCATGGACTTTTTCCGTCAAATAAGTAAAAAGGGACAATTATTTTGTTTAGGCGAAGATGTGTGAAGGAGTCAGATAAGTACATTACAAGATTTTAGAGTTATTCTAATGAGAGTGTGGGGCTTTTGTTCACGATATGGTGAAGAGAAATATATTTCAGAGAATTTATCTAAGAATTTTCTATAAAATATTACTGGCTTTCTTCTTGAGCTTATTACTCTGTAATTATTTCGTGTTTACTGCTATTAAATTTTAGAAGTAATATAAGTAACATTTTAGCTCAACAAATACTCCAACATAACTGCTTGTAATAAACATTCTTAAGTAATTTTTTTTAAATTTAATCATTAATAAATATTTAAAAATACATGTTTTGTAAATCTTTCATTGTTGCCATGTAGGAATATGTTGCCTAAACCGCACTTGACATTGGTTAAGTTGCACCAAACGTTATATTCCAGTAATTTAACATTATAATGCAGTTTCCTTCCCGTCGACAGATAACTGAGGATGTCGCCTGTAACCTATCCCAACTTTGCCACAATAGTCCCTAAGAATCTTTTCCTTTGGAATCTCTTATTTCGTTGCCATCTGATTTAACATTACCTTCCATATTTTCTAGAGCAGAGTTTCCCAACCCTTTGAAGTTCACGGCACCCTTGGGAATAACATTAAACACCCTTCCTTGAATTAAAAAAAAATAAGTTCAATATGTAAATTTATTGAAATATTATATAATAAATAACGTACACCATAACATAATACGGTAAACTTTACTACAGTCACTGAATAAAACTACACCAATAGTTTTGTTCGATAAATGATTATTTATTTATTTATTTATTTATTGAATATCCAAATTGAAATAAACCCTATTTGTTCGATAAATGATTAATGTGAAACTTGTGATTGATGCTTAGAGCACAGATACGTGATATCGGGCCTTACAGTTGACAACGAAACACCCAAATCATCCTCAAGGTTATTCGGTCTAATTCTCGCTTTGGACTTTATTGTCACCTTAGCAGAGAAAGGTTGATCGCATAGATAGGATGTTGGAAAGGGCAAAAGTGTGTTAATTACCTTCTTCAATAGGTTAGGATACTCCTCTCTCTGTTGAAGCCAAAAAGTAGCCACCGACGCCTCACTCTTGGTGAACTTACCTTTGAGTGTGGAATAAGCGCACAGATCAATAAATGCATCTCATTCGGAAGCAGTGAAATCTATTTCCTCCGCACTATCTACGAAATCAAATGGTGAGACAACCCAGTCGAGATTCATAGTGGAAATAGATGGAAAGTACGTATTTATTGCATCTTGCAATCTTGACAAGTGATCACAAATGCGGTCTTTCAGCCTACTCAGATCTTTATCTCCTGCCAGATTAAAAAGAGATGGAAAGTTCGACAGATCTCCTTTCTGCACTGCAGACTTTCAAGAACTAAGTTTCCTTTTAAAACCTTTCATTTTATTGGTTATTGTTTCCTGTCGACCTTTCTTTGAAACATCCAGTTCATAAAAAATATCTGCCAGATACGACAGTTCCAAACACCAAGAATCACTTAGTAACAGCTCACGAAATGTGTCTTGCTTTTCATCCTTAAAAAATGTTTTCATCTGTTCTTTAAGTTCGAGAAACAGCTTCATTACACGACCCCGCGACAACCGCCTTACTTCTGTGTGAAGTAACAAAGAGGTATGAGCTGCATCCGTTGCGCGACATAACTGTTCAAAAATCCTGCACTTTAAAGCTCGAGACTTCATGTAGTTCACTATTTTCACAACTTGGTTAAACACTGCAGCAAAATCTTAATTACACGCTTTCACGACTAACGCCTCTCTATGCAGAAAACAGTGAGTTATAACAATGGATGGATTTTCATGGAAAGCTCTGGCAGTAAAACCTTTAAATTTCCCAGACATAGATGGTGCACCATCTGTAGATATACCACAACAGTCTTTCCATGAAATATCATGGTCATTGAGAAACGAATTAATAGAAATGAAAATATCATTGCCTGTGGTTGTAGTCTCCAGCGGTCTACTGAACAGAAACTGCTCACTAATATCTTTATCATCAATATATCTGATAAAACCAAGGAGTTGCGGTTTGTCACCAATAGCAAATGTACTATTAGTTTTTATTTTCCCCACGACTTGTTCGTTGATATTACCATTTCAGATATTCTGCGACTGATTGTGTTGTTGGGAAGAGGAACTTTCGAAATTTGATTAGCTGCTCCTTCGCCAAGTAGACTATTGTTGAAACTATAACTTTACATCCAGGGCCTACGAATTCCTCTCCAAGAGTATGAGTTTCTTTTTCCTATCAGTTCTGCTACTTTAAAATGAGTCGATTACTTCCAAAACTCAACATGTCCACAAATTTAAAAAATGAGATAATGCAAGTTCCACAATGTTGGCAGTATCTTCTCTTGTATGGTAATTGTTTTGTTCCATATCTCATTTCATCCTCGAGTTATTAGTAATTAAAAACTGGGGTTTGTTCCAGGACGTTGTATGTCCACAGCACATTCTGTTCCAAAACTCTCTATATCCAATGGTTATTGAGGGGAGTATTTTACTGCCAAATGGATATTGAGGGAAATATTTTACGTCAGTTTCTCATTATGTGTAAAATGGAAAAATTATTAATGGCAGTTTGTCAATAATTCATTCTTGTATTGTTGTTATGTTACATACACAATAGACAGTGATTATCATCGTCAGTTCGTTCAGCTCTAAACAAAGAAATGGACTTGGAAGAAAGTGTTAGAGCTTGTGAAAACAAAATTTGTGCATCAGAATCAGGACGTAGCAGAAAACGAAAGCGAGATATGCTCAATGGGGGGGGGGGAATCAACAGAAACGTGAAAGGTGATAATAATAATGTATACGATTAATATTTAAATTTTATATTATTAGCCACAATTTTAGTTTTTAAATTCAGGGTAGTATTTACAGGTAACAAGATTATTAACATTAAGAAATTTTATTTCTGTATATTTCAGACATTCTTCAAAATTTTTACCAAAGAAATCAAACGGCAACCACCCACTTTGGCTTTAAATGTAATGGCCTTTCAACGCAAGATGTCAGACGCTTCCATCAGTCGTTTTATAAGTCTCACAATAAAATTTGTCAAGATCCTTTCATACTTCAATATGTAACACAGGAACCTCCACTGTTTAGTGTTATTATTGTGAAAAAGAAGAACCAATGATTGATACTGATTCACTTTAATATTATTTAGTAAAAAATGGAATAAATTTAATTCCATTATTTAAAAAATGACATTGTCCAAAATACATGTTATGGCCTCTTGACTTTACTTAGGCTACATAATTATGGTATAGTCTATTTGAGCATCCTACAAATAAAAACATAAAATATAGTAGCTCTTTCAACTGAGGTTTAATACATAATCCATTTAAAAAATCAGTATGTCCATTACTGTTTGTTCCAAAACTAAACATGTCCTGTAGTATGTTCCAAAACTCATTATGTGAACAGAACATATATTAATATCTATATTCAGTGTAACTCTGGATTATTACTTGTATAGTAGATCAGCTTATAGCACTTACTTCTAATTAGCGTATTTTTTTTCATAATTTTCATTCCAGTATTAATGCCGTTAATAGTTTTTTCCATTTTTCTTGACTTTGATTACCGTGGACATGTTGAGTTTTGGAAATAATCAAATGAGGCTTCAAGAGCAGTATCACTTATGGTCATTCTCTTTATCATTCGCACAGCTGTTTTCTTCTCCCCTTCTAGTATACGTGAAAAATAATCACCCTTTTTTGTGACACACTAGGATGCTTTGTTGTAAGATGCCGATTCAGTTTGCTAGGTACCATGGCCTCGTTGCTAAATGTTTCGCCACAAACTAAACACACACACGTAAATCCATGCGCTAAGTAACTGTCCTGGTATGTTCTTTTCTTTCGTTTGTCTTCTTTATGTGTTGAATTCGACGGTCCGGGAGTAGGAGACGACTGTTCACTTTCACTGTCCTGGCGTTTACGTTTAACAGTGAACTTATCCATAGCTAAACACTGTGAATCAACGCAAAGAAAAGAACTGAAAGCGGCGATAGAACGCGGACACTTTTATATATGCTGCAAAGCCATCTGTCGGATACTCGTACAACTGAATCGACCACTGTCACCATCTGCCGTGCATTAGAGTAATTATTTGACTTATTTTATTTCAAGACATTACAAGACTTTAGGCTTCAGTATAGGGTAATTTTTTTTGTTTATCTCTATATCTCGCGGCACCCCTTAGCCCAGTGTCCGGCAGATAGTGCAGTTGTGACGTAAGAGCCAGTCATCCCGCAAGAGCTTGGTAGAACGAGCAGTTGTGTTGAATTCCTGTTAATACGCACCAGCGCAGTGGCGTTCAGTACAGCAGTTGAACTGGACGGGTTAAGGTGAGCCGTGATGGTATATTGAATTGCGTGTATTAACCATGGCAAGAGTGCAGAGGTCAGTTAATCAGTGAAATGTATGGTAAATTTAGTGCATTCAATTTAGCAGTTTCGGAACCTAATTTAAATATGCGGACGCTTCCGCACCTGGATTTATTATGCATTTCAGATTAGTGTAAGTAGGGCTTATATTAAATTTCATTATAAACAAAACTGTTATGTTACATTGATTTATCACAGTTGTACTCTTTTTTTTTTTTTTTTTTCGTACAAATGTATTGTAATTGTGCTATTCCCATACTATCTACGAAGAACGGAGCGCATACTATCAGTGCATAGGCGTCGTACCGCCACTGGTCAGTTGAACCCTTTCTCCAAGCTGTGCTCAGTACGCAGATATTGCCGAGCAATATAAAATTATTAGGTTACTATAAATTATACAAAAATACTGAATATAAACCATACAAGTCAGTGACTGTAGCCATGACTGATCTCTACAATCCTTTCATTGAGTAGTAACAATATTTATTTTGGTGGTCTGAGCTGATTATAAAGGATATCTCTTATAAACATTCCTTTGTTTGTGTAGCGATTGCATAAGTATACAAGTGCAACGCCTGAATCTAGACTACAAGCCAGCGGCTGGTCGCATGAAAAAAGAGACCTAGCATTCTACCAACAAACTGCGGCCTGACCAGATGGCTGGCAAGAGACCATCCAAGCTGCGTCTTGTTCACCCTCGTAAGAAGACATGACATAATTTTTCCTGCTGCCTGCGGCATGCGACCATCCCGGTTCCGTCTTGCGCGTACCCTTAGCCAATCACACCGGTTGGGAACCAGTGTTCTAGAGTCTACTTCCCACATTGTTTTCCTCTGCATTTTAAACTGAAAGCAACTGACTAATAAAAATTATCACTAAATATTAAGTTAACCATGCTGTGCAATTTCAGAACATGGAAATGGCGCGATTTCGGAAAACGAGCCATTTTAATATTTTCTTTTCCCCATTATTGACTTCGTGTTATTTTTGTGAACATTATTTCGTAAAACTGTAGCCAACGAAAGCATTTTAATGTTAAAATACAATAAGTTAAGAATAAACAACTTACTAATTCACATAATCTTTAGGAGAAACTTGTAAGAATTGCTGAATAGCTCAGAATAATTTAAAAATAAACATACGTCGAAATGAACACCACTCTGCAAACCAAACTATTGCACAATTTAATATCCGGGCTGGTAGGCTGGTAGTTTCATCATGTGCCGCCGGATGGCACCTTCTTCATAAAATGGTGCGATTCGGGCACCTTTACTCTATTTCAGAACTGTCACTTTCATGAACTTTCTGCATGGAAACGTGAACTGTGATTTTTATGACATTTCTGCATGGAAAAAAATCATATTTGAGTAATGTAACAGGCCTAAATAAATACATGCAAAGATTTGAAGTTATTCCTGTATATAGAGATGGCGATTTTAATCATGATACAGTGAAGAAGTTATTTCATTTTTATTAAATATATTTCAGAGATCTTATCTCAAACTTCTTGTAATGAATGGATTCCTTTCGTCTTGAGCTTATAAGAATAAGAATAAGCATAAGCCCATAAAATCCCTTGAAGGCAAGGGCATCATACTTACGTAAAGGTGACTCTGTTTTTACTCACATGGGGAACCATTTCGTGTGAGTAAGAGTGATTCATCTCTTTAAAGTTAGTACTGTATCCTATAACACTTCACTAAACTTCACTACTCATTTTCAGGAGTTTTCCATTGAACTCTGTCCCTGGCGATCCTTGTCCAGTCTGCGCCGGCTTCTGTCTGGAACTCATCTGCACATCTGCACTTCGGGCGACTTCTACTTCTTTTACCTGTTCGGATGTCCCATATTGTTCTAGCGTGAGCCCATTTATCTTGTTGAAGTCTAGCAGCATGCCCTCACCGTTTCCACTTTAGATCTTTTGCTTGCACTCCTACATCTTTCATGTTGAATCTAGCTCGTATTTCTGAGTTGGGTACTAGGTCTGTCATTTTGACATTAAAAACTCTCCTTTCCATTTTCTTTAGCATATTCTTAGTTTTTCTATCTGCCTTTGCGTGCAGGCCCAAGTCTGGCACCCATACAATAATACTGGTTTAACACAGGATTCCAGTATTTCGAATTTTAGTTTTTGACTGAATAATGAATTTCAAACTGTGGAATTTGCCCCATGTCTGAACATGCCATCATTTGTCACTGCTACCAAATGGTCCAGGTATGTGTATTCTTCTACCTGCTCTATTGCTATGTTGTCAATTAATATTGGTCTTATAACCAAAGGCTAAATATATATTTCTTTTACTGTCCTTAATTTTTAAGAACTTATTTAAATTAATAGTTATTTTATTTCTTAATGTCTTATTTATAACATAATTCTAACTGTTATGACTTTTCTGTGTGAAAATAAAAACAGACAATAGTAGAGATAACAGATAACAGTACAGTACAGAGATAACAGTACAGTATAAGAAATATTTTTATCAAGTAAATGTACTGTTACATTAATCAAATTCAGTAGGCATAATTTCTTGTTTACAGTTCGGGAGAAAAAAAAATCCCTTTAGGCAGGCCCACAGGCTGAGGTAGATTTGGTTTAATTTATTGTCGCTGCGCAGCACTCTTCTTCTTTAGCCTTGGCATGACAAACTCGCAACAATAACTGCAAA
Source organism: Ectobius pallidus (assembly GCA_964059195.1). Taxonomy (NCBI): domain Eukaryota; kingdom Metazoa; phylum Arthropoda; class Insecta; order Blattodea; family Ectobiidae; genus Ectobius; species Ectobius pallidus. The sequence goes on along the minus strand of CAXKWD010000003.1, from coordinate 157,115,175 downwards.
AAAAGATGAAAGAGCACATTTTCAAACATTCAAATTTCGCCTTATATGAGAGCTATCGAAACTATGATTTGTAGAGTATTCATTAAGAGCTTTTCAACGATATCCCACAAGACGTGGTTTAAAAAATTTTGAATTTCTATCCCCCCACCCCCACTCGTACCCCCAAAACCCCGAATCGTTGGTGGTCACTATGAACTCCATAGGGAGTTTCCCTCTATACTTCATAGGGGCCGAGATATAAATTTTTCAAAATTTCAACCCCCTCCCTCGACCCCCCTTAGGCGAATTTTGTTCATTAACGAACTTGTCAAAATTTATTGGGTCTAGAAATAATATAATAAAATTTGGTTCAAATTTCTTCAAAATTACGGCCGCTAGCGTGTAAAGATGTAAGTTATATATATATCACACAAAAATTGAACGGGCGGTGGTTTCGTACTTAGGGAGGCATGAAACGTAAAGATATGAAATAATTTTTCAAAAGTCATTACATGGTATCGATTGCAATAGGTAGAAGAAAGATATTGGAAACTTGTCCGTCTGTTTAGATGAGTGCTACTTCTCATAACAGTAGGCCTACTGCTCGTAAAGAACAGTTTCTAAGGAAAATGTGTCCATCTCTTTCTTTGTACTCGGGGCAATGCAACAATAAGTTTATGAAGTTTTAATCAGTGAATATATAATCGGTAGTCTATGTTTAGTACAAAGCATATGACATGCTTGACCTGGTTACACCCTTCTGCCATCTTTCGGGAATAGCAGTCAAAAAATTCCCCCATTCCAACTACATACTACCGTTTAGCTAAAGGACTACTTATCATAATAATAATAATAGTAATAATAATAATAACAATAACAACAACTAAAGCCTAATTAACGAAAACTTACTCACATGATTTTGAAACGAGGAAACCGTAATGTTTGCTTAGGCCCTTAGGACATAGAAAGTCACATTAGTATTTCAAATGTTATAATTTGTTCAGGGTGAACTGGTAAATGTGAATATATACTGTAGTTAATTTGCTGCCGGTGGATGACGCATGTTCAAGATATTAAAATCAATTATAAGGGCCGTCCACAAAGTAAGTTTCCCTTGGGCCGTTTACAAAAACAAAACCAAATTTCATGGAAATGTTTATTGCAACAGATATAACAAATGTTCAGCTATTTTTCAACATATTTGCCACAGGAAATGAGACATTTGTCATACCGTGGGACCAACTTTTGAACACCTGTGTCGTAGAAGTCTGCCGCCTGGGATTTGAACCACTGTGTGACAACTATCTCCGCTTCTCTGTCATTCTCTGTCATTTATTGAGGTGTAGGAGGTGTTGAAGTGTCCACCCTACAGCTCGAACCGCGCACCCAGAGATTTTCATTTTTTTCTACCTCTCAAGAAATGACATTGAATGACAGAGAATGGTAGAGATCGACAGAGAAACGGAGAAGGTTATCACATAATGGTTCAAATCCTAGGTGGCAGACTTCTATGACAAATGTATTCAAAAGTTGGTCCCACGGTATGACAAATGTCTGAATTCCGGTGGTGAATACGTTGAAAAATAGCTCAACACATCCTGAATCAGTTTCAATATATGTTTCCATTAAGTTGTGTTTTGTTTCCGTTGATGGCCTGTGGGAAAGTTACTTTATGGTCGCGCCTCGTAGTACGCTGGGGGAGGATAATGATTTACGACCAGTATAATGGTAATCCCAGAATGTAACTATATAATCTTCAGCATTACTGGCATATATTTAATATGATAGGTGAAAAGTTCAAATGTGAACGAATTTGTGTGCATTTTCATAATAAAAGTTAACTATTTTGTTAATGTTTTGCTTCACACAATGAACAACATGAACATGAAGTATACTACTATATGATGGCAAAGGAATAAACGCCTAAGAAAGTAATTAATGCTGAATTGAAATAGAAAGCACAGGGAAAATGGATTAAGTCAAAACAACAGCAAAATGATAGATAGTAGATTTCTATATTTAAGAAGAACTATAATGACTTAACACTAGGAGGACTATGGCTGTCTGCCTACCTACAAGGACCGGATCCGTCACAGTGACGGGTCATGATAATAAAAACGAAAGCTGCCCATCCGTAGGCATACTAATAATAACAGAGGTAATAAAAACGATAGCCGCCCACCCATAATTTTAATATTAATAAAAGTAATAGCCCTGGAGATAATTAAAAAATGATAGCCGCTCATACTGCCATATTTCGGAATATCAAAAGTGATCAATTAGGTCATGTGACTGCCATATAGATAGATTTCAGATTTTGGATTTTCGCGTAATATATCCATCTAAGTGACCGGTATTGGTGACTCTAGTAGTTCTTGCTTGTAACATCTTTCAGAGAGGCAGGAAGAATCTGATTTTTTTCAAGAATTTTTTCACAAATAGTTATTAAAAGTCGTAGAACAGGATGTCCCAGAATAGACCATTCACTAGAAATAATAACTTGAAGATCAGTCATTCAGTCCTTCTAGTGTTAATTAAGAGAAAATATAAAATCAAAATAATGTTAAAAAAGAATGATCTCAATTATCTAAGCAAACCTATAGGTCTAATTATCCAATTAAGGCAAAATAAAAGGATCGGAATAACATTGAAATGATTGAGAATAATGATCTAAAAATATAAGGAAGCCGATAAATATTTAAGAAATAGAAAATGATGTAAAATGGATTCAATCAAAATAGAATCAAACAACCGAAATAAGGTATATTCAGTATGACTAGTAGATGGTCCATTAAAGGGCTTTGCTAATTTTAATAATAGGATAACATTCAAGTGGAAACCAAAGTTTTCATTTTAAAAAAATGGTGTAAAATTACCCCAGTTTACAGTAAGTAAATTGTCTTTGCTATGCAATATATATTTTTTGCTATGTTATTTGATTACTGGTAATTTACAAAGTTATGAATAATGTTTGGTATATGCTTTGTTCTCTGATTAACGGGTATCAGTTGCGGAATTTTTTGAGGATGTTAATTTTATACTTTTTTGATAATTACTTTAATTTTAATACTTATCTAATATTGTATGCTAATGGTAGGCCTATTTGCTAAATTTCAAAAGAATTTGACAAAAATTAGGTCACACGATTTCAATTAAAGAAATTTAGTGTTTGGGAAAATGTAGGAAAGGACGGGAGTTTTAATAACCGGTACTGCTTGTTCATGTTTAAAAATATAAGACGTCATTTGAAATGGCGTAGGATCAAAATTGGACCATTTTCAATTTAAGAAAAACATAATTTTTGCTAATAAAATTAAAATTTATTTTTTCTCTAAAATCACGAAAATTTTGTCGATACCCTTTTACTAATTGGATAAGGAACTAAGAAGAACTAAGAGGATAATGAAGGAAGGATAAAGTGTGTTGCTGTGATTTTGGCTTCTAATGTTTTAGGGCAATCATTCATAGGAAAGAGGTTCTTTCTGGCGCTGTGAAATAAACTCTAGCGTAACTCAGTTGGTAAGAGCATTATCACGAATAGCCAAAGGTCCTGGGTTCAAGTCGCTGTTTCAGGGGAATTTTTCTCCTATAATATTATCATCTAATATTTTAGATTTCGATGGAATTCATTAGTTTAGTTGGTGAATTATAGAAAGGTTTAATAATTTTAATTTTGCATTATAGTGTAATAATTATGATAAATTACTTCACATTTTGACTGGAGGTTTAAAATGTACTCATGTTGAATAGAATAGGAGTGACAGAGTGAAGTATTCCGGAAAAGGAAATGAAGCACCCAGGTGCCTCGTAAACGTGCTCTGTGCCCCACATCTTAATTATTCACTTTCCCGTAAGCCCAGTCTTAAAGAGAAGCTAACTGTTGTAAAAATGAAATTTCCCTTATTTATTGAGACATTAATACGGTTCATAAACAGGAGAAAATCTCTCACATAAATCAAGTTTGTACTGATTATAAAGCTTTAATTGCTCCTTGAGGGGAGACTTTATTGACTCATAAGTATTCGGAAATATACTTGTTCGTATTTACGCCAAACTGAGAATTTCGCTCCACCGAATTTTATTTATCCAATTGAGCTTGTATTCAACGTTGACGTAAGAAATTAACCTCAACTTTCTTCGGTAATGTTTATTTATTACAAAAAAAATTAGTTGGTTGTTATGCTTATTTAGTGCTCTTTTGATGGCTCCCATGCCTATAATCGTCCCCAGTGCGTAGAAATTTTGTCCTGCCGATGTTTGTTTGCAAGACCGTGAATCTACCCACCATTGCATGTACAGTCGCGTGTACGGAAACTTTCCGATGATTCTGGTTCTTCTAGTGCTTTTCTTTATTTAAACTTGGCATTGAATCTCGTTATTATCTGTGTTCCATACCTGACCTGGGTGAGTCAATATATTATTGGTTTGAATTCAAGTCAACCATTCATAGTAGGCTGTGAACAACGCTCAGCTCTGGGTGAGAGTTGAAACTGGCTGGAATATGGAACATTTCATTTGAGAGGCTAGAAGGCGTGCATTGCAACGAATGTCCGGACCAGCCTCTCGTGAGCCCCGGATACGATATACCGTTATTATCAACTTCATCCCATCCTCACCTTGTTCGGCACGTGCAACTCATGTGGTCTCGACCTATGTGCTCGTGTAGTCTCGGAGATGGCCTCAGAATGTGCTGATTACTCATCCGGAAAATTCCTCCATGTAATTGTCTGGTCAAAAAAGTATGTATGTGATCCACATAAACTCCCGATAGGTCCTGTAAGGCCCTAACGACCCTAGAACTGGGAATACAATTCAAGAAGAAGAAGAAGTAAAAGGAGAAGAATCAATTACACTGTACGACAAATTTGAACTTTTTTTTCCTTTATATGAAGCTATGTGATTCTGTACAAACTAAAGATTCTTGATTCAAATATCAAAACCAAAATGGTCCTGTCCATCACATACCGTTTTTGTTGGAGACACACTTATCATATTTCTACAAATTGGTTACAGAGAAATGTAACAGAGGCTCGATTTATATAGAAAACACAAACACTAAAATGATTTTTTTGGCCGTTTCCTCTTGTAGTCATCTGATGGTGTGTCCCTGATAACAGACCAGCAATATTCAGGTAGCATACTTCTAGTCCATCGTCAACTGAAACGCTTTTCAAACATAGAAATGTCCTGGTGAAACTTTTCACCATGGTCATCACTAATTATTAAGCCAAGGTTTTGAGGAAAGTAGTCCAGATGTGAGTCCAAAAAGTGTAGTTTTAATGACATATTGCAACCTATAACACGAAAGCATTTCACCATATCACCAACATGTTCTTCATAGTTCTTAGCTTCCTTATTTCCGAGGAAAAGTGACCACACTACTTTGAACGCCAGCCAGGCTGCTTTTTCTGCTTCTGACAGTTTTTTATGTGTTTTATATTGAACTTTTTTTAATACGAATGTTAACTGTTCATTTCATTATTTACATTATTTCACATTTTAGTGAAGTAAAAACAAAAACCAACAGAAAATACTATTTCTAATTTAGCATTTAAAATGTAAAGTATGCTCATAGATGGGCAAAGCTCGTGTTTAGGGGGTAGGGCTATAATAGATTAATATAAATTAGTGCTGAAAATCGATTAAAATTTCTAATCGAGTTAACGTTTGACTTTAATCGATTAATCGACCGATTAATCGACTGATTAATCGACAAACAGTCGGTATTTTAAACGAAACCAAAGTGTACATTTAATATTGTTTTACACGTTTAATAACTACTACACTATAGATAATCAGAAGAAAACCTGAATTAATGAATACCATTATTGGTTAACTAGTGAAAAAATATATACAAAACTTACATTTTCGGTTACTTTTTCAGCCATGACTTGAGACACACGAGTTTTTTGACATTTTAATGTTCAAGAGACGATGATGTGTAAAGGCCGGAGAAGCGAGAGAAAGGAGTTTGGTCATTTGACCCATTTCTCGATAAACGTTTTACAGAATTCGACTAAACCGATTAATCGGAAAATGTAATTGATCGACGATTAAATGTTTAATCGATTAATCGGTACAGCCCTAATATAAATCTATTTATATATCAATGCACAGTATACTACAAACGAAATTTATAAATGTATGAGTACAATGCATATAAAATAATTTTTCATCATTAATCCTGGTTTATATAGAAATTACAAAAAAAAGTTGTAGAATGAATTGGGTTGAACCATTGAAAGACAAATCAAAATTAAAGTTGTGCTATTAATATTATATATTCATTTTTTCCCTCTTAAAATGTTTAAGATTGTAATTTATATATTCGGGGTGCTCAGCAATATAGGCTACGTGTTATACAATTTAAAACCATAGTTTTGACCATGTAATTGCCCCTTGGTCGTCTTATATTTTCATTCAGCGAAACGAAAAATGGCGTTTCTTCTTGTATTTTGACAATGACTGATGGAAATAAATTTAGATCTGTTTTTATGGTAATATAATAATAATTTTAACTTATAAAGCTGTTCGATTTTCATAACATTGAATTCAACATGTAATAGTTCGATGGGTAATCAATAGGTTTATTTAAGCAAATTATTATTATTCTCCTTTGAAGTAAATTTAATTTTGTACAAATGGTCTTAGAAACGTTACCCCGGCCAATAATTCCGTATTGGATTAACGACTCAACTAGTGCTAGATACATTGACTGTAACGTGGAAATTGGAAGTAAATTTCGGTTGATAACAAATTTTTAAATAGTCTTGCGTATTTTATTTGTGATAAATGCAATATGCTTATCCCATTTGAGATGTCTAACTTGAGAATAATCTTTTAAACTCGGTGAATTACACATTTGCTTAGAATTATAAAACGTTTCATGCAATTTTATATTTAAAGCGGGATTGGGTTTGGCGTTTACTAAAGAAAAGCTTATAAAATTAGTTTTTTAATTATGTTTATGGCTTGATTGGCGTTTTCATATGTTTCATTCCAATTTTTACCACTTGCTACCGTGTCATCAGCATAGGCCTAAGCATACAAAGTGCAATTGAAATTTGACAAATCTAGTGTCATTAATTTGTTAATGTATAGTAGAAACAGAATTGAACCTAACACAGTACCTTGAAATATTTCTATATTAGGTTCTCTATTATCACTATAATAGTTTTGTAGTTTAACTATTTGAACTCTATCACTTAAGTAAGACCGAAATAGTTCCAATGCATTTCCTCTTATGCCGTAGCACTTTAACTTATCCAATAATATATCATGATTAACAGTGTCAAATGCCTTTTTTAAATTTAGAACTAATCCTAAACATTTATGCCCAGTATCTAAATTATTCATGATGACTTGATGTTACTTGGAAAATAGAATCTTCTGTACTTAAGTTATTTTTAACACCAAATTGATTTGTAGATATTAAATTCTATTTGTTCAAATAATTTAATAATCTTCTTTTAATACATTTTTCAAATATTTTAGAAATAGTAGGGAGCAATGATATTGGCCTGTAATTATTTAATAATTCAGTATCACTCGATTTATAAACCGGAATAGCTACTGATTTATTTAATAACCTTGAAAAGATACCTATATTTAAACATAAATTTAAGATATGAGTAAGCGGTCTAGTGATATGATCAGCGACAATTTTAGAGTGTTTGATGTTATAGTATCATATCCAGGTGATGTATTATTTTTTAGATTTTTTGTGATCGAAACTATCTCATTTTCCATTGTAGTTTATTTTCAAACTTTTCATCATGAAACACTGCTTTAATTTGTGGGCCAATAAAAATCATTTTTTTTACTTTTGCCTCACTTAAATGTTTGACTTTGTTCCTAAGATGCAAGAAAGCCAAGTGATGTATTATTTTTTAGATTTTTTGTGATCGAAACTATCTCATTTTCCATTGTAGTTTATTTTCAAACTTTTCATCATGAAACACTGCTTTAATTTGTGGGCCAATAAAAATCATTTCTTTTACTTTTGCCTCACTTAAATGTTTGACTTTGTTCCTAAGATGCAAGAAAGCCACTCCTTCTCTGTCCAGAGCTTTTACAAATATTTTCATCAAACCAAGTTAATGTGCAATGGTGGAAGAAAGACACATTGCGGATTCACAAGAGGTTTATGTGATATGTTTTTGGTGCCAGGCATAGAGTAAAGCTACCGTTACGTAAGCCATATTTTAGCTTACGTAGAAAGCAAAAATGTGGATTTTTGGAAAAATGCTCCGTGGTAAACAAAAAATAATTACAGATTCGTTATTTTAAGCCACAAATATACAATAAACACATATTTTCATCTAAAGGACATTTTTCGTGCTGTACGGTGTTATTAATGTCCTACGACAGAACAAAAAATGCAAGCGTGTATGTTAAGCAAGCTGTCTGTTTGTAGAACAGCTGCAGCAGGCAAAGCATACAGCATCCGCTGCTGCAGAGTCTTCCACGGCGAGCGTATTAGTAGGCCTATGATGATGATGATGATGAGCGTTCTCCTCGAAGGCAAGTCCAGACCCCGGGACGAAGCCGTGGGATGATAACCATGACTCGTCCGAGGTGATTCAGGCAAGGGTAATACCGCGGAGCTTTGCCATTGCTTCTCGCGGGATGGGAAAGTAGGCCTATAAAGAATATTATGTAAAATTGCTGTAAGACTGTATTCAGATTGCACCAATACGATACTTGTAACTTAAATACAATTAAAGCACAGATTTGTCTTCTTAAGAACTTTTGATATCACAGAAGCAAAAACATTCTGTGTAAATCTAATTAGGATCATTGTTTTCTTTTTAAATCCCTGAAAAGTAAGGTACGCTTTAGTTCAAAAGTTTATATATTGGGGTTGAATAATGTTGGTGTTGGTGAAATGTAGAAACACAAAAAAGATCATATCACAGTAAAAATGAAATTAACTGAAGTGCGTTTTTCCGCAATTATTCACATGTTTTACATCGTTAAGCTGATAATGCCTAACATAAGGTCTTGATGCTCACAGATGTAAGTAACTCTTATCCGCTAATTGGAGTGTCTTACACGACCTAGTCTGATGCATTGATCCAGGCTATTCTTTTCCAACAATAGCAAATCTAATTTTAGTCGTGTCTTCTCTCCCCATCCCCTCTCAGCACCTAACTTAAAAATGTAGATGTGTCTTCTCCAGGAAGCTCTACAAAATAATATGGTTTGGTCTATGCAAGCTATGTCATTAAATTGGATGTCTGTTTTACATCATCTGTGTGCCAAGTTATTACGCAGACTGATATGACTAGAGCCCGGATTTCCATGCAAATGCATGTTTTTATATACTTCGGTTACACTTCTCAAACTTTGTAGTTACTCATTACATGACTTATGGATTCCAAATAACCACACTTTTTCCGTGCATGTTTGCATATTTCGGCCTTTTTATGGCAAAATTCATGCATAATGCATGTTTTGGATTTTTTGGTTTCATATAGCATATTCCGATGTTATTAATGCATAAAAACCCTCATTATCTGGTTTTAGTGCATAATGTCAAGTTACCATGCATAACTGTGCATATTATGAATGTGCCTCCCTAAAATCTCGACTTTTCAAAGAAACGTAAAAATGTTGTGTTGTATTACCATTGTTATTTGATTGACTTGGCAACAGAGTCTGCCACCTGCATGAATTTGAGAGTGCAAACTACTGTTTACCCTAAATAAACAGTAATATAATACACCAGGCTACAAAAGAAAATTCCGTCACGCTTACCCCCACCACCATCCATTGAACGAAAACTGCTATAACAGAATGTTCACTGCTTGAATTTGTCAGTCACTAGCCATTGTTGAAGACGTTGAATAATTATCTTTAGAATCGTGTTGTGGAGAAATGGGTGTGACAGTTAAGTAGGGAAGAACTTAAGAAGGTACTTAGTTCAAATCCTGATCTTAAACTTCTGAAAACAGTGAATGACGTATTATGTGGAAAAAATGTAAAATACATGGAATTCGATATCACCCTCAGTCAAATTTCTTCCCTTAAGTATGCACCTGTTACTTCTTGTGAAGTAGAAAGATCCTTTTCTGCGTTCAAGAATGTCCTAAACTGATAAACGCACGAGTTTAAGGAGAAGAATTTTGAAAAACTCGTATATTGTTTTAAGAGAAATTGAAATATATTGCAGTACAGTGCGGATTTTTGATAGTGCATGTTTCGCCCTTCATTGTGCATATTTGGAGATACGATAGTGCATGAATGCATGCATGTTTTTAAGTTTGATAGTGCATGAAAATCCGGTCTTTAGATATGACATTGGTATACTGCATATCTGCCCTAATTGTTACGTTCAAAGTTCAAGACAACACTCTATTGAAAAAATTTGATGTTAAACACATAACTTGCCTCATAGTATAATATATTATGTGTGATACTTTCTTCATGTAAGTTGGTTGTAAAACTGAAGAGACTGTCGTTACTACGTCGCATCCCCGAACGATACACACAAATCAAATCAAATCTTATTAATGCACTCACGTAACTTTCTTCACCATAAGCATGGGCAACATACCTTTCTCTTTTAAAATTCTGATATAAAATAAGAGTTTGTATAGCAAAGACATAGTTGTTTCAACCTGATGCAAAAGCTTCATTTTTCACCAGGCAAGACTGTTTCTACAAACAGTGGTGGGAGGTTTATAAATGTCCTTCGGAGAATCTTTACGTAAAAATGTTTCCAATAAGGTTTTAGCTCTCAGTGTAAGCACCTCATGTATAAAATTTAAGCAAAATCGTAAGAGCTGTTTTTGAGAAAATCACAAAAGACTAAATTTCTTGACGTAACCACACAATTTTTCGATCTAGGTTGTCCACAGACACACATACATAGATATATTTTTTTAAATAATGCTTTTTGGATTCAGGTAATCTCAAAGCGTGTATTGGGGAGATTGCCCCAGTGCCGGTCACTTAAGCCTATCGCCCGTTTTCTGGATAACCTGTTAATTAATTGAAATAAAACAAAAACCCGAGGATCAATGGCAATATTAATGTTAATATACAACAATTAGAATTTCAACGCAACTTACCGTCCACCGATGTGAACTCAGGGGGTGCGTTCAATCCTCTCACGCAGCGGGCCCGGGTTCGATTCCTGGTCGGGAAAAGTTACCTAGGTGAGGATTTTCCGGGGTTTTCCCTCACCTATGAGACAAATGTCAGGTAACTTTAGACCCTTGTGGTCCCCGGATATCATCTGGCCGTCATTATCATCATCTTCATCCCCATCCTCGCACTGGTTCTGAGTGAGTGTGTGAATGGTGTGTATCGTCCTATGTGTTCGTGTTGTCTCAGAGGTGGCCCCGCGTTGGGCTGATCACTCATCCGGAGAGGCCCTCCATGTCCTTGTCTGGTCAAAAAAGTATGTATGTGAAACAAAGATAATCCCTCTCCCGACAGGTCGCGGCTCGGTCAGTCCCTGTCGGCTTGGGTCGCTTAAATCCTAAAAGGGAGAGGTAAAACTACGACCAAGAGAGAAGAGAAGAGAGACATAACTTACCTTAATGGATCTATTTCTTAGATTTATATATTGAAAAAAAAAGATACCACCAACAAAACTGTTCCCCGTACCGGACATAGTATTTTAAATACAGAAATAGAGTAAAAAATTTAGACAGAAGTAAAGACCAAGTAAAAAATCATATTAATACAGTATTAGCTCTTATTTGAAGATAGTTATTTTCTCCGTTTACAATGCATACACAAAAAGAATGTTATATTTTTACTGCCACCAGACCCAACGTGAGCAAGCACAACAACACTCCCATCCTTCTAAAAAGGCGATACTAAATATGACATTCATTCTTCCTTGGCATTCTCGTTTCTATCTTCAATTCCAAAGTGAAGTTTTCTTTTGGATAGGGTACTATTTGAGATTGGTTTCTCTTTGGAACGGCCTCTTTACATAGGCCCACTATTTTTTTCCATAAGCTTATTTTTCCTCCATTTTCTTTTTGAATTCATGTAGATATTAACATTTCACTTAATTTATATCCTATTATCTCCTTTAGTTACGATTATCCCTTCAAATAATTACTGACTACATTAGATATCGGTCGAATAGCATTTTTGGAAGCTCTTAACTCTAAAAGTTGAATGTGGACTGATATAACCGCATCGACTGGAAGAGGAACTTGAATATGTGGAAGTGGGATATTTTTATGGTTTTGCCAACACGATAGTAGTTCTTGATAGCAAATGATGATATTATTTTATTTTCCAAGACAGTTCTTTTCTTGTACAATCATGCTGTCCGGTATTGGGATCATTCGCGACCTGAGAAAAAGATGTTATGAATTATAACCTAATGGTATTTTTCTATAAAAATACAATTTATACTAGTGCCTACAAATATATAATTTTTAACAACATATAACGAATTTCTTCAAATTACCTTTAAATGTTCAACGATCACTCCAAATATTAACTGCCGAACTAACTCATCAGATGATGTGCACTTAAAATTGTATAACTCCCCAGTGGCGAAAGGAAATCCAAATATATTCTACCAAGTAGTCTTTTTGGTATAGTTCTAGGACTGTATAAACGTTATCTTCTGCCATCTATTGGGGAAAGAGATGAACTTCGTACTGTCCGGTGCTGGGACATGTCCGTTACTGGGGAAATCTCCCCTTTATGTTTAAAACTCAACTTCGAATTTCAGAGTCAGAGTCAGAGAGAATTTCTTCTATCTTTGTACGTATGGTACGGGCAATTTTAACCACTTGATAAGGCCAATATCTTATAACTATGTGCAAAATTCATTATATTTCTTTAAAAGGTTTTACCATTATTAATTATTTTATACAACATTATTACCCTACCTATGAATGGTAAACAAGCCTATGTGGCAGAACATCCCCGTCGTTAAATAACAATTAATAAGAACCATAAATGGTAAAACAAATTTTCGCTTAACTCGAGAATTCCTTGACCACCGTGTCAATCGAGCCGTACCGATTACAACGAAGTGTACAATGTAGCCAATATTGCAAACATGACTATGTGTAGTCATGACTCTGCAGATGTATGGTTAGTCTAAGGGTTATATTTAGGTAAATGCAATACCGGCGTCTTGTTTAGAATTAGATAATACGATGGTAAATACAATGGATTTTGATATTCAGTACAGTGATGACGAATGAAGTGAGTGTGAGTAGCAGTTACCATAGAAAATTATTAAAACAAATACATCTTATAAGAGACTTGAGGCTTTCCCGGCCTTGGTTACTTATGATGGTTTCTAGGGATTTCAACCGGGTGAAGGAGTTTACCTACTCCGAGCTTTCGGCTGCTACCAGCTCTGCAGCCATCTTCTGGGAGTGAAAAGCTAGGTATGTGTCTTGTGGCGGTATAAAAGTGCCAGTGCCTGTTACACTATGACCCATCATTAATAGTTATAATCTTGTATTATTTTACTTTTAAACTCCACGTGTCTCTTTCTAAAGTCTGTGGGCGGTTTGCACCACTATTTAGTCGCACTGCGTTATTACAGCAGTAAGTCATGCAGGTTGCGTCTGTAAACATCCCATCTCCTTTCCTGAGGTCGTACAGACCTAGCTATAGGATTGGGACTGTATATTCTAGAATTATTAATGTACGCAAAACGTAATTTCAATTAAATGACTCAGGTTAATGAAATCCAAGAACATACAACAAGGAATAAAGAAAAGGTGTACTTACCTAAATGCAGACTCACAGTAAAAGCCAACAACCATCATACAATGGTCTTCAAGTTGTACAATAACTTACCTGCATATTTATCCCAATTGAATCAGTATGTTTTCAAAAATAAGCTATTCAGAAGTGTAATATTTATCGTAAGCAATATCCATATTATACCACAAAGCATATTAATTTGATACAAGGGTAACTACTATCATAAATATAAAAGAGAGAGAAAAACATCCAAATGTAAATTACCTTGCATTACAAGATGTAACAACCGTATCAAAAAATCAAAGTACAATCATTATTACATTAAAAAGTTTTCCACCTTAGGCATTAGGCCCTCGTATCATAGGCGTAACCAGGCCGACCATATGGGGGTTATAATATCCGGGGGGTCTGGGGGTATGGAATAACCCACCCCGAGAGGGGGGCTCGTGGGTCCTCCCCCGGAAAATTTTAAAAATTAAGATGCACAGTAACGAGTTTTAAGCTTCCCACACTTTATACTCGTATTAAGTAATTTATAAGCAGACTTTAAAAAATTGTAAAATTTTCGTTTTTTAAATCAATGGGGGGGGGGGGGTTCAAACCCCCAAAATCGCCCCTCGTTATTCCTCTGCCTGGTATTGTCATGAATATATAGAAATATTTTACCCAGTTATAAGTCCTAATTGTCACAGTGGTTGGGTGTATTGTTATGAAGTAAGTTTATATGGATATGTAAATTATTATACAGAGTGGGCCAAAAGTCGCGATCGGATAATGTTTATATTGAAATAACTCATTTTCCGAAACCGAAAACTAATTAAAAACTAGTCATAGGCTGAGAGGAATATTTACCCCCTTCATATACGTTTTGTAGCATTAGTTTGTCAATTTTCCGATAGAGCAAGGACATTGTTGTGTTCTAGTGACAAGCCAGATTTTTCTTGCGCGCGAGTTTATTAGGCGATTGTTGTCGATGTGAAACGCTGTGTTATGTTTGTGTTGTAAACAATGGCGGATACAAGCAAATATACGATTGAGGAACGTCTCATTGTTAGTGTGTGGGTTCATGAAAAAGAACAAACTGGCGAAACGTACGAAGAAATCAGAGAGAACTTCTTTCGTCGTTTCAGTAAAGCAGCTCCCACTGAAGCCAATTTTCGGAAACTGGAAAACAAGACTTTCTCAACAGGATCTGTATTGGATGCAAAACGCAGCGGAAGACCTAAAAAATATTGTGGCGTTGATGTCGGTAATCGTCTGAGTGAATCATTGGAGCGTTCACCGATTAAATCAACAAGGAAGCGATCGGCAGAAATGCAGATCCCAAGAACTTCGTTGCGCCGCTGGATGAAAAACGAAGGTTATCATGCATACAAGCCCACCACCATAAATAAATTAAGTGTCCGGGATATGGAAACGCGACGTGTCGCATGTGAAGATTTACTTTCTGCTTTTCCCACCTTAGCGGTTCGTCGTAATGTCTTGATGACTGACGAATGCGCCGTGTATCTCAGCTCTCGTTCGCGTAATGTTTATTTGTGGGCCAAACATAACCCACATTTCTTTGAAGAAATTCAACAACATCCCCCTCATGTCATGATGTGGGCCGGAGTTACCAGTGAAATTATCATCGGGCCATATTTTTTTGACACATCTGTGTCTGGCGAATCGTACCTCGAAATGCTGTCTCAATGGCTGGTTCCGGAACTTGACAGAGTTGGTATTCTTAACACCGTTGTTCTTCAACAAGATGGAGCCCCAGGGCATTTCTGGACTCCAGTTCGGGAATGGTTAAGTACCAGCTTTCCTATGTGGATTGGACGAGGTGGACCTCTCATTTGGCCTCCAAGAAGCCCCGACCTCACAACGTGCGACAACTGGCTGTGGTCCTACTTAAAAGAAAATCTTGGAATGATTCGGATGGATTCTGTTGAACAACTGAAGAGAGAGATCATCCGTATCTTCAGAACGATCACTCCCCAATACAAATGCTCTCTTCATATTTATAAAGTTAATGTTAATTATATATGTTACCAACTGTTTAAAAGACTAATTAAAATTACAAATCATAGATAATTTAAAATTAATTTCAGCCTTGGCCAATAAGTTGCTTATATGGCCTCGTCATATACAAGCAATCACTGGTTATACATTGTTCATCTTTCTAATATATAAAATCGAAAGTGTGTATGTATGTATGTATGTATGTATGTTTGTTCCTTATACAAATCTACATTTCTTTACCAATTTACACGACATTTTGCACACATACCCAGTTAAGCCCGGGAAGTATAGCTGTCGACATTAAAATTGAAACAAATCAGTCCTTCCCTTGAAAATTATATAATTTCTGTGAATATTCTACTGAAAAAAAAATCCCTTTAGGCAGGCCTACAGGCGGAGGTAGATTTCGAAGTGCTTTTGGATTAATTTATTGTCGCTGCATAGCACTCTTCTTCTTTAGCCTTGGCATGGTAAACCTGCAGTAATAAGAACTGAATTCGGTAAAGAGGAAGAGCCTACAATCATTTGTTTTGACAACAAAAACAGGATATAATATTCTGGAAGGCCGTGCGCAAGATCAGCAATGAATAAAATTAGCAAAGCCGCTAAACAAGACAAAATTATGATGTTATAATAATTCTTTTAAGTGTTATTATTTTCAAACATTAAAATCTCGCGTCATATGAGAGCTATCAAGAAACTATTTATTGATTTGTAGAGTACTCATCAAGAGCTTTTCAACGATACCCCACAAGACGTAGTTTCAAAAGTTTCGAATTTTCATCCCCCACCCCCACCCTCACTCGAACCCCCGAATCGTTGGTGTCACTGTGAACTCCATAGGGAGTACTCTAATTTATTCAAACAAAGTTTCCCTCTATACTTCTAGGGGCCGAGATAAAAATGTTTTAAAATTTCAACCCCCTCCCCCGACCACCCCCTTGGGCCAATTTTGCTCATTAACGAACTTGTCCGAACTATTGGGCCTAGAAATAACATATTAAAATTTGGTTCAAATATCTTCAAAATTACGGCCGCTAGCGTGTAAAGATATATATATATATATATATATATATATATATATATATATATAAATATATATATATATAAATATCACAATTTTTTTTTTTTTTTTTTTTTTTGAACGGGCGGTGGTTTCGTACTTAGGGGAGCATGAAACGTAAAGATATGAAAGAATTTTTCGAAAATCATAAAGTGGTATCCATTGCAATAGGTAGATTTTTCTTCGAAATCTACCTAAAATGAAATGTTGTTCTGTTCACATGGCAACAGTGAATTGTTTACTGTGATTACATAGGGCCTTGGCAACTATATAGCCTAATGCTGGACTTTAACGAATTATGATTCCATGTAATGTATTGGCGAAAATAATTACTGAAAAATGAATTACACGAAAATAAAGCACAGTGTGATGCAGTCACATAACTTTCTCAACCCTCGACATAAGAAATATTTTCTCACTTCACATTTTGATGTAGAATAAGAGGTCGTATTGCAGGAGCAACTTAAGTGTGTGAGTATGCTATATCAGAAGTCGGTAAATAGTCAGTTATCCATAGCTGTAGGCTTTGTATTAGTTGAGATTTATCATAGGCCCTAAGCATGGGATGGAACATTTTGAGTCCTATACTCGCAGTATATTATGTCCCGGGTTTTAGGGGAGGAAAGTATGAAAGTGTTACTGCATTTCTATTTTATTTCAGGCCCGAAACGGTTGTATGGTAACATGAGAATGAGAAATAAAATTTTCCGTCAAGTCAATACAATCTTATGTAATTTATGTTTCTTCTTATTTCAACCCCTCCCAGGCATGATGTGTAGAAGCAACGGAATGCAGCATTCGACATCCTCTATGAGCCATAAAAAGCTATATCTAGCGTTTTCTGAGGGAATAGTCTGAGTGCCATATGTTGTTCTTCCTCATTTCGAATTCTACATACATTATTATATCAGGACCTAGAGTTTCAACATCGAAAGTCCTCCATAAGTTAATTTCAAATTACAAAATACAAAGCCCGGGCGACGCCGGGCCTTTTCAGCTAGTAAATATATAAATGCTGGATATTAAGAATAAACTTGCAGACAACTCTCGCAGTTGCAGTTTTTCTAATATATGAGGTATCAGTTTGGATTTCTGCAATTGTTGTTGTTACTGGAAATGCATTTCGGCACTTACTTTTATGCCTTCTACAGTCCTCATTAATTCAGCCTGGTGTACGTGAACATCCAGCACCAGTGAGTACTAGTTTGGTACTAGTATATTTATACGCGTATAGCCTATATATATGAACAATGTATAACCAGTGAAGCTTGTATATGACGAGGCCATATAAGGAACTTTTTGGCCAAGGCTAAAGTTAATTTTAAATTGTCTGTGATTTATAATTTTAATTCGACTTTTAAAAAGTTTGTAACATATATAATTACCACTTATATATGAAGAGTACATTTGTATTGTATAATAACCTTAAATTTGTGATATAATTTAGACATCCATATAAACTTACTTCATAACAATACGCCCAAAAACTGAGACAATTATACTCATAACTGGGTAAAATGTTTTATAAATTCATGACAATACCAGGGCCTAATGCCTATATACCACTACAAACGGTATGAAGTTTATCAATTATATTCAGAAGTGGTTGACGGTAAATGCTTGTTATAACATTGATGAATACCTGCAGACTCCTTTTTTATAAATGTATCTTAAACTTTGTGATAATGTCTGTTGCAATTGTATATTGCTAAATGACAATATTAAATATTATATTATTATTAAATATTATTATCTCGTCCGTCACGATTCTTCGTGCTTATTGTCTAATAACATCTCTTAAAAAGGGAAGTACTAAGTCCTCATGCAGTTGCGTATTTTTCGTGTCAGTCCCAGTTATCATCCTGGGCCATATTTCAGAAAAGTTACAATTTTATAGTTGACAGGTGAGATAAAAATGTCTTACCGGTTTACATTTTGACAATTTTGTTTTTCATAAATGCTGACAACTTTACAAAAATGTCATGATAATTTTCTAGAATTGTATAACAATTTTAAAAATTTGACATACTTCAAATTTATTAAAACACATATTCGACACCGTTGAGCTCGATTAATGTAATAAAATAAATAAGATACCAGTTGCTCAACAAATATATATTTTTTGTGATCTGTCGCCTAGGCCTTTCGGTATCTCTACACCATCTTCAGGGAATCTTTTGCTGGAGCTCTAAGCCAGCAAAAGATGCCCTGACGATGGTGTAGAGACACCGAAAGGCCCAGGCGACTGAACACAAAAATATATATTTGTTGAGCAACTGGTATCTTATTTATTTTATTACTTTGACAAACTAACGTTTATAAAATGTTATTTTTTGTTGACGAAATTAAAAATGTAGAATTGCCATTATAAAAGTGACAGGCAATATTTCATATTGTATCCTTCCCCATCTTTTAAATCCCTAATTCCTAAATCCTAATAAGTAGGTTATGTAAATGTGATATAACTTGTCAAATTGTGTTTGTGAATATCAGACCTCTGTAACCTAAACTTTCTTGTTCATCACGAACACTGGTAGTGCCTTTCGCGATACAAAGTTCGCATGGCTTCATAAATTTTCTCACTAACTAAACTACCGATAGTGATATTAGCAGTGATCTTGGTTGGTTGGTATATTGTTCTTTAACGACGGGCCTGTGACCATTGCCGGTGTGCCGGAATTTTGTCCCGCAGGAGTTCTTTTACATGCCAGTAAATTTGCTGACATGGATCTGTCACATTTATGCACACAAATGTCATCGACCTGGGCCCGGATCGAACCAGCAACCTTGGGCACAGAGAGCCAGCGCGAAACTAACTGCTCCAATCAGACCAATCTTATCAAAGTTACTGGACTTCCTGTCGAGTTTGTTACATAGTTAAGTAGAATTTGTAAAAAGACGCCAAATTTATTTTCTATTATTTTTTATAGTATTAATGGATTGCTTACATATTGCATTCAGATCGATTATCTCACGCGTATATGAGAGCCATCTGCGGTGTAATAAAGTAAACTTTAGGTTTGACATAAAACTGTCGCGTTTGTGAAAAGTGTTCTTTTTATACCCGGTTTCTACAAACTTGTGAATTACCTATGGGTAAATTACCCATGGACAAATTAGTTCCATTTAACCTACAATGGTATAATGAGCAAGGCCTTGGAGTTGTACAGTTAATTTAATTCAGAAGGCTTTGATTCTCATTGTTATTGATCCTATGAAAGGTTAAATTTTATCCAGCCATCCATGAAAGGACAAATTAACCCAAAGATTTACCCTTGGACAGATCTAGCCCGAGTTTGTAGGAACATTTTTTCTGTCATTTTCATATTTACCTAGAGGACATTTATCTAGAAACTCGCCACAAGTGTAAGTGATTGCTATCTTTAAATTATTTGTGTTTGTGTGGTGTTATTCTTGTGTAAATTGTGTAAATTCTGTGCATTAGATAATTTACCCATAGGTAATTCGCGAGTTTATAGAAACCGGCCATCAGTCTAGCAATATACATTAAGTTGCCTTATAATGTAAGGCGAATTTGTAGTATTTATGAAATATACAAATGTGATGACATCTTGACACACATTGGAACACATTAGTCCAGTCAACAGAGGGAAATGGAAGGAACACCATTTTTGTCTTTGGGACTTTGTTCCCATCCCTAGGAAATGGGCGGGGGGGCAGGGGGGCCCGTAGAAGGTCCCATTTTTCGGTTTATCGCTTATATCTCGGAAACTATCGGCCATAGAGATAAGACTACTCTATACAAAATTAAAGGTGACATAATTATCAACAAGATTGATCCCATCCATGATTTCGCTATCTCCCATTGTTTCCGAGATATCCGCGCTCATAAAAAAAAAGAATTGCCTTGCTTTTTTTTTCATGCTAACTCTTCAACTCTTCGTCCTACGAAAATGTCATAGGAAAAGAAATTTTAGATCATTAGATGTTCTACAAGAATATGTGTTACTTTACTATTTATTTTTAAGCACTCAAAAGTTACATTAATTTTAACTTGCTGGATAAATTCCGATATTTTGCAGAAAAAATCTTAACTTTCGTATTTTCCATTATTACACTGCTCTATCATTATATAAAAGCCAATATATAGTATTTATATGCATAAATATTAAGTACTATATATAAGATGCACATAAAGAAATTATATGTATATATGTATTATGTAACATATTTCCAAGTATATATGTAGTTCTTAGAAAGTAATATTGTTTGGTGTCGTTGAATACTATTTTCGACACCCGAATCTAATGGAACCACTGAGAGCTCCATCTCTCACCCCTACAGAAATACAATGACTATAGGCCTATATGATGTAAAGTGACAATTTCTCGAGGATCGCTGATTCTTTATTGTTATTTAGGGGCCATAATAACCCTCTACAAGCAATAATACTTGTAGTCAATGTATAATATATATATATATATATTCAGATAATAAATATTATATATACTGACTGTACGTCCGCTCTGGAAAGGCATTGGGGTAGGGTGATTCCAGAGTCAACAACAATTTGTACATAACTTTTTTATTAACACATTAACTCGTGAATGTTTTGGTTAGACTATGATACATTTAATATAATAATATATTTACACCTTATAGTACAAATAAACAGTAATAAATGTTATAAACTCCTGTTTCTCTTGGAGCAGGAGGGTCCTGGCTCGTCATGGGAACTTGGTCCTAGGGTGGGTTCTGGCAGGGTGAGATGACTGGCAGAGGATCGATGTCAAGTTCTTCATCCTCATAAGTTCCCAAATATATAAGTACATAAGAGGAGGCCCCCATTAAGACAGTTCCTCTGGCAGTTTTGGCAAGAAGGGGAACACTTGAGAGATGCCCTTCTGCATCTACATTTGGTGCACACGCCTTCACTGGGTGCGATACCACCTCAGCAGCCTTCCGAAAGAGTAGGCTGGGATTTATGAAACTATCTTTGAAGTCTAGAGACATCCAGGGAGATAGTTCAGTTTTCTCAGACCCTTCCTCAACCAAGGATGATATAGAGCAAGCTGGGAAAAAGTGTATTTTGAGGTAAAGAGAAATTTTGAAACGCTTACCGTACCAATCCTTTGTTAAATGGGTAGCCAATATCAAACCGGACATCTCACGCCTGCCACTAACTGAGGGGGCAGCGAAACAAAATTATCTGAGGACATATCACCAAGTCCAGATGTGGTTGGGACATAAGCTGCCTCCTCAAAGGTATGGGTGGGAACTAACAACCAACAAATTTCTAACTCCGGTGCACAGTGAGCAGCAGGCTGCAGTGGATGAAATATTAAAAATTATTTTTGGTCGATGCACAAAGGATTATGCCACCACCAAATGCGGATGTAGAAAGGCCTCTTTCAAGTGTTCCCCTGCCTGCCAATACTGCCAGGGAAAATGTTTTAATCGTTCCCCTCTAGGACAATGAGGATAAAGAACTCTACTTCCTCTGCCAGTCATCCTCGAAGATTTATCCCCTTTCTCAATGGATGAAGAAGAAAACGAAACAGAACCTACACCATAACCAAGTTCCCATGAAGAGTCAGGACCTTCCCGCTCGAAGAGAGCCAGGAATTTATAACAATTATTATTGTTTGATTGTACTATAAGGTTTAAAAATATATTATTAAATTAAATGTAATATAGTTTAACAAAAAAATTTACGAGTTAATTTCTTTCTTTCTTTCTCTATCGTAGTTTAACCTCTCCCTTTTTTAGGATTTAAGCGACCCAAGCCACCGGCCTTACAGGGCCGCGACATTTCGGGAGAGGGATTATCTTTGGATCACATACATACTTTTTTGACCAGAAAAGGACATGGAGGGCCTCCCCGGGTGAGTGATCAGCCCAATGCCGGGGCCACCGCCGAGACAACACGAACACATAGGACGAGACACACCATTCACACACACATTCACTCGGAACAAGGCGAGGATGGGGATGAAGATGATAATGACGGCCAGATGATATCAGGGGACCACAAGGGCCTAAAGTTACCTGACATTTGTCTCACAGGTGAGGGAAAACCTCAGGAAAAACCTCACCAGGAATCGAACCCTGGCCCGCTGCGCGAAAGGAGTGAACGTATCCCCTGAGCCACAGCGGTGGACATTTACGAGTTAAGGTGTTAATAAAAAAAGTTATGTACAAATTGTTGTTAACTCTGGAATTACCCTACCAAAATGCCTTTGCGGAACGAATTTACAGATAATTATATTGAATGCAAGTATTATTGCCTATGTAGAGGGTTATTATGGCTCCTAAATAACAATAAAGATTCAAAGATCCTCGATAAATTGTCATAATATAATAATTGTATTTCTGAAGGGATAGAGATGGAGTTCTCGAAGTGGTTCGATTAGATTCGAGGTCTCGAGAATAGTATTCAACGACACCAAACAATATTACTTTTGAAGAACTACATATATACTTGGAAATATATAACACGTATATTCATGTAATTTCTTGATGTCCAACTTACATATTGTACATACTATTTATACATATAAATACGTATATACTTTTGTATAGTGTTAGAAAAGTGGAATAATGGAACATGGTAATGTTAATTTTTTGTGCAAAATCTCGGAATTTACCCAGTAAGTTAAAATTACTCTAACTATTGAACTGTTAAAGATAAATACATTCTTGAAGGATATTTAATGTTTTATAACTTCTTTTCTTATATTTTCGTAGGACGAAGAACTGAATAATTATTTTTCCTCACGTTGTTTTTTGTTGACGTAATTAAAAATGTAAAATTGTCATTATAAAAGTGACAGGCAATCTTTCATATTAAATCCTTCCCCATCTTTTAAATCCCTAATTCTTAATAAGTAGGTTATGTAAATTTGTATATAACTTGCCAAGTTGTGATTGTGAATATCAGACTTCTGTAATCTGAACTTTCTTGTTCATCACGAACACTGGTAGTACCTTTTGCGATACTAAGTTTGCATGGCTTTTTAAAAAACTTTATTATAAAGTTTTATACCCAGTTATAGATAAATCTTGATAAACATAACATAAACCTATTATCAAATAAGAATATATGTTGTAAATTGTAAGTTATCTCTACAAAATAAAATACAATTTTCAATATTGGAAGCTATTAGTTTTTGTTCTTTAAGAGTATCAAAGAAATAAAAATATAATATATTGAGAGTATAAGGAGGTCTTTTAATAGTAAACTACATTACTTCATTGCATTGTAAGGCATCGTATTTTCTATAAAGAAGGATTTTTTCAAATATTTTGCCTAATGGAGATAAGAGACTGATAGGGCTTAAGTTTTGAAGAAATTTTGGATCGGTGCCTTGCTTGGGAATTGTAATGACTTTGGCTACCTTCCAACCTGTGGGAAAATAACTAAACTTCAGGGAAGCATTATAAATGTGAGTTAATTGAACTAGAACTTTTTTTATGAAGGAATTTTAACACTCACTTTGCAGTTGATCAGGCCCTATGGATTTCTTGGGATTAATTTTTGCTATATATTTTTCAACTTCCATCGGTTTGATTAATGGATAATTTTGCCTAATATTGCTCCTAATATTGCCTAATGCTGCTCCTATTCTTTCTTCGGCTTCATTTTCCACCTCTTCTTTCCTTTCAATTTCAACAAGATTATGAGGCCTAAATTGTTGTTTGGCATTGGCTTGATCGACTGGGTTATATTTAAGTGCCATGAATTACAGTGGGTGTCGAGTTCGAAATAGATGCTGTCATGCATTTCGTTAACTTCGACATTTTTCGCACATCCTGTTGACATTCTTCCAGCTTGTTTTCCCAGTTTTCATTGCTGAACTGTGGTATCTTTACCTTTATTGTTTTTGTGACCCAATTAAGTGCTGCATTGGCTATGGGATATAATGTTCTGATCCATCTGCATCTAATTTGTTTGCTTGATATTTCTATTAATCGTTCTATTTCCTCACTTAAGACAAAAGGGTTCTGCGACTGTGTTTTCTGTGTATGAATTGAGTTATTTTTAATTCCAGTTAAATTTATATTTAAGTCCTGAGAATGCGGATTTTATGGCGGCTATGAGGTCTAATATAGCGGGATCAATATAATCTACCGTTTCGATGTTTATAATTGGCGCACTAAGTTCGCCAAGCAGCACTTCATAGTCCTTCCAATTAGTGTTTTTATGGTGTGATTTGGAGGTGTTGTACACTTAACACCTTCTAATATTTGGTAGTGTATAGGCAGGTGATCAGATGACATTTCCTCTTTTATTTCTACGGTGTTTGAAATTATGACATTTTTGTATACAACGATTTCTAGTATAACAATTGCTGCACGTATGTGGTGAGTAGTGGGGACATTAACTTCTAAGTCACTATTATTTACTTTGTGAATTAGGATTCTACCTGCTGGATTAATAACCTTACTGTTGCAGACAGTGTGTTTGGCATTCAGATCAACTGCCAATACACATTTATCTGCTAAGAGTCGACAACTCAGTAATATCTTCAGCGGCTAACAACCTTCCAGGAGGGTTGTAGACATATGCAATAAGTGTCTCTACGTTATTTATGGGTACTATTATTCCAGTCGCTTCAATAGATATAAGTGGCGGGAGATCAAATTACCTGTGTGGGATTCCTCACTTAATCACAATGACAGTACCACCTCCTGAACCGGGTTCTCTGACATTGCGGTAAACGATGTAATTTGGAATTTTGAATTTGAGTTAAGTCTTTTAAAAATTTTCAGTTAGTAGGCAGATGTCAACTTTGTACTTTTGCATGTGTCTACAAAGCTCTTTTTTTGTTTTTGTGAATGATGCTATTGGCATTGGAAGCCATTAGATTTAGTGCCCTGTGATTTCTGGCGATTTAGTGCATTCATGAGTATAAATAGCTTCTCCACTCCATTCTCTGTTGCTTTAAACTGCCCATAAGCTTAGGTGGCAGCTTTAAAGTAGAGTATGAATTCAGCGTCTTGTGATGGTGCACTGATTGTAGTATGTGTTTGAAGGGGCTGCCTATTATGTTGGGAAGGCAAACTGGGGAATTCTGCCTCCGTATAAGTTAAGTTTGGAGTCACTTTCCTGGCTGCTGGAAGTGTTCGAGGGTGCTGGATCTCTTGGGTCACCTTCTCGTAGTTACTTCGGGCTTGGTTTTCTGATTGCTGGTGTGTCTGTCCGCTTTTCTTTGTTTCTTCTTCAAAGAGTCTTCATCCTCTGATTTGCAAATGTTTATATTGGTATTTTGTCATGGCTTGTGTTCATCTTAGCTGATATTAAATTTTAATGATTATGATAGTCCATTAGGAGAATAGCGAAGATGGGTTAACGACTATTCTCCTATGTTATTTCCGGGCATAAAATATGCTCATGCAAAATTTCAGCTCTATCAGTTTACTAGTTTTTGCGAAAAATAGGAACAGACAGGAACCAATACATTTTATATAATCATATGATTTATTATTTAAGATTGCGTTATTACTTATTATCATGGTAGCCATATAGTCTAGCTTTATTGTCTAACTGCTAGCGTGAAATAGTATTACTTTCTTGCGGAATAAGAAATTCAGGGCTCCACTTAAAATAACGATGGCTTGCTCTGTAATGAAACGTATATAATCTTCCAGATTAAGTGTAAGTAGCAATCCCATAGCAGCCTCCGTAAAGTTGAAATCTCAGTTATAATAAAATATACGACAGTAACTTCGTTATAATACACTTGTTGCTGTATAAAACCTAGCCATATACAGTAGGAGTGGTCTTATTTAGTTATTTATTTACAAGATACAGAGGTTCACGTATTACAACCCAAACTATGTTTCTGTGCACAACACAACTACTATATGTAAAAGCGTACACACGAGTCAAATGAAACACATAAATGGCTATTATAAAAATTTATTGTACGGAATTTTTTAAACGTTACAATCCCAAGTTATTATCGCAGGTGTTATACACCTGACCCATTAGGGGGAACATATATTATTGTTAAGAAAAAATTGAATTTTTCCGTTTTTATATGTGCTTTCCACTTCATTTTTGTAATAATAAAATTCATCAAAATATCGAAGAGAAATACTGGTAATTCATATTTAGGTAATGAAGCAAGTGTTCGTAGTATTTTAAAGTAAGTTTTTATTCGACTACCGGTATACTATAATATGCAATGATATCCATTACGATATAGACTTTCATTATAACACAGGTTTCGATTATTATTGAATACGGAACGATCTTGAAACACTGAGGGCAGCAAATTAAACTGCCTTATTAAACAACATGTATTTAAAATAAAATCAATTCTGTTTGTGTTAATTTTAATATTGTACTAAATTGAGTTCATTTCGAGTGTTTTTAACGTGCGTGGTTTAAATTCAAAACGTCTAGAGACGCTCTTGCGGCTTGCATGCCTTGTAGCCTGCCATCTATAAAAAAAGACGAGAACAACTAAGGGCTGTTGTCCGAGAGTCGTTTGCTTCATCAAAGACAAGGTATTCTAAAAACCCAAAGCTCAAACATTTAATAATTATGGTCGAACAAAAACAGTCGTATGCAACTTAACTATAATGGTAATAGAGGTACTCGTTTGGAAATTATGAAACTCTCTTTACTCGTTTTATAAACATACTCGTATCTTAATAAATTCCATTATAGGCTCGATGCATAATGTACTATTTAAGATTATAATTATAAAAAAGAATCGTTGCAAACTAATTGAAAACTGTGGATCCAATTACTGGTATCTGGATCTTATGTTTTAGCGAAGCCTTGTTCTCACACATACTGGAAGCTTGCACTGGAAATTTGGTTTTCAAGCGTGAGAACAACTTGCTGTAATTTAGCTTGGTACATGACAATGAAGAGAGCAAGTCGCTCTGATACTAATTGGGAAAAGGTTTATCAGTGTAAGTTTATTTGTGAGGACAAGGTTTCACTAAATCAGATATTCATATGCCAGTGAATGGACTATAAAACTTTCACCTTACGTTTGTGCATCGTCATATTGAATTTGCAATTACTGTTGGTTAGAACGCTAATAAAAATTCTATTATTGTATCTTAAAACCATGACATACGAAATCTTGATTGAACAGAAATAGCAATAAAAGAATTTATACATAATCATACTTTAAGGTGCCTAAAGGAGTTGCTCTTAAATGATGTGCTCTTTCTGTTTTATAATCATCTGAACACCAATAGGAAACTGATAGAAAGACTGATCTTGTCTGAAGTGATTGTGATTTCAATGTTAAGTCTACAAAAAAGTGGACCATTTTAAGAGCAAGTTAGGCTTTTAAGTAAGAACTCGGCATAAGTAAGTGCTTCTAGTTGAATCGGTGAGACGACCGGCTACCAACTGGTTGGCCTGGGTTCGGTCCTGGACGGCGATAAGAGGTTTTCTGCTACGGTTGTGTCTATATAGAAGTAGCTAGAGTCGACTAACTTCTTCGAGGCGGACGATAGGAGAGTAAATCCCTTCAAAAAACTAATACCAAATGCCTAAGCGGTTTGAAATTTAGTTTCCTAAAACTCAAATGGAACTTGTACGTAAATAATGATACGACAAGGGTAATCCTACCAGCGTAAGTTACAGTGGGTTAATTGATGCTTCAATTTAATGTTACGAAGATAAGTCAGCAAATCTTATCGTATCTTCTCCTTTTATTGTAAAGGTCGATATGGGAAATATGGATTACCTTCTAGGCGCCACTTTGTCCATGAGTCTTTTGAATGACAGGTACGATTTAGAATGACAGGAGAACATAAGTGATGGGAGATAAGTTATGCTGACTTTAGTGCACCGTGCATTATACAATGTATATAGTCACTTATTATTTACCTTGATAATGTAATAATAAATTAAACTCATGTTGTTCGATACCGTGCATGTTACCCATATATTATTTGTATATGTCTATAATCATCCTGACCCTATAGTGAGTAAAATATGACACCACCAATTTACTCATACGTGATTCGGACCAGTAACATATAAAGATTAATCTAAATTTGGTCAAACATAATTTCTAGAGTGACAGGGAAAAAGCAAATAAGTCAAAATACCAAAGATTTAGGGGAGACAAATAACAATTCATTTCGACAGCATTGTTATAATTTTTAGTTCAGTTCACCAGATATTTTTGCACGTTATCTTATGCTATGTAAAACTATCTGGGTGGGCTAATCTAAATAGTGTAACAATGCTGTAGAAATATTTTTTTGTCTTTCCTGAAACTTTGTATTTCACTTATTCGCTTTTTCCCTATCACTCTAGATTTGTTATCACGTCTCCATTTTTTACGCAAAAACACAGTGATTATAATGAACGGTAAGTATAAAGAAACAGATTGTTACATTAGGTGACTCATCAAATGATAATTAGATGAAATATTTCTGAATAGAATACGGGAAAAAATAATGCAGAGTATGCGTGGAGCCATTTAAAAAAACAAAACAAAAAAAAAAAAAAAAAAAAAAAAAAACTTTAAATATTCACCAAGGAATCCTCTACCCCAATAGCGTGAATGACATTAATCATTTTAAATAAGCTGCAATGCATCCTGTAATATATCATAAAATTCGATGAGACGTCACTGGGCTCAGAATACTCCCGATAAGTATACTAAATAAATTTATAGGCACGCGCGCTTCATGGCTTGCGATCTACCGTTTTCGCTGCTTTGCAAAAAGTGAAATTGCTGTAGTGCTTATGGTTGCAGTTTATTCTAGTGGATGGCAGGCAGTAGTAAATTAGGACTATGATTTCACAGATTTTCCAATGGAAAACCTTCGCGCGTAAAGTCTAAGAAAAATGGACTGAATATTGCAAGAGGAAACATTTTAAACCTGGATCTCCCTAAAAGACCCCAAATTAAAACCTGGAGCTGTATAGAGTAGGGTAATAATTAGTGAACCTGTAGCTTCCAGTTCAAACTTCACTGACAAATTTCCGAAACAGTCTGAAGCATTGTCATCTTGAAAGAATTCGTGGTAACAAATCATTCATTTTATTTCTTTGTTATATGATTGTAAAATATAATCTAGAGTGCTAGAAAACAGAGTGCTTAGAAAAATATTCGGACCTAAGAGAGATGAAAATGGGGACTGGAGAAAACTGCATAATGACGAGTTTCATAATCTGTATTCTTCACCGATTATAATAAGGGTAATTAAATCACGGAGGAGGAAATGGGCCGGACATATTGATATGGGGAGGAAAGAAATATCTTAAAAATATTTACTTGGAGACCCGAAGGGAAAAGACCACTTGGAAGTTCTTGAAGTAGGTGGGAGGACAATATTTAGAATAGATTTAAGGGGAGTAGAATTTGAGAGGAATGGTTGGATGGATTTAGCACAGAATAGGGTTAAATGGTGGGCTCATGTAAGCGCGACAATGAACCTCCGGGTTCCATAAAATATATAGCATTACTTTAGCTTGCTTAGGAATTGCCTATTGCCCTTAAGTAAGTAGGTACGTAAGATTGAAAATTTAGAATTAGTCAGTATTATCCTGACAAGGTGACTGTTCTGGCGATCCCGCCTAGGCGTTGTGAGAAAGATGTTTCTATGTAAGGTATTTGGTTGTAATCAAGTGAATTTTGTTTCAAATTTCTTTGCTTGTGTTCCTTTTCTATAAATGTTTATCTTGTTACCATTTTTAATAGCCCACATTAAAATTTTACCCTCTATCCCATGGCGGGTCAAATTTAGGCCAGTATACAAAATTACCTTTCTGCAAGTATTTTCAATAACTACCCATTGGCATCAGTTTTCATAGATCTCACATTTTCCAGTTCTTAACAGACACATTCATCATCTGTTGACATTTCAGTGCAACTGGCACATTTACATCAATCATTTCTACGTGCTTTCCCAGGCGTTATTAAGTTTCATATTCATTATCACTATCGTTATTACCAAAACCGCGTTCTCCTGTTCGAACTAGTACGGTTGGGAGCCCACCTGAAGCTATAACATGTTTAATTTATCTGAAAAGAAAGGTTATTTGTGGTTATTATTTTCCTCGAATTTGAGCTATAACTTAGTATTAAAAATGTGAAGGAAAAATCCTCGGTTTTTTGTTAGCTTTTAGCGAAACTTTAACCCAACAAGAAACCATCCTATCTCTATACGCTATAAAATTCTTCACATAACGAAAAGTACATCACCTAAATAGGCTGTTACATGCATACGGTAAATATAAAGACGTTTACTCATTGTTTTATTGCCTAGTAAAGTACACACATGTCCCTCGGGTCGGCTCAGCCTCTAACAGAAAAGAGTACCAGGAGCAATCCTGGGGGTAAAGGCGGCCGGTGCGTAAGGCCGCACCGTAACCACCTTCACGTGTCGATTGTCTAAAATCTGTGAGTCTCAAACTTCTGGAATCCTTAGAGTCTCCATGGCCTGAATAGGGAACACTTTACTTCACAGTTTACACATGAAGATGTCGTATGCAAATGTGTGAGTTCATGTTCCCTCGTGTTTGTAAATTGAACTGTGACAGATTATTGAAGGTCAGTAGGAACAAGGACGAAGTGGACGATCGATTAATTAATTACGAGTTCGATCGCGATGGCAGACTCCACGTAGTTTTAAATTATTCAACAACACGGTCCTCTTAAATATTGTAACGGGAAAAAAGAGTATCCCTCCTAAGTCTACTCTCATGAAGCCAAGCTCAATTCATCCAATAAAAAAAGGCAGCGGATAAATCATCAGCCCTCTCCTACTGCATGAAACAACTTCTCCACGACAGTACCACCTCAGGCAAAATTTATTTCCAACAGGTATTAGTTATAAGGCCTAGACTTTCCCATCTTGATGAAAAAGGATTAAGCTTCATTAGATTCGATTGAACATGACATACTTACATAATACATCACAACTAGTATGCTATTAAATACGATGTTTTAGCCAATTTTTGTATTAGGAAATTTGTGACAGTAGAATCCCGCAAACTCGGCCTAATATGGACTGAAAGTGCCCGAGTTTCCGAAGTACCGAGTTATCGGGAATATGGGCTTAAAAATTAAAACCGTTATTGGGAAAATTAAAAAAGCGTTTATTGGCTTCAAATATATCAAACACCGTTAAAATCATCATAAAACATGTCAATACAGATATAATTACTTTACTATGAATAAAGTAAATAGGCCTATATATATGTGTCAATAAATTACGAGAAAATAGTTTACCTCATTTCTTCCCAGAAAATTGTTGCCCCTCCCCCCCCCCCGTCATTGTTGCCCCTCCCCCCCCCCCCCGTCATTGTTGCCGAGTATTCCAAACTGCCGGGGTTATCGAGTTCACAGTTTGCGGGACTCAACTGTATTGACATGTTCTTCAGTCTTTCTTATTAAAGAATTTACATTTCCCCTAACCATGGACGCGATTATTTTGTTACATTAACATGGACGTGAGGTCTGAGTGACCATCTAGAATTAAGGGGCTTCTTTCAATAATGGGAGAAAAAAAACATTCAAGCAAATTGATTTCTAACTGTTAAATTCTCATTCTCTCTCTCTCTCTCTCTCTCTCTCTCTCTCTCATCCTATGATCCCATGTTGGGGCGAAGGGCCTCCAAATGGAGGCGTCTGTTTACCTAAAATGTTTAATTAAGGAAGCATTCAAGGCTTGTAAACTACAGAGGTAAGGAGAGTTCTTTAACTCAGCGCATTTTCGTGCGCATGAAGTGCGCATGCATCGGGACCGTTCCTAAACACAGCGCTGGAATCCATCGGCTCGTTCTCCTTTCCAGCGCATGATTCATCGCACTTCAAACGCTTCCATCGGTCTTTGGTACGGATGGAAATGCGATTGACCATTGTCGTCTGCTTTTCGGTATAGGGACGTCGTAACTCGTAACACTTAACCTATACAGTATGTAGACACAATGAAGGAAACTGCATTACTGCAATGAATCTTCAGATTCAGATAGTGATAGTAACATTAATATTTTATTATATGACTGGTTAATAAAAAAAATCCCTTTTATAAATTGGCGATTTCTTTCAATTTAAAGAATTTGACATTTCAAGAACTTTGGAAATTTTACTGAATCAATATCATTTAATTTAACGCAATAAGTTTATTTTTAATGTTTTTTGACGTATTTTATGCTTAATGACAAAATATGCCAAGATTTGGAATTTTCAGTATTATGTTTACATGGTAATCCATCGGATCGTTCTTAAATACATCGCTCAACGTACTCATCGCATATCCACCGGCTTTAAAAAAGCGCATTTTCTCCGATGACTTTAAGAACTCTCCTGTAGCGTATTCCGGCGAGTTTATAGGACAGGGGGTTGCGGCGAGCAGGCGAGTGTGTGACGTCACCAGATTCCAAATCTCGCAATTCCCAGTTTTTACTCAGTTTAGAAAATCTTACACCGCGTGATTAAACTCGTAACCTTTAATTAACCCTTTGTTGGATTCCTGTGAAATTTATACAGAAATAATCTATACACATCAGCCCTACTGATGGTTAAAACAGAGTCTTAAAAAAGCGGACACAAATGTTTTTATTTCATTTTATAAACATCACCCGTTACACAAAATTCATGGAGGGAGAAGCAAATTTCACTATGCGACAATTTTTTGTATTTTTGTGTCCCGAAAAAACTTCAAGCGAGAAAGTTTTAGTGAAATAATTGAATTTTAATACAAATGAAGTTCCAGCCCCATATCTCGAATGGTTTACAAGTAATTGAGTGGTAATTATTCCGGGCGCTTCCAGCTGTCAGAATGATTTGGCGCTTCGAGCAGGACAGTAGAGAGCATGGTGCCGCTGACAAGGCTTTTGTAGCTACTGATCTCGGCTGCTTGACCGTAGTCTTTTAGGATAGAGATTACCAATACATATTTTTTAACCCTGCTGCTCTGTTCACTTTCACTTTACGAATGTACTGTTCGGGTCAATATGACCCGACATACGAAAATGCTGTAGAAAACTTCTACACACATGCAACTTTTGTACAGTTGTTAGCTATCGACATCGTTGTTTCATTCCAGTACTTTGTAGGTAAGAATATTGATGATGATGATAGTAATAATAGTCATAATAATCATAGACAAAATTTTATTAAATGACATATCTTACTTAAATTCACATAAATTAGAAACAACAAATAGTTTTTCATACAGTATAGTATTAGAAAGCACTATGGGTTCTTGTCTTACTTTTGTTATAAATAATGAAAGGTTGGACATAAAGTATTCACATCGATTTGAAATTTAAAAAAAATTAAGCAGACATTTATTTTTGAAAGCATTATAGCCTAGTCATTTTTTCTGTTCTTCTTACTGGTTGCAATTTGGACACAAATAGGTGGCATGTGTTTTGCAGATATGTTTATTACATTTTACACATGACATCCTCGTTTTGTTGTCATTGGTTGATGGGCAGAACTTACAGCGCGCACGTTTCAAAGGTTTTTATTGCTGTTGGTGATTCTGACACGCTAGCCACGTCTTTAGGGGTTTGGATGCTCCTGACCATTCTCACAGAATCCTCTGTTCTTGGGAAATGCTTTCTTGATTCAATGTGTTCTCTTACAAGTGACACTCTAAATTCCTCCAAGAATATTCTTCTTCTTGTCAATTTGTTTCCATTCCAGTTAGGATCAATCGAAGACCACAGAAAACTATCACTGGCCACCTATTGGTTTTTCGTTTGCATGTATATGTATCTGTTAGCTGATCAAGCGTGTCTACAGCCCCTTTAGTTGAATTATAGTCCAGAATCATTTTTGGCTTCTTATCAACCTTGGCACTGATTTCCTCCTCATGGTGTAGAGTGCTCATAAGGACAACATTTTTATTTCTCTTAGGAACATAATTGACTACAGTAGTGTCATTTGTGAAGAAAAATGTAGAGCTGTGTACCTCCTTGTTTCCCATATTTTGTGGAAGCTCCGGCTTATTCTTTCGAATAGTTCCCAACATTGTCAATTTACTTTTCAGAAGCAGCTGTCCCAAATTGTATGATGTAAAAAAATTATCGCATGTAACATTCTGACCTCATAACTCATAAGTGAGTTCAGCTACTACTCTCATTCCCTGATTTTTCTCTGGTGCTGCTCCGCTCTCCTTTCCTGTATAAATTTGGGCTTTCAATACATATGAAGTTTTGCTGTCACACAGGGTCCATATTTTGATCCCGTATTTTGCTGGTTTACTTGGGATATACTGCTTGAATGGACAGCGGCCTCTAAATGCTACTAACTGCTCGTCGACAGTCACATTTTGTCCTGGATTATACAGTTTGGGAAGGACTTCTACCCACTTCTCCCAAATATTACGAATTGTGACAAGTTTATCAGTACGTCGTCTTTCCTCTCTTGTAGATTTATTGTCAAATCTCAAGACACGTGATATCTTACAGAATGTTTCAAGGGACATGGTTGCTCGAAATATGTTTCGCCCAGTATCCTTATCCCATAAACTTTTGTAGTGCAGTAAAAAGTATTGCTTCAGATGAAGTTTTTACATCCGTTATTCTGCTGATTGCATACCTGGTAACTCCTGGGGTATTCTTGATGACATTCGAAGCTGATAGGCGGCCATGTTGTGCTGGTGGATGTAACTGCCATTCTGTATTCCCATTTTTAGAATGAACACTCTGCACACTGTTTTGTGCAGGCTGTAGATTGTTGTTACTGTCATCAGAATACTCGCTTTCAGATGCAATACTGACATGATCCTCGAACTCAGAAAGTGATTCATTGGTTGAGGCATTTACCAATTCTTCCAATTCAGCATCAGTCAATGGTCTAAACGCCATAGTGTCACAATTCCAACTGAGCAGAAACGGTAAAGCATTCAAATAACTTAGTTAAGAACTGCTAATTACATTTTCCTGAAGAAAGCTCGAAAATATTCCATTGTTGTAAACACCCATCGGCTTATTTGATTGTTGTAAATTGGAATGATAAACATAACTACTCGTATAAAATATAAAAAAGTTAAATATTTCCATGAAAGGTAAAAAAATCCGACATTACAGTAACCAAACTTGAGTTGGGTCATAATGACCCGAACGTTACACGAGTAACAATTGCAGTTAATGACCAAACGACTTAAAATATTTTAAAACTTTTTTAAACACATGCTACTCTTGCATTTTCAGACAAAGTCACCAAGTTTCATAAACATATATTGGTATTTAAAAAATAAAAAACAAAATGTATATCCATTTCGGGTCATATAGACCCGAACAGAACAGCAGGGTTAATAGTACAATTAGAAAGTGCTTTAGAATGTGCAGATAACTGAACCATTATGCCGGGCCAGAGATGTGCTGCGGCAGTGTGTAACAGTAATTTCACAGACTGCAAGAAGTTTGACTGTAACATTTCGTTCCACGTCTTTCCAAAAATCAAAGATGTTCGCAAGCGATGGATTGTTGCTTCCGAAGAAATGATTCTTGGAATCCTGATACAAGTAGAGTTTGTTCCTTGCACTTCACGGAGCAGGATTACGAAAGGGATTTCAAAGCTGAACTGCTGAATTTACCAAGGGGAAAAAAACTAAGAGAAAAAGGTATATAATATATTATACTATTCTTATTAGTATTATTATTATAATTGTTATTAATCATATTTACATGGGGTTTTAGGACTACAGAACTTTGTTTGGCTTTATATGCGCAGCTATGTCGGGATGACTAAATAAAATGGTACCTCCGAAGAATATCATTATTGGACATTAATTCTTTAATTGCACTGCAAAGCGTATTTTTTATTGGGGAATGGAAATTAGTCTGCAGCAAGGCAATATTTGGCGTTTCTTCTGAACGAAATGATTGAAAATTAGTATTCACAGCTCTCGGTAGATCACGGAGTAAACGGCCCATGGATTTAACCAGGCTAAATTGTATTTTATTAATTTTTTGCGACTATTATTCACTTATGTTGTTATAGGTAATCATGTCGACACTCCTTTTAAAATTTAATGATTTATTAAAAATAATTAATTATAAGTATTTAGGCTTTCACGGCCGGCGTCTATTGAAGTCTTCCAAAATAATTTAGTTTCAAAGGGTCAATCTTTCAGTATGGGTACAAGTAGCCAGTTAATATCCTTTATTATTGAGTTCACGACTAAAATATTTAAGGATTTTTACGTAATTGCTAGTAGGTCTATTTTATTGAACCAAAAGACCCCTGTACCGTTCCCATAGCTTTAGTGCCTGAAGTAATTACCACTCTATTACTCGTAAACCATTCAAGATATAAACGTGGTATTTGATGTATAATAAAATTCAAATATTTCCCTAAAGCTTACATGCTTGAATCATTTTCTGGTCACAGAAATAAACAAAATTGTCGCATAGTCAAATATGCTTCTTCCTGAACATTTCACGGTCGTCACAAATCATTCCGACAAGTGAAGCGCCCGGAATAATTACCACTCAATTACTCGTAAACCATTCGAGGTATAGGGCTGGAACTTCATTTGTATTAAAATTCAATTATTTCACTAAAACTTTCTCGCTTGAAGTTTTTTCGGGACACAAAAATACAAAAAATTGTCGCATAGTGAAATTTGCTTCTCCCTCCATGAATTTTGTGTAACGGGTGATGTTTATAAAATGAAATAAAAACATTTGTGTCCGCTTTTTTAAGACTCTGTTTTAACCATCAGTAGGGCTGATGTGTATAGATTATTTCTGTATAAATTTCACAGGAATCCAACAAAGGGTTAATTAAAGGTTACGAGTTTAATCACGCGGTGTAAGATTTTCTAAACTGAGTAAAAACTGGGAATTGCGAGATTTGGAATCTGGTGACGTCACGCACTCAAGTGCTGCGATTGGTCTATCCCGGAATACGCAACCTGTATAGTTTACTGATCTTGGGAAGCATTAATCTTATGCCTCATTTTATGAAGGTTTTCAGAGCACACATCTGAGTCATCACAATTAAATACACATGTTTTTGTCCCCCACACTGTTTTATTTTCTTTATAATCTTTTAGCTTCTGAAGATTTTCTAAATCAGAAAATAGTTCTTGCCTGTTAATGTCTTTTTAACCTAAATACAGTGCTCCTATTCCATTCCCCCATTCTATTCCATATCCAACCTAAACCTATTTTATTAACTAGTTCCATTAACATTTTTCACCAACTATCTTTAACGTTTGAACTTTTTAATTTCCTTTCTAAACTTCCCTCTGCAATTTCCAGAATGTGTTGGACAAATTTTATCTTTCTTATTAAAAATACACTCATACTATTTTCAGAGCCTAATTCCATGAACACTCCTACATTCGCTGAATTGATAGGAATCCATAAAACTTTTTTTCTTCATAACTGATTTTGAATTTGTTCATATTATTCCACGCCATTCATTCCCCATATTTATACGGCATATAATTCTCTTGATTCCACCATTCATTTATAAATCATATCTAAGTTGTGCATTTTTATATTGGCTAATTTAACCATAAATTTATCTATTGACTTCAACGCTATATAACCTTGATTTTTCATAGCCTTAATTTGATTCACCCAATTCCCTTTCCTATTTCCAGACACCTAGACTTTTGAATTTCTCTACTACTTGTATTTTATCTGTCCCTATAAGCCATTGTTCTTCCTTGCTTCTTACATCCACGTTTTTACAAACTAGCATTTTCGTTTCCCATATTTATGTTGAAATTCCAATTTCAGACTATTCTAACACTTCATTCAAGACCCTTTGTAATCGTACCTTCGTTGTAATCGTTGCTCCAATTACCTCGTTGCATTGCATAGCCTCAGATTTT
Source organism: Ectobius pallidus (assembly GCA_964059195.1). NCBI lineage: Eukaryota > Metazoa > Arthropoda > Insecta > Blattodea > Ectobiidae > Ectobius > Ectobius pallidus. Next base: position 157,076,666 of record CAXKWD010000003.1, on the reverse strand, counting down.
TTCCCTCGAAGAATAGAATACCAATCTATATTATTTAAACATTGTAAGAAATCATATATGCTCATTTCGTTAAAAAATCTGCATTTACGAAGATTACTTCCATCACTTTTTTTTAGTTGAAGATTGACGAAGCTCTTGGATAGAAATATCAACACGAAGAAGTCTATGATCAGAGAATGGTACATCCAAGACTTGAACATTAAGGTCATCAGGTTCAAGATTTGTTATGACATTGTCAAGGCACGCAAAGCCACGTGTAGGATTAGAGTTTGCACATCGGAACCCCAAGGATACAAGTAAATTGTTCAATTGTCTTGTAGTTAGATTATTACACCTGACATCAATGTTTATATCACCACAGGCCACAATTTTAAAATTACGACGACCAACTAATAACAGAACTTGCTAAAAATTTTCATAAAATATTTTGAGTTCACCATCAGGTGGCCTATAAAAGGAAAGTACAGTCATATTTATGGCAGGGAGTTGAACACAACAAATCTCTAAATGTTTTTCAACACAATAGTTCGAAACGTCAATAGTTTCATATTCATAATAATCACGAACGTAAATGCATGCACCTCCATTCTTGAACTCAGTGTCGCCGAGTACGCAAAATTAGCCGTATAGGACAGGCAGTGTATACACGAGTAATACAGTTTAGAAGGCAGTGGTCAAGACATACAGTAAATAAATGAAACTATTAAGTTTTAAGAATAACAGATGAAATTAAATCAAAGCCACCTATAAGCTAAATTTATAACATAGTATTAGCAAGCAGGTATCACGAGACGTAACACAGCCTTCCATTTGCAAATTTAATTTTAAAATATGTTTATCTATATTCTGCTTTAATAGACTCAATAAACTTTTCACGTATGTCACATTTTTTTCATTTTGAACCAGAAATGTTCCCTGTCAATCGTATCCAAAGCTTTCTCAAAATCAAAAAAACGCCTAATATATTTCTCAATTAAAATTCCAATTATCCATACATTATCAAAATTGTTCTCTTATTACTTTTAAATCCCGTCTAAAAGCTGATATTATTTTAGTTTCTTCTAACCAAAGATTCAGCCTTCTTGCCAACATACCTGTAAAAACGGTAGGCCTACTAGGGAAATTCCACGAAAATTGTTCCCCTTTTAAACTATTATCACTAATGCCGTATTCCAGCTTTTGGGGATTCTACCACTGTCCTTGCTTTTATTAAAAAGCTTAGTTATTAATGCTAACTATTTCTTATTTACATTTTCAAACTTCTCTATTTGTTTACATTTTTCTTCGTTCTGTCATTTTTGCTGCGCTAAAGTCCGCTTCACTAAACCTGTTTCATGCTATGCTGACCTTTGCTACACAAATTTAAAAACAGCTGACTTTTCCCGATACGATTGGGACTCTCAAAACAAAAACACAACAGTCCCCTACAACTCGAATAGAATGGTAGTTTAGTGAATGACTGAGCTGGCGAGGACGAAAGAAACGTGTATATGTTTTGTTTTAGTTTTGTCTGGTGGAAACAAAATAAGTCCTCAACTCGCTCAACTGCAACCCAGAAAACTACACACAACGTTTGCCAAAAACTCAAGTTTACAATATGTTTGTAAAATGTTGCAGTTGTGTTGCGAATGACAGAAGTGTCTGTTTTGTCCGTTTGGTGGAAAACCTCCTTTATACAGTCAAATCTCTACTGTATGTATCGAAGATCGATAAAACAATAAACCCGCATTTGCCAACATTTTTCTTTGGTCCTGGCAAATGTCCTATCTTAATATAGTGACGTTAAATGTAACTCACTACAACGATTAAACTAGTGTAGTAACACCCCTCGTAGGCCTATTACAGACCAGTAGCCTACACGGTAGGGGGTTTAGTGCTCTTATGACTCTGTTGCCAAGCCAATCTAATAAATATAGTAATTTAATATAAAACAAAATTGGCGTTTCTTTGATTCTCGTTTCCGACTGAGATATGATACACTTCAACACGCTATTAACGAATGTGTCCTTCTTGCATTAAATAAACAACACCTCGAACACAGCACCGCTGGGGACGATGATAGTAATACGACCGTATCAGATAAATGTCCTTCCCAGTCACCTAAATTGTTTTGCGGGTCTGTTAAATTTTTAAGCAATTCCAAACCAGGTTGAGGATAGGATCGATGAGGGTGAGAACATACCCCTCAATATTGTTAGAAGGAGATTAGAATGAAAAATTTTAACTGAACTGTTATTGTTCATAGACTGTTACATTATAAAATGGAGAGATAGAAACATACGTAGTTATAATAATTGAAATGAGCGGCAAGGAGTCCAGAATCAGTTAGTGTCACTGCAGACAGTCTGTTAAGGAAAACCTCATGATGATGCCAGTCGCAGTAACCGGCGAAACGTTGGAAATGATAAAATCCAAGAACCACGGCCTACAAGCCCATAAAGCCTGCTGAACCATTCGAAAGCCGGCCTAAAGCCTAAACTGGTATTTGTTGTGTTTCTATGGACATTATATTGAGCTGGGCACAGTACAGGCTGAAATTAAATAAATTAACTTAGTCTTGATAAAAATCCTTTGTTATCTTCTTTAATGACCACGATAATATAATTTACGGAAGACTTCAAAGACTTTTATACTGATATACTGATATCTCGTTATGAACAAATGAAAGCATCTTCTTCGAGTTAATTTCGGAATGACATCGAAATAACAGTGGTTACAGTGAAAACCAAGTAGTGGCAAGAATCTGAACTACATCGAAAACACTTTTGTCAGTAGCTTGCTTAGAATGCAATGGCAACGCTACAAACATGTTGAACTGTAATTAGGCAGTAATTCTCAGAATTCCTGATCATGCGGTACTTGTATAGCCAGAGCCAGATAAGATGTGATTGTCGGCTGGTAACTGTCTGGAAAGGTTGAGTCAGACTGAAAAATTCAATGCCATAGCTCAATGGTAGAGCAGCGGCACGAGAGCCGAAGATCCTGGTTCAAATCCCGGCTATGGCATTAATTTTTCAGTCTGGCTCAACCTATCCACCATAGCCTACAAACGGCCATTGTGAAAGAATTATCATTCCATGTTTTTTTATTCTGTTTCGTAGCGCGTGTTTTGATGGCGTATGCAGTAGCCTATAGTGGTGAAACAATTTCACTCATGCTATCACCACAATGTTATCCTCGCGATTAGTTGGACATTTTGAAGTGCCCTTCTGTAGACGTATACACAGTTTTAACTTATCGTAGCTGCCTCTTCTCCCATTGGTATCCGTAAATTGGTCATTCTTTGCTAGCATTTTATTCATATGTTTCGGAACCGAGGACATTCTCTTTCTAGGTCTACATACTTCTGTGCACTGTTTTAAATGCATATGGCATGAATATGGCAATGAGGTCCGGCGCTAGTAATAAAAATCATGTTTATCAACATCATCATTAAAACTACCAAAACTTAGGTGAATGTTTCTATACAGCAAAATAAAGAGGTGTTTTCAGGATTAATACATGGTGTGGGCGTGGTCAGTAACTAGGGTTTGTTTCTCTTGCACCACCTGCTGCGCCCACTTCTGCTGATGATATTATAATTAATTTTTTTTCTCTTTTAGACTTTACATTCCTTTCACTTCTGATTGCTACCAGTTAAATAATTGATTCATGAAAACTCTCATTATCGAACCTGGAAGTCAGCGTGGTACTACATGTACCTAACCCTGCCATCTGCCATTGAGAAAGATGAGATAGCAGTTTTACGGTAGGGAATAGATGTAGTGCAATGGCGGTTACTTTAGCTTTTACTTTACTTCATATGAGAGCCCACGATACCCTTATTATTTATAGAAATGCCACCTGATATAATTTTTTGGAGAATGTTTAGCCTATATACCCGTGAGTCCTCTTTCTAGGGTTGTGTTTACTTTTAATTGCTTTATTTTGACAAGTAGCCTATTGTAGATTATTAAAAAATAAGAAATAATTTTATCCTACATCAGGGTAAATGACACAGTTGAATATAATCACTTATTGTTTTACGACACCATGTTTAACAGGCGATTGCAACGAGCAATACCCACTGCCAAGGTAATCGTGCTTGAGTGAAGAGAACTTTTAACCCTTCGTAGCTAATAAAATAAATGTTTATTTAATCTGGCAGAGTTAAGGCCTTAAGGCCTTATCTTACACTCAAACAGAGACAGAAGAAAGGAACAAACAAATACACTAACATAGTTCTATAAGTAGTAAGAATACATTAATTATATACAAACACAGTAGATAACTGAGTCTATGTTACATGAAATAAAACTATTTTAGCAAAGTGTGTTACACTAGAAAAAGAAGTAACTTAACTTAGATCTACAATATACAAGAAACAACAAAACGCAAATGGTTTATACCTAAAAAAAAATTAGCGTTTTTGGAGAGATATTCGTTTAGCCTAGTTTTAAATGTTGACAGCGTACAACAGACCCTGATGCTGGATTCCAGGAACGTGCAGAAGTCCGTTTCCTTGAAAAATTGTGCCGCTATGACTGTGTGTTTGAAGTGAATTACGTTTTTATAAACAAAACAAGAACGGGTGTCGCTTTGTAGCCTCTGAGAATAGGACAATTTGATGTTTTATTTGTGTAATTATAAAACTAATAATTGAAATAAAATGTTTTCGTGGAAATGTAGATTAGCTATCATTTACTGAAGTTCGTTAGAGCAATCATGAAACGCTCTGTATATATCCTGCGTGTAGAGAGAGAGGGAGAGAGAGGGAGAGGGAGAGAGGGAGAGAGGAAGAGAGAGGGAGAGGGAGAGATGGAGAGGGAGAGATGGAGAGGGAGAGAGGGAGAGAGGGAGAGAGGGAGAGAGAGAGCCAACTTTATTCGCCATCAGTAAGTTATCGCAATCAGGATTGTTATACATATCATTTTTATTCAATTCCGGTTATGACTTTACTTATCAGTTATCACGTTAATGGTCTCTCTTTCTAACCACATCAGTGTACGTAAATTGATTTTTGTAGTAGGCCTATTATACTTTATTGCTATAGGCGGCCTACAAGGGTAGCAAGTTCTAGAATTATTTCATAATCTAAACAAGGAACAATTCTTGTTTTGAAATAATTCATAAGTCTAATTTCAGTAGCTGATGTTGAACTATCTCTTTACCGAGGGTAGAAAAAATTCAATTTAAACAAAATCATATTGCTCAGACTTAATGAATTCATTATGCTGTTAATTATGCTAAATTGATTAAAGGAATGTATGTACAATAACGGGATTTTCGATAATTGTATTGAACTGAACTACTGTATTACAGCTCTTAGTAATATCTACAAGGGAAGGTCAAGCCGTGAAAATTAACCCATATGAATGAGTGGAATTAACATATATGTGCACAAACTCAGCATAACTCGCGAAAGGATGCATTCATTTATAATAGATTAATGCACTCATTTATCTTGTCAATGTCACAAATCTTATGTGAGAAGTAGCAGTGCTATTTCGAGAATGCATTAGCATGCATATTTCTCGTAAGTTGCTGTTATCATTAGCGTAACGCCACGACATAGCAGGGGTTTACGTTATCTTTCATTTATCACAATTCACTGCTTATCTTGAAGCCTTTGTAATATTATTTATAGCCTAAATTTAATTTTCGTTCAGGGTTATGATAAAGATGTAGGCCTATACGCGTTGGTTCCGCCATACACACTAAATAGTATATTTTTGTCCGACCATACTATGGGTCGATGGATTTTTCAGTACATAAAAATCCTGGCCAAGGAGTCCTCCGGGAGGGACTTAAGCTGGGGGGCCCGTGTCGTAGATTTACGGCACGTAAAAGAACTCCAAGCCTCTGGACAAAATTGATCGGCCCTTTCACGTTCAAGTAATACCTTAGTTTCCTGAGGGGGATTGCGAGGCGATAGGCTTACCATCTATCACTCTGCCCTCTCTCGGAAAATAAGCGTAACAAAATTCATATAGGTAACAGAAACCTCCATTTGGAGGCCCCTTCGCCCCAACGTAGGGGGCTATAGGGTTCCAGACAGGTAGAGATACTATAGTAGCCTACGCACAACACATTTGATGTAACAGTATCTTAATTATATACTTTACAGTACTGTCGTTCGTTAAAGTAGGCTACTGTCGTTGTTATTCCAACTATCGATTAATATCATACGCCGAACAAACTTCCAGCCATGTAATCATGAATTCAAACTGCTCATTAAACAACCGGCATTCAAAATCAAATCAAATTCTATTCACGTATATTTTAATATCATATCAAGTTTATTTCGCGTGTTTTAATGTGTATTACTTTAAATTCATCGACCCTTGAATTTAGCAATTTTATGTTACCGGAATTTCTGTTTCTTCTTATTTGAACCCCTACCAGGCTTGCTGTGTACAAGCGATAGGATCCAAAATTCTACATCCTCTATCAGCCGTAAAAAGCTGTATCAAGCGTTTTCTGAGCGAGTAGTAGAGAGTTTTTGCCAAGCTTACGTTAAGTTACCGTAAACGCTAAAGTCACGTGATTGATGCTCTGCGCATGCGCTATATCTGATAAGGTGACACGTTATTTCGAACAGATTAGCGTGAAGCTTACGGTAATAGTCATGAATCCCGAAAAACAGGAAAGACTTCGCTTTAACCTTTTCACTGCTACTGACGTATAAATTCGTTCGTTGAAAATCTGTATAAAAGGAGAAATGTAATATTTATAGAGTAAAGTTACATGCAAAATTGTGAGAATTTTTATCCTTGTGTTCGTCTGTAATCCACAGTAACTAGCTATTCTACTGCAATTCTCACTATTGATTTCAAACTTAGATCCCACTGATGATTTCAGTTGATGATGGCTTATACATTCAGCATTGTAAAGGTCAACATAAATAACGACTTAATTCTCGTCCATATTTAATGCATGTGATATACTCAGAAACATTTCAATAAACGTACGTAGCAGTGTTGATAAAGTTTTACATGTTAACATATTTTTCTGATTAAAATCCCATTTTGAGGTTATGTTAATATTTATATTCTGTTATGAGGTGCTGTGGAATTCATATATCTGTAGGGTTATAACAGGAACAATGGACAATTAAATTTATTCATAGGCCTATTACATTCGGGGAACAATTGGGTATCATATCCTCCAATACGTCGTTGTTAAAACCTCCAAGTGGAGCAATCTGAAGCAGTTCCTCCATTTTCTCTGTTACCTTTACCGTACCGTATCAATTTACTCTGGCAAAAACTCCGTCGTAGCACAAGACGTTATTCCATTTACCGTATTCGATCACGTGATATTAGTGTTACCGTATCCGACAACACGCTATGGCAAAAACTCTCTAGTTTGTGTGTGATAAGTCATTCTTCCTCATTTCAAATTCTAAATACCTATAAAAGGACCTAGAATTTTAAAATCGAAAGTCCTTCATAAGTTAATTACGAATTACAAAATACAAGACCTGGGCGACGCCTTTTAAGCTAGTACTTTATATTAGTTTTCTCAACAATTAACATCCTAATTCAAGTTTATCGTATCACATGCGCGGAATTAAAAGGCTACGGGCTTGGTGCTAATGCTTTCTCTTTGACATGTAGGTGATAATTTTCATTTTTCTTTCAAAATTTTTATTCAAAACTACAAAACACGAGTCTGTTATTTTTCGTACACTATTAACTCTGCATAGAAGGAACCACATATGCAGCAGGAGGGTTTTAGGAATGTTTACACTCTTATGTATCATACTGAAACTTTCTTGCTATTTGAGACCAAAATGAAGCATAATAATGCAGCTATGTTATAACTTAACTTATATATCAGCAATCTTTTAAATACCTTGTACAAAAATCATTAGTCCCCCTCTAAAAATATTTTCCAGGCATTTAATTTCTAAACTACTAAGAAGAAAATGTGTATTTCAAATATGCTCAATATTATAATAAATTATTTCTGTTAGTCGCATTATCTGCACACTCAAGATCATTTTAGTGAAAAAATGAATGCTTTAGGTTAATTAAAACTCTAATTATGCTGTCTCAAAATTATTTTGAATTTAAAGCTTTAAATACTTATACGTGCCCCCAAATTTAAAAATAGAAATTCGAAGTCGAATTATGTTAGTTTTGGTGTACATAATTTGTGACAAAATTAAAAAAAAAAATGTGATAAATAGTATACACATTCATTACAAAGATACCTAAGGTTGAAACATCCAGGCGAAGCCCTGCTCTCTGCATGCCTTTAACGCCGGCCATATATCGCAAAGACGAGAACAACTAACAACACCTGGCCACCAAGATAAAGTAATTTGTTTGATGAATTACAAGGTATTCCATAAACTCAAACGTTACACATTTAATCGTGGTCAAACAAAACAGTTACATGCAACTTGCGTATAATGATAATTAAACCTTCAAAGTTTTATAATTAAACCACTTGCATAAAATTATGAAATAGCTCTCGGTTTTCTTGGCGAATTATTGCCACGGATGCAGAGCCGACCCTGTTACACAGTAGAGCAATACTAGCTTTGCTCCATGCCATGAGTGTTCGATCTAGGAGAATTTTTTACCCAGATACTGTCAGTTTTCAGGTCCCCGTTGGTATAAGGCAGTGGTCTTCAATCTTTTTTTAACAAAAGGCCCATTTCGTAAAAGACTAGTGGGCCGTATATTGATTTATTGATTTGTTAATAACATGATACTCAAGACAAATACAGTATATCACAATTATATTACAATTGCTTAACATTATATATATGTTTGCTTTATATTTTGTCTTCCACTTTGCAATGTTAATGAATAACGCAAAATGTTGTAACATTCTTTAATTTAAGGTGAGACATGACACAGAATAATCGTCAAAGAATACTATATTTAGACTACTTTTAGTTAAAACTAGTGTTCGTTTGCAGGTCGTCAAATCATAAGCAACCGGCCGCATTGTAGTTAAAATTAATATTTTTGCTGGCCCCCAAAAATTAAGCCATGGTCCGAGAGTTCCCGACCACTGGTTTAAGGGATATCACCTGAGGGCTAAAGTTTCAACAATAATTGGTATGATTATGAAGCGCCCATACCATAATTATTCATCACCATAATGTTATTTCATAATAATTATACTGGGGACTGGTGTCCGAAACAGAGTTCGAGTGGAATTGCAAAATCTAACGCAACCAAGCAAGTATTTTCAGTCTGTATTTCTGACTAGATTTATGTTTTATGGAAATTTACTACAAACCCCACTTGACCACTGTGAATACGAATGAGAATATTTAAAAACCGAGAAATTCTATTTGTTATAAGTTAGGACTAGGTTGTATCTGATTATTTACATTTATTTTTCCATTTCGCTGCCACAGATGAAGTGGAACAAAAACTTTTCCCCATTCATCTCAATTAATATAGCAGAATAATGATCCGGAATATTTAAATACAGCAGAGCAATGACTATTTATGGGACGTAATTGGGCTTCCGTTCAAGCGTAAATTTATGAAAACATAGACGATAATTTGGAATTACAATGAAACATCCTCCATAAATCTATGGAGACCACTGGTGTTAAGGTCTTTCCATTCCGGGCGATACTAGCCCGTAAAACATGTTTATTAAAGCTTATGTCACACGATCCAGTTTTCGGTCCAGATTTCTAGAAATATCAATAGTCTTTTAAATATGCCTAGTAACTCCACCTGGAACTTTGTTTTAACAGTTTACTTGATTTTATTTCCTATTCTTTCCACTTCTAATGTAAAAAAAAATAGAACAGTGCAGGTAAAATTTATTTATGAATGAAAGCACTGTTAAAGTTTAAGGATTTTTTTTATTTTTTTTATTTTAGAAATAAACTCATTTCGGATGAATATGGTACAGTATTTTCAGTTTTGATTTGTTTATACCAAAGGAACAAGCTGTGAAAGTCTGCTTCCATCCTGGATGTCAGGTCTATTTATTAACAATTATTAAGCAGAGATACAGGAGAGTGGGTGAACAATCAAATAATAGCTCCTTTTCCATTTTCCTTGCATTTAAAAGAAAATAATAATATTCATAATTATATACTTGTTTATAGCCTATAACTAATGACCTCACACTTTATATGTTCTTGTGGAACGGACATGCCAATGAAGTAGTCCATTATCGTTTTCTGTAACCATTAGTTTAAGAAATGGATAGGTGGAGCACAATACGTTAAATTATAAACTAGTGATTCTTCGTCCCCAAACCTACTATGACATTCAGTCATATGCATAAAGAGTAGTAAATGCTTTACCTTTTACTTAAGCAAAAAGTAAAAGTAAAAGTAAATGCTCGATTCTGTATGCATAACGAACTACCTTTTACTTCATAGTATTTACTACGTTAATGAAGTAAAAGATATGCTGGGTCAAGCCAGTTTCTTATGGTTCACTGGAATTCCCTTCAGAAACATATTGCATCTCAGTGCAGTAACTCCAAACCAAAAGTGAGAAAGTGTTTGATTTTCTGCTTAAGCTCTCTTGTTTTAATAAAAATCATGGAAAGGAAGCAGCTTTCATAGGCAAAACCTACCTAAACTTAACTAAATTTACTTAAATACCTCCGGCAGTCAACTACATGACCACCATCTCAAACTATGGAATTCTTACCCAGTAAATGACTTTAAGAGCAACTCAGGGTTGCAACCTCTCCCGGATTTCCGGGATTTGGGTCTTGAAAATAAAATCTCCCATCTCCAGGACTTCATTCTCGCAAGAGTTTTTGTCGCCTTTCGAATCACCATATGCCACCTTTCATATACGACAATCAACGAGACGTCAAAAGTTAATCTGATGCAACAATTGCAACATAATTATTACGTCATAAATGACACGTGACACATTTTATTGTTGCAAGTTTCTCAACTTTTTTCGTTCTGATTTTGGTTCAGGCCATTTTATACTCTACAGCTGATTCAGTGACAAATTTGCAAATATGTCAGATACGGATTCATTGAATTCTGAAGGTATTAATGACTTGAATAACATATTTGTCTCTCTTTTAAGAGAGCATAGAGTACTTATAAATAAATCGCAATCTCCGTCTGTAAAACTAAAAAAAGAAGAGGCTTTGCAATCTATGATAAAAAATATTGAAGTGAAATGTGGAAAAATACTCTCAGTAAAACAAGTCATGAAAAAAATAAATAACATGAAAACTTTAGTGAAAAGGAAAACAGACTTGAAAGCTACTGGCAACAAACGCATAAAACTGCAGCAATGGGAAAAGGATTTTGCAGAACTAATGGTAGGGGATGGAAATCCTACAATGAAAAAAGTGCCAGGTAAGTGTTTATTTTAAAATGTAGCCACGTTTCTTGTTTTGTATTAAAGGGGAGAGTGGTGTGAATAATAACCTCAAATGACAATACTGACAGGTTTTTATTTTATTTTTGTACAGGTGCTCTTCAAGAGGGAATTGTGCAGCCAAGCACTAGTGGGCAGCTCACAGAAGTCCAGGATATTCAAAATGACGGCCCAGTGACACTGCTACAAGAATTAGATGTGCCTGTGCTAAATATCCGGAATGCTGAGGATCCTATAATGGAGAAGAGACCTCCAAAAAGGAAAATTAATTTCAGTAACTTAGAAACTGAAGAAAGTAGAGGATTGTCTACTGAATAGTTGCAGCGACTATGGATGTGTGAAGAGATTCAGTTAATTAGAATTCAGAGAGAATATTATACAGAAAAACTTAAAAAATTATATAAGTAGAAATGATATGATTCATTCTGGTAGCTGTCAGTAAAGTGGAATGATCAGTGTTACTGATTAAAATTAAATATAATCTGAGATATTTCATTTCTCCTTTGATTTCCTTGTTCACGTAACATAACTTGATTATCATGGGCATTATCATCATCATTTCCGTTGTCATCCCCATCATTTTCATTATAAAGTTCATCAAAATCATCTGGGTTATCATTTAAATATTTAGCAACATTATGCAAAATAAAGCAGCTCATTATTAATGATGGTACTTTCTGCAAGGCTCACCCTTACACCATAGTGAAGAATGGGGAACCTTCTTTTCAATTGTCCAAAACGTTCAATTATGCACCGTTCTGATTTAAGCAACCTGTTATACGCCCTTTCCTGTGGTGTGTTAGGATTTCTATATGGAGTCATCACCCAAGGTGATATTCCATATCCCTCATCAGCAATCTGTACACAATTTTGATTTCGTTGCATCGTGTTAAATGTAGCACTATTGCGCCATATGCGTGAGTCATGCACCGACCCAGGCCACTGGTAAAACATTCATCTGCACTGCATGTAGCCTGAATATTCATAGAACCAAACCCTTTCCTATTCACATACTCATCCCCATGCCGTCCTGGCTTAGGAATTCTGACATGTGTGCAGTCTAGTGCGCCTATAGCAGTTGGGAATCTATATGTTTGCTGCCACTGATTTTTTGCTTCTAGTATGCTCGACGGTCAGATGGAAACTTGATCCACAATTGATTCTTCTCCACTATTTTGTCTGCTACAAATTTAATTGTCCTTGAAACGGTACTTTGATGCACACCAATATCCTCACCTATGCCATTCTGAAATCCAGGATCAGAAATATACCTCAAAAATGTTCTCATTTTTTTTATTTGAGGTTAGGGCTGCACCTCGTGTTTCATCAACTTCTCCGATGAAATGTTCACTTAACCATTCCACATGTTCACTGGTGAAGCGATACAGTTTCTTGTATTCACGTTCATCTGGTTGTCTTCTGGGTTTATATGTCTTTCTACCTCCAATATGTAGAAATAAAGCCATTTCTACTTTCCTGAATATCTTTTACTACCTTCATAAGTCAGGTCAGAAGCATGCTAGATTGTTGGCAAGTATTTACTACCAAGTAAAGCAAAAGCCTTTGCATTATGCATACAAAAACAAGTATTTACTTAGGCTAGTAGTAAATACTATGCTTAGATCACGTGACATACCTTTTACTAAAGTAAAAGCATTTGCTATAATATTTTATGCATACAAATCCTAGTATTTACTTGGATTTCTTTAAAAACTTAAAGTAAAAGCATTTACTTCATTTTTATGCATATCACTGATTTTGAAGGCAGACTTTTTTAATTAAGAATAACCGTTGATAGTACGCAGTAACGGATTTTAGGTATGTATTTTTTACTATGCGTTTCTGCATGCATAAACCATATAAACATAGACAAAATGTTGTTAAATAGTTTACAATCTGTGTACAGTGAATAAATGAAAAGTAGTACATAAAATGTACAAGGTTCTAAAAAATTTAGTGATAGAGTTGTAAAAGAATAATATAGTGCAAACTGATCATTTATAACAAAGCCACGTAGTCAGAGAATGAACCTATTGATTTTTTTATCTATCGAGGGAATATGAGAGCCATTTGGACACCCACAAATCGATGTAGTATGAGCTATTCTGTAATTGTATCAAATGCCGTGGTATTTATAATGTGTTGAACCTTAATTAAATAGGAAAACTTTTTATGCACACTATATATTATTCTATACAGCACTTGGGTTTATGTATCACCTCATATTTTAGAAAGCCCCGGTAGGTCTATAGGGAAAAGAAGACTGCTATTGCTTCGAATATTATAGCTTTTGTGCACGCACTCGTGGAGGTAAGTTACTGTTATTAATGTCAATGGATAATGCTAGGGAAAATCCACTGAATCTTGTAACCGTCGTATAACAATCGTAAAGTAATAAAAAAAGACAAAACCTGAGCAAGTTTAACCGTAGGTAAGCGATCTGCATTGAGAGAGCTACATAGAACAGTCACGCATATCCCTGGCGTTATGTCTCTGATTCTTATATTCCTCGAAGAAAATCTCTCAATTCCTGACGCAGTACAGTATAAGAATCGGTTTATAGTAGACTTTATGAGCTCTCAAACAGTATACGACAACTCTTTATAAAACGGGCAAATCTTAAACAGAAATTTTTACCGGAAGTTCCAATATGCTCTACTTTAAAGGGTACATGCTCTACTATCCAATTTCTTGTTGTTTCAAATAGGATATCTGCAGAATTATTTCTGGCTATGCACACGAAAGTACATTTGGTCCAATATGTCAGCTGTTCAACCGAAACGAAAATAGATCTCTACTACAATCGATATGGTGGCCGATGACTATTCATCATTATGTTTTCAATCTTCTCAGTATTTTCTAGATCTAGAACATAGGCTATCACCGTTCATGCCGGATTTTATTTATCGTGATCATCATTCTGTTAGTATCGTAGGAAATTCAAATTTCTCATGGTATCTGATCGTCTTTAGTGATAGAGTTGTAAACGTATAATATAGTGCAAACTGATCATTTTCAACAAAGCCACATAGTCAGAGAATGACAAGCCACCAGCTTGTTCTAGATTGAATTTGTATAGATTAGGGTTTTATTAAGGTCAATATAATCGACAGCGAAAGAGTTAATTGCCACAATTTTCTTAGTAATACTTTCGTCTTCACTTATGTAACGGAAATATTTGTCTTGCATATGAGCTCTAAACAATAAAACTAAATTCGCCGTTGAGCTGTGGAATAACAACGGTTTGCATATTGATGTTTCTATTGACTGAATCAGTAAAACAATTATAACGTCACTTTCCTTGACCCTTTAAGATTTTCGAAGTTGAATCCACGTGTGAATATGAGGAAGTGTAGAATAGTTTATGCAAGATGTTGACAGGGTAGAGATAATAAGGACTTTAGTACAGAAAAATTGCATCGGCGCTTTACCGGTGGATATTTCCTTTTTTTATTACTGTACAAAACATACATAATTATACAAAGATGTATAGGGTAAGGTGGCACATTTTCGAACATGGTACAATTCTGAACGGACTAAGATTTTTATCCATTTTTGGGTTTCAAATGTTAGCCAACCTCTTTTTAAAAATATAGCGTCCATACTGATTGTTTTGTTGATCTGTATCCGCGAGAATGATGTTTTAAGTTGACTCATTCGGCCATAAAATATTATTTTCCAATCGAAGGTAAGAACTCCATGCTGGAAAAATGGCACGTTATAAAATTGCTTATAATCCCACGTTGTGTTACTGGAATACATTGTTGAGGACCAATTTTTAACTCATACCAACAAATAGCGTAGTCTTTAATACGTAAGTCATTGGCACAACAATGGTCATTCGTGAGCGGAATTTGCAACTATGTATAATTTACAAAAACTAGCTCGAGGTACAAATACGAACGGATTTTAGGTACAATTTCGAACAGTACTTTAACCCGCGATCGCTTGCATGGAAAAGCTGTTTTGCCATCACAGCATTCTGCATGTTTATTATTATTAACTGTGCCAGTCAAATATTTAAAGGATAGCATTCACATAGCTTTCAACAGTGGTATTATTTCAACGAAGATTTATGAACTGCACTTCCTCTGGATTGCTATTACATCTCAGCAATTATGCAATACAGAATAGCAAACAGAAATCGTTCTGTAGTTGTTAAGTATTTTTTATTATTGCTCTTGATGTTATGACAGACCCGCCTGCATGGTCTAGTGGTTGCTGACTACGGACCCGCAAGTCTGGGTTCGATCCCCGTTACCTCCTCGAATTTTTCTGAGGTAGGGCGATTTGGAACGGGGTGCATTCAGCCTCCTGACACCAACCGAAGAGCTAATTCATAAAGAAGTAGCGGCTCCGGTTCAGTAAGCCATCAATAACTGACGTAGGAGTCGACATGCTGACCACATGCCCCAAACCTGTCATCTGCCTATTCAAAACGTGACAGTTCATTATTACGCTCATATTATTGATAAATAATAATAATAAAATATAATATTTGGAAGAAAGCAATTCGTTCGTTGAAAATGCCACTGCTCGAAATAGTACCCACTGGTGTTTAGAATTGTACCTACTGTGGTACATTTTCGAACGATATTCTGGAAATGAAAGATTGATTGCCATGACCAATTTTACAGCTGTTTGACTTCCATATTTTTTTGAAGGGGCAACTACATTGCCAACTTTGTGATTACGATACAGTTGAATTTGTCTTAAGTTTACTTTGTTCATAAAATAAGAATATTTGTTAAGTGTTCGAAAATGTACCACCTTACCCTAAGATGTTAACTAACTGCAGAATATGTGAGTCGCATAGTAATATTTGTATTTAATTTGCACGAAAACTATGAAGTGTGTTGGATAACAATACATGGGGAAATTTATTCCTTATTTTTTCCTCTCCTGCTGTGGGAAAACTATAACAGTACAGATAAAACTTATCGAGTAACGCACGGTTAAAATTTAGGGACAAATTTCGTTATGAGTGTTATGACTTAAGCTTGGAACAAACTTAGTATTGGGATTTCTTGTCTTGTTTCTACAGAAGGAATGGACTTTCAAAATCTGAACAGTTACTGCACTCTTTATGAAATATAATGATCCATTTGATAATATTATTATAACTTATAACTTAAGTTTATCTTTACTAAAATACCCGAAGAATTCCAAAATGGCGTTCTCATTTTCTCTTAAGTTAGGCAATAGAAGAAAAGGATATGAGTTTTTCTTGTATACATAATTTCACTCATAGAAATGCATTCCAAACAATAAAATAACATAACTGTTATGAATCGCCGTGGTTGATGGCAGGAAAAACAGATCCATGTTTCAGACTGTTGCCGCATGATTGTATCTGCCACATTGCTGTCTCTATCAGGAGATACGTTCGTGACGGTCAAACACAGTCAGCCATGCTACATTCTAATGGATTTTAAAACCTCTAGTATCTAGTGACTTTCGATATCCATTTGCCTACTTAATTACACTTTCATACTTACTAGTTTCATACGGAAATTACTCGCACCGCAGATATTGAATTAATCTATATTTGTATGTTCTAATTCTGAGGAAAAATTGTTTTTGCATTTTCCTAGGACAATTTTGTTTTATTGTTTAAAAGTACATATAGAATAGCACAAGTGGAAAAGTTGTACAAACAAAATTCAATTGATGTTAGTATTTAATTTTTTTGTGATCTTCGAGATGTCAAACCACTTCGGTGAAGCGTTCTTCTTGACGATGCAGAATTTCACTTCGACTTTGTCTGCGGGCAGTTCGTAATCAGAATCACAATCTGGACCAGGAAGAGTTAAGTGTGAACTGAGCTATTCCATCACTAGCTGTAAAGGATGTAATTCGAATTGGTTTATACATAAACCATTTGAGTGATCGGAATATATAGGCGACAGTGTTCAATACAGCTGCTTTCCTCTGGGTAAATTTTGTGAATTATGATAATCAATCAAATAATATTGTAGCATGCAGTAACTTACATTTGCAGGTAATAATACGCCAAGGCCATTTACAGCATATCTGTGGAAGACATCATCAATGAAACGTTCTGTGGATTCCTCAACTGCTTCAGTTGACACCTTCACACAAGCTTTTTTTTATTTAGCTTCATATTTACAACCTGCGTTTTACCCTGAGGGTATATCGCAGGGTATTTTGTCCAAAAGAATACATAGTATTTACAAAATATTACATGTTGTCTGAATTAGGGAATTGCACAAACTAATCATTTAAAATTTGTAAGGTAGTGTCTTGTACATTTCATATATATGCTTGATTGTTCGTGGAGATGAGATCACTTTTTGCAGAACTATGTTGGAATCTTTCATATAAGCTGGTCTATGTTTATCCTGTAGTTTGCAGTGGAGTAGAAGATGTATAGTCCGCCGGCGTGGTCTTGTGGTTAGCGTTGCTGACTACAGATCCGTCGGCCCGGGTTCGATTCCCGTTACCTCCTCGGATTTTTCTGAGGTAGGGAGGTCTGGTAGGGGTGGACTCAGCCTCGTGATTCCAAACTGAGGAGCTACTTGATAGAGAAGTAGCGGCTCCGGTCCAGAAAACCACCATTAACGGCCGTGGGTGTCGGCATGCTGACCACGTGCCCCCCAATCCTGCCATCTGCCTACGGGAAATGATGCAGCGGTCGGGTGGTAGGCCAAGTCCTTCCGGGGATGTAGCGCCACGGAGTTTAGTTTTTTAGAAGATGTATGGCTGTTTGGTTGTCTTCAGAACATGGGCACTTCGGTGATGGTGTTTTCCCAATCCTATGCAGGTACTGTAGGAATTTTCCGTGGTTTGAAAGGAATTGCGTGAGTATGAATGTTAGATTTAGGGTTGTTTTTTGTCTGGTAGGTACGTTCGGGAAGATTAGTTTTGTATGGGAGGCTTTAGGTGACGATATGTACCAAGCGTTCCAGATGTTTATGTAATATTGTTGGAGTTTTCGTTTGCAGATCGAGAGAGGCAGCTTGCCATATCCTATTGTTGTTTGGGACTTTGAGTCTATTTTTGCAAGAAAGTCGGCTCTTTCATTCCCATAGTGACCTGTGTGTCCTCGGATCCAGTAGAAAATGACTTGATTGTTACTTTGTATATCTTGAAGGTCTGCCCTGATTTGGTTAACAATGGGATTAGTTGATTTATTAATTTTTATTGCATTTAGGGCTGCTTGTGAGTCGACATTTATTGCGTATCTACTTGTAGGTTTCAGACTGCCTTTTATCCACATTAATGCCATTTGTATACCCAGGAGCTCCGCTTGAAAGACTGTGCACTGCTGATGAAGTTTTATTGATTGTGAGAAAACTTCTGTCCTTTCTCTATAGACTACCAGACCTGCCCCGACGTTCCCTTCTGTTTTTGATCCATCAGTGTATAGTGTGTAATCTCCTTTTCCGCCAGAGCTAGTAAATTCTACCTCGATGTAAAAGATTTGAGATTTTTCATGTCTACTCGGGACTTCTGCTTTTAATAGTTCAGGTACAACTGCTGATGTTTTCTGGTTATGTGTTAATGCCCAGGTGTCATTGCGTACTTTAATTTCCAGTTATATTGGGAGGACGTTTGCGATTATTGTCAAGGCTTCGGTGGAAACTGAGCGATAGGACTTTGTAATGAATATTAGAATTTGTCTCTGTGTTCTGACCAGTCTCTCCATTTGTGATTTGTGTCGAATTTGCTGGTACCAGATTGAAGAAGCATATGTTAATGTAGGTAACAAACAATATTTGTATATAACAGTCAGGTGGTTGAAAGATAGTCCCCAGGATGCTGTTGAACAACGAATGAGTCGCTGTAGTATATTCTGTGTTTTTTGTTGTAAATTCTGAATGTGGTGGCTCCATGTGAGGATGCAATCTAGAATCACACCCAAATATCGCAGTTGAGATACAATTGGTATGTTACTCTTATTTAAATTTTGGTGTGAACGGTACGGTTGTAGCTTGCGGCAGAACATTTGCATTATAGCCGATTTTTGTGTTGCTAACTCCAGTTTGTTTTCTTTGCACCATCCCTCTATTTGGGAGAGTGCGTGTGATATAATATTGGCTACCTCATCATGTGATGATCCTTTGATTACTAACATTACGTCATCTGCATATAAAACTATTTCAAGATGTTCTCGTAGATGGGATAGTGTGTCGATTAGGTAATCAGATATGAGATTCCATAATGTAGGGCCAAAGACAGATCCCTGGGGGCAGCCTTTGGAAGTATGTTTGGAAGTTTTGCAGCTTGATACTGTTATCTTGAAGCCTGACCCGTGCTATTTCTTAATGTTGACATCACTCTATTCATGTTTCTGAATGACCTTTCTACACCGGCAGTGGAAGGCCGATAAGACCGTACCAAGCATATCACACTACCAAGTAAACTGTTGACTGACTAAACCGAAGTTGCAATCGCAAGGAGTTGAAATTTATAAAATTGTTTAAACAGTAATTAAAACTTATATACAGTGGATAAAATTTTACCTTTAAAATGGTCACTACGTTTCAGCCTGACCTCCAGGCCTTCCTCAGGTGAACTAAAGTTTACTCGCATGCTGGTACGTTGTCCATGCTGGAAGGAGTCTCTGCCGTGCTCCCGTGCACGTTCAGAAAACCACTCTGTGCACAATCATCCTCCATACCCTCGGCGCGTAACATAAAGGTGGTATCCCTGTGGTGTACTTCGATCCATTCTCTCGGGATTTCGTACTCTGCGGGCGTCGCTACGTAAACGGGGTGAAATTTTGGTGTTGTTGTTCCCTTTGCGAACCTCCTGACGATTTCCAACCAATCATCGCCTAGGTCTCCTTCATAGTTGTTGAGGAGTTTCCCCGTTCTCCTGATAATATGAAAGGCCTCGCATATCTTCCTCCGAGTAACGTCGTTCTCTACCTCTAAAACTTCAAAACCGCCGATTTGATGATTGTTTTCAACCATATGCTGACTTAGGCCGGTATTGGTGTTTTTGTTCCTTACATCACGCTCATGTTCTCGGAGCCTTACGGAAAACGACCTCCCGGTCTCCCCAATGTAAACACCATCACAATCTTTACAGTTTATTGCATATACACCTGGTTTTTCATTCTTCCCGGTTTCAACCCCAAACCTTTTATATTGCGAAAACATGTTCTCTATAGTCCTTCCTGACTTGTATGCCGGCCTTAACCCGTATTTACATAATACCTTACCCAAACGTTGGCTAGTCCCGGGCCGGAAGTTCAGGCTCACGTATTTCGCGCAGGAATCTTTCACTTTTACATCCACTTCCTTTCCACCACTTGCACCGTGCGCACTCTCCATTCTCCTCCAGATTTTGTTAATTACACCCTCCCTGTATCCGTTTGCTCTTGCCAATGTTACGATCGCGTTCCTCTCTTTATGCAAATCTGTGGGGTTATTACATATTCTAAATGCCCTCTGCACAAAGTTTCGCCAAACATTTATTTTAGTTGTGTGGTGGTGTGCGCGGAGGGTATGGAGGATGATTGTGCACAGAGTGGTTTTCCGAACGTGCACGGGAGCACGGCAGAGACCCCTTCCAGCATGGACAACGTACCAGCATGCGAGTAAACTTTAGTTCACCTGAGGAAGACCTGGAGGTCAGGCTGAAACGTAGTGACCGTTTTAAAGGTAAAATTTTATCCACTGTGTATAAGTTTTAATTACTGTTTTAATCAATTTTATATCCATAACCGGTGGAAAGAGTTGGACCTGGGTTGTGAATTACCTGATATGTTGAGTTGAAATTTGTTGCAACACCAGGCTGGGTCTGAGGAAAGCGGCTGTATTCAACACCGAGTCAATAAACCCTGGCCGCTTTACACATGTGCATTGTTGAGTTTCAAAAGTAATTTTATTTCACATTAAAAGTTAGCCTATCATTAATCAAATGGATGATAATTAAACTCATTCATTATTTTTACTTTTAATTATAGCTAATAATTATTATAATTCCTTTATCGCAACCATAGTAAAATGAATGAAGCTCTGGTGGAACGATATATGGCAGAGGAAACAGGGGCACCCGAGAAAGCCTGTCCACAAATTCCACGTGGATCCACCGAGATTTGATCCCGGGTCCCAGCGGTGGAAGGCGAGCGGTAAACGTTTACAAATAAGTTTAAAATTTCGGGGATTTTAATTTCCGATACCAAGCATTTTTTGAATGATATAATTGCAAAGTTATTTGCAGTTCGCTAGTTATTGTGAATTCAATTGAATCAAGTAAGTTGGGGAAACCCTTTCTTCACGTATTGAGCTTGCATTGAAAAACAGTTCACAACTGTCAAAGCAGCTTTGCTCGTAATCAGACTGTCGTCCGTCAAACTTCTTTTTCTCAAATCCAGTTTTTCTATAGCCATAAATCAAAAGCCAAGCGAGCATTCGGTTAAATTTTAAGTAGATATATAGGCCTAATAACAACGCTGCAATAAAAAAAATACTGTTTCATTAGCTTTTTTTATTTGTACTAATTCCTTCAATTTTCAAACCACTTCAAGACATTTAGTTGTTCAACTTTTTTTTTATTGAATACCATTAAAATATTAAATATTGAAATGTTCAAAGAACTTTCAAAGCAAGAAACAATGATAGCGTAACAGCAACCATGAAAATCCAAGTTTATTGTGAAAAGTTACAAAGTTAGAGAGAGCTGGTGACCCTGATGTACGAAATCCAGTGCGCATTAATAATTTAGTAAACAACATAATCTTATAGTAACTAGTGACAATATAATTTTAGCCTTTTTAATACACATTCTGGTGTATAGTTAAGTTAAAGCTACTATATTTTCTTTTGAAAATGTGCGACCATTTTCAAATTTTGAATTGTACAAATGAAACGGCAGGATATGGAATGTATGTACAGTTCAGAATATGGGTACTAGATGTAGATGGGGAAGAGCTCAGACGCCCATAAATATCTAGTAGATAGTATATTTATTTCTCATACAAATTCTTAGGGCTACATAAGCTATAAACCATATTATTAACATTAACCAGCGCACGGGTCGATGTCGATCATACGTGCTCACTTCATACACTTAAATTATTACCCCATAAAAATACCCAATTAAAAAAAAAAAAATTTATTTACATAACTACGAGTATCCACAGACGTAACCCTCCATCCCCAAGCAAATAAAAATTTCATAGAAACACACATAGATATAACTAAAACAAAACATAACACTTAGATTTCCTTCATTCTCCAAAACGAGGCTTTCTCTCACACATCTAACTTTCTGCAGAAATTTACATATCCCATGCCAATTGTGTTCATCCAGTAAGAGGTTTAGACGTGCCTCCCTACTTCTTTGCGAGTTTAAAAATTTGTCGGGTAGCATCATAACTCTCCAGCGTTCTGTAATTCCACATCCCGACAAGATATGTACCCAGGTTTCATTTTGTCTGCACATTGGACAGATTTTCACACCTCTCTCATCCGAAATACTCTTAGATTTCCATCCTCCCAGGCGTATCTAGGTCATTGCTGCTCTATCTTTCGCACCCAGTCTTTCTATATATGATTCCCTTCCCCAAGTAGCCTTTTAATTCTGCTTGTAACTCTGTTGACAGTTTACCATTACAGTCAGCCTTGATGTTCTCCATATGCACGGCGCCATCGTGACGTTAGAAAATATTGCGGTAGTTCGAAGCATGAAAGTAACGTACCCACCCTATGAACCCTGAGTTGGGCATTATTCCCCAAAGCTTCCATCAACTCCTTGTGGCATTCTGTGGCATTTCTCCGTCGGAAACGTAACTTCGCTCTGCACGTCTTGTCACATCCATCTGCACGGAGGCTGACTCACAACTCATTTGCATCACTTCTGTATGTATAACCGTATATACACTGCCAACAAATTACTTGGCCATGCTATGTTCTCCAGTGATAAACAACATCTCACGGTACTATGAGAAAAGAAAAGGTTGCCATGACTTAAGCCCAGTCCCTCGTAGGGCCTATAATTTTTTTCTGCAGCACTGTAGAGCCATCTAACCCATAGTTGAAGTGCATAGTAATGACATTGTCGGCACCATTAGATAATATAATATTTGAGCTGGTGTTTACATGTAAATACAAAGCCAGCTATTAATAAGGCCGTATCAATTGTGAAATTAATTGAAGAAAGGCCTTGCTCATTTCCTTAGCAACTGGGCGCACTTTAATCATTAAATGCACCTTGAAGCCGGGTTTTTAGCTTTTTAAATTATGAATCATTTTAATTGTTTATGCATAATTTTGGTAAGGTTCATGAATTTGTGCTTCGTATTAATCATTTCGTTTAATCATTTATTAATTTTAAATATTTACATAAACAAAATAATTAATAACAAAGCTATGTAATTCTTGCAATTGATGTAAAAACAATGTCTGTATTAAAGGATCAACAAGAAGGGCTGATATGATAACAATACCGCTATACCGAAAATTTGCAATGGTTGTTAATCCGACCATCTGGATGGAAACTCGTTACAATAGGCTATTGATGTCGGCCAAGAAAATAAAAGCATATAATTATGAAACGTGCATTCCTTACCTTTCAAAGACATAATAACATCAGTCACTAGAAGGTGCTGAGGCAGCAGTAGCAAAGTTGGTCGATTCCTTTTTTCCCCCCCTTCTGAAGACAATTTGTTTAACAGTATTAAAAGACTCCATTCATATTGTCCAAAACCATCTTTATTCATTAAGTACAATACAGTTCAACTTGAACGATTATTGTGTTTTTTGTAAAAATAATGTTAATTTACCTTTGAAATTCGTTTAATCTATTTTTGTAGATTTAATAATCTAGTTATAATCTTGGTCTCCTTCAGACAGATGCATTTTCATTGCGACAGAGGACATTATTGCAGCTGAGGGATTTAGTAGCGTGTCGCTCTGGGGATTTTATTGTCCCCTGCGACCTCGAGGTGTGGATAGAGACGCTCTGCAGTGTTGCATTACTCGAGGAACATACTGTAGCTTATCTGTCTAGCGGTAACTATGACGACGTCTCTGTTGTTATAAAGACTCCCGCGCGAGGCGTGGCAATCGCTTGCTTTTGTCTTGTCGCAGCAGATAACAAGAAAATCAAATTGCTCACAACGCTGTTCCTTGTATAAGTGCAAAATATTCAATTTAACTTAGAACTCACGCTATCAGACAAAGCACTGAGGGTGCACTTACACCGGTCCCCAATGCTCTTGGGACCAATACAGTTCTGCATTCATTGTTACTGCTACTCCTCTGTTATATTTATGGTCCTCGTTTGAAGTTTTTTTTGCATAGTTTCAGAAAAGTTTCAAGATCGGGTTTTCAGATTTTGCTAGAAAGTTGAGTAGATCCCAAACGTTTTCTCCTCTTCTTTAATTCTCACCATTGAAGCGTTTGTTACACGAAATTCCTCATCAAATTAAATCATGAAACTATTCTATTAAGAGATAGTGCAAAAAGGTTTATTTTGATAATATGAAATGGGTTTAAAGCACATGCTGTGGATATTTTCACATTTTTAACAGATACTTCCTAAAATAAATTGCACTGAATTCCATTAAATCTTGTTAATCTTAGCGTAAGTCTATTTGAATTGAAGATTGTACTGTATTTCCAAAGTGAACCTCCATTTTTAAAGATTTAAAGACTTACTAATAAAAGCTGCTTATATTTGCGTTGAACGGTTTTTTGGTTGATCACCGCGCAAGTTCTACATAAGCTGTGATACTAATAAACCAAACGTAACTGGCAAGGGTTACACAGGATTTGAATGTGAAACGTCATCAAACGCGTCACTCTGCTGATCACGTTACTAGCCCGCGGCCATGAAGGACTGCAAAACGCCAATGTCACTATCTGTCCGAGCAGTGAACAAACAGCAGTGTATCGTCTGTCGAGAGAAAGTCTAGTTTCAGTATTTCATTATATTGTTTTCAGAAAGCTTTAATCATGGGTAAAATCATGGAAATATGTTTCCCAAACAAGGAACA
Source organism: Ectobius pallidus (assembly GCA_964059195.1). NCBI lineage: Eukaryota > Metazoa > Arthropoda > Insecta > Blattodea > Ectobiidae > Ectobius > Ectobius pallidus. Next base: position 157,051,370 of record CAXKWD010000003.1, on the reverse strand, counting down.
ATGTTTATAATTCCGCAAAAGCAGCCCAGAATATTTCCTAATAAATTAGCTTAAGAATGTATGCATAACCTCAAAATTCTATCTCAGAAATCTACGAAACGACCGGTTGTTTAGGCTGTTTTGGCTGTGTAAAGCGTTGTATACATTCAGCCTTATGCAAGGATTATAATTATTAGTACATTTTTCTCCTCAACCGTGAATATTCCTGGTATAAATGTTACAAATGGTTTGTTAGTAAGACCGTTATAGTTTAACCAATTAATTAGCAATAACTTTTCAATGCTACTCACGATCAGCCTGAGCAGATAAGTTTTAGAAGACTGCAGCCGATTCTTAACTCAAGAGCGGACAGCAGACGAGCCAGATTTTTTTTTAGGGATCTTTACTTTGTAAACGCTTGTAGTAGAACGCGAAAAACGCAATATGTCACAACGCTGCGTGAAACTAACTCCTATTGGTTGCTAGTGCGCAGTGTGGGGCAAGACACACCCATCGCGGGAACAAATAGCAGTGTATCAGTAGGTTTTTTTTCCAAAGCACTCAGAAACTCTGAACACATAGTTCGCGCATGCGCAAATTCTTCCCAGTCGTTCCCAAAGCAAGAATTAATTAATTCTGATTTTCAATCTCGTGTTCCATATGTTCTCACGGGCGTTTATGTATTTGTAATAAATGTTTGCAGGCTCTACCATGAATTGCTATCGGAGACGTGCGCAGTAATCACAACTCTTATTTTCACGCACCTGACTTTTCCCTCCTCTAACCTGTGAATAGATAAAAACCCTTGGGATTAATGAAACTAGAGTCTCATGAGTAGGGGTTAAGTTACTCTTTATTAACGAACTCTGGAATATAGTTTCACTTAAGAACTCAGTATTCAGTATTGGTGTAGATTATGGGCTTTCTCACATATTATAAGCATAATAGTTGTGGCATCCAGTGAGAGAGTGGGCTAAACCAGAAATATCAGACTCGAGATATTTTGAGATTTGTGTTTGGCTCTCTAATGATAAAAAATTTCATCTTAACACTTTATTTACTTCTTCTTATCAGAATTTACACATTTCAAAGTGTTCACAAAACTTAACTTCAGACCACAGTGCCAACCCTTTACTATCTTCTTAGGCCCTTTTATATCTGCGAAGAAACAGAATATAACAGTACATTGTATTTAACTGTTATAAGTATAATATGCTACGGAGTCAATTTATTTTCTAATGCTATTTAATGGTACTACTAAAATAATAAACTAGGCCTGTCATTTATTTATTTCGTCCTCTTGATCATTACAAAAATAATATGGGACACGTCAAAAATGTATAAAATGCAATTAAAATAAAATAAAAATAAAAATGCAGTACAAATTAAATACACCTATAAATCTTACAGTCATGCTGTCTGTATGTATAAGTCCATCCATTTGTCTGTACGTCAGATTTTCTGCCCCTTTTGTCTCTGTATATACCCCAATAATTTTCCTAAATGGCTGTTATTATGCAGGTGGTTGGGAAAATGTTTCAGCGTTGCATTAATTTCGAAATCTTACCCTCTAGTTCAAAATCTGATTCATTCCCCTCGGGCAGAGGTCTACTTCGTCTTCCTATTTCCTCTGGCTGTGGAAAGACATTTCTTGGACATTCCAAATACATCGCAAAATGCCTTACTACATACCCTAATTTGCTGTCCACGGAAATTATTTATATTATATGTAAATGGAACTTGTCTTCTACTTGAAGCTGCATTCGCCCTTTTCTTTACGTAAATTTCACTATATTCTTGCCCATTTAACAGTCAAAACAAAAAAGAGTTTTGCTCATTATAATCACCAATCTTATAAAATTTACTGAAATTGTCTTCTTTCTCAGTGTCCTATAAGAAGTGGTAATTACACCACTTCACATTAGCTATCACAGCTCTCTCATTGTAGTTACACTAGACATCTTACTGCTTTGGCGCAATCACATTATTTGTTTTTTCGATAATGTATTCTAATCCTAAATTCCTACAAACTCTTGCTTTCTCTTTTCCACTTAGACTCATTTTTCACTCTTTTTTCGATTTTTCTAATCTGTTAGCAACAAGTTCTTCTTCACCATCCATCATGATAACGTCAACTGACAAGTGTCTAAAATCAGACGTGGCTATCTGCCTTACCGCGCCCTGCATATTACGTTACTATTGCTTCCGAGCCCACTCTCTCACTGGAGAAACGCCACTCTCTTAATTGATGAAAATTGTCTTTCAAGAATAGATAGAGAAGGAACCCACACAAGCCTTTAATATTAGGTTTACAGTTACAGTATACGACTATTATGTACTACACAGAGATGAAAATAACTCAAATCTGAAAATTTTTGGCTTAGCCCACTCTCTCACTGGATGCGAAAATTATCATTATTTTAAGGCTTTCGAGGCCGAAATACTCATATTTAATTATACACATATTTCTGAATGTAGGCCATGTTCAAAGGGCGTATTTAATTACAAGGTTTACCTCGAGCTTCTAGCTTATAATGGTCTAAGTCTGAAAATGGCGCCTCTTCCATCAGTACTTGTTTACGAAGTGAAATATGTCTATAACAAAATATTATGTACTGTAGATTGAATTCTCAAATTACTATAATGAAAATGTACACGTATTAGATAATATCATAATGCCTTAAATCCTAGTCAAATGCGTCATACATAGTTCAACTGTAATCTTACATCCTTCTATGAAACCAATACCACGGTTACTAAACTAGTATAGGTCTACTGGTGATACTCGTGTGGGCTGTATGTTTTAATTGACCTATAATCGAAAAACAGTCAGAAAAATAGAGAGAAGTTTAGTTTTTTCTATTTCCGTGATTTTGCTATACACTTCCCACATATTGCATACAATTGTTTTAAAATAGAGGAAAATAAGTGAAAATAAGTCAAAAATAGGTAATAGATAACAATTAATTACAATCAGCTGTTCTCTACGTGACTTGGTTTCGCTATAGGCTACAAACCTTATAAACCTAACAAAGGGTGGCGATCGATAACTCTATAATTATTTGAGAACATACACAAGCAATCGCCAAAACCAACTTATTATAACCTACCTGCCTGATGAGTCAATACCAGGAAATGAAAAGGAAGTTTGAAATTGTGAATTTCAATTATAAATATGATTATATTCCAGTCCGTAATCATGTAAGTTATACACATACACACACACACACATATATACACATATATACATACAGGATTTGGTATAATGATGCTGCGATAAGTAGTGCAGTAAGTTAGGTAAGCCGGCATTGAGTGTGGAAAACTCGAGTTCCCATCATGACATTATTTTTTTCTTTTTTGACCATACTGTACCACGCATATTACGTGTGACGTAACGGTTTCATAATTATATCCATAACGATACAGATTTCCATTATGACATCGGTGTAGTATGGATTATTAATGAACACGAAATAATCTTGAGGCCTTGAGAGCTGCAGGTGGAAATATGTCAAAAATTAAACATTTAGTCGAATTATGGTCGAATAGAAACAGTCGTATGCAACTTGTCTATAATGGTATATAAAACTCGCTTTGCTCGTTTCATGAACGTACTCATTTCTTAGTAAATACAATTATAGGCTAGTTGCACAATGTACTATTATACAATCCCACAAGAACAAGTGCCTGAACGCAAAGTTAGATTCTCATGGAGCCACATAATTCTGTTTACAATTTAATAATTTTTGTTTCTTAAATAAATAACCTCATAAATAGCCTACATGTATTTAAAACTAAAAAAAAAAAAGTAAAATTCGACATAAATCACTATAAATGTTTTTATTTGTAAAGATTTACAAAATGTCAGTTAAAATTCAACATAGCTTATAATATTTACATGTTAGATTACCCCGCAGCAAGGGGTACTTTCTTTCACCTTGTTTCGCAAATACAATAACAGGTAAAGCCGTTAGGCGGGCCATACACGTTACGGTATACCGGTGAGGTTTACCTGTACAGGTGACCTGTACAGGTAAACCGGAGCGTGTGTGCCAGCCGCTGCAGGTCAAACTGCACAGGCGTAGCGACCTGCGCAGACGACCGGAGAAGAATCGAAATTCAATTCTTTCTACCTGCGCAGGCGTGTAGACCTGAGCGTGTGTGTGAGTCACTCCGGCACGCCTGTACAGTAAACTCAGTCGAGAGATGGCGAGCAAACAAGAAGACGCGATCGCTTTAGTCGGTTTGTTAGTGGTCATGAAGTGTAATGCTGCGTATACATATGCGCTCTGCTCCGCACGCGTGCCGCTCGCGTGCTGCTCGTTGAAATTATTTTCACAGCGCTCCTCCCGCGTTCCATAGGAAAGCGACAAACCTACTGCGAACCACTAGCTTTCATCATTAGGCCTAATATTTTGTGTGTTATCTTGCTAATATGTTCAACACTACCGTGCTAGGCAAAAAAGCCTTAATTCCAATTTTTGCCGAAAATGAGTTACATGCATATCCACCATGTGCATGTTGTTCAAAATCTGCTGAAATAATAAAATCACAGATTTTACATCCCTAAGCCCTTTTTGAGGCCTATCTAAAATGTCTCAACTCCAAAATTAGCTGCGTTAAGGAAATCAGCCTTATGTCCTTTATGATAAAGGAAAATACCTTATTTCCTTCTCAACGTGGGTTTAAGGTAAATTTCCTTCCTATTAGTAACAAACAAACCCACAATCAGAAACAAAATTACCCTAAGTACCGAGAAGCTTTGAGTTAAGGTAGAATGCCATCTTTATTTGAACTGAAAATTAACCTGATCCAACAATACATTTTGAGATCAAAGAAACAGATCAAGAGAAAAAAATCCCTTTAGGCAGCCTACAGGCTGAGGTAGATTTCAAAGCGCTTGTGGTTTAATTTACTGTCACTGCGTAGCACTCTTCTTCTTTAGCCTTGGCATGACAAACCCGCAATAATAATTGCAAAAAAGAGGAAAGAGCACTTTTTCAAACATTCAAATCTCGCCTTAAATGAGAGCTATCGAGAAACGAGTTATTGATTTGTAGAGTACTCATCAAGAACTTTTCAATGATACCCCACAAGACGTGGTTTCAAAAATTTCGAATTTCCACCCCACCCCCTCTCGTACCCCCAAAACCTCCGAATCGTTGATGTCACTGTGAACTCCATAGGGAGTACTCTAATTTCTTTGAACAAAATTTCCCTCTATACTTCATAGGGGCCAAGATATAAAGTTTTCAAAATTTCAACCCCCTCCCGCGACATCCCCCTTGGGCAAATTTTGCTCATTAGCGAATATGTTTGAACTATTGGACCTAGAAATAACATAATACAATTTGGTTCAAATATCTGCAAAATTACGGCCGCTAGAGTGTAAAGATATACTGTATATATATAACAATTTGAACGGGCGGTGGTTTCGTACTGAGGGAAGCATGAAACGTAAAGATAGGAAAGAATTTTTCTAAAATCATGACATGGTATCGATTGCAATAGGTAGCCTAAAAAACCATCCCATATCTGAAGGAAAAATATAAAGATCAGCAAAAACATCAAACATTTGTTGTCTAGCGTTTTATGCCCAGGGTATTATTTACAAGGATATTGTGCATTTCCTTTGTAGGTTTGTGAGAATATAGTTAACACTCCAATGTAAATTGTATTTAGAATTTTTAAATTTATAAAGAGATGATAGCATAAATGGGCTATTTTGATTGGATGTTAGCAGTTTATGATTTTTCAAGATCGGATGGATCCAATCAGTGATATTATCTTCATTGTTCGAATGTACTTTTAACCCTTCAAGTCTACATTTAATTGTTGTTAAGGTGTTGTTGCAGGTGTTAAGTTTCAGGAGCGCAGGAGGAGCGCAGGAGGAGCGCGAGCGGAGCGGAGCGCAACTACCAAAAACACGTCCCAATGTGAAATCAGAAATCCTTTGTGTTCGTCGAAAAAACCGACAGGGGAAGGATCGCGGCGAGCGGCACGCTAGCGGTTCGCGTGCACCTCAAAATGCCGTACCAATCTGCCTTCCGAGCGTCACGCGTGCGGAGCAGAGCGCAAGAGGAGCGCAGATGTATACGTACCCATAGACACAAATGTTATTTATTACATTTTCAAAAAACTAACAAGTATAATAATAATAATAATAATAATAATAATAATAATAATAACTTGGGGTTTGTATTTTTTCCTCAATCTCAAAGGCAAAAATGCAGGATACATTGAGATAGAGCCGAACAATAGAAGCAAATGCTGCACGAATGAGTTATTATAAGAGTTTACTGGTAAATTTGGGTGGCCACGAGGTTTGATTTGAACCCAGGATCTCTTCCCTATTACCCTATACCACCTCGCTCTAATTGATTTTGGTGTGTTCATTACGACTGTGGTAAACTGACTACATTTCACAACAATATCTAGATTATAGTATTCTTGTCACTATGGGCAACAAAAGAATTTCATTCATATTTTAATAAAAATGTATGTTCTGAAATTCACATTTCAGTCAAGTTATTTTGTTTTTATCTTGATACCTATTCATTTTATAAACTAGCATGTGCCCGCGGCTTCGCCCGCGATAATTATTTCAAAAATTAAAAATTAAGAGCATAATAGTTAAATCATTATATTTATTAACACCTAAATCACGTGGACTACATACCACGATTAGATAGCGTCGCCTGGTAAAAGCGACCTCAGATTCGATTTCCTTGGCCCAGAATACCCCTGTACAGTGAATTTCGTCCAAATCGAACAATGTTTGACCATATTTAGGCCTATCCCTCTTCCGTGTAGGTTGAAAATTTCATATGTCTACGGGCCTTGACATTCTAAACAAATGAATCGACCAGCGTGGGCTTACAACAATCTAGCGATCGCGATGCTTTTATTACCACGGTATGACAAAAATAGCCAAAGCCAACTGCAATTGATTTGACATTGAAATGTATTACTGAAATCTGATGCTTCGACAGCGCTAAAATCACGTTTTCTGCCAGTTTTTCACTCACAACTCGCGAACAAAAGCTAAAATTAAAAACCGGCTTCGATGCGCATTCGCCCACCTTTCAGACCATCTATGTTTAAAATTTCAGATCTCTGCGTTCAGTAGATTTCGCTGGGCATCGTGGACAGACAGACAAACACGTCCTTTCATTATTTTAAGATAGCATGTGCCCGCGGCTTCGCCCGCGATAATTATTTAAAAAATTAAAAATTAAGAGCATAATAGTTAAATCATTATATTAACACCTAAATCATGTGGACTATATATCACGATTAGATAGCGTCACCTGGTAAAAGCGACCTCAGATTCGAGTTCCTTGGCCCAGAAAACCCCTGTATAGTGAGTTTCGTCCAAATCGAACAACGTTTGACCATATTTAGGCTAATATTGATTATCCCTATAATAATAATAACAATAATAATAATAATAATAATAATAATAATAATAATAATAATAATAATAATAATCCTCTTCGGTGTAGGTTTAAAATTTCACATTATGTTTGCGTGCCTTGACATTTGAATCGACCAGCGTGAGCTACAACATTCAAGAGATCGCGATGCTTTTATGTCGAAGGTTTGACAAAAATAGCCAAAGCCTAGTGTAATTGATTTGTATTACTGAAAACTCATGCTTCGAAAACGGAATAAATACACGTTTTCTGCCCGTTTTTCACTCATAACTCACGAACTAAAGCGAAAATTAAAATTCCGGCTTCGAGGTGCACATTCCGACCCTTTAGTCCGCCTATGTATAAAATTTCAGATCACTGCGTTCAGTAGATTTCGCTGGGCATCGCGGACAGACAGACAGACAGACAGACACTTCCTTTTATTAATCCTTTTATTAATATAGATAAATGTATTTAACAAAAAAAGTTCTTTATAATCTTCTCTACAACTTTACTGTGGTAGGTTTTCATGTATCTACTGTAATGGAGATAATCTAGAAAAATTGAAAATCGATACGAGTAAAGTCATTTTTGCAGAGAAATGGATATAGCTATTTTATTAGCCACAGATAAAAGTTTCCAATTTTACATTTTTATTAAAATCGTTAGAGCCAATTTTTATAGAATCAAAAGTTTTAAGAAAGTTTTTATGAAAGTCCTCTTAGTATTTCAGTTATAAAACCGAAATTCTGGGCAGTTCGATAAAATTTCGAAAAATTCATTGATTCAAGAAATGAAGTAAATACAATAGACCGTTTATCCTCTGTGCTTGTCCACAGACGGACAGACGTCATTCCAAAAACACTTTTTTCGGTTTCGAGGCATCGTGAAACATGCTTTCCCGGTGTTATCTCGATTTCGATTTTGATTTTTTGTCACGATCACAATACTTGCTCTATACTACGTATATGCGAGAAAGTAAAACTGTACAGGCGTGCCGGAGTGACTCACACACACGCTCAGGTCTACACACCTGCGCAGGTAGAAAGAATGGATTTTCAATTCTTCTCCGGTCGCCTGCGCAGGTCGCTACGCCTGTGCAGTTTGGTTGGCACACACGCTCCGGTTTACCTCTACAGGTCACCTATGCAGGTAAACCTCACCGGTATATCGTAACGTGTGTGCCCGGCCTATACATACCTGAAGATACACTTTTTTCAGCACATTGTAGATGGCTTCATAGGCGTACCGAGGGGGGTTTTGGGGGTTTGAACCCCCCCCCCCCATTGATTAAAAAAAGGAAAATTGTATCATTTTTTAAGTCTGCCCATAAATTACTTAATACAAGTATAAAGCGTGGGAAGCTTAAAACTCGTTATTTTGCGTCTAAATTTTTAAAATTTTCCGGGTGACCCATGGAAGCTTAAAACTCGTTATTTTGCATCTTAATTATTAAAATTTTCCGGGGGAATCCCCGGACCCCCCTTTCCCTGGGGGGGTATCACCGGACATCCCGCGGATGTTATAACCCCCCCATATGGTCGGCCTGGTTACGCCTATGGATGGCTTCACATGTCTCCGGAATTATTTTGCCAAGAGCTTGGGGTGATATTATAGTAGAATACTTGAGACATTCGTACGATCGACCCGTTGCAAGAAACCTCAAAGTAGCTGTCAGTCTTTCATGGGGAAAAATAGAAGTTCTCATAACTGTATTTTTCTTCTGTATTAGAGTGACAACAGTGTTTGGTAGACTTCTTCATTTATCCGCAAATAATTACGGTAATCTGTAGGATCTGAACTTAACTGTTTTAGTAATCTTGTATGAGTGTATTCATTTCTCTTTGTAAGCCAATCTTTACACCAGGCTGTGCGTTTTCGCTTCTTTTTACACTTCATGGTCACTAACAAACCTACTAGAGCGATCGCGTCGTCTTCTTGTTTGCTCGCCATCTCTCGAATGAGCTAAAACCTTCCGGTTTACCGTAGCGTGTGTGTGCTCTAGCCTGCACAGGTATACCTTTCCGGTTTACCTGTGCAGGTAAACCTCACCGGTATACCGTAACGTGTATGGCCCGCCTAAGGAGTAATGCAGTTATTTGAAATGATATCATGAAACAAGACGTATTTATGGACTTCGGCTTACAAACTAATAGACTTCAATAGCACAGGATGAGGAATGGAATTGAGCTATTATTTAAACAGGGATATCCTTGGTTTGCCGAGAAGAGCGAGTAAATACTAGTATAAAGTCAAAGACGAACAGCTTGCTCAATGTACTGCCTTGGGAAGCAAGAGAATATGATGTTTCGTACTGTTATAACTACAGTAGGCTACGTACAATCAGCGCTTATGCTTAATCATTGCGCCTATCAAACTGAATGTCGACTGTTGGAATGAAATACTAATGCTCCAGTTCTGCCATTCTTTGCGGAAGGGCCTAAGAGAATGTAGTGGAAAATAATATATAAGTATAGAGATCCTTTTACCATAAATCTCCTAAAGTGGAACACATCCGTGTCACATCCTACCCTAAACGTTTCGGTAGTGTCATTCAGTTCTTTCAATCTCGTCAAAACAGTATAAGTTACTGTTATTAAAGTAAGTATTAATGTCTGATGTCAAAATCAATTAACTTTTTGAGATTTTTAGCGGGAAAACTATGGCATAAGACTAACATAATGCTATATCTTAAATTCAAATTTCAGTTTTTTTTTCTTCAAAATTATTTTTTATTTTAAAATTTCCAATATAGAATTATCAAAAATGACATCTTGAAAATTATTTCACTGATTTGTAACTTTTTAAGCATAGAAAGTTGTGAACTACGTTTATGTAGCTAACATTACTAGAAAGAGCTACTAATGTCAGAAGTTTTTGAAGAAAAATGTAGGCTATCCGGTTTGTTTGCGCCGAGTATACTTAATTCCCATTCAATAACTAGCACACAGTACACTTAACAATATTTAATTTTTTATTTCATTTGTACTTTTTCGGTGTTCCAATGGAAGGGAAAGTTAAAGATATGAAAGCTGAAATGACTGCTAACTGAACATAACCATTTATTATAATATACTCAACAATAAAGAATCGATTTTCATATCTCATAAGCAAAGTCAACATTTGCCTGCTGTACTGGACATAAACATGGACAAAGGAAAAACTTTCAACCCTTCATTTTCAATACACTCGGAAGTTTAATTTATATGCTCGTAAAAAATATGAATCGGTGCGCATTTGAAAGGTTCATCGCATTTTCGTTCTGACTATCTCATTATGAATTAATATAGCATACCAGTCCTTCTATGCACGGCGGCTCGTATTTTGACATGTTGGTGTTTTCCTTTAATTATGCCGGCGGCATCTACAATCCAACAACATTAAGTGCTGAAGGATTTTTCATTGTAATTAAGTTATACTGCAAAACAGTCCTGACAGCTAATTTGTTCAGAGTCTTTTATTTCTTCATGCCTCTTCTAAGAGAAAAGTATTTAATAAAAGTTGGAATACACTCTAATTTCGTTTGATGAAGTAATAATAATCATTCAAACTTATTCTTACTTTATTTAATACACTGATTTATTTACTAACTTATGTTTAATTACTACGTTTCTTTCGCCCTTTCTTACTTTGTTCCTCGTACTAATTTAGAGTATGATTTTTCCGTAAAATTTATCTTCATATTCTACAATTGCAGTTTATATTTTTTCTTCACTCTATGTTCCTACTATTTAGATAAAAGTCTTGATTCTTTATATTAAAAGAACCCAAGCATTTTACATCCCTAATCTATTTGGTTTTTAATTGATAGGCCCTCACCGACATGTAAGTGGACAAATGCAATGAACATTTTAATTGTTTAATTTTTTACCTTTTCCCATATATTTTTCAATACTTTTCTCCCTCAAAATGTTCCACGTGATGGATTTTTTATGACATCCCTTGAAAATTTCAGTACGAGGTCAGAAGAGTCCTAACTAAAATTCAGGTGTCCAATAAGGTTCTCTTCTGGGAACGCAGTTAATCGTAACATCCTATATACTAATATACTAATGTTCTTTCAATATACATTGAAGAAAATGCAATCTTTTATGCTGATGGCACAACAGTGTTGTTAAAACAAGAAAATAAAAGCAAACTTATAAAACCCATTACACAATTTGTTGGAAATGACTTTTAGTAAACTTAAATCAAACACAAATAAAACAAACATTATTCCTTCTCAGCTTAAACAGAATTCTGACGCAGATCAAAGAAATTGCTGTAGTTTCCAAAATTCAACAAAACTCCTGGGTGTGTTTGTTGGAAAAATTAAGAAAAAAAATATATACATTTTTAAACTAAACAAAGCATGGTATAACATGACACATCTAGCACAAATAACAAGCCTGCTAATCATGAAAAGTTTACTACAGTTACTTTCACAATATAACAATCGTCGTCAACCCAAAGCAAAATCGTGCTGGCTTGTGCTGCACACTGCACAACTCTCCCCGCCGAGGAGTGAGTGTTCTGTGGGGAGGGGGCAGGGAGGGGAAGTGAAACCGATTCAGTGGCGATACAGTCATTCAAGCATATTGCGTATTCCATAATTATGCTTATACTGTCATAGCCTATCGATCATGCCCAATTCCCTGTATTTCGTTTACAATATACATATTTCACCCTAAAACTTTCGTAATTTAAAACACTTAATCATTCATTTGCTCTGGCAAATCGGTAACCAAACCGAGCTCATTAAACATGTTGACAGCAGTCACATCATTCGCTGACTTCATCAAGTCATTTTGTTCCTTATGCTAGAAATTACACATCACAATCAATTTCTTCTATTTAAATTTTATTATGTTGTTCCATTTTTAACAATCGTAAACTAAAATAATAAATGCAAATAAGGGATAAAAATATGTACAACTAATAAAAAGTAATGGACGATATTCAGTAATTATTATTGTCCGTCAAACTATAATAGTAAGAGTAGTGGTTTCTTTCAGACTTTATTAAAACATGTTTTTACATCCTCTGCCCGTACCATAGGTACTGTAAGAAAGAGGAAGTATTGTGTTCAACCCCGAATTTTGAAATTGACATCAAACATTGATAAAAGTTTTGAAGTCTCCTGAAACCAAAATATACTATTTTTAAACAGTATGTTTGTGTGTTTGTGCGTCTGTATATCTATGAACAGCCTAGCTCCAGAACGAAAAATCTTATGAAAAGAATTATATTTGGGCTAGGAATCTTTTGAGCATGTGCCACTTTACATTAAGAAAATTAGTTTTTCGTGATTTTCTCGAAAACGGCATTAACGATTTTGATTATATTTTGTACACGAGATGTTTATATTAAGAGCTAAAACTTCTATTTGAATTTTTTCGCAAATATTCTGTGAATTGTAGTTGTAAGCAAACCAATCCCAGTCTTGCATGGTGAAAAATGAGGTCTTGCATCATGTTGAAACAGGTGTAAACGCTCTCTTTGCAACATGGCCTCCTATTCTATATCAGAATATGAAGTGAGAAATGAGTAGGCCTATTGTCAATGTTTAGGGTAAAGAAAGTTACACGAGTGCACCATGCTAATTACATTTTGTTTGGGTTGTGTATTCTCCGGGGATGCGATGTAGTAACATTCTCTGACATACATAACATGCTGTACTAAGAGGCAAGCTGTTATTTGGGCAGAAGGAGTTATAATGTTTCACATAAGATTTTTTTGTTCTAGGAACCATATTTACAGTCTATGAGCTTACTTACTTACTTACGATAATGAATTACAAAGCAACCAAAGTTAATAATTATTGTGTAGTATAGAGTAGAATTGTATAGGGTAAGAACAATTCTTTCTTGACATTATTGTGTCATGATCATTTGAATGGTGGGAATAATCATGCAGTTCTAGATTGAAATTCCTTCTGTTGTTCAAAACGTTACAACAAACTAAACACGCGGGTCTTACCCCCTTTTCAGTAAGCAGAAATGACTTGTCATAATAAATGAGACGGTGTTGGTGAGCTAACTCATGTGAAAACACTGCGATACCAAAGGGCACATGGAAAATATTAAATTAAACATTCAATATAAAAATCAGATATTCAAGATCAAACCGCACGTTATCGACAACCACGTATAACATTGATGCATCACTTTCAACAAGGTCGAAAATAAATATTGTAAAGAGTTTCTTGAAAACATATGGCTAAAAAAATTTCTTGGAGACGACCATAAGAAACATTCCTTAAGATCTTGTTATGACGATCACTGAATCAGATTAGAAAAGTGGTGCAAGATCAGAAAATATGGTTGTATAGGCCTATATACATATAAATCGATCGGTTAGACCTGAGTCAAACAAACGTCTATGATGGTGTAATCTAGACCTGCCTAACCTTCAGAGCACGTGATGTTCCTTCCAGTTCGTACTGTATGGACCGTGTGAAAACATCTTAGTTACTCTCACAGCATTCAATAGTGAAGTATGATACGTTAATAAGAGCAATGGAAGGAGAATGGAGTTATTCAAACAGGTGCACCAAGATGACCCTAAGTGTGCAGTTCAGCAGCGTGTTTCGGATGATACATGAATTTCATTCAGCATCATTAAGAAAATTGTAAAAGAAGGTGGAAATGTGATAAAGATGGAACGAGATTTAGTACTCCACGCAAAAAACCACCAAGAAAAACAAATGAAAACAGACTGAGCTGATTTTGATAAATATGTAATTAGGACAGTGGATGAATTTCACGAAACAAATTAGGAAAGGCCAACTTTAAAAACTTTATAGGGACCTTTATGCGACCCGCGCCGCCCGGGCCTTACCGGACCACGAACTATCGGGAGAGGACTGAACTATGGATCACAACACAGACATACTAAACACTATTACTTGTTATAAAGAACAAAATTAATTTTTCTGAAGGCAAATGGGCTTTAAGGGAAGTGTTGAAAGATTTACATTACAGGGGGAGGAAAACAGTGAATAACCGGAAGATATTAATTGAAAAAATGGGCATCCGTAATTTACGTCTGAAGTATTTACGATGCCTTACGGGCTATTATGAACCGCCTTACGCGCTATTTAGATTGAATAAGCTATCTGCGCGTGTTTGGTTCTGGTCGTAGCGTCCCAGTTATAAATTTCCTTTTCTTAAAAACATATAGATTATAACGTAAATTAAACATATAATGATAGACAAATCATTTCTAAACTAGAAGTGAAATGCATATATTTATGACTGTAAATGTGACAATTATTTTGAGTCCTTCTATGACTGAATGTTTACATGTTGAGGCAATGAGTAATGCCATGCTTCATCTCCAATTCGCTCATTCTACACAAATAATGATCCGGGCGTTCTTAACTTTCTTGACTTGGTTACCCTAGAGCCTAGATCAAACCCTGCTTATAATTTATTATTAATACAGATGTCAGAAGATGTCTTTTTTATTCGCGTCTCAGTTTGTTGACATATGGAGATGTACATTTCGCTACTAACAGATATACCATCTTCACTCTTCAGCATGAACTTACAAGAATGGAGATTGTTTATCTGCTAATGCTGAAATGTACATCTCCATATGTCAACAAATTGAGAAGCGAATAACTTTACCAACACATCGGCAAATCATAATTATATAAACTTGTGGACTACCTACAGAAAGACAACTCTTATTTCTTAAGACATCATTATTAATAATTACAAGGTGTTATATGCCTCTTCAAAACCTTAAACATACAAAATTCTTCGTGTGTACAGCAACCTAATACTTGAAGAATATATCAAAGTCCGAAAGCTTAAGAAGTGCAATTATTATAGACACAATTTTACGATCAAGTTTACACTTGGGAACTCTATACTGGACTAAAAGACGAATTTAGGGTTCTTACTAAACAATAATACCTGTCAAATTGTTTTAGTCTACTTTGTATTTATAAATTAATTTTAAAAATTTAATAAGAAAAGTCATCTACTAAAAAACTGTTATTAATAGGTTTATTGAATGTTTACACTGTAATATATATTAATGAACATATATTAATTTTGACATAGGTAGACTATAATCATACAGTAGTAAGATAATATAAATACTTTGAATAATATTTTATACTTTAAATTATTGTAACTGGTTGTAAATAAGTGAGTAACTACATAGGCTATAACCTGACATATATGTTCAGTGTATTCATATGTACCATGTGTTGTACCACGTGATCATTATTTTATACTCATGGGTTAAAAGGACTGTAGAAAGTGGTCCTGTTTATAATTTATACACAATTCCAATTATCTAGGTAGGCCACAATCATATATATATATATATATATATATATTTCTTTTTAGGCTTCTTAATTTTCGTACTTCTTTAGGGTATAAGGCTAAAACTACGCTATCAATTATATTGTGAATTTGTTCCCTCAAAAATAGAGATTAAATTTACTAATAATACTATGATCACATGTACAACGCTCATTTTGACCACTTTTACTCTCAGAAATAGCTTAGCCATAATACCACAACCAAACAAATTCTAAATTTTCTTCTTCATAAGTTAGCCCTTTATGAACGATGCCCACAGTGGATGGGCATAAAACCATATAACAAATTGTCATAACTCATAACAAACAACAAGAATGAATAACAAAGAATTCAAAGCAAAACTAAAAAAGAATATTTTACTAAGAAAAGCAGATTACTCAATATCCTAATTTTTGCAGTATAAATTTCGCGGATGAAGATTTCAATGATCAGATTCTCTTCTACATCATGATTTGACTATTTCATTTTCACTTACATGTGACGAGTCACCAGTTTATAACTGCCAGCTGATTAATGTAAACGTTATGTAAACTTAATGTAAACGTTATTCTAATCTACTCTATTCCACTCCATTCTACTCTAGTCTTCTCTACTCTATTCTAAACTCTACTTTATACTCTACTCTATATTCTACTCTTCTATACGATACTCTACTCTAATCTATTCTACTCTAATCCACTCTAATAATTTCTGTAACTAAAAATTTAAGAAGTTACACCGTAATGACATGAAACTTGAATTCAACATTAGAAGACACATCTGTGACAAATATTTTAATTAAGTTGATTGAACTTCATACAATTTAGCATTGTCAGTTGAGGGTTCCCTTAAAAAATTATTTCTTACAATGCATTTTATATAGTTTCATTTGGTAACAATATACTAATTCGAATCATGTAATTGACCTTTAACGACAGGTTGACAATTAAAGCTACGTAAAATTAGCTGGGATCAAAAACTCAAGAAATTGTCATTACAAGAGTTCTGGACCATGGTTTTGTCACCGAATTATATTTTCTAACATTTAGCTACAGATTTTATAGGTATATCCTTGATTTATTTGGCTGCTTAATTATGCTAATTTTTACTCCACAACAAACTTATCACCAACTTTTTAAATAAACATTATTTTATTTTTCTATACTATAAACAATGTTACCTTCAAATATGGAAAAGATGTGGTTAACTGAGTAAATGAGTAACGTCATCCAACGAAAACCCCGGAACCATTGTTCCAGTGTGATAATTCAACGATTAAGGCCGGGTTTCTGAAACGTAAGATATCTACTAGATGGCATTATTCAATCCGTAAGCATTTCTGAAACGTTCGATGGCGGCTAATCGTTCGATAAAACGCCGGACAAACTATCGCACCACAAATCACTAGATATCTGGCGAAACGGTAGATAAACACGCAACATGGCGGAAATGCGAAACATTTATGTTGATGTATGTTTCGTTATTATGTTAGCATTTTATCTTACATTACATAATCATCATCTTTCTAGCTTTTTATGGTATTAAACTGAAAAGTAGTAATGAAGCTGGCATTGGTTATTAATTTGTTTGTGAAATAATTCATAATACTGTACTAGAAAAATTGTATATTATCGGTTAGATGAACTTTGTTATAGCCTAGGCTATTAATGTATCCATCGTTTATTTGTATTAATTTCATTTTCTGTTGTAAGTTAATACTTTTAGGAAAACATCGCGAATATTAATTCACATCACATTTTCTTGCTGGTCATCTTCAATGCCAGATCGTATAAGGCCTAGGTCTATACAGAAGAAAATATTCCCTGAAAGAAATACAGCAATCCATTCAAGAAGTAGCCTACGATGATATTCAGATTCGGAAAAAATGTAGGTTAAGTATATTAATTTTATTTTCTGATGCAACACTTTATGAAGAAAATATTGCCTTTTTACAGCACGAATATTAATACATAATCATCATCTTTCTCGTCATCTTCATCCTGAGGCAATAATTAGGCCTAGAGATGTGTAAAGCAAAAGTATTCCCTGAAAGAATTAGATCTTTGACGATATTGAGTTTCGGAAAGAATCAGGCTGTCAAAGCAATGGCCTATGGATAGATAGCCCATCATATAAATAAGGAACAACTGCAATCATGCCTTTTTCAGCGTTAAATAGCCCATCATTAGAAATGAGAACAATTCGGAGCAATCTTTCTCAGTGGTAAATCAGCTATAACTTAATTAATGTGTTACGTTTTATGCATTACGTTGTCAGATTGTAATGGGTGACATTTTCGCTAATGCACAAGTCTAGAAGTCGAAATTGCCGAAGTTTCTCTCATATTTTATATTCGTTTTAACAGAGAAACAGCTGACAAGAAAAAAGCAGACAGAAATTTCAGCCATTTTGAATACATAGCAAGAAGCGCTCCGATTGGTTGCTACTCAATCACGGCCAATCTGATGTTACAGTAAGCACCGTGTCTCCATCTATTGACAAAGTGCTCAACTCATTTATCTGGCATTAGCTATTTACTGAGCAAATTCGCTTTCGGAAATGGGAAGGTGTTTATCGAGTCTATAAATGTATAGAACCATTACCTGTCTAGAAGATATCTGGAGCTTTTATGCAACCGGGCCTTACTCTGTTATTTGGGTTAAAAATTACCACCGATAACTATTACCTGCCCTGTAGTATTTAACACAGCAGATTTTTTTTTTTTTTAATCGACCGAGGTGTCCGAGATGGTAACGTCTTGGACTCATATTTGGTAGATTCAAAGGTTGGTCAATTTCACTTGGGCTTTATCTTATTTTCCCCAGTCGTAAAGGCGAAAGCTGAATTTGATATTCACTTATCATGGTTCGTCGCCGCTATTTCATTATGTATCACACTTATTACAATTAATATCAGTATAAACACATCAAAAATAGAGAACATATGGACATCAATAGTTACATGACTTGCTGGTATATACACAAAGCCTGACAGGTCCTAATAGAACCTCGATGTTCAAAGGTGTATAAATAAAGCTTAATAAAAATATAATTTTATTTCGCATGAAGTTAGGCCTTAGAAATATTTCCACAACAGGAGATTGAGTCTCCCCGTCTTTTTATTGGCCGACCAGCGTTCCTTCTGACAATGGGTAGACGTTGAAGTAAAACCTTTAGAAGCCTGTTGGGTGACATTCGTTTTATATGCTGAAGTCATTTAGACTTCACTTTTTATTTCATTTTGACAAGTTGTAGATTCTATTCTTCATTTATCTGATCCATTGATAAGGAAAGTGGGTGTGTGTATAGGCCTATATATATTAGTGACAAACGTCTTATTTTTTCATATTTATAATAATATTTTGGTGATGATGATGATGATAATACTACTACTACTACTACTACTACTACTACTAATAATAATAATAATAATAATAGACAAATAATAATTACGTAATTACAATTCTCAAGATCTTCATCTCTACCCCATCCCAGTATGATACAACCCAATTATATTATATTAACAGCGAAGGCATAATTTCCTAGTGCTATGTTGTGCATATGCACAGATCTAGGCTAGAGCTTCGGCTTCATTACTGCAGATGGCTAACTACACATAATTGTTAACCTTCAATAGAATTTTCTGCTTGGGAAGAGTAGTAGAACTACATTTCGGCTAATTCGGTGTTAAACAACACTGGGATAGAGGCATAATTAAATGTGAGCTCGACACTCAGCATGCTGCATATTTCAAACAGGGAGTCACGTTAAGGCAGAGCCTGTCATGTGACCGAACATGAAAAAGGTAGAGGCTACCAGACTGGTGTGTGATGATGTATGAATAATGAGGATGTATGTGGGATATTGATCCACACTAGGGATGCTGTATCTCATACTCCTTCTATGCCTGTTAATTGCGGCGGCAAGCTCATGTCATGTGATTGAATTTCCGTCCACAGGAAATGACAATAACTCAGGTATTCCGACTTTATTAGTGTGGGCTGTCGCAGCCACAAGTTATTCCAAATACTGTACAAGAGAAAAATTTAAGGATATATTTCCAAAATGAATTTTCCAATATTTTCTCAGATTTTATACTTTCCACAAAAAATTTAGAAATCGAAGTGAAAAAAAAAATTATAGAATCTTGAAACTGATAGAATAAGGTTGCGCCTTAGAAAAGTTTGATATTATATAAACTTATTGTATTATGTTTCCACTATATTAAGTAAAGAATTCAATATTTAATACCGGTGTAAATTATGTTCCAAAATGTGGAATTTGTTGCAATACAACTCTTATCATATGTTCCATAAATGTGGTTTTTAGGAGGAATGATTGATTTTTTTGTATGTTTCGTTATTTGAAATTCTATTAGTAGTAGTGTTGGTGAAGTATCATACTCCGAAACTGGGCTAAAATTTCATATTTATTACCTTTTCATGGGATTGTTTATCTCGGTAACTAAGCTGTTTGCTTAAAACCGTACATTGGGAATTGCCAAAATTTTATTTAGCCTCTTTTGCTGAACTCTATGACATCTTAGTGTGATTAGTCATACCTCTACAAAATTCTTATGTGCCTCAGTACTAATTGTACATGGATAACGAGCTTGATATTTGCCAGCATTGTTGTACGGCATTTAAATCAATATCCATTCATACAAGAAAAGCTCATCCTGAAAACTATCGTGGGGAAATAGTCAACAAATATAATACAGGTAATGCTTCTTAAAATAGTTCTGCTTCTCAGAATGCTGATAAACAAGGTGGAAGTGAAGATGTATCGGTTCATACTAACATACTGCCTAATAATTAATCAGATAGACCTCTTTAATCAGGGATCACACCTATTGTGAAGCCGGAGGCTGTAATCGAATTCGAAAATAAATTTGAACAATTATTCATAGATAATGATACTGAACAATTTGGAGAAATCACGTGTAGCTGCAGTGCGTTACTACAACGCACTGAGAAAAAGAAAGGAAGAACATAGAATTTCTCATGCCGTTTCAAAACTGCTAGATTAGCGAAAAGCCTAAGTAAATAGACAGAAATATGTATATGAATAGGCTCAATATCAATATTACTACCAAAGTCGGAAAGTGGTCAGACATATAATGAGTAATCAGAAAAAATATCTTATGTAAGATTCCTTTGAATGATATATCCAATTTTTTAAATATTTTATTCGGTCATGAAAATGATGCAACTTCATTAAATGTGGATGAAGTTCATTCTGCAGTAGAGGATACTGAAATTACAGGAGATGAAATTGAAACAGTTATGACTAGAATGAAGATTGACACTGCTTCTGGACCAGACCGTATCATTCACTAAAGGAGTTGAAAACGTCTAGAACAGTTTGTTTGTTGGCTAATGTTATGCTTAAATATAAAAAGGGTCCTTCCAGTCTTAAATTATCACGAATTATCCTAATTTACAAAGGGAGAGGAAAGCTTCATTTCAAACTGGAGACCTATTAAATATTTTCAGTAGTTCGAAGATTAATAGCAGAAGTTCTTGATATGCATATTGGAACTTACATAGGCTTATCATCTCATCTGCGGGGATTCATATTTATTCCTGGTAGGCCTATTCATATTAATTCCACCATTATACATGGTTATCTTCAATCAGCCAAACAGAAAAAAAAATTATGCATTGCCTTTCTGGATATTTCTAAGGCTTATGAGAATGTGGTCATGAACACATAATGATATCCAAGAAATAGCAGAACATGAAAAAGGCCATGAATATGGATTTCAGTTTTCTTCAGATTTTAATAACGTGATAACACTTGCTTTTGCTGATGATTGGTAAAGGTGTGAAACGACTCAAATGTTGATTAATGTACTTATTCAACTGTTAACTAAAATAGGTGAACTGAACCCGAAAAATGTGAGATTATCAATATTGAGAAAGGGTTACTTCAACAGCAGACTTTACACTTATACACTGGTGATAAAATCAGAAGAATTGGTAAAAATGAGAAAATTAAATACTTGGAAGTTACTTTTGCAGACTAAATAATTTTAAATCAAGGAAAATTAATACAAAACTTTACTCAAGACTTGGATTTTCTTAAATATTCTAATCTTTTTAAACCTGACCAAAAACTGATTGTGATAAATCAATATATTTGGTATACAACTACACCGTTAAATAGAATTCCAAATAGATTCCTATTAGATATTGACAAAGATATCCGTAATAGTACTAAAAACATTTTAGGATAACCACATGATAGTCCTGACGATATGTTGTATGCTCCAATAAATGTACAATGTACAATGGGAGGCATTATACAGCATTACAACATTACCAGACGCCTTCTAGAAGAGAATGATGAGCATCTTCACACTTGAAGAGATTTGGAGTCTGAAAAGCAAGAGGCTCCTCTTTAATTAAACATACCTGCTTCCGAGGAGTCGCTTAGCCATTCTGCTCGTCACTTATGAGGTAATTATGAGAACAGGCTTTGCAGAGTTGGTGTCAACTTCCATAAAAGGGTTGAAGCGGATCTTAAGCCCCAAAAGTTGGGCTAGCCACTATGAAACGGTTCGTCCCCCTATCAGAGGTACTCCGTTTTGTAATCAGCTCCTACCCTGTCTAGAAGATTTACAGGAACCGGCCACGACTGCTCAGCGTATACACCAGGTGATCTTCGTATCTCGGGTGCTGGTTGGGTAAAGTTATTATTTAAGGGTTCTTACTACTATGATTGTCCAATGAAGACCCAAAGTTGGCTGGTAAGATTATTATTTATTAATACCAAAAATTACTTAAATCAGTTGAAGAATTATTGAGCTATAGTTTGAATGTCAGGGGGGGTAGAATGATCTAACTTCACTATATAATGTTTTTATCTGACGTTCTCGTCCTCTACTTAATGCAGGATAATGTCTCCTTCTAGAATTCGTCGACCACTGGTACTTACATGTGTTTCACTGATTCTACAAGGTGGTATAGGCTATACTGCAGCCTTACCGCAAGTACCTACGTAGTCAATGATTATACTTGGAATAATACTGTTAGTGACAGGGATCAGTCCCAGATCACTAAATATCTTAGTAAAATATAGAAGAAGCCCTGTGCTTCCCTATAGAAATATTACTTATAGAATGTGGACCCCCACGCTAATCGTGTGGTCCCGGCAGAAATATCAAAATACTCCTGCAGTCTATGACGACTCGCCAGGAAGTACTACTACAATCTCTATATCATTCTATCCTCTCATCGTTCCTTCAATATACCCCTACTTTTCACACACAACAAATAAAAACTTATGTTACTACATTTTTGAGCTTTTTCAATTGTAAACTCGTTTTTCATTGGCTAGCAGGCTCTAAGCGTCTAATGCTACGGCTCTGCTGCTCCTGGGTTTAGCACATTTCTCTCTTCTCAGAATTTAATGACAATTCTGCTAAGAGTTATACAGAGTTTATTTCCCAGTGCTATTTCGTAGAGCTCGTCTATTGAGTGCCTCATATCTCTATTCACACTGTTTTTAGTTGAAAAGAACTCCACTCCAGTAACAATAACTGTCTCGTGTCCCCTGTGGTGAATGCATACAGAAGATGGATTTTACTTGTAAAATACATGGAATTCCGTCTGAGACATTTTGTGTGTTAAAGTCTAAGTTTCATTTCCATTCCCAGCTACTGTTAACTTTAATATATTTTATACTTGTAACCTTTTAATATAATATTTCAGCAATGTAATATTCTTACTCTGACTATTGTTTTTCAGTAAAGTAATAGTTTTAATCTGACTATTGTTTTTCAGTAATGTAATATTTTTTATTTGAATAATATTTAGATCTATTAGCATGTCATGATCATGGTATTTATTTGGTTACCAGGATCGTGACTTCATCAGGGTAAAGGAGTTGATGATATACAAAATATAAGACCCGAAAATTAATAGTTGGGTGGGTAATAGGAAGGGTTTATCCTCAGAATGGACTAATGCAATAAAACCATCTTGTAATGCATCTGCTATTCTATCCTGGTCGTTCTACACAAAGTAACATCAGTCGTCATCCTGACTGTGAAGAAGTAGAGACTCTAGGGCACGTACTAAGCTTCTGCTCAAAAGCAGAATAGCAAAGAACTACCCGCTACTATGAGATCAAAGCCTTAATTTCAACTAAGATGAGAAGATTGAAATAGGAGGTATATGAGGAAGTAGACTGTATGGCAGAGAAAGGACCTAAAAGAATAGCTGCTATTGTGGCCTTAAATCGGCAAAAGAAGAGAGGGTTAATCCTAGATCCCACTATACGGTTTGAGCAGAATGGCCAATAAGCCCTTAAAGTAGACGAAGAAAATAAGGCAGTTTATTAAAGTAGGCGAAGAAAAGAAAGCAATTTATGTCCCTTGCACTCCTCACTTAAGTGAGAGATACAATATTCCTGTAACTGCTTGGGTGGTAAGGGGTCTTCTTTTTGGTGCTCGTGGAACACCATTTATGTTGACAAACCAATTAGTCCAGTCAAATTGTCACAAAAAAAGGCACATAGATGCAAAATTTAGGGTAGAGCTAATTTTTTTATATGATGTCTGGCATGGTTTTGAGAGTAATTTCTGACATTTTGCCAACAAAAGTTTTTGCCGCCGGAGCCGCCATCTAGAAAAAACTTCAAATGTTTTAATTTTATTTCTGTTTCTGTCCATTATCTGCCAAAATACGCCCCTGACAAAATGTTTTACTATCTATCCTAAAAGTAGACTAAATTTGCTACAGTTTGAGATCAAATTGAGTTTACTACCATGAATAGTTTCGGAAATACAGCTCTCCGAATTTCATCAACATTTTGCAAAAAATGAAAAAATATGAACTTTCAACTAGTTTTTGCTCGCTATCTTCTAAATGACCAAGCCTTCAGTAAAATTTCGAAGGATAACTTTTAAACTAGAGTAAATTTGCAACAAGCTGAGTATTTTAACGTTTTTATACCTATTATGGGTCACCAGATACAGAGGTATCTACAACTCCTCACATTTCAGAAAACTTATCGAAGGTACAAAAAGTCTAGTTTTGCCTAGGATATTCTAAATGGCGTTTCCCACAGTAAAACCTGTGTTGTCTTATAGTTAAATATTACATGATAATTAACAACCAAAACAGTATTTCCAAGAATTTATTAAGGACTTCTTCCCGAGTGTCATCAAACGACTGAAACAACCCTGGATAACTCCGGGCTTCGCCACATCGCAGTTTCTAACGGAATATGGATCATTCTTAGCATATCTAGCCAGATTTAATTTAGCAGAAGATTCATTATGTTGCTGCGAGAACTGTGAAGATGATTCCATGTACCATGTTTTATATAAGTTACATGTGCCAGACATGAGGCGGCTGAGAGCGGCTGCGATGACTGAAGACTAACCGTGGGCCCCGGGCTTAACCTTCTGGACAAGGAAGAACAACTTCGAGGCTTGTCTAGGGGAATAGCCTATGGCTCAGGGACCCTGGATAACTTCACATTGGCTAATAAAAAAAATGATAAAAGACTAAGAAAACCAACGTAAACAGAAAATAATAAGAAAAGTTGGTGTAGGTACAGCATTTTAATTTGGAAAGAACGTTTTATTTTAGAAGAACACTTTGCAGTGTCCTCTGAAAAAATTATTTCCTATAGCAGATACAGTTCTCCGAAAATGGAAACATGTTATCGAAGGAGTGGCACTAAGAGGCTCTTTGTCACTGCTCCGCACATCGCACGCTAATCAAACAAACACTAAGAATTGTGAGAGACTCCGATGGGCTGCGCGTTCATCTCCTGATGTCATCTTTGATATAACTGCTGTTTTGAAAAGTTCAGATGAAACTTTTCTCACCAATGAAAATAACAAGAGGCGCTTCGTAGAATTTATAAAAAATGAATTGCCAAAAGCTGGAATACAAGTGAAAAAGGCTGTTGAAGATGCAGATGTCTTGATTGTTAGCACTGCCTTCTCAATGGTATCTCAATACGACACTGTCTTTGTAGTTGGGGAGGACATAGACCTCCTTATTCTCCTCATTGCATTACCATCCCCTCATATAAAGAATACATATCTCTAAAAGTGCGGAAGAGGCAAAGCTGCAGACATCTTCTATTCAAGCCAGTCATTTCGCCACAGCTTTTCCAACATGCTGCTGCTCATCCATGCTTTCAGTGGTTGTGACACAACATCTGCAGTTTTTGGCCACGGGAAAAACCACTTCTGTTCGCTGATTTTGAAGCATCCTGAACTAGAAGAGGAGACTAATGTATTTCTGAACCCTCAAGCTACATCAGGAGAAGTGGCTGAAGTGGGCCAAATGTTTTTGGTTCACTTATATGGAGGAGACCCTGCTACACACACACTTGACGAACTTCGGCACGGAATTTTTTGTAAAAGCTGCAGGAAGAATGAAATTTAACTTAGCGAGGCTACCCCAACCAGTGATGCGGCTCAACTTCATGCCATTCGAACATACCACCAAGTTGAGGCATGGCTCGGTGAATACAAAGACCCTTTGAAGTGGGGCTGGGTGAACACTTTGTTTCCTCTTAATGCCAAGAAGGAGTCAGCTCCAGAATCAATTCTGAAAAGTATTTCCTGTACCTGCAAGAAGGTGTGTTTAAACGCTTGTGGGTGTCGTAAAGCTGGATTAAAGTGCACAACCATATGCAAACATTCCAATGGGCAGTCGTGTGAAAACAAACTAATAGTCCTGTCCTCCGACAGTGAGGATGATGACACTCCTGATGAGCCACTTAATTCGTTTTTGGATGAAGACACTGAAGGGAACTTTATCAACACTGGCTAGATTGTGAACACCACGGACGAAATAGCAGACGAAAACTGCCCAGGTCCCTCTAAGTGCCGAAGACTATGAACAAACAAGTCATTCAATGCAATGTTTCACCAGAACTCCAGCTAAATAAATCTTTTTGTATATAAACGAATGTTCTGTGCAGTCATTGCTCCTAACTTGTATGCACATGTATAATTATTCAATCTTTGTTGTATATATATTTTTAAACCTCTGTATCTTGTGACCTGTAAGAGGTAGCATAAGTTTAAAGTACTCGACAAGTTGCAAATTACCTCTAGTTTAAGTTTCTATATGGAGTTTTAGTATAGGTTTGGTCATTTAGAAGATAGCGAGCAAAAACTAGTTGAAAGTTCAGATTTTTTAATTTTTTGCAAAATGTTGCTGAAATTCAGAGAGCTGTATTTCCGAAACTATTCATGGTAGAAAACTCAATTTGATCTCAAACAGTAGCAAATTTAGTCTACTTTTAGGAGCGATATAAGACATATTTATCAGGTGCGTATTTTGGCAGATAATGGGCAAAAACAGAAATAAAATAGAAAATTTTGAAGTTTTTTCAAGATGGCGGCTCCGGCGGCAAAAAATTTTGTTGGCAAAATATCAGAAATTACTCTCAAAACCATCCCAGACATCATATAAAAAAATTAGCTCTACCCTAAATTTTGCATCCATTCTTGACAATTTGATTGGACTAAATATCTGATATCATTCCAGTTTATGACGAAGGACATGCGACATCTCATTATGTATATTAAATGACTGCCTATCGATCCTTCATTACCATTTATATTGCAACATCTAGAACTTTGAAACGGATTTTTTTAACATCTCCCTTCCGTATGTATGAGTGTAGTCTTTAATATAAGTTATAATTTTGTTTCTTTTTTATTCTGGATTCAAGCGGTCAGACGCGGATGGCTGCCACACGTCTATTTGTAATGGAAATAAAAAAGTATAAATGAAGCTCTTGGTGAAAGAGATAATGTTATTAAGGATATTACATTAAAAATAAGAACTATGTGACTTTTCTTGTCATTACGTTGAAAAGATAATGCAAGAGGAGAACATTTCCATCATCTCTTGTGATGAGGTACGTGGTTATTAAGTGCCATTATGGTACTTTATGAGATTGTGTGGGGGACGAAAAAATGTCTGTCCGTCCTCTGTCTGTCTGTCCGTCTGTCCGTGTGTCTGTACGCACCATAACTCAAATACGCTTTTTTCGGATTTTCATGAAACTTGGAAAACACATTTATAATGTCCATGGGAAGAACCGTATTGATATTGAACCAAATCGGTTCAACGGTACCGGAGTAATGCCCAATTTAATGCCTATTTTAATAGATTATATTAGAAAGGCGCCATAGTTCAAATACGCTGTATCGGATTTCCATGAAACTTAGTATACTCATTTATGACGCCCATGAAAAGTACCCTATTGTATTTTAACCTAATCTGTTGACCGGTACCGGAGTGAAACCTAATTCAGTGTCTATTTCAAAGGCGCAATAACTCAAATACGCTTTATCGGATTTTTATGAAACTTCGTATACGCATTTATAATGCCCATGGACAGACGTCTATTGATATTCGACCAAATCGGTTGGTCAGTACCGGAATAATGCCCAATTTAGTTCCTTTTATGTTAACATATAAGAAGTCGCAATAACTCAGATATGCTTTATTGGATTTTCCTGAAACTTTGTATATCCATTTATAATGTACATGGGAAGACGTATACTGATATGGGACCAAATCGGTAGACCTGTACCGGAGTAAAACCCAATTTAGTGTCTATTTTAAAGACGCGGTAACTCAAATACGCTTTACCGGATTTTTATGAAACTTGGTATATACATTTATAATGTCCATGGGAAGACGTCTATTGATATTGGATAGAACCGGGTACCTGTTTCGGAGTAATGCTCAATTTAGTGCCTATTTTATGGTAATATACGTATTCGAAAGAATTTATGAAATGCACATCAGTTATCATGACAACATAGCCTATTGTTTTACTGTGATCTTATAAAGCTTTGGCAATTAAAATACAATTAGCTATGACAAATAACACTATTGCTTTACATGCGCTTATCCAACTAAACCGTTAAACTGACCCAGGTGGCCGAGATCGTAACGTCTTGGTCTCACATTCTGGAGTTCCATGGTTCAATTCCCGAAACTGGCCAATTCGACTTTTTTTTTTATTCTGCATATCATAACTGATTAAACAAAAACATACTGGCACTTTGTTACATCAGTTTACCTGATTTTATTTTCATTGTAATTTTAACTGTAAATGTGAGAAGTTATCATAAGTTATCCTGATTAGTTAATAATATCAACAAATTTCACTTGGGTTGGCCGCTGTCCCTCTATAAGGCGTTTCTTGTTAAACTAGTTTAAATTTTCCGACATGATTAAAAGGCGAGACGGTATAAAAATAATTAAATAACTATTGGAATAGAAAACTATCACAAAATTGTACGATAAATATTTTATTTATAAAATAATTAATATTATCCAGATATTTATATTTTTAACATCTGAAACTCCTATGATTTACTCCTGTACGCTCTGACCGTAAGTATAATATGGTTGGCGCATCTACAAAGCTTATAGTGTTTCCACATTCTTGATAATGAAATACAAGACACTTAACTTGAAAATTAGAAAATTGAGGGCCACTTCTGAATAAGTTTTCCATATAAATATTAGCATAGTACATTGCATGCTGTATTGTTATTAATCTATATGTCTAAAATATATTTTTAAAAAACACAATCTTCTCTAGAATGGCTCAGTTACTTTTCTTTTTTTACATGATTACTAAGAACTTAACTTTATCTGCTTATACAGCTCCAATTGGAACATAGCATAAAGGATATAGAGAATTCTGCAAATATATTTCTGAACATTTCATTTCAAGTCACATTCCCACATTGCCCATTGATTGAAATAGGTTTACGAAACAAAAGTTCTTGACATAATGATATGTGATTGTTATCTTAAATATTGGACGTACAGAATAATGCGGGACAGGCATCCATTGACTAATAGATACGCAGACAGGGATACGAACAAGCACATGCTACTCTAAATCGGGTACTCCATCTTATGACATTAAACTATACTACTTCGGTAGTTACTGTCAGCTCCCGCTTTCTGTTCATACAAAAAGAATATATATGTAGACCTTTTTGTTTTATTTTTTAACTATTGCATTGTCTCTAGATATGATACTAAGAGCTTGAGGATCTCCGGAAAGAATAATACTCATTATAATGGGCACGGACCTGCAGGGAAACTCTGAGCCTCTTCATGGGTTACAGAATGACAAATCCAGTAATGTCACGCGGATTTCCGGACTGGTTAACACGCCTGTCAAAAACACATTCTCCACTGCCCGACCGACGTCACGTGTCTACACAGTTTTATTCCAAATTATTTCATACCCATAGACACCTCTTAACTTAGGCGTCCCACACATTGTATGCATGTTACATTTTAATTAGTTTGTCCTAAAACCACCAGCTTGTGTCATTCACTTATATCATTGCGCATACAGGGACAGTAAAAATGATTAATACATTTTTACGACAGGATAATAACTTATATCAGGACCTGCAACAGAATTGCCCCATGGCCTGTGTCATATTAATAGGAAAGTTTAGGCACAGTAGCCTATTGCTCAAACGCATTTTAGATGAGAAATGCTAAATAAAACTTAAACAACCCGACATATCTGAGAATAAGAAATTTCTAGGCTTGGAATTAAGTTATTATGTTTTAAATCTCATGTAAAGACTTAGCTGTACAATAATCCATTTTACGATATGACTGAGTATATGGAAAATTTTATTTCTCAATGATTTACATTATTTTTTATTGT
The DNA here is from genome assembly GCA_964059195.1 of Ectobius pallidus. NCBI lineage: Eukaryota > Metazoa > Arthropoda > Insecta > Blattodea > Ectobiidae > Ectobius > Ectobius pallidus. The sequence continues at coordinate 157,020,977 of CAXKWD010000003.1, read as the reverse complement.
AAACATTTGACCATGCCTATTTTACAATGTATTTAAGGGCTATTATTATTATTACTATTATTATTTTATCTCAGACATTATTGCCGTATTGAAAACGAAGATACAAAAAATAGTGAATTAATTGGAATTTTGGAAACCATCCACTGTCATTTCAGTAAACGATGATACAACAAGTACCGTAGGAATTGGAATTTTGGAAACCAGTCACTATCATATCAGCTAATGAATGCATGAACCATACGGAGTCTTTAAATCTAAATTTAAGAAACTAATATAACTTAGATGTTCATCCCTTTCAAAATAGGGGTATCTTTCAGTACCTACTACTATCATTATAGTTCATTTTTCATTATCATTATAATTATATTTTTACTCACAGCTGTTTTCTTTTCCTCTAGTACTATTTCACAATATTTTATCTATTTAATATTAAGGTAAATTTAGGCTAAGATTATATTTCAATAAGTGAATATGAACTACAAATGTTGAAACTCGCCACTGCTGTCTCAGTAAATGACGATACAACAAATATAGTATGAACGGTAATTTGGGAAACAGCCAAGTGACAGTGCTGTCATATCAGTGAATGTCGGTACAACAAGTTTCGAATGAACTGGAATTTTGGGAAACAGCCACTGTCATATCAGTAGGGATAGGAATTTTTCGCGATCGCGAATTTAACGATTTTTATTAAGAACTGTATTAGGAATGATAACTAGCTTCAACACACACAACAGTACCCTGAAAAATGTTTTTTGTACTCGCAAATTGATGCGAATTTTGCATTAAAGTGCGAATTTTGCATGAAAATGCGATTTTGGCGCGAATTTTTACTTTAAAATGCGATTTTGGTGCGAATTTTTACTTTAAAATGCTATTTTGGCGCGAATTTTTACTTTAAAATGCGATTTTGGGACGAATTTTTACTTTTTTGCGAGAAAGAGGCCGAAAACGAAAAAACCGGTTGATCTACCGTAGCTGGTTACCTTCTTCCAAGCACCGCCACCTATCGATTATCTCGAATCGCCAGGACTATCGATATATGAATCGCCAGGACTATCGATATATGAATCGCCAGGACTATCGATATATGAATCGCCAGGACTATCGATATATGAATCGATTTAACATCGAAAATATATCGATTTAATTGAAATATCGTAAAAATGCGGAAGCAATTTTATTATCTTTGTTTTGCGTATTTTGTCATTTTTTATAGCGGTATTACACAATATGCGTGTATTATGAGTTGCTCAGAGGTATTAAAAAAAAAAAAAAAAGGCTGTAACATATGGAAATGCAAATAATGGTAAGAAAGTGGTTATGAAAAATAGAAAAATCGCGCGAAATTCAACACTGAAAGTCATATGAAGTGTAAAGTACAGATTTCTGTTTTCTTTTCCGTCAATTTTATTTAATTGTATTAACGAAAGTCAGCTGATACTTTCTTTTTCTTATCAAACCTATTTCAGCTAAGACATGTGTTACCTTAATATTATGAATATGGGGCAATTTATTGTTTCACTTTGGGGTTAATTTAATTATTTTTCCTTTACTTTACTTAAAAAGGCAGGTGCGGCTTAAATTCAGGGGTGGCTTATATTTGGATAAGTACGGTATTAGGATTCGATTAGTATTAGTACGACGTATTTAATTCTCCTAGGAGTTTGGCGTTGTGGATGCCGTGCACAAATGCAGACTGCAAAAGATTTTTTTCTGCATAGCGTATTGAGTGACAGGCGCCATCGTTTGTCACAAGAGAACGTTGAACTTTTATGTGAGATGTTCTTTGTAGGATAAACTTTACTTAGCCTTGTACATATTGTGTCTTGATCGAGTTTAAATGTGTATTATTTAGCCTTTTGTAAATATTGTGTCTTGATTGGGTTTAAATGTGTATAATTTAATTTGATTGTATGGTTTAAGCACTTAAAAGGTTTGATTCCCCGTGAATCTTCTTTAGTTTTGAAAGTACCGAAAAGTTCAATTGAAACCACCGAATTTCACATTTCAAAGTACCGCTTTCTCCGGTTTGAAAACACCGAAAAATTCCCATCTCTACATATCAGTAAAAGAGTACCGGTATACAAGTGCCGAATGAGCCAGCCACTGTCGTCACTGAAGAGGGGATTTTATGGTGCAGCACCTTTCCAAAATAAAGCTATTTTCATACAAATATGTCAATAGGCCTGTATGTCATATATCTATCTTGAATGTAACTGTACTATAACAGTGGAAGCCCGGTCACACTGATTAGTGTGCCTCACAGTACTGCATATGACACAACTTGTCTGTCAGTGAGGTAGACCATTAAGGGCAGTCAGTCATATGAGAGAGGTTCTATCGGGCGGTGTGACTTGAACTCTGGCGTAGCTCAGTTGTTAAGGGCATTGGCACGGATAGTCAAAGGTCGTGGGTTCAAATTCCAATGTCAGAGGAATTTTTCTCCTATAATATTATCATGTAACGTCCAACAGACACATTAATCTGTGGTACACGAATGCTCAAAATCACCAATTAATGTGCCTCACAGTACTGCATATGGCATAACTTGTCTGTCAGTGAGGTAGACCATTAAGGGCAGTCAGTCATAGGAGAGAGGTTCTACCTGGCGCTGTGAATTGAACTCTGGCGAAGCTCAATTGGTAAGAACATTGGTACGGATAGCCAAGGGTCCTGGGTTCAAGACCCAGTGTCAGAGGAATTTTTCTCTTATAATATTATCATTAGAGCCCGGATTTCCATGCAAATGCATGTTTTTATATAATTTGGTTAGACTTCTCAAATTTTGTAGTTACTCATTACATGACTTATGGATTCCAAATAACCATATTTTTTCCGTGCATGTTTGCATATTTCGGCCTTTTTATGGCAAATTTCATGCATAATGCATGTTTTGGATTTTTTGGGTTTAATGTAGCATATTTAGAAGTTTTTAATGCATATAAACCCCCATTTTCTGGTTTTAGTGCATAATATCAAGTTACCATGCATAACTGTGCATATTATGAATGTACCTCCCTGAAATCTTGGCTTTTCAGTGAAACGTAAAAAATGTTGTATTGTATTATCATTGTTATTTGATTGACTTGGCAACAGAGTCTGCCACCTGCATCCATCTGAGAGTGCGAACTATTGTTTACTCTAAATAAACAGTAATATAAGACACCAGGCTACAAAAGAAAATGCCGACTCGCCGACCCTCACCACCTTCCATTGAAAGAAAACTGCTAAACAGAATGTTCACTGCTTGAATTCGTCAGTTACTTGCCATTGTTGAAGATGTTTAATTGTCTTTAGAATCGGGTTGTGGAGAAATGGGTGTGACAGTTAGGGAAAAACTTAAGAAGGTACTTAGTTCGAATCCTTCTTAAACATCTGAAAACAGTGAAAGAAGCATTAGCCTATGTGGAAAAAAAATGTAAAAGACATGGAATTCGATCTCACCCTCAGTCAAATTTCTTCCCTTAAGTATGCACCTGTTACTTCTTGTGAAGTAGAAATATTTTCTGCCTTCAAGAATGACCTAACTGATAAACGCACGAGCTAAGTGAGAAGAATTTCGAAAAACTCGTTGTTGTATGTTGCTTTAAGAGAAATTGAAATATTTTGCAGAACAGTGCGGATTTTTGATAGCGCATGTTTCGCCCTTCATTGTGCATATTTGGAGATACGATAGTGCATGAATGCATGCATGTTTTTAAGTTTGATAGTGCATGAAAATCCGGGCTTTAATTATCATGTATTGTCCAACAGAGACAATAATTTGTGGTACATAGATGCATATACATATATACATATGACAAACATTGTTCGACATGTAATATTTTCATCGACAAGATTTATTCGTTCTAATTCGCGATACAATGAATTTTAATTTGATTATTAATCCTTTAGAGGTATTGTTTTCATATTTTTGTTTACTCTTTTCCTTTGCCTTTGAGATTTTGTCTTAAAAACAAAACAAACATAAACTCGCACTAAGACACTGACCAGTGAAAATATTTTGTTATTTAATAAATATATTTTTTATCTTCAATTTAGTTACCGTTGTTGTTATTATTACCTGATATATGCAGGTTTGACTGCTTGTATGACATTCGTATGAAGAACTGGATTTTTTGTAATTATTACATCACTAGAGATATCAAAAATAATGTATTAATATATAATATGTTTAATAAAGTACAGAATAAAAAAAACCCGTAGAGTTATTGTACTTTTAAAATATTCCAATTATAGACTCTTATCACGAAAATTTATGGTTGTTTTATTTATAGATGGAGGACGAATATCAGTATCATTGTTTTCAGAAAGTCATGCTATTGTCAACATGTGTTCGAAACCTTGCTCAGGCAGATTTAAATAATGGTTAGATACGATGAGGTAAATTATCAAAACATTTTGTTGTGGAGAAATCGACATGTCCGATACCAAGTTACTGTTCCATTGATGTTACACTTTATCATTGTTTTACTCAATGTGGTTATAATGTCATTATCTCTGCTTGTTGTTTGCGGGCTGAAATCTTTCCAGATAACACTTTTGGTTTTTATTTCCTGTGGCAGTGAATATAATAAATCGTGGATTATGGGCCTACTTAGAACTTCTACAACAAAATACTACTCAGTGGTGTGATAACACTATTTCCTTATTTTCTGCATGGACATTTGTTGTCTTAGCCTACTAAGATATAATTGATTTTCTATACTCCCATTGGCCTAGTTCTGTATAAATGTACTAACTTTGAACAGGGAGGAATTCTTTTCTATATGTGATATGTTCTAAAAATGTTGTTAAATGTGGCCATCTATCCTTTCCGATGAAAGGTTAATTAATTTAACACGCTTATTCTAGGTTCTTGAAGAAGATGATGGGAAATCACCGCGAGTATAAATTTCCTAGTGCGAGTATGCTGCTATTCGCGATATCCTTGCGCATGTCCTTTAAGGATATGACACGCTAAGAGCAAGTCCATGTAACTTACCTGAGAAGTACTAGAACATGATTCTGAATGTAATCCACTGGTTGAGAGATGCTCATCTGATTTTCCGGCTCAGTAAATTTTGATATGTGGCCTAGACACAAGCTATTAGAGCACAGTTGCCATAGCAACCGAAAGCACAGATAGTGGCTACATACTGTTCGATATCGACAGTTTTGCCAACATGTCAATATTAAGCCAGCGAAGCACTCAGCAAGACATGTTTACGAAGCAGTGTCCGGTTACCAACCTTTCTTTTTCAGAGCAAACCTATATCGGCATGACAAGGTTAGATGGTTCCATTTAGTCATAAGCTGTCGATGTAGGCCTATTATTGCAGGTAAAGAGACAACATACAAATTGTACGGTATTTTTCGCAGCTTTCTGTAAGTAAACCTCTAGCTCTGTACAAAACATAATTATTTTTAAAGAGTTAATTCCATGATTTACATAAAAAAATACCAAAAGCTTTTCATCCAACGAGATATAGTTTATTTTCTTTAATATAGTTAATTAATATATCATATACTTCTGTTGATTTGATTTATTTTTTAAGTCTTCTAAACTAAAAAATTACTCTTTTAACTGTGAAATAAAGAACAAAACTAAGGTAGCAAAATAAAATAACACTAAAAACAAAGCAATTAAACAATGCACTCCAGAACGTTTTACGATAAAAACAAATGAAGGAAAGTAAAGAAATAAAATATCAAGAATTACATTGCTTTATGCCTGTGTGCTGTAAGTTTTGTAAATATTCCTATAAAAGACTGTTTTGGTTTGAAACTGATCTACTATCGGCCAAGCACGAGAAAAACTCTGAGCAGCACGAGGAGCGGTACGTGACGTCATACCATGCTACTATTCACTAAGAAAGCATTGCCACCTTGCAGCTTGGAACATACTGCACAGTGGAGGCTAATGTTTACAGCGCGCTTACAACAGAGAGGCTCATCTTTTCTCTGCCCAATCAGAACGTTAGTATCCACCTGCTTGTGTAGCAACCCCTCTCACCGCACTCCGCTAACAGAGATTTACTCGTGCTTGGCCGATAGTACGTCTGATTCATAACATCATTATTATGCCAAATGCAGAAATGGGAGAGTTCCTATATAAAATGTTCTATTAAGTAATATATCTATGTCAATACACAGTTTATAGGAGGAGCGTGCAGATGTAATTTTGATATTAATTTACACATTTCACCAGCATACATTAAATTATACAAGAATTATAAATCGTAACTTTGCGCCTAACAACCATACAATTAATAATAGCATAGAATGTGGAACATTGTTGTAATTGTTTGGATAATACCCAACACTTATAAAAAATTGCGCATTTTAAACATCTTTTTGGGTAGATTTTTATGGATTTATATACGTCATCTGATGAGGGTTCCACGCAACACCGCAGTTGTCTGACCTAGACATTAAACTAACTTAGACAAGAATAATACTGTATTTTTGAAGCATCAGCATAGACTGATGAGACTGTTTCTTTATCTTGTTCTTATAATTATTTGATATGCAATAATTTGAAGTAGGTAATTTTTTTATGCACTAGAAAAATGATTTTGTAGCTAGTGAATTACATGGCAATGTCTCTCAATTCCATAATTCATAACATTCCGACTACAGCATCGCCTATTATTTGAATTTCAACCACACCAAAAATATCATCCAAACTTAGCTATCAAATGGCAACATGTGCGAAAATTGTACTCCCAAAATCATGAATGTTATATTAATAATCAGGATGAAAACTGGTAAATGACTTATAGGCCAATTACTAATAACAGTAGTACGGTAACTCTATAATCCTATACACAAGCAAATGAATGTTGCACCTGTCTTCATGGAAATATTGGCATCCAATTTACTACATTTGTGACCATACGCACATTTTGCTTGCGTCATTGCATGCTTTTCCCCAACTCCACTAACTTGGTGAGCCATGCAGGGTAAATGCTGGAAATATTATAATGTCTAATGTGTATAATGTGTTTATATGTTGGAATTCCCAGTCCAAGGACTGTTATATCCTGTTGTTGCACAGAATTGACTAGAATCGTGACGTAACCGTTATAGAAACAATAGGCCTACAACATTACTGCAAAGTGCATGTATGGATATTCAGCCAACAAAATCTTAAGTGACAATACTGCACAGTCAAATATGAATAGATTTACTAAATCCATAATGAGTCTACTTTTATCAAATTTAACACTCTTAATAAAAAATTAGTTATATTCTCTATTTAGTTCATAACCCTATAAATAAGTAATTTATTTAAAGTATATTTTTATAAAGTAGTTATATGTTCTTTATTTACCATAATACTTATTCTGTAGGTATCAAACACCTTTTTACTAGGGAACTAATGCTTTTAATAAGAGTGTAGAGTAGGCATTCCTCCGTTTTGTCTGCTTAATTCAGCTCCTGTTTAGAGAGAAGTTAGTGAATAAGCCATTTATGATTGCTACTAAATTACTTAATTTAGTTGTAGGAAGAGTGCTTTCTATACACTGGCTGGTTCATGCAAATTACTTATTTTATTAAATCAGAGGCAGTCATTAGTTATTTTAGATTTGTGTGTATTGGTTCACATCTTTTGTGTAGCCCACTATGCACTTATTTTAAACTCCTTAAAATAACTGGAAATCTATCCTACCAGCCTTTTATTAAATTGCTCATAACAATGCAGCTTAAGGACTTACTAAAATGTTTAATATTACAAGTTTCACTTGTTGAAAAGTTGATGTATCATCAGATATTTCTCCCGTAATAGTTTAATTAGGCCCATCCATATTACAGCGTATCCTTAAAATTTTAAAACACAACAATTCCTTTAAAATTGGTGCAATACCCTCAGAAATGTAGTTCTGGCCAAATTATTTCATATCGACTTAGCTCGTGAGCTCTGCATACATTAGTTCTTACCTAAATCTTGAAATATATTTATCTAATACTACATTTCATAAGTGTGTTTTTAACTTTATTATACTCAAGAATTTGAAGTAAGTCTTTATCCCTCATTTCCAGGGAACGTTTAGATGTGTGAAGGCTATCATTGAGGGTTGGAATGATTTTGGGGCAACTCTACAGGGTATAAAAACATATGGTATTATAAACGATAGTGATCAGAATAAATTTGTTACAGGTTGTAAACCTCTCCAAATTACTTATATTGCCTTACATAAGAGTAGAGAATACAAATTATTTCTAGTAAACTTTGCATTTAAAAACAAAAAGAAGTACAAAATTAACTCATCATGAAAATATAGCCTACCATGCATACCTCAACGTCAATTTTAACATACCCTCAAAGAAATTCGTTTACTTCAGAAGCGAAAATTAAAACACTTTACCACCCAACCTAAATAATCTAAGTGAAAATGAAAATAACTAACGTGTTCTATTCTATTGATGAAAACTCATTCAGAAGGCATGAACAATTATTAACTTCATTTTTCCATTGAGGGCGATATTATAATATAGTATAACTACCCGCCTTTTACTCTCAATATAAATAAGTAACGTACACGATACCCTAGATCAGCGTTTCTCAACCTATGGTCCGCGGACCACTGGTGGTCCGCGAAGGTGGTGCAGATGGTCCGCAGACATAATTAACAAAATGTCATAAAGCAAGTTGAAAGTAAAGAAGTAAATTTTGTTAACATATTTCGCAATAATAACCTATAATTAAACCCCAATTATTAAGAATATAGACCTTCTTTTAAAAATGGGATGTAAAATTAGGGGTCCGTAAAATTTTTTGACACCTTAGAGGTCCTCGGGTTCAAAAAGGTTGAGAAACGCTGCCTAGATGCTTTGCCTTCAACGATTCTATAAGCTGCAGGCACCATAACTACAGTGAGTCCCACGCAAGATTTGGCCGCGACGCGGGTTTCTGCATCACGGCGGGCACAGTTCCAACTCCCGAGCGATCGGGTGAAATATCTAGGCAAATAAAGCCGCAATCGGTGTAATGATTAGTTTCTCACATTTACATATAAAATTAAAATGAAAATAACCATGTACCTCATCACAAGAGGTGTTGGAAATGTTCTCCTCTTGCATTCTTACAATACTGGCACCTTTCTAGGAAATTTTCTTTCACGCGCATAAGTTCAGCTTGCGAGACAGAGTTAATTTCTCTTGTGAAATTGTCTTTAAGTTCTTCTAACAGTATGTGACTATTATTTATGGGGAAACTTGAAAAATAAAGTGTAGGCCTATAGGTCAATTTCCCAAACATTAGAAGAACTTAAAGACAATATCACAAGAGAAATGAACTCTATCTCGGAAACTGAACTTATGCGCGTGAAAGAAAATTTCCTAAAAAGGTGCCAGTATTGTGTGGATGCAATAGGAGAACATTTCCAACATTCTTGTGATGTGGTACGTCGTTACTTTCATTGTAATTTTAACTATAAATGTGAGAACCTGAATCATTACACCGATCGCGGCTTTATTTGCGTAGATATTTCACCCGATCACTGGGGAGTTCGAGCTGTGCCCTCCGCGACGCAGAAACTCGCGTCATTGGCCAACTCTTGCGTGGGACTCACTGTATAAGGTCATACGAAAATCAGCATATACATCAACAAGAGGAACATTCAAGAGCAGTGACCTTTATAATAAGCAAAGTGTGAGGGAATCTAGGACTTCGTAGGAATTATTCAACTTTTAAGCACACAAAAGAAATTATAATGTTTGACTGATAATAAGGACATTGCCTTTTCATTGGCAGTATACGTACCTATCTAAATTACATAATAATGTAATAATAAATTTAACAATAACATAATAATAATAATATAATATATAATAATGTAATAATAAACATTGGTTTTAAAATATTCCTTAAATAAAATACGTTATTCACATTTTAAGCTTACAAATATTTTTTTAAAAATAATTTTAATTAATTATTTAAGTGAACTCAAGTGTAGGCTAAACATATTTAGAAAGGGCTAAGGAAAAATTTTCACAATGATGTTAAAATACTGTTACTTTAATTGTATAGAATTATTACTGCTTTACATCTCCGCTATTTGGAAGAGCATATTTTCTAAAACATAGAATATGAACTTCACGAATGAGGACATCCATAACATCTGCCTCATGGTCTTGAGAGATTCACTGACCATGTTACACAACCATTTATACAGCTCTTTATAATTATGTGATTTGCGTACAAGCAGTGACTTTTTCTATGTTTTTTGTTATGTTACTTTTCTGTTTGAGTTCTATCGTAGGTATTATAGTATGTTCTGTTTTCTGGACGTTCGTCGTCAGCCGTAGTTGTCGGACAGATGTCCTTATTTTTAGAAAAAAAGAAATATATGTACGAGGGTTGATCTGCATGCTCCACCCCTGACCCACTTCCTGTTGAGATAAAATTATGAAAATATTCATGCAAGCAGCTTCATTTCTCAAGGTAAACACTTCACTGTTTCAAGCTTTTATCTTTCTCTCTTGGGTCAGGGGATATTTTTCTTGTGAAGGGTGTGTGTGTCAGTCATAAAATGGAGCCTGTAGAACAAAGAGCTGTTATTAAACACTTGCAGAAAAAGGGAATGAGTCCAACAAAAATCCATTGGGATTTATGTGCGACTTTAGGTGAAAGTGCAGTATCTTATGACACAGTCAAAAGGTGGTGTCGTGAATTTAGATGTGGTAGGGAATCATGTGTAGATCAACATGCTGGAGGACCACCAGTGAGCGTTACAACCGTAGGCAATGTCAAAAAAGTCCATGATCTAGTGATGCAAGACCGCAGACTGACTATTGGGTAAATAGTGGAGCTAACAGGCTTCTCCTATTACACAGTTAGAAATATTTTAGTTATGGAACTGGACATGAAAAAATTGACAGCAAGATGGGTTCCTCGAATGTTGACAGCAACACAGAGGAGACAGCGTATGTTGATTTGTGAACGTCTGTTACAAATGTACAGAGCAGATTCAAAAAAATTTATTGACAGATTTATGACTATGGATGAAACCTGGATCCACCATTATGACCCAGAAACGAAACTCTAAAGTAAAGAGTGGAAACTTAAGGGATCTCCCCCTCCCCGCAAGTTCAAGATTCAACCAGCTGCAGGGAAGTAACGGCCACGTATTTTGGGATGCCAGGGGAGAAATTCTGGTTGATTACTTACCAAAGGGTTCTACAATCACAGGAGCATATTATGCTAATTTAATTCCAAAATTAAGAAATTCTATAAAGAGTAGGAGACGTGGGAAGTTAAGTGCAGGAATCTTCTTTCACCAGGACGATGCCCCCAGTCACACCTCTTGTGTGGGCATGGCTGCTATAGCCAAAGCAGGCTTTGAATTAGTGGAACACCCACCATACTCACCAGATCTGGCCCCTAGTGACTTCAGATTGTTCCCAAAACTCAAAGAAGATATTCGTGGAAGACGATTTTCAACTCAAGGTTCTACAGGTTCTATTTTATGACTGACACACACACCCTTCACAAGAAAACTATCCCCTGACCCAAGGGAGAAAGATAGAAGCTTGAAACAATGCAGGGTTTACCTTGAGATATGAATCTGCTTGCATGAATATTTTGATAATTTTATCTCAACAGGAAATGGGTCAGGGGTGGAGCATACAGATCAACCCTCGTATTTATATATATGTGTGTGTGTGTGTTTGTGTGTGAGAATTTAGACAATTATTATAAACGAAATTTTATATTCCTCCACGTATACACATAGTAAAATAGACCTCAAACATGTTTCTTAAAAATTTTGCTTATAATTAATTATAATTTGCTGTTATAAACAAATGTGTATTCTGTACTCACCATAAAATACTGTATTAAAATAGAATATATGTAAATTATAGGCGAATTAGTACGAGTATTACTTATATATATATATATATTTTTTTTTTGAGGGTATAAGGTGGATAGTTACACTATATTAAGAACAATTATTGATTTGTGTTAGAAATAAAATGAAAGCGTGTTGTTAATTGATCAGTTAAATTTTCAATTCAACATGAAATGTACAAATATTGTGTCACGGAAATACAGTAATATCTTTGAGTGATATGATTGTGCTCCCATATAACTCATGTTATTAACTTATCTCGTATTGCATAAAATTAGAATGATATATTTTACATGCAAGGCTGTTAGCCATTATTACTATTTAATGAATTCAGGTAATTAATCTAAAGTAAATTAATTGACTGACTTAACGGAAGAAAGGAGGGGAGCAGAAAGGCCGACTTGAAAATATTATTGTGGGAGGGCAAAAACTGGATTGTTAGTAGTTATACCTAGGTACATTTAAGTACAAAGTACCTTCCCCCAAGGTCGGCACCTATGGAGGGGAGGGTTAGATCTAGGGCTCACAGACTACCTCAATGACATCACACCTCTTTGAAAATTGCCAGCGAACACAATTAAGATTGCACAGCTGTTAGTGCACAACCTTTACATGTCAAGAAGCGAACAAGAATGGCCACTCTTTACAATGAATTTGTGTTTGTTGTTGCAGCTGCGGAAGCCTGTCTCCACGCTGTCCATCCCGGCTGCTATGAAGGGTTTGCAGTCGGGGAAAGACGCGGCAGGGCCTGGTGTCACGGAAGAAGCGGGGATTGCTCTTGTGGGTGTACACTCGGAATATCCCCGGTACACGGAGGAACGGGGACCAGGGGGCGGCCTTTGTAAGAACGCGTCCATCGAAAGCGGCGGTGTAGCGGGTTCCATTAGTGGAAAACATAAACCGAACGTGGGCTACAGACTGGGGCGACGAAAGGCCTTGTTCGAGAAGAGAAAGCGGATCAGTGATTATGCTCTCGTGATGGGCATGTTTGGCATCATTGTGATGGTCATCGAGAACGAGCTCTCCAGTGCGGGAGTCTACACCAAGGTCAGTTTCCACCAAATTTGTTAATAGTGAAGATATTTTACTTTTGTCTTCAGCCGTTCCTTTTGTAGAGAATATCTTGAGGAAACTATTTCACTTGCAATTGTGGATTATTTTTTAAATGTATATGCAGCATTACTACCTATTCATTAGTGAACAGTAAGTACTAATGATACGAGGTTTGAAGCAAAATTATATAAAATATTTAGCCCAGTGACTAATTTTTCTGTTGCTTAACAAATCAAACCTCCTTATATCATCCTCGAAAATGAAATCACAGTGCCAGTGCCGTCCATGAAAGCAAAGGAAGCAATTGCTTCCTTTAGTTAATACGAAAAGAATAAGTTATTGTGTAAAGTAAATTATAATACTAAGAAGTGCAATATCCTATGATTTTAGCGGGACGCAAATTCTCTCCACAATACTCGTCACTGTGTGGAAGTATAGAATGTGACCAACTGGCTCCACTCGTCCCGTCCAGGGTTGCGAGGGCGACGAAATGAGTGTTTCGTGTATTATCCCGAAATCTCCGAAAGAGGGACAGGTCTTTTTAATTTGTGGATGCCCGCGAAGCCTAGCTAAACCGCGTGTGAAAATGTGAACGCATTGAAAAAGCTGTTTTTTTTTCTGCAAAATTACGTTGAGACTAAATTTACGTATTCCTGTATCGTCTATACTGTTTTGTAAAACACAACGTTATTTTATCACGTTTCCAAGTTACTGGTTTCCACAAAATATAATAAATAAATCGTGTGTCGACGTTTGCTATGTGCATAGGGAAGGAATCGCCTTACTGTTCGTTCGTTGCTGGTTGTTGACGCCACCATAACGTGTTGTGTGATTAAGGCCAGGCGCACACTTGGCGTTTAGTGGTCACCACCGACCAAAAGTAGCGGGAAGGCTTTTACATGGAGTTTAACTTGACTGCTGCAGGGAGAAACTGTTCTCGCTGCACAAGTGGTCGTGTCCAGGCATACATTAAGCCACTAGCAGTTGGTTCCGCTTCTAATCCCCCTCTGGCGTTCTACACTGGCATAAAACTCCCTTCTTGAAGAACTTGTGTCCCTAATCTATTAGGTGTCCTAATGACTATGGCAAGGCATAAAAAATGGAAAATATGAAAAATAAAAAATACACTCATGACCTAAAATATTTACAAATTAATTAATTATCCCTTATTACTGGTAATTAGGTTTTTGGAAGGAATGTGTTGATTTTAGAGAGCAATGTAATAAACGATAGGACATTACATTTAATTTACAATAAAATCACTCTTTTTTTTCTAATAAAATAAGTAATTCATACTGGGATACATGGATCTGTGAAATTTAAAGTGAGTACAGAAAATCTGAATTGACGGAGATTCTCAAATGAAAATGATTTTCTTTTGCCTGAAAGTAATTATTTGTATTGTATATGGAAATGTTTCTCTGTAACTTCACTGAAACAATTGGCTGCATATTGAAGTCATAGGAAATTATAAAAAAGAAAAGATACCAAATACTTAAAATACCAAAAATATCATATTGAATATCTTATTGAAAACGAAAACTGCAAATTAATACCATAAAAATTGCTCTTATTTAATCACTTAATTCATGATACACATATATGTATATTCGAGCTATCGTTCAATAGTGGTATAAAAAAAGATACAAATTTATCAAATGCCTTGAACTACTAATAATTAAAAAGTTGAGGATAAGCAACTGATGAAGTTCATTCAAAGCTGTATTGTCTTCCAGAGTCTTTGGGACAAACGTTTCTACTGGTTCGTCTGAAATAATTGAAGAAACAGAAACAGCACGAAAGGTAAACTAAGTAACAAGAAAATAAAATTCCTTTACAAAGGAAGTAAAGAACTAATTAATAAGTCATATGTTACCTTATTTGGTATCCTAATTTAAACATTTTTTTATATATAAGTTATTTGTGATAGGTCTATTATCATTATAGTTTGTTATGCTGTTATGAACATTCTTAACGAATATGTTCTTTATTTCGTTTTGTTATTGACTTATTTATTTATTTACTTATTGAATGTTTTGTATCCTCCAGAGATTAGCACCTTCAGACATTCCTAAATGCATCAATATATTCATCAATTCTCTATACAATTCATTTAATATATTATATAAATTCCTAACATAAAGTAAAAGTAATTCAATCTGTGTTATTTACAATAAATTCATGAACTGAATAAAACATACTTGCTGAACACATTTCAAAATTATTTCAAAATTACATAATATTTAAATAATACACATGTTGGTCCTGAAACACCGAAAGTGCAGGAGCTCATGCTCGGGGCCAGTTTCACTGTTACAATTATACAGGCCTATATCTTACAGTAGAAGAGTGATGTTGAACTAAACTTATCTTAAAATTAAGAAGTAGACAAAATATAATAAAAAAGTAGTCTAATAGAGGAGAATGGAAAAGGCTGAGAGCAATGTCATGATTCAAGTGATATAAGTAATAATAATTGTAATAACGAAAAATAATTAATATGATGGTAGTACCAGAAAGAGAATATTTAAAATATAGGAAAATTAAAGTTTGTATTTTTGTAATTCTTGATTTAAAGGCTCCATAATTACATTACATTAAACCTGGATGTAATGTGATTTTGGAATTATACAGACGAGGACCGAAAATAGAGCTATGTGACAGACCAGCAGAAGTGAAACATTTGAGTTCTACTAAAGTAGGCCTACTTGTTTTATTTCGTCCTGTCCAGTGTTTATGTGGAACAGATAGGAATTTTGTCTTATTTCTATGGTACAATTTTAATAAAGAGTATCTATAAATTTGGTTAATGTTAAATACATTAAACTCAGAATAAATTAGTTCAGTTGGTTAGACCAGCCGCTTTTTAAAGGAAATTTTGATTATGCATTCTTGTAATCAAGTTAATGGAGTAGGAAAAGTTTTAGAAATGCTACCCCATCCCACAATGCCATACTGAATAATGGATTCTACTAGGGCTGAATAAACTATGGCCACACAGTTACGGAGATTTACAAATTGATATATTGCTTTTCGTATTTTATTACATATATGAAATGTGTTTATCCTATTTCACATGTTGATCAGTAATAATCCCCAAAATTTTCAATTCTGCAGATAATTTAAGAGAAGGGCATTCACAAACCGTAAGGTCTTCACAATCAGACTTATGAGTTATTAATTTTAAATGTTCGAGTGGATTTAATTGTTTTAAGCCAGAAACTGGTTAAAATAGTGGTAGTAACATTAATGCTTCCAAATCGGAGTACATTCTGCTACTGATGACTATGAGAGAAGAAGAAATATATCTGGGTTTAAGAGCGACCACTCGTGATCGTGTAAGCTTCTAGTTGCGGCATTTGTGGCTGACAAATGTTATCGCGTTTTCTACTGTCCTTGTCTAACAGAGGGTGGCCAATATTCTTAAGAAATATGACGTACCGGTTCTCAACCTCGGGCTGGTCGAGACAAGTGTTTCGCATATACCAATGCATGTTTCAGTTCAGTGGCAACTAGGCTTTGCCTAAATGTGCTGGATAAAGTGAAATTGTATTGCGTCTGATAAGTTTAAAGTAAGTGTAAATTGTTTGTTCGCTGATGATGTCACCGTGATGTGCTATGTGGAGTGAGGGTTGACTGCAGGAAGTTAAACAGGAAACAGGATTATAAACCATGGAACTCAAAGTTTAGAGCGCAATTGTGAAATTGAAAAGATTTTAAGGAGCAGATTTGGAGAAAATATTTTCAGACACGTCTTCTAACGAAAAATAGGTGAACCTCAGATCAAACGATCCGGCTGGATAAAGGAGGAGACATTGAAAATGTTACAGAAAATTTTTTGTATAATGTAGTAAGTCAAATTGAAATGTGGTTTTAATAAAACATAATCGCAACAACTAGTGTCAAAAAGAAAATCCTGAAATTGATGTTTTATCGTTGAAAACCGTTCATAGTCAACTTTTCGATTTTTCTCGTTTAAGATCTGAATTGAGCGTTATTCCATCGAAGAATTGAAAAATAATTTTGCGGGTGAACTTTTTTCACCTAAAAGAAACTAATATGGATAGCGCACTATATCAGCTTACAAAATTGTGTGAAATGATAACTCAATTTCTGCAAGTAGTGCTTCGGTTGAACATTCTTTTTCTGGGCTAAAAAGAATTAAAACCTACATCAGATATTCCCAAAAGGAAAACAGAATGTCCAGGCTGTCATTACTGTCTATAAAAAAAATATCACTTTAAAACGTTCGTTATAATGAAGACTTCTATGCCAAACTTATCGACGATTTTGCTGCTCCCTCCTGGAGGACTCCGTGCCCAGGATTTTTATGTCCTGAAAAATCCATCGACCGCGGCCGGGTTTGATCCCGCGACCTTCGGATCTAGAGGCGTTATTACCCATATGGTACCCACTAACTGCACTTGTAGGGTTGTAATTGAAATTTAAAAACTTAATGTTATCAAATTTCAATTCAAGGCTTTTTTCGAAATGTTATTATTTGGACAGTAATGAACGTGATAGCACATAGGCGTATGTTAAAAAAATTATCTTGTTTCTAACTGAAACAAATACGTTAAAATGTAATTTTGAGGCTCAATTTTACAACAAAAAAGTCGGGGAGTATCCCCAAACACCCAGTGAGCTCCACCCGAAACAAAATTCTGGCTACTTCCCCATAGAGGAAGTATTATGTTCGAACCCGAAATTCGAAGTTGAGTTTTTAACATAAATACATGTTTTGAGGTCATATGAATCAAAATATATGGTACTATTTTGAGAAATTTGTGTGTGTGTGTGTCTGTGAACAGCCTAACTCCAGAAAGGAAAATCGGATGAAAACAAAATTTGTATTTGGGTTAGTATCTCCTGAGGATGTGATATGAAAATTGACGAAGATTTTATCTTATTTTTAAGGGGTCTTTACATTAAGAAAATTTCGTTTTTGACGATTTCTCGAAAACGGCTCTAACGATTTTGTTTAAATTTTGTACACCGAGTGCTTACACTAAGGATAAAACTTTTATTTCAAACATTTCTTTCCGAAAGAATTCTCTGAAGAGTAGTTAGCCTATTAGGTTGAAGCAACTCAGTAGACGCTCCTTGCAATACGGCCTCTTATTATGTATCAGAATGGAAATAAGAAAGATGTAACTTATTGGCCATGCTTACAGCAAAGCAAGTTACGTGAGTGTATTAATAAGATTTTATTAGGGTTATGTATCCTTCGGGGATGCGATAAGATGTGGTAATGACATTCTCTTCATTTTTGTAACCAATTTACGTCATCCTAAATAGATCTAGGCCTATATTATAGTAAGAGGCAAACTTTTGTTTGAGCAGAGGAAATTATGTGAGTTTTTTTTCACTTTTCATTGTTATTAATTTGTTATTAAGTGCCTGTCCTTGTTTTACTCACATTGAATATTTGCCCGTGGAATTTTCCCTATCGATTTTTAAACTGTTAACTTTCCTTCCAACTAGCGGTGTTACAGTCATATTTTACCATAATACTTGTAATAACGTGGGGGTAATTGAAAATCATGAGTGTGCAGGAAATTAATTTTACGTTTCACCGCTCCTTTGTTGTAAACTGATAGGATTATTGAGATGCTTTCTTCCATTCCATGGTCCTAGTGCAAATTGTATTGAACCGCATCGACAGGCATGTGGGCTGGAACTCGATGAGATGCAATCGTCCTTTTTGTCATACACTGCGAGAATAAAAACACAGTCGAGGTAGCTAGATTTCCAGATTAACTCGCAACGTCTGAACTAGGTTATAGTTTAACGAAATATGCTTGAATTCATCAGGATTTTCAGATTTTCAAATATGCTAAGTGATGGGAGAGAATATATCGGAGCTGCCCGTTCATTCAAGTCTTGATAGTCTTCGGTGTTTGGAAATTAGATGGTAATGGTGAAATTTCAGTTCTGATAAGTAAATGTCAACATGACAAATCACCAGTTCCATAGAAGACGAGTCTATTTCTACATTTTCTATTCTGGAGACGACATTACTAGATTACTATTCAAATTATTAATCAAGTAATGATATTATGATTTGATGTTAGTAAGTTATAAACTTGTCCTCTCTGGAAGTAGGCCTAATGATTTCACATGTTGAAATTCCTTTTGAAATTTTGTTCATAATTATTGTTGCATCTTCTGGTAATAACATGCTGAATTGTGTACTGTATGTAATTTTTGTTATGTACTGCGAGAGTTCTGATTTGCTTTTCTCTTACAGTTCCAAGAAAAGTCAATTTTCGTTTGAGAAGATGTCTATAATCGTATGATGTGAAGAATTATTACAGTAACATTATGTTCTCTGAATTCAGCACATCCCTTGTTTTTCTGTGGATTCGCCTTTGCTTCCTTACTATTTTTGTTTTCAAAATACTGAATATTAGATCTCTCTTTGTGTCACCCAAAATCCAGGATTGTATATCCAAACAATTTTTTCAATTTACCAGAAAGTACACTATCTAAAGGAATTACATTATCATATTCAGGATTACTTGTAGCCTATAATTTTCAGATTCCGATAGGTCACAGTCATCTTTCACTATCAGATGCCTCTAAGATGGCAGGAATCTCAATTTAATGAAGCATTATATTTACGGTGATAAGACATGTTTGTTACTGACATGAACACACCAAGTTTAAAATTCAAACATAAGCAGGTACAGAAAAATACCAGAGCTCAATCTTTATGTTGTTACTTGCTAATCCGTCCGTCATAGGTTAAGAAAAGTATTTTACACGATTCTTCGCAGTACCCGAGAAACATCGTTTATTGTATTTCGTCTCTTAATTTTTTGAATTTTCACAAACTTTTTTTTCTGTTGTTTGTTTCTAGTTGGAATAGCTTTTAAACAACACAATCTAAAGAGTGGACCCGAATACAATAGTTACAACCTTTCTCTCTATTGTATCTATAGAGATTGCTCTACACGTGTCTAGTTAGATCGCGGGGCAACATGTTCGCTCCATCTAATTCTCATCTGTGTTGTTGGGCTTGTTCCTACTCATTTTATAACACAAATGGCATCGCTGTGATTTTTAAAGACTTTGTGGAATAATTATTGGAATTTTGATTTGTTGTGGAAGAACAAAGAATACTAGATTCCACAATTGTTTCGCCATAGTAACGCTAAATATCGGCAAGTTAACAACCAGTTATTCTGTTATTACCGCAAGCCATGGCCACCAAAAGACAGTCACACAGGAACATATAAATATATACCGTAGGATCTGAATAAAAATGCCAACAGATTGATATAAAGCTTTACTCAATTAATCTTACACATTTGCTTTTCTTCAGTTTTTGGAGGGGGTGGAGGCATTAGCAGTAAAAACATTAAACATGTCAGCATAAGCTTACATTCCTTTATTGCTAGAAATCATTTTTAAAAGACTGCAATTATGTTTTGGTCATATTTCCAGAACAATAACGTTGACCTGGGTTGCTCTCAGTCAGTATCCCGGTGGCTTTCTGTGCCCAAGGTTGCGGTCTGATCCAGGCCCAGGTCGATGGCATTTATGTATGCATAAATGTGACAGGCCCATGTCTGTAGATTTACTGGCATGTAAATGAACTCTTGCGGGACAAAATTCCGGCACACCGGCGACGGTCACAGGCCTAAGTAGCAGTTCATCCCCGTCGTTAAATAACCATATACCAACCTACCAGAACAATGACTTATATTGGAAACTTTTCCCCCAATTTAAAATTGTTAATGGAAGATTTTAATGTTTTTAGTATTGTTGACTATCCTCTGTTTAATCGTAATAAAACTTAAAAGGAATAAGATTTTAATAAAATAATGATTTAGAATTCAGGTCATATAAACCCAAACATAGGCTAAGATGTCGTCTCAGGAATGGAATTTCTCATAACTATCCCAATAAGAATACTACATACACGATGTTCTGTACGATATTTTTCGGGTATATTCACGTTTCCTACTTCATTTATTTCTCAAACAGAGGCATTGGGATCAATATATTCATCTTTCATCTTTCTCATCAGTCAAACTCTCATTCGGGTTAGCACAACCATAAATGATTTACATACAGAAAAAGAGCTGCATACCATTCCTAAAGGAAAAATAAAATAAAAATACAACGCAAGATTAAGTGACTGTCATTTTTCAGTACATGGTCTTCTGTTTGGTTCCCGAGGTACAATCTGTCGCTCGGTTGCACAACAACTGCAAAAACTTTGGATCACCAATGAGGAAAACAAACATCTAACTGAAAGCATCATAGTTGTTTCAGTATCTATCTTGTATCACCATATTTACGCCAAAAAGTAGTTATGAACTTCTGTTTAGAAGAATAAACGTCCGGTCTCTACTAACGTCCTCTCAGAAATCGTATACGAAAATATGTTTATAACAAAAGTTTTAGTTCTTAGTATGTGTATTGCCTGTATACAAAATGTAAAGAAATCATTAGAGACGTTTCCGAGAAATTCTCAAAAAGTTAAAATGTACTGAAATTAACAGAAAGTCGTCTTCCTGTCGCATCCCCCAAATGATATCTAACCTATATTTAAAAAAAATCGGGTGCTTGGAACGCCACGTGACAGAAGTGAAACTTCTTTAGCAACATTGAGAGTTAAATAGAGTGATACATATGATTATATCGAACGGAAGAAGGAAATCATCTGAATAAAATAGGAAATTCACTTTTTCGGCATTTTAATTCGAATGTGTATAAAACAATAACACAGTTGTGATGAACTAATGCCCAAAATGTCACTGATTGCAGCCACTGGACGCTTTGGTTAAGTTTCCGAGAACGTTAGTGACGTGTAAACGATGCTCACGCAACGAGTAGAGCCATCTATAATGGTGAAGGTTCACCACGGCACTAGCTCGAAGCAGTAATAACCCCCACTCAATGCCTGATACCTTTCTCCCGCGTGCTCCCTTGGTCCAACTCTTTCGATAACAACTCTAATGCTTGCTATTTACCCCCACTACTTTCGTGACGATTTTGTTCGTAACGCTAGAGCGTAACGCAACTTTGAGTTAGCTCTCGATTTACTCCTAGCGCTCCTAAAGAAGTTTCACTTCAAAAATTACGTTACGTAGGATTTTTTGTTCTCGAGCTATGCTGTTCACACACACAGACATATAGATTGACTGATGGACACACACAGATAATGTGTTTTTGAAAATGCTATTTTGACATTTAGGGATTCCAAAACAAGTCCAATTGCTGAAACCTCCACATCGAATTTCAGGATTGACTTCATCTGCCTATAGTACATAATATGGCACGGGAGTGAAAGTATAAATTCTAACAGAATTGTATAGACTCACCCTATAAACATGAAAAGGAGTGAGTTTTTAATATTTACCTACTGTTTGCGAAACTGAGAGATAATGAGATACCTATATTTTAAGATGACAGTATAATCTAAATATCTACTTTTAATGAACCGCACAACATCTAAAATATTTATTATCTTAGCGATATATTCAAGCTGACCTAGTTTCAATAACGAAAAAAATAGGCCTAAGTATGTCAACAATATTTGATTATTTATATTGGTAACTAAAGGATGGCACCGGACGTTCAACCTGGCCCTTGCGTAAGCTATCAACTGTTCAACCCGCTGTTCTGCTCTAGACGGAGCCGATTTTTAGCATTATCTCAGAAACGCCACTAGGAAGTGGCTTTACAGTACTCAATTTCTCAGTCCGCCTGACATTCACCTGGTGCTGGAGAATGACACTGAGAAGTATGACTTCCTGCTTATAACTTAATGCTTGCTAATGCTCTTCCGCTGTTCACTGGATCGTTGGGCAACATTACTTCTAATCTCTGTTGCCGGACTTGTTCTGACTCATTCCCTCCCACATACGACATTGATCTGGCTTTTGTACACTACCTAAAATAGTTCTGTGGCTTCAACATGGAAATTTATTTTGTTTGTTGAAAAACAAAAATATACTCAAGAACACCATAATGGGTCAATCCATTAGAATTGAACCAGGCCAAGTTGCTCGACATTTTTGATTTTCCTAATTTTTTTACCAGTTATTTCCTAACTAAAGGTGAGTTCAAAACTATGGTAAAACAATTTTTGGGCTGATACTTTTTTTTTGGCGGCCATTTTAAGTTTGCTTTTTATCCATATTTCAGTCGAAAACATGTTTTGCACAAATGTATGTAACTCTGTTAATTTTATAGATAACAAGACAAAATAAACACCAAAATTATCAGAATGAAATGCTCTACAATTTTGTTTTAACACAATATTACCTAAGTAGTGAGGAAAGTGAAGAAAAAATTCAAAACTACAAATTGAAAATTGACTTAAAACGGGAGTTTTAGTGCCGCAAAATTATTAGAAGGAAGAAAGACTCGCCCTTAATTTTTCTTTCTGGTGTAGATCTACTATAGGACTACTCGCTGTAGAAGTTTAAAGCTTGAGAACTTTACGGTTTTTATACAATTTTTCAAAAATGCCCAAAACCGTATTTTGGCAATATTTGAAGTGGAATATCTCAAAAGGGACTGAGTGAAAAATTATTAAATTTATACAGATAACACCTCTTTATGATATAAAGATGTGATAAAAATTTGGTGACTGAGACTCAACTGGTTCCCGAGTTATAGTGCATCGAAGTTGGCCATAACTGCAAACTATGCACCGAAATTTCAACACTCTTCAAAGCTTTGAGGAAACCAAAATTTGTCATGCTAACTGATGAAATGTAGCCTACATATACAACTGTTTTGTGTAACAAACTTAGGCTCACAACAATTTTATATTTAAAATTACAAAGTGAATTTTTACTATTAAATTACCGTTAAATTTCGTGTGCCTAGAACGCAATTTTTGGCCAACTTCGATGCACTATAACTCGGGAACCAGTTGAGTCTCAGTCACCAAATTTTTATCACATCTTTATATCTTAAAGAGGTGTTATCTTTATAAATTTCATAATTTTTCACTCAGTCCCTTTTGAGATATTCTACTTCAAATATTGCCAAAATACGGTTTTGGGCATTTTTGAAAAATTGTATAAAAAAACCGCAAAGTTCTCAAGCTTTATACTTCTACAGCGAGTAGTCCTGTAGTAGATCTACACCAGAAAAAAAAATTAAGGGCGAATCTTTCTTCCTTCTAATAATTTTGCGGCACTAAAACTCCCGTTTTAAGTCAATTTTCAATTTGTAGTTTTGAATTGTTTTCTTCACTTTGCTCACTACTTAGGTAATATTGTGTTAAAACAAAAATATAGAACATTTCATTCTGATAATTTTGGTATTTATTTTGTCTTGTTATCTATAAAATTAACAGAGTTACATACATTTGTGGAAAACAAGTTTCCGGCCGAAAAACTGTTACAAAGAAAACTTAAAATGGCCTCCAAGAAAAAAGTATGAGCCTAAAAAATGATTTACTCTAGTTTTGAACTCACCTAATATGGGAGAGAAACCTGTAAATAAATTAAGAAAATAAAAAATGTTGAGCAAAAAAATGTATTCAATTTGGTTCATTTCTAATAGATTGACCCTATTTTGGCATTATTTGAAGTAGAATATCTCAGAAGGGCCTGAGTGAAAATTATGAAAGTTATACACATAACACCTCCTTACGATATAAAGATGTGATAATTTGGTGACTGAGACTGAACTGGTTCCAGAGTTACAATGCATCGAAGTTGGCCAAAAATTGCAAACTATGCACCGAAATTTCAACGCTTTGAGGAAATTATAAATCTGTCATGTTAACTGATGAAATGTACCCTACATGTACAACTCTTTTGTGTAACATACTTAGGTTCACTAAAATTTTGCATTTAAAATTACAATGTGGATTTTTACTATTAAATTACCGTTAAAATTCATGTGCGTATAATGCAAGTTTTGGCCAAATTCGATGCACTGTAACTCGGGAACGAGTTGAGTCTTAGTCACCAAATTTTTATCACATCTTTATATCATAAAGAGGTGTTATCTTTATAAATTTCATAATTTTTAACTCAGTCCCTTTTGAGATATTCTATTTCAAATATTGCCAAAATATGGTTTTGGGCATTTTTGAAAAATTGTATAAAAAAAGCCCCAAAGTTCTCAAGCTTTAAACATCTACAGCGAGTAGTCCTATAGTAGGTCTACACCAGAAAAAAAAATTAAGGGCGAGTCTTTCTTCCTTCTAATAATTTTGCGGCACTAAAACTCCCGTTTTAAGTCATTTTTCAATTTGTATTTTTGAATTTTTTTCTTCACTTTCCTCACTACTTAGGTAATATTGTGTTAAAACAAAAATGTAGAGCATTTCATTCTCATAATTTTAGTGTTTATTTTGTCTTGGTATCTATAAAATTAACAGAGTTACATACATTTGTGCAAAACATGTTTTCGACTGAAATATGGTTAAAAAGCAAACTTAAAATGGCCGCCAAAAAAAAAATTATGAGCCCAAAAATGTTTTACCATAGTTTTGAACTCACCTTTAGTTGGGAAATAACTGGTAAAAAAATTAGGAAAATCAAAAATGTCGAGTAACAAATTTTATTAAATTTGGTTCATTTCTAATGGATTGACCCTAATGCATTAAAACGGACTTCTCTCGATAACAGTAAGAGATATCGTAGGGCCTAACATTTAAATACAACTTTTTGTTGAAAATTTAATTTTAAATAGGGCAGATGATCTCCAGATTCTGTTTCACTAATGGTTTGCTATAGTATAGTTGAATATCTGCAAGGAAGATGATTCGATTATTACCGAAAGCCATTAAACCGGTCACTATCTTGAAATGTTTTGATTCGGTATAAAAAACTATGTTTTTGAAAATTTTAACTGTGAATTTTTTGTGTGAAATGAAAGAAGACTGACTCACAGAACTACTATATTTTTATTAATTATTACCGTACATGAATAACAAATTCCCAGAGTCTTCCATCGCAACAAACACGTAGGCTATCACCTTTAAATTCTTGTAAGTTCAGAAATTATGATCGTTTCTTTTATTATGAATAAAATCCATACACCCTGCATTTTATATGGTTTACTCGGTACAGATTTCTTTATCATCATACTATCATCCACGTTTCTTTCACTCTTACTGAAGAATAAGCAACACCGAGCCATGTGGTATGGGTGGAGAGAGACAGTCTCAATCATACCTCCTCCTCTGACCAAAGAACTTGAATTATGGTTTACAGTGCTGAATTTTTCATCTCTTCGGTTTTATAATGGCGCCATAAAGTTGGGTAAAGAGATATAAGTTTGAAAAAATATGTGATACGAGAACTAGCACGAAAGAACAAGATCATTTTAATACTTCAGTAAGCGTTTTTTCTTTCTTCCCAGGCGCACTTTTGTGTTCTAAAGCAACTTGGCCACATCCTTCACAAGACTGCTCGAATAAATCATGAAACTCGATATATCAGAGCAGGCAGATGCTATTTTCCATCACAAATACCGTATATTTTCTTGCTACAGAATTGACCAAGATGCAAGCTTGCATTACATGAATACATGTAACACATACTCCTACATTAACATAAAAACATGCTTCCTACATTGCTCTGAAAATGTGTCTAAACCTGCTGTTTTCTACCTTCTCTAATGAGCATTAGCTGTACCACTTACCAAATTTACTTTGGGAGAGCATATCGTTTTCAGGGCCATAATTATTAACGTTTCAGTGCTCCAATGCCCTATACTTTATTGTTTTATTTAGGGGTGTTTTATTTAGAAACATTTTAATTCGTTAATATTCCATAAAGTGTATTTAATAATACATTTACAAGTTCTTTTTATTAGATAATAGTGATGCTCTTTTATGGGACTCACAAGGGCCAATACTGCAACATTACTTGGAGAAGGGCTCAACAATAAATAGTGCACGTTACAGTGAGATGTCGAGTAACGAGCTGAAGCCTGCAATTCGAACCAACTTGAAAGAAGTTGTTCTGTTGCATAACAATGCGCGTTCACATACTGTCACTCACACTGTTCAAACTATTGCGATTCACCACAGACCAAAACTGAAGGCTTGCTACTAAGCCGAAAAACTTTTTTATGAAGGCTTCAGGAAACTTGAGCAACGATGGATCAAGTGCGTTGTGTAGCAAGGGAACTATGTTGAAAAATGAGGTATGGTAAGTGAAAGTATTGTATTGTTAAAACTTTGAAGGTTCTCCCGACGAATACATTGTAGAAACTGTTCTCGGGTTTCCAGTCGGGTGGTTATAGAAGTACATTCTGGAAACCATACCTTTTCCGACTGGAAACCCGAGAACAGTTTCTATATTGTATTGTTGGAATCAATTAAAAAAAAAAGTGCGTGGATACTTATTGTCTTACCCTTGTATATGGGAGCCACCTCCAAACCGGTCTAATCTATTAGGGAAACCCTTATGTCCTTTCACAGAATTCCAGAGGATAAGTGTAAGGAGTCCTGCTCATGCAATGTATGAAAATCATACCTTTATAAAAGCATTTCATTACAAAAAGTGGGCAACGGTTTCAGTAAGTACTGACAATATTGAAATATCGTTGAAGAGTAAATTTAGGCCTATGTTCTTTCACTTCAGTATTTTCAATAAAACAAAGAAGTTTTTTTTTTTTTTTTTTTTTTGTACAAAAAATAATTTTTACAGTACATCTATTGAAACAGAAAGTTTAAGGGTGGCTTGTTTGATACCGGAGGCTCTAGTGTCGCGCAAGCTGTCAAAAGGAATTAATTTTGTTATGGGGAAAGTATAGAGCTTCGCTACTGTTTTAACCTAATAGACTGTAATAAAGCTATCTTCCCCCAAAAGTACTGGCATGCAACCAAGGCTGTAAACGTAATAATAAAGTATAAAGCTATAGTCAACTGTTAAATGTCTTTTTTTTTATCTCAGCATTTTTGAATCGCCTAAAAGGAACATATTGCATCTTATTTTGGAATCTAAAGAAAATAAATTTAAAATATTTACCAACTGAATTACCTATTCTTAAAACTTATTAGTATCTGAGAGGTTTTTAGTTTTGGCCGTAAAAGTAATACCATTACACAACTCCACTATTGAATTTAAAAGCCCTAGAACCGTGTAATCCCTGACGGATGAATAACTTACTGAACGAGGATAGTAGGGTATTGTGTATTGTGTGAATATGGACTTTAAAAGGTATTGATGGAAAGTGAAAAGGTATTTTGCGATGCTCTTTCTGCCGTTATAAATGGAATAATCTTTGAGAATGCTCTTAGTATCACACTATAACTATTCCTTCACATATTCACTGCAGTAACATTCTTTTTTAAATAAATAGGGAAATACAGGACGGCTTGCAAGTTTCATGCGCTGAGCACTACATTGGATCGCACTGGCCGTGATTTCTTCTTACAGCTCCCTGGACTGTCTTCAAGTGACTGGAGAAGCCCCGTAAGTGCACCTTAGCTGCTCGAGGTCGCTCAGGGGTGACCTGGCCAAGTTCTTTACATGCTTTTCTTATCTTGAATGTCTTGTTATTGCGGGTCATTTATTCAGAACTAGCATGTGCCCGCGGCTTCGCCCGCGATAATTATTTGAAAAATTAAAAATTAAGAGCATAATAGTTAAATCATTATATTTATTAACACCTAAATCACGCGGAATACATACCACGAATAGATAGCGTCGCCTGGTAAAAGCTACCTCAGATTCGAGTTCTCTGGCCCAG
Source organism: Ectobius pallidus (assembly GCA_964059195.1). Classification (NCBI taxonomy): domain Eukaryota; kingdom Metazoa; phylum Arthropoda; class Insecta; order Blattodea; family Ectobiidae; genus Ectobius; species Ectobius pallidus. The sequence continues at coordinate 156,992,397 of CAXKWD010000003.1, read as the reverse complement.
AAAACCCCTGTATAGTGAGTTTCGTCCAAGTCGAAAAATATTTGACCATATTTAGGCCTATATTGAATATCCCTCTTCCGTATAGGTTGAAAATTTCATACGTCTGCGGGCCTTGATATTCTAAACAAATGAATCATACAGGATGGACTTACAAAATCAAGCGATCGCCGGCGATAATTATTTCAAAAATTAAAAATTAAGAGCATAATAGTTAAATCATTATATTTATTAACACCTAAATCACGTGAATTACTACATACCACGATTAGATAACGTCGCCTGGTAAAAGCGACCTGAGATTCGAGGTCCTTGGCCCAGAAAATCCCTGTATAGTGAGTTTCGTCCAAATCGAACAATTTTGACCATATTTAGGCCTATACTGATTATCCCTCTTCCATGTAGGTTGAAAATTTCATATGTGTACGGGACTTGACATTCTAAACAAATGAATCGTCAAGGATGAACTTACAAAATCAAGCAATCGCCCGCGATAATTATTTCAAAAATTAAAAATTAAGAGCATAATAGTTAAATCATTATATTTATTAACACCTAAATCACGTGAATTACATACCACGATTACATAGCGTCGCCTGGTAAAAGCGACCTCAGATTCGAGGTCCTTGGTCCAGAAAACCTCTGTATAGTGAGTTTCGTCCAAATCGAACATCGTTTGACCATATTTAGGCCTATATTGATTATCCCTCTTATAATAATAATAATAATAATAATAATAATAATAATCCTCTTCGGTGTACGTTGAAAATTTCATATGTCTGCGTGCCTTAACATTATAAACAAATGAATTGACCAGCGTGAGCTACAACATTCAAGCGATCGCGAAAGTTTTATTTGCAAGGTATGACAAAAATAGCCAAAGCCAACTGTAACTGATTTGACATTGAAATGTATAACTGAAAACTGATGCTTCGAAAACGCAAAAAATGCAGGTTTTTTTGCCCGTTTTTCGCTCTTAACTCACGAACGAAAGCTAAAATTAAAATTCCGGCTTCGATGTGCATTTTCCGACCCTTCAGTTCACCTATGTTTAATATTTCAGATCTCTGCGTTGAGTAGATTTCGCTGGGCATCGCGGACAGACAGACAGACAGACAGACACTTCCTTTTATTAATATAGATAGAAGATTCCTACATTTTTCAAGTGATTAAGCTAGATTCTGTAGAAAAAGAAATTACATTATTGTAGCTATTTTATTTAGAATTAGCCCACAAGCATCCCATAGCAGGCAAGCATACTAGGGTTGCAGACTCGTGAAGGAACGTTTCACGCTAGCCTCACCTCAGAACGCTAAATTTTAAGTATTTAATTGACCGTAGCTTTAGTTCTAATTTTCAAGAGTTTTCCACTTTTTTCTGTCTCTGGCACTCCTGGACCACAAGTTCCCCAGAACACTCTTAAACTCGTCCTCCCATCGTGATTTGTGCCTTCAAACACTTTTTTTCCCAGTTCTGGGCTCCCACACTATCATCGCATGTGTCCATCTCTCCGGGTCCATTCTCATGACGTGCCCTGCCCACATCCATTTTAATCTGGAAGCAGTAACCATCACATCCTTTATAGATGTCGCCTTCCTGAATACTATTTTATTTACAACTCCTAAATAATAATATTCCATTCATTTCCATTTTCGCATTGATTTCCTCCGTTTTCACCATCCCAGTATATTTTTAGACAGTTGAAGATAGTAGTAGCACATTTAACGGAAGATGGTATTAATGAATTGGAGATAATTATGCCACAGACTGATATAAAATTATAACACTCCAGGGTAACCAACTTTGATTGCTTCACATGGAAAATATTCTTCTTTTTAAGTCATTTTCCTAGTTTTGATTATTAAATAGACGCAGTTTGATACCAATTGAACATTTAAGAAATTCACTACGTCCTTTTGAATGTGAAATTTCTAACAGCCTTACTAATAAAAGCTGTTTATATCTGCGTTGAACGGTTGTTTGGTTGTTCTCCGAGCAAGTTCTACATAAGCCGTATTACCAATAAACTGTAACTGCCGAGGGTTACACCGGGTTTGTACGTGCAACATCATCAAACACGTCACGCTTTTCATGACGTTACTAGCCCCTAGCTATGAAGGACTGCTGAAAGCCATCTGTCGAAGAAGCGGGCATCGTCTGCCTAGTTTCAGTATTTCATTATATTGTTTTCAGAAAGCTGTAATCATGGGTACACGTATGGAAATATGTCCCGCAAACAAGGAACAATGTTTATAATTCCGCAAAAGCAGCTCAGAATATGCATAGCCTCAAAATTCAATCTCAGACATCTACGAAACGACCGGCTGTTACGGATATCGGCCATCTTGATTATTTACGTCAAGTTTATACAAGGGGGCCAGGCTGTGTAAAGCGTTGCACACATTCAGCCTTATGCAAGGATTATTAGTACATTTTTTCTCCTCAGCTGTGTATATTCCTGGTATAAATGTTAAAACTGGATTATTAGTAAGACTGTAAGTGTTTATCACTCAAATGAAATCTTCTCGATTTATTGCGCAATTATGTTGCTTATTAATAGCCTTCTGGCGGTTCTTAAAGTCCCTGTTAATTCAAAAAATGTATTTTCAGCTCAAAAGGATTTAAATAGAAAGTATTTGCCGGTAGATGTTAGTTTTTGCGAAAACCCGAGCTTTCTACGTTTATCCATACTCCCGCAATTCAAGTCGAAAGTTTCGGCAGTATTTCTACGTGATGTCATACTCATCTCGTGCCACTACAGCTCCAGTCTGTGTTTGCTAGCTCGTTGTGTATTATACGCATTTGAAATTATAACTTTGATTTTTTAATCCATTTTATTACACCTCCTGCCATCTGCCTGTGGTAGATGACGCCGCGGTCGGGTGGTACCCCAAGCCCCTTCAGGAATGTAGCGGCACGGAGTTAATAAGTGTCAGAAAAAATACTGTAGGTGATTAAATAACAAATTGTTTGTTTGTTTCTTTTTGTGTTTATTTGTTGTAGGCTATTGATTACTGTTTACAGTACACATTTTAGAGACAAAACTTTCACAATAGGCTACACAAGAAAAAGAGAGACAAATACAAATTGAAATAAAATAAGACATTAATAAACACAAAAACTCTAAGCCTTTCCCGTTATTATAAAAATTATTAGTTTCTCGAGTCTTGTCTGGAAACAGGTCATATCAATTCGAGTCCAAATAAGGTCTAATTATAAGACCAGAAGAAAAAATTGGGAATCCAGATCGAATAAATACGAAAAATGGTGTGGCTACGGTAGGATGCGTTTCGTCAGCTACTCATCATATGAGTGTTTTTGCTGTTGTCAAAGTGTCATGAAAAAGAGTGCTGAGTGTATTATATTACACAGCCTAATTCCTTTCTTTATGTTGTACTAAATAGAGGCACAATGACCATTGGTAGGCACGTTATGTTGGTGAGAATGGTACCCAATTTTGAAAAGGAAGAATTATAAGTCATGAACAGTAGGAATATGCGATATATAGCTTATGGACAATAAGTCTACTGGATTAATTCTTGGAAGTCATTAGGAAAAGAAAACAGAAAAACATGGCCGGCTCGTCCATATGGGCGAACTAGGCAGCCGCCTATGGAAAACATTTTTTAGAAACATGTAGGTGGGGCAACATTTAGAATCAGAGACACCAGAAGAAGTACTGAACTAAATTTAGAGTGACAACTTTGAAACTGGTTTCCTAATTTAAGTGTGTCTCTTCGGGCTGTCTTGACACTACCGATCTCTATGGCGAGCGCAGAAATAAGTTTTTTGAAATTAAAACTACACGTAAATAATAGCTATGTATTAGCAATAATATCTTGATACTTAACTTTCCTCACCTGTGACACAAATGTCGGGCAACTTTAGGCCCTCGTGGTCCCCGGATATCATCTGGCCGTCATTATTATCTTCTTCTCATCCTCGCCCTGTCCAGAGTGAATGTGTGTGTGAATGGTGTGTCTCGTCCTATGTGTTCGTGTTGTCTCGGAGGTGGCCCCGGCATTGGGCAGATCACTCATCCGGAGAGGCCCTCCATATCCTTGTCTGGTCAAAATAGTATGTATGTGATCTCTAGATAATCCCTCTCCAGAGAGGCCGCGGCCCGGGTGGCGTCGGTCGCTTAAACGTCCCTAAAAGGGAGAGGTAAAACTAAAGGTGCGTTCACACTATGTAACTTGTTTAATAAACTTATTACATGTAACAAGTTATATGTAACATATAACAAATTATATGTAATTTTTGTTTAACAAATAGGATATATAACCTTTTTAATATAGTGAAGTCCTCAGTGAAGGACTATCGGCTGTACCACCTATCTCATCTTGGCGTCTCCTTAGCAATGGTAGCTAAGGCATGCTGCTTTGGAGCAAGGTGAAGGAGACTGTGGGTTCGAGTCCCGCCTCGGGCATGGATGTTTGTGTGGGGTACGGAAAATAAGTAAAACAAACGGTAAAACGAGGCATAAAAATGTTCAGAAAGATTGGCCTATGTCCGGCCAAATTATTTAAAAAAATATTCTGTAACTTTTTATTAGATAATGTATAAAATGTACTTGTAGTAGGTTATATGTAACAAATTAAAAATTTCCCACTTCGTGCGGGAAAGGTAAAACTTGTTATATAACACAAAACTCAGTTATATAACACAAAGTTATATGTATTTGTAACAATTTTGGAAAACGTGTTATATAACTCAAGTTATACGAGTATTAACAAGTTACATAGTGTAAACGCAGCTAACTGAGTGTAAACTCAGCTAACTGAGCGTAAACGCAGCTAACTAATTATCAGTTATATAACAGAAAGTTGTATGTAAGAATCTGTATGTATTTGTAACAATTTTGGAAAACTTGTTATATAACTCAAGTTATATTAACAAGTAACATAGTGTAAACGAAACTTTAGGTAGGCCTATGACTTAGCACTTATTTGTTCGTTTCAAGTGTATTTCGGTAATCATTTCGCAATAGCCCATTCCACACTGTCTTGTTTGTTAAAATCGTGCATAAACAAGCAGTTCTCACTTTATTGTTATTCATAATAGCAGTATGCATGTATCATAACGTCATATTAGGCCTACATTTTAATTATGTGGTATAACAATGTTATTGCAGGCTGTAATAATCTCTATACAGAAATGAAATCCATACTCCTGGCAGTTTTAAACCTAAAAACCTTGTCGCGTGCGGGTGGTTTTACAATAATGCGCTTACCCCGTAACATGACAAAAGAAGAGAGATTTGTGTCAATTCTGTGCCGTCTTCATATTCCTGCAATCCGTCGACAGTATCTTTTGTTTCCACTAATTATGTTTGTGAGGACGGATTTAATATGGCAGCCTTTTCACCATGCATGCAGGCAAGCTCTGACACAAAAACCTTAAACTAATTATGACATTAGCCATTAGGATTTTTGACACTGATTCCGTAGGAAATAATCCCCTAATTCAATGAACGTTATCAATAATGCATTTTCCACAGTACACAATCCAAGTCAGGCACGGGAGAGGATGTAAGCAGATATTCAAGATGCCACATCCTACGATGAACTGGAATTACTTTCATTCTGCTGCATTATTTATATGAGTCTTTCGTTTTCTTTGTAAGACGGCAGGATTGGGAAGCATATGGTCAGCATATTTATTCCACTGGTTGTTGGCTGCATGTTTTGAGTGGATGACAAATTTAGCCTCGCAATGACAAATGTTAAAGAGAACGAAGTTCCAGTAATCTATTGACCAATTCTCAGTAATAAGTTTTTCTAGGCTACAAGTGACATAAAGACACACTTTTAACATCACATTTGTGTAGGCCAGCGGTTCCCAACCGGTGGGTCGCGGAAGGGTTACAGGTGGGTCGCGACTCAATCGTAAAACTATCAGAAACCATCGAATAAATCAGAAAACATAAGAAAAATCGAAACAAATCAAATTGTATTTGGTTTTCCTAAAAAACAAATACAGAAATCAATTCAATGTTGAAGGTGACTTAAGATTAAAAACATCTTCACTCAATCCTGACATTGACGTGTTAGATCAATCGAAACAGTCCCAAAAATCTCATTAATATAGTATTCTTACTTAAAAACAGCAATTTTGCCTGAAAAATTAAAATGGTCTTTGTGTACTTTTATAATTGAAGTTTTTATCTTCACCTAGGAACACTTGTTAGTGAGTATGAAACCACTTGTTGCATAAATTGCAAACATATATCTATTGTTAAATAAATAACTGTTTTGTTACAAAGTGCTTATAGTTTGTTAACCATTTTCAAATCAGATCACAAATTGTTTATCAATAATCAATCTGTATCTTCAAAAAAGCATATATAAGCTTATATATATATATATTTGCAATATTTGATGGTAAATTATAAATACATGAGGAAGGGATACGATACAAATAAGGTTTTTTACTCCACCGTGGACCGATGGACCGTGGAGGTATTCCGATAAGGAAAGGTGGGTCGCCAGCAGAAAAATGTTGGGAACCACTGGTGTAGGCCTATCTAACTGTAATATTTGACCGCCTCATCAGTTCTCTTATTTAACTTTTGAACTTAAAAATAAAGAGGAAAGGGGAAAATAGACACTTTTTTTGATCAGGTAGAGATGAGCAATTTTACTGTACGCCCGAATAAATAAGAATTTCTACCAAAACCAATGAAAAATAGGTCTTATGCGATCTATAGTACACTACCCGCATTAGTATAAAATTAGTGTAATTGTTTGAATTATATGCTCATGAGTATGCAGTTTGTAGGATCCTGAGCCAGAAAAATAAGAAGAAGCCTTTAATAAATCTTAGCTGCTAGTTTTACATAATGTGTCATATGACAAAGACTACCGATTAATCCTACGGAAAATCTGAATAAATAAATAATGATAATAATAATAACATTTAATCATAATAAATTTATGTCACGAAAACAAAATTGGAATAAAATTTAAGATTTAATGTTTACTTTACTATTAGTTTATATCATGTAGGCCTACTATTTACCTTGTTGGCATGTATATTTATATGTACCATGTACGTATGTGTATGCATTGTATGTAGAGTAATTTTACTCTAAATTTTTTGTTTGTAATTCAAATAGTCATTATATTTTTTGTTACTGTACTGAACTGTGCCCAAATACGAGCTCTTGCATATTCGGGCACCAGTAATGATTGTATTAGCCTATGTTTCACGAAGGTAAAATTTAAAAAAAAAGGTGCTATTCAGTCACTTCTTTTGAATCAATTAAACTTCTTTCATTTGCACTAGTATCCCTTTATTCTAGAATGTTTTGAATTGAATTTTTCACATTGTGGTTCCTGCAGTTTTTAGGGAGTTAAATGGTCAAGATCCAGTTGCTTGACGTGGTGTTTCAAACTCCTTTGCACATTTGCAATTTGATTGTACGAACCAAGCCGAAATTATAGCCTACAGCGGAGTTTTGTCCTTCATTTTATAGATTAATTTGGATTGAATCGATTTTATATTAAATTTGATGTCGCTATTTTCCTACGAAAGGAATTCAATTTATTATCAGTTTATGTAGACTACAAATACATTTTCCAGGTTCAACTATTGCTTTTAATTTCGAATTGGTGTGGATACTTCGTTAGAGGTAATATTTTGAGATATTTGGAGAAAAAACATCAAAATGGCTAAAAAGAGACCTCATCAGAGCTTTCAAATGCACTGGTCATAAAATTTAGGCCAACTGTTAAAAGAACAATAGTAAATTGTAAGTGGAAATTATTTTTATTCCTTAAAGCACACTTCATAATAGTAAACAGACTGACTTATATTAGAAATAATCGTATTCTATGGGTGCAAAAAGAAAGTTGGCGACTTAGGCTAAATGGAATTAACGGTTTTAAAAAAGAGCTTATTTTTCGACTTTTAAAGCCTACTTCATAAATATTTAGAGCCTATTTTAGGTACCTAAAATTACATTTTAGAAAACCTATAAGTCCGATGTCATGTAATCACTGCATAAGAATTGGTGCTTGTTTTGGATCTGTAAGAGGGAGATGGATGAATCCCGCACTGGATTATTTGAATCTCACAAGTTTGATTGCTTTGCTACGGGAACTGCATTTTGTTTCATTTAAAATGGGTGCTTGTTTAGCATTAGCTCATGGAAATCATTTCAGCTGTTATGCGTGTCACGTTCTTAATTACGTCATGTAGGAGTGCTACGAGGTGACACGTGGTCTGGATAAACCCGTGCAGCCACTCTTCTGCTCCTCGATTCAGCTTGTGTCACTTAAGTGCCCATTACTCTGATATGCCGTACGATGTTTGCTCCAAAGCACGGCCACTTTCTTGATAAAATATTTCCTATAATAGCTCAAAATCCAAAGAAGAAGGAAAAGTGAATATAAAAAAATTTTTAAAATGTAAAAATAAAGGAATAACTGTCTTGTATTTTCAATGACATGCATGTACTGTACTGTAATGAAATGTACTGTATGGACAATCGAACTTATGTTGTCCTCGTATACCTACTGCTGTAGCAAAGTGACTTTATAGTCCTCCTTGAGGGAGCTTGCTTTTCCAGATCTTTGAGAATTACTTTTAAAACGACACCCACGTTTGCAAAATCCCTTCTCCCCATCTACAAAACTATCAACTGAAGCAGACGCAGCTAACACCCAGTTCCTGCTTCCTGTCTAAACATGCGGTTCATACGGACTTTACAATTTTAGCAAAAGTTATTTAGCCCGCCCGATATCTCTCATAACCAGGGCCCGGATTCTGATGACCTAAAATTGTCTGAAAAATGACCTATGAAATGACCCTGAATTTTAAAGAAAATGACTTAATGATTATAAAAAATGACCTAAAAATTTATGTTTTATTTATAAAAAAAATTATTGTACACACAAAGTTATAGACAAGTATGTACATAATTGTAAAAACTGCAAATAACTGTAATGTTGTGAATGTTGTTTTCTCACGGAAATTTATACTGGCACTCAGGCACTGGCGAGTCAAAATTCGGCATTTCCTTTTGTGGTCTGCCGGATTATATTGTTCTTTAATTGAGGGTAAACAGTAGTTTGTAATCTCAAATCCAAGCAGGTGGCAGACTCTGGTGCCACGTCACTTAAAAAAAATAGTAATATAATACAAAATTTTGGCGTTTCTTTGATTCTCATTTCCGACTGGGACATGACAACATTCAACGCCAAATTTTTCCTTGTTGCATTAAAGAAACAACACTTCTAAGACAGCACCGCTAGCGACGAAAAAAGTTAATACACTTAATGTAAAAGTGATCCCCATACAGGCCATGGAGGCCCAGAGGGTTCCAGGAGGTTGAGGCTCCCAGATTTTGGACATTCGGCACATGAAGGTGGTAAGGTTGTCAGCCTTACGCACCGGCCCCCTTTACCCCCAGGATTGCTCCTGGTACTCATTTCTGTTGGAGTCTGAGTCGACCCCAGGGCCATAAACTTAATGTAATTACATTAAAATGACTAAATAAGGAAGCAAATTACTCGAAAATGACACAATAATGACCTAAATTGAAATAAATGCCCTAAAGGTATAAAATTGCTTAAAATGACAAAAAAAGACCTAATAAAAATGTACTTCTATAATCTAGAGGATATGATTAGGATTTATCTACAAGTTCGCAATGTCTATGGAGCATCAATAAAAAAAATGACATGTCATTAGAAACCGGGCCTGCTCATAACTAACCAACTTCTACGCTGAATGAAACCGGCTACTGTAGAATTATGTCCCCATACTTATTCGAATACTAGCGGACAAAAAGCTGGGCCAATTAAATTTTTCTTCTTAAATGTAACTTCAGGTTGCGACCCTGTAAGGCCCGGAGGTCTTGGGTCGCTCTTAAATCCTAAAAGGGAGAGGTAAAGCTACGATAAGGAAAGAAAGAAAGAAAGAAAGAAAGAAAGAAAGAAAGAAAGAAAGAAAGAAAGAAAGAAAGAAAGAAAGAAAGAAAGAAAGAGAGAAATAATAATAATAATAATAATAATAATAATAATAATAATCATTTAACCATTAAGCATACAATGCAATAGGTTACGCCAGCTAGTCATTAAATAAAATCTGTCTCCAAATATTCCTGTACAGTATAAAAGTTTAGTTCATTATTAACATTTTTAACTCTGTATTTAAAATTTTTAAAGTTCTCAATTCGTCTTAAATCTAAAAGTAATTTATTATAAAGTTTCACAAAAACAACATATATATAGGAGTCCAGAGGTTTTTGCAAGCGGAATTTTGGAGGCATAAAGTAATTTCTTCCCCGTGTATAGTGTGAGTGTATATCAGACAAAACCTCGTTTCTATGATTCACGTGTACAAAAAGTAAACTTTCTAAAACAAACAAAAACGCCACAGTTAAAATTCCAAGTTCATTAAAAATGGGTTGACAGTGTTGACGAGAATCATAATTTTTCATTATTCTGACAGCTTTTTTTTTGTAATAGAAAAAAACTTTTCCTACACTACACTGTTTCCCCATAACAATATACCGTAGTTCAAATGGCAGTGGAAAAAGCTGTAATAAACATTTAATAAAGTGTCAATAGACACACAGTGTTTTAATTTTCTCAACAGAAACAAAAACAAAACTCCAGACAGTTTCTTACAAATTGCTGCAGTGTGTTGTTTCCAGGATAGCTTACTGTCTAACCAGATTCCAAGAAGTTTAATGGATTCATCTGAGTTTTCATTGTTTCTCAAAGTAAATAGAATTGTTTGTGTTTTTTCCTTATTCATACATAATCCATTTGCATTAAACCAATCTGACAATTGATTTAAAGTATTAGACCAGTCAAAAGTATTTTCAAAGAAGGTTCTAAGCACGGTTGTATCGTCTGCATAAGTAATTACTCTCCCTGGAATTGCAATCGGTAAATCGTTGACTACCACAATGAAAAGAAAAGGTTCCAAAATGGATCCTTGGGGTACACCAGTTGGAACTTCACAAATGGTAGACAATTCATTGTTTATTTCAACTACTTGCTTTCTGTTGCTAAGAAACGATGCAATTAATGATAACTCGGTATTTTTAACTCCATAAAACTCAAGTTTATCCTCTCACGCAGCGGGCCCGGGTTCAATTCCTGGTCGGGACAAGTTACCTAGGTGAGGTTTTTTCCGGGGTTTTCCCTCACCTATGAGACAAATGTCAGGTAACTTTAGGCCCTTGTGGTCCCCGGATATCATCTGGCCGTCATTATCATCTTCATCCTCATCCTCGCCTTGTTCTGAGTGAGTGTGTGTGTGAATGGTGTGTATCGTCCTATATGTTCGTGTTGTCTCGGAGGTGGCCCCGGCATTGGGCTGATCACTCATCCGGGGAGGCCCTCCATGTCCTTGTCTGGTCAAAAAAGTATGTATGTGATCCAAAGGCAATCCCTCTCCCGACAGGTCGCGGCCCTGTAAGGCCCGGGCGGCTTGGGTCGCTTAAATCCTAAAAGGGAGAGGTAAAACTACGAAGAAGAAAGAAAGAAAGAAAGAAAACTCAAGTTTACTCAGAAGTAGGCTTTCTGTTGCTAAGAAACGATGCAATTAATGATAACTCGGTATTTTTAACTCCATAAAACTCAAGTTTACTCAGAAGTAGGTCATGCGGTAGGCAGTCGAAAGCTTTACTTAGATCACACATACAAGCTGCCGCATTCTGTTTCTTTTCGAAAGCCTGTAATACTTCATTTACCAAACACTCAATTCCCAATGTTGTGGATCTTCTCGTCCTAAAACCAAATTGCCCATCATTTAGGCCTAAGATTCCATTGTCTTCAAAACATAAAACCAGTTGTTCTAAAATTATACTTTCTATTAGTTTAGAAAAAAACTGGAACTCGAGACACTGGTCGGTAATTAGAGGCTACTTGTCTATCTCCCTTTTTATAAACTGGGATAACTTTGGATATCTTCAAGGCCTTTAATGAGCCTTTAATGGTAATTAGGTTAATTAAGATTATAAACGTAATTATACTAACAAACAAAAATGAAACATGACGTCATTGCAACAACGATTCATAAGGATATGGCTCATTTATGAGTTATGACACACTCTGCATTTCATATGAAGCATGCCACGACCTTTGCAAGATGTTGGCAGACTGCGAAGATGGCATTATACGTTATTTAATAAGAATGCAGCTGAATAAAATGTTAAAAAATGTGGAATTGTGTTGAATGAAAAGTTTTGTAATTGATGGTGTTATGATGACGTGTTCTTTTTTTTTACTGTAACAGAGTTATTTATAATTAAACTATTCACCATTAATGGCATACTGATGGGCATGTTAAATACATCTAAAATATAAAATTCAACTGTCCCAAATGTGTGTCCGCCATTGTATAGAGATATAAATTATATTTAGTAAAATTTAATATTTTATAACCGAAGTTCATAATTTTCCGCCTAACTGATAAGAAAAGAACCACGACGAATGCATATGAATAACCCCAGAAACGCCGACTCGAAAAAATTGTTGGGATGATTAGAATTGGACTTTATGATTATACATAGGCCTTATATGATAAAAAGTTTAATGTTTAGGGAGGCAGAAAGTTCCAAGTTCCTCTTCATGAAGGTATCTTGAATGTTAAATTTGAGATTTTAAAAATTAAAATAAATATAGGCCTAATCATTGAAAGTTTAAGTTTATATAACGTTTTACTGTAACAATGTTTCCGTCAGTTTACTTGCCTGAAATATTCAATAAAACAGTGGTTTTCCATTTAAAAGTTCGCGGGTTAGATCCCCGCCCAGATTGATGTAATTAATGTACCGGTATACATAACTGCGACGGTCACATCTCAACAGATTTACAGGCATGCTATTGGACAAAATTTTGGAAAACCAATGACGGGAATAGGCTAAGTAGCAGTGCACAACCGTCGTTAATGAACAACAAACATGAACTACGATACATTATACGCGACAATATACCTTGAACATAATTTGATTAATTTTGATATTTTGGAACTCTAACCATGTACTAATGAGATTTTATACCTATTTTTTAATAGTAAAAATCCTTTTTATATTATTCACAGATTCTTCTAACGAATGTTTAATACCGGTTATACACAATATGAGTTACACGTAGTTTTAAGTGTCATATATTAGTGAGTAATCATTGAAATGAGTCGCAACAGTTGTACAACTAACCCGACCCATAAATCCCTTTGTTAACAACATCCCGGTAGATAAGTTACTGTAATAGGGAATAGATTATACTTTTCAAGAGAAGTCTTCTGGTATCAGAAGACTATTGTGCAAACAGTTGCCATTCTACAGAGAATACGGCCGGGCGGTAATTGCAGATGTTCAAGCAACCTTACAGTGAATCATACATTTTGTAACATAAATCTCACAAATGTGGCCGCTTGGTAAATATAACATGCCATTTTCACAAGCCATGCCAACTATAATTTTTATATTTCATAATAACAGAGATAAATGTAGCTCATATTTTGCTTTGATTATCGCATGAAATATCCCTCGTGACAAGAAAGCTAAAGTCGTATGACTCTTGTACTATGATTCATGGCGCCAACACTTGATAAATACGCTGTAACGGGATTTGACCTGGTAAGTTATACAGAGTGGTGAAAAAAGTATGCTGCATTTTGAGAGGTGGTATTGTTCACCAAAACAAGAATAAATATCTTCCGTGTTCGTATAGGAGTTGTTCGATGTGATCAGTTCATGATAATTAAACAGCACGCAATATTTTGAGGAGAGGTGTTCGTTAAAATCAGCAAAAATAGCTTCATAAGCTTGGGTTTTAAATTAATAGTTTTATATTGGTACAGTAGGAATCTCCTGAACCAGCACTTAACAATACTGCCGTAATTTTAGGACTCGTGTTTATTCATTTTCTTTTCCTTGTTATGGTTAACATTATCGCTTCTAAAAATAATCAATTCTTATTGTATGCTATGAATGGACCACTTTAAGAACATCATATAATATATACCAGGCTTAGCCAAAAGTGCACTTGATTGAAGGGATGACAGTGTTGATGTGAAGTAATGGTGCATAACAGCGTGTTCCGTTTCTCAACGCTGTGAAAGCGCTGGCAGCATTTTTGTTCCAAAGCTAAGTAATGACGTCATCGGTGCCACCAGTTTCCACAGCGCTTTGGCATCGGTTCCACCGGCCCGTGGATATGGTGCGAGAATCCACCAATGAATCTGATTGGCTCACGTAAAACTGCGGGGGAATTAGCAGACGATGGGCTTCACTCAATCCTGCCCGGTGTCCATGCTGTCACTTGACTTGATGACATATATATACAGTATATATAAAATAAAATTATTATTATTATTATTATTATTATTATTATTATTATTATTATTATTATTATTGTATAGCTTAATGATAGATGCATAGGAACAATAGAACTCCAAAATGTTTAGGAAGAAAGGTAACGAGTATAGGCATAAAAACAATATTAGAAGAAGTAGGCTATGTATATTCTCTTCAGATTATAAGAACTCGCTGTCTATAACTGGATGGTATGTTTAAAATTATTGACCAGCAATTATATTATCCTACCTGATTTAATTTGCATGAAAGGATGTGCGCATAAACATGCATAGATAATGTTTTAGAGGAGTCAATTAGTTTTGGCTGTATTCCTTTAGGGATTTCACTCTCTTTTGGCACCTGATTTAATTTGATATGGTATTCGCTATTTAAGAAAACCTAGCTGCAAAAATGTGTTATATTAAAAATTGTGACACTTGTCAGTTGTGTTTGGGTTTTATATGGAGACATTCTTCCGAAAGTTTTAGGTTTGACGTGACTAGTACGGCAAAGGGGGATATTTTCAGTTATTACTAGATGGGAAGACTTTTAGCTATGTCAATAATAATGTAAATTCTATTTGTTTGAAACCATAATACACCAATGCTTCCTGTAAGAAAATATTAGAATAATTTCATAGTAATTTAGTCGCCATTGATGGCACCATAAATCCAGCAGTTTTGTTCCAATTCCGCTGCAGCGTGACGTCATCGTTTGCCACCGGTCCGGTGAAAAAGCGTTGAGAAACGGAACACGCTGCAAGGCACACAGTCCTTATATGGCATGAGACAGACATCAGTAGTAGATTATCTACCACAGTGAAATGCGTGTGATAAAGCAAAATAGAACACAGCACATTTTAGGAAAAATGGGAAGAAACATTATTTTGTTTTGCTTCTGGCAAAATCGTTTGATGCGTTCTGTGTACCAAGATCTTAGAAAGAGCGTACTGGCTAATATAAAACGACATCATCCTTTAAGCCACAAGCCATGGTTACTGTGAGAATCAAAAGCAAATTGTTTGTAGACATAGTCTGATCTGATCTTATTTTCCTGTAAACCCCAAGGTGGGGCATAGTGCTTGCGATTGATGATTTCAGTATCTAGACCAATTTTATTATGCTTATTTTCCCGTGAGAGAATAGAGGGACCGCTCTCAGGAATTTAAGGTATTACTTGGACGTGAAAGGACCCGGATATTTTGTCAGGAGACTCGAAATTAGTCTTGGAATACTTTTACGTGGCGTAAATCTACGACACTGGCTCCCCAGCTTAAAGTCCCTCCCTGAGGATTCCGTACCCAGGATTTTTACGTCCTGAAAACAGATTACGCTTTCACTCAAACCACTGAACCAAAACTTTCTTGGCTGTGGTACTGCTACGTCATTATTCAATGTGACTAAATCCAATTTGTTTCTATATTTATCCTGTGGAACGAGTGACTGATTATATTAAGGACAGGTTGGTTTGATGTTTTAGTTATTTAACGATGGTCATTTATTGCTGCTTATGCCTGAATCTGACACTGGTGTACCGTAATTTTTTTCCCGCGGGTTTCTTTGACATACCTGTAGATCTACAGACACGGGACTCTCAGATATATGCATACTTAAAAGCCATCAACCAAGGCTGGGATCGAACTCGCGAAAGCCATTGCTTTACTAATAGTTCCTCCCAAGCCAATTAAGAAGTTACTGAAGACTGAGCAAAGTTACTACCACATGTGCACATAAAGCACCATGGTATAATATAGTATAAAACCAATACAAGATAATATTTAGAGTTTTCGATCAATAAAAATGAAAGAGAAGATGGTTTTGTCATCATTTTATCCAAGTAGGACATTTTAGTAGGACGTTCTCTTCCTTGTACTGAAGCATTCTTATCCATTCTTCACAAAATGCTAAACCAATTAATATACCTTCCTTCCATGAGATATTTATTTGTGAGATGAATGTCCTGGGCTCAGTTAAAACTCTGTCTCTGCAATACATCTTAAAGCTACAAAGAGAGAGAGAGAGAGAGAGAGAGAGAGAGAGAGAGAGAGAGCATTGTCGTATTAGGCCTGTCTGTCTCAGTCATAAAAACAATGCATCTAAAGAAGTTATCTACTTCCTTGGGATGAACGTCAAACTAATTTCTATTCACAAAAGTTGGTCCTGTTTAGATTGCGACCACTTGTAAACAAAATAAACAAAATAAGGAGAAAGAACCTGGTTTTCTGCTCACTTATGTTCATGCCTTATTCTTATGTTTTCCTCTAGTATGGAATACAAGTTTTCATAAATATTGAGATCTCTTCCCGGACTCTATACTTGATCCAAGATGTGTGTGGAGCAAAAGTAAACAACAGACTTCCCTTGACTGATTGTGTCCTGTCGTTCCATTGGTTAATCGCACCAGCGCACACTTCACGATAGTGCGACAAGTTCAGTCATATATTTACATCCATTCCGCGCACATCGTAAAATTATTTATATAATATATAATTGTGAGTTTGTATGTAATCTGTTAAGCGAGTTGCTTGCTTTCGTAGGCCTATTTATATCATAGGCTTACATGTACTACAACATATATCTAGCAAACAAGATTTCGTTTGTTTTTATCGCTGCCTTGGAAAATTTGTTGATTCTGAAGAAAAAAGCAAGTAACATAAGTCACTAAATACAAGACGTATTTCATAACATGCTAAATTAATTTGTTGTTTTTTATTTATATAATGTGTAATGAACTACACCTCATATTGTAAGAAAAAATAATAGGCATAACCTCTAATAATATGTATTGTAGAAGAAAATTGCGAGCCAGGGCCTTAAGAACTTACATCACCAATATAGAAACGTGAGAGGAATAGATTTGTCCAGCGGCGACAAGACACAGATTGAAAATATATACCAAACGTTAAAAGGAAACCCTGAAGTATCTGTGCAAGATGTAGGACTGAAAGTGGCGTCATCCGTGGGAATAGTTTCAAGTACGGTTTTCAAAGTCCTGAAAGAATACAGATCAACAGAAGGTACGAAGTCAAAGGTCAAAATTAAACCAAAATCAAAGAAAAAAACACTTGTCAGAATTGGGATTTGACCCTTGGTGCTTAATATAAAAAAGAAAGTTCAATTGACTTTTCTGTATGTAATCGACTAAACAGTCTCAAAAACGAACTCTTGTGAACTGTGTTTTGTACTTTCACTCTCTGTTGATTACTTTTGCTCCGTACACATATTGGATCAAGTATAGTCCTACCATGTTGTCAACATGCTTGCTTTTCCTAGCCGGCGGAAAAAAAATTATTTTTCAATTACTTTACCTAGCACTATTTTGCGCTCGGTCTTAAATTGGGAGTTCAGAAAAATTCTTATAACGGTCAAAATAAAGAAAATAATAATCAGTTTTTCCTTTAATTTTTTTCACGTTAACACATTTTCTTACTTTACTATAATTATCAATAGATTTAAAATTACTGGTCCCTTGTCGTCTAGGAATCACAAAACCGCACTTAGTCAAATCCGGTGTAAATTCGGGCTTACCCGACCCTCGCCCATGTTTAGCGAAACAATTTTGCGAAACATGGACTTTCTAGTCGATCTCTGTTCAGAATAAGATCCAACATTTCTTCTTCTCTATGACTCTTGTTAAATAAACCATTCGCTCCTCTCAATAATCCAGCATAAGCAATCCCTTCGATCTGGGCACAAAGCACTTTAATTCCCGAAAATTTCTAGGAAAACTTTCGAAATCTATTTGACTCCTAGTTATTGGATTCATACCCTCAACCATTTTAACTATATAACTATATTTTGACTATATAATCTCACATCACGCACCAATGAACATAAACCTCTATTGTACAATAACTTCTTATTCCCCAGAGTTATACCTTCCCCTTGTAGGTACAATATGCGGCCCATGCCAACCGGGCCTTACAGGACCGCGACTGGTCGGGAGAGGGTGTTTCTATGGATCACATACACATTTTTTTCCACCAGACAAGCTCATGGAGGGCCTCCCCGAACGAGTAATCACCTTAATGCCGGGACCGCCTCCGAGGCAATACGAACACGTAGGCGATACACACCAGTCACACGTACACTCATTTCGAACAAGGCGATAATGGATTAAAGTGATAATGACAGTCAGATAATATCCGAGGACCAGGAGGGCTGACATTTTCCTGACATTCGTCTCACAGGTGATGGAAATCTCGGAAAATCCCGGAAAAAGACCCACCGAGGAAACTTTTTTAATAACTAGAAACATTGATGTCATTTCGTTCGTTCTAAAGATTCCACCCCCATTTTTCTCTCGACTAATGATGCTGGGAAACCATGCCATTAGTGAAGCAAGTTACCTTATAATAGTTTTCAGATATTTGAACCAGGAGATGTGTGAAAATGTACTACAGTAGCAGTAAGCACGCTACGGACATCAGTTCTGTTTATTGTGGATACTCTTTACTGTAGGTTGTTACAGTGTGCGGGTATCAATAACTCTATGGTATTGCAGTATTAATCATTCTCCATGGCTTGTCCCTAATTTCTTTTGTTCTCTCATTCCCACTATTCCTAAGATCAGTCATAATCTTTTCCACAGTCTTAATCTAGCAACTTTTGTTACCGGATTTTCTTGTCTTTGCTACTTCCCAGACGGTGTAACTTGGAAGCTTTACTAACTAATCTGGGCGCTGCAATTGGGAATAACAACTACTGCCAGCAGTTTTTTAACTGTAATAATTACGTAGTAATATAAAATTCTAAAATCTATAGTATTAAAAATCTATCTAATACCGCTGAGGTCAAACATCTTGGGCTTGAAAATGTTTCTTAATATTTTTGCTCTAAATTTGTCCTGCTGAAATGTTAAATTTAGTTTTTCGCGACTTTGGAATTTCCATATTTGTCATGTTTCTAATCTCACAGAATTATGTTAACATGGAAACAACCTGTTTAAATGTAATTTTCTGACATTTTTAAAGTACTCTGACTTAGTGAAGATTTTAGGCAAAAAATGAATTTTAAGTACATTTGAAAAAATTAAATTTTTAAATATAATAAAAATAAAAAACAACTTTTTCCTGAGCTCTTCATACAACTAAGAGTCCTTTTAAAACATGAAATACAATTTTCAGCTATTGTCACTTGTACCAAGTTTTCTTAAACCTTCGATTTTAATACATACTACATATTCTTTGGTTTTATTATTTCATTTCCGTGATGCAGTCATAAAACCTAGCATAGTATAATTTACCATTTACAGTTTTCTTGCTGCATGGGTCTAGTTTCTGATAACTGGTTTAATAATTCTAGATGTCTCTGTAACCAGTTTCCCTAATTCTCTGGCTCATACGAATAACAAAACGAGCGCTTGCTTTTTAAGTTATATATATAAGTTTTTCAACTCGTAAATAACTATAACCGTTGGTGGAAAAATATTGTCATTTTCTGACCTGTAACGTGAGAGCATTGGCCTCTTAATAATACTGCAAATTTTTTGACTCAGTTATCACTTTCTAAACTATTTGAGCTAATCGGATGAACATGTATTCATCACATGTATTTCTCACAGATCTACAATATGAACTACAATCTTTCTATTAATAAGTATATATATATTTTAATTATTAAAGATTGAATATCATTCATAAGGAAAGTTGAAAAGGGAAAAGTTTCATTCAGGTTCTGAAAAAGATCTATGAGGTTATATTATTAGTAGCCCTATAAGCTTTACGAGTAGAATAAAAAAAAAATTAAAATATACTGAAAAATGTGGTAACTATTACGTAAATCTTTCAGACTATAATTTGTAACAGCCATTTTCAAATACCGATCATTAGGTTGGACCATGTACATCAAGCAATCTTTCAACAACAACACTACCAGTGAGCTGTGCTATCATTTAACTTCCGTGACCAAAATGAGAGGCCTACTTACTGTTGGTGATTAACTGATTATGATTGTTATAAAAATTGCAATGTTGTATATTAATGCCAATATAATGTATATTAGTGATTCAAAATGTTAATTGAAGAACTTTCACGGCAGTGATTAAAAATGCCTGCTTTTCCAGTAATTTTGATAGAAGAGTGTTTAGGATGGTGCTTTTGTAGAAACCATTCTTATACAGTATCCCCTGCTGCATTGTTCCTCCGAGATATATCAGTATGAACTTGTAGGACAATGGGCCCCATTGTTTGTAAGATGGAGGGTGAACCGATTTGTAATTATGTGGACTGCACGGCGAAGGTATGCCGGGAATTTCATGATAACGCCAAGACGCGACGCTGGAATCCCCGGCATGTGAACAATAGAAAGGTGCCGATCACAGTAAATAAAAACTTCAATACCCCTTCAACCAGAAATAACTGGCACATTAGTTTTCTACGTTGTCTATTACCACCAACAGTATTACTCTCCTTCCATATATACGAGGTAATGACTGAATCAAGTCTGCTACACCTGTCAACGCAAAATATGCCTGTAAAGATGTAACATTAGAATTGTAAAGTTAAGTCAAACTTTGTACATCCATTTGCATTATAGCAATCAGTAACTGTGCGTGGCTCTACAACCGGAGATATTTACGTTATGTCCAAGCACAAGTACCACTTTGAAAATTAGTAACACAGTTATTCTCACTTTAAATACAGGCTGTAAAGGATATTCAAGTTATGTAACCTTATAATGCTATGACAAGTAAAACTAGTAATTCAACTAATGACTTTATACCCCAATCTATCATAAATTTTGAGTGTTGCTTTGATATAAGAAAACAAGAACATGATAAACTGAAATTCGTGTCGTGGTACTAGCGCACGTGGGAGTAACGCACAGTCCGATTTCGTGGATCTAGCGCGCAGGACAGGTTTGACGATTAAACCAGCGTGAGTTCTAAAGGAATGGATAAGGATGAATTGAAACAGTTGGCTTTCATTTAAGAAACTTATTAGCAGCAGTATATTTTAAAGTTGTTTTAATTAATTATAAACAAAACAAATTAACCTTCCTCAAGCACTTTTGTTTTCTAGACTTGAGAATGGTCAACAACCTAGCCTAAATTCAATAATCTAGGTAATCTAAAACCAACATGGTGTGCGGTATCTGGCTGTGTTGGTTTTCATGTGACCATTACTTTAATTTTTTAAGTTTTATCATTGAGGATGACCACAAGTTGGTAAATATATATTTGGTTTTTAATATTATAAAACTTTTATATTGACAAGGCGGAGCTTCCGCATTTAAAATTGAAGCCAATATGGCTCTGTTTTATCAACATTGTAACATGTAGGTAATACACATATGTGGTTTAAAGGTTGCTTTAATCAGCCACAGCCTTGTCATTTTTTCTGCAATAGCGAAATGAAGCAGTCCGCTTAGTCAAATGTAGCAACATATCGCAAGCAACTATGTCAATCACTGCAGGTGCGCACAGGGCACACGTCCGCTCTTTATCTGCGCGTAAGTTTTATTTTTATTTTACCACTGTGCGCTACTCCCATCTGCGTTACTTGCACGGAATCATTGAAATTAAATCTCCCCTTGGTAAATATTCTGTCCTCAGCGAGTATAAAAGACGACGAAGTTGATAAATTAATAAAAGAACAAGAGAAACAGTCTTACAATCATTACTATATAACTACAAGTGTTTGGAGTTCAAAAGTAGGCCTAACTGGTATAATCTTATTAAGTACTAGCAGGTGCTCGCGGCTTCGCCCACGATAACTAATTCGAAGATTAAACATTAAGAGCAACATAATTAAAACATCAGGCCTATATCTATTAACACTTATACGCGAATCATTCATAAACTAAACCATTATAATGAAACAGCTAAAAATCTGACTTTGGAGTTCATTCCCAGTTCATAGCCCAGAAAACCCCTGCATAGTGAGTTCCGTCCAAATCGAACAATGTTTGCCCATTTAGGCCTATTTTCATTATCGCTTTTCCGTCTAAGTTGAAAATTTCACATTGTCTGCGTGCCTTGACATTATGAACACACGAATCGACCAGGGTGAGCTCATAGACTCGAAGCGATCAATAATTCCATGCGATATATTGAAAATATCGCATTGCTCTTATTTCCAACTTAAGACCTGCGTCGATAACGAAAAAAAAAAATCACGTTTTCTTCCAGTTTTTCACTGGTAACTCGCGAACGAAAGCGAGAATAAAAAATCCTACTTCGAGGTGCATTCAGCCACCCATCAGTCCTTCAGCAGGCATCTTGTACAGACAGACAAACGTTTCCTTTTATTAATTAGATTCGTATGTGTTGCTGCTGATATTGCAAAAATGTTGACGCAACTGCTTTTGGATGTTGTGAAAAAATGTACCCCAACACAGTGTGTTGAGAGATGCAGTAATGTAATTATAAATAATAGGCTATTTTTGTAACACATCCAGATACTAGAATTACGGTAAATTTAGTAAACTTTCCAGAGAAACCCCAAGAGCTAGATCAGATTTCTTAGTTCCGTCTCAGGAAATAGAGAATGAACTGAAAAATGACTGCTTGGCAAAAAGAACACGCAGTAAGAAATTCTTTCGTTAATAACGTTTATTATCATACTATAATCACTTATATATTTTATTATCACTAGCATGACATTTCATAACTTATGGCGCCATATTATTATATTTATTATATCAAGATATTCATGATTTCGAATTATTGTCACTTATGATGTGATGTAGTTGCAACATTTATATCATTTTGTCATTTATTATTATGCGATGGATTTTATAATTTCATTTCATTTCATTTAGTTTCACATATAATGTGACGAGCTTCTGACATTGGAGGTACACAGGAAACACACGCCCCTTGCTATATAAATATGAAAAAGTGTAAGGATCGGTGCACTCAGCACCCTTGTCTCACCCAAGACGCAACATCTGTATTTCTTCACTTCGAGGTAACTGTGTACGACTAATTTCCTAAAATAAAGGTTTGTTACTTAACATTGCTAGACAGAAGACCTTAGCTTTTTTTCCCCGAACTTCAACTCCAAGCAATTCAAAATTATTACCAGAGACCAGAACTTCAGCAGAATGCCATTTTAAATGTGTTAAGTGAATCGGTACGATTTACATTGAGATGGAAACGCCACAGTTTTATGTTGCCTTTTCCCACCTTTTTATGTAAATGCCTATTTGCCGAAATAAATGCCATATGTTGTCTTTTTGATTATTACTTATCCCTTTATTATTCAAACTTGCCTACATGTGTATTTAATTCGTGTCCTGCATTAGTAGAATGTTTAGTAGTATCATAATGAATAGAGTGTGACGACTGAGGTAGTTCACTGGTTTCGCCGCTAGGTAGCAGTCACTCCGTTTGAGATTCGCGGAAGCAAGATTACTATGGGCGGTATAAGAAAAATTGCAAACGCTCTTAAACAAAATAATACATTAATCTTTTTAAAAATGACTTACCTTGTTAATGACTCAGTTGTTAAATACTTTTGACCATTTTCGGGCTGCTTTACACGTCTTGGAAGATCTCATCTCCATAAATGCATATAAATAACCGAACCGTTATGGCGGGCCAGAGATGTGCTGTGGCCGTAAGTAACAGTAATTTCTCAGTTTGCAAGAAGCTTGGCCATAACATTTCGTTCCACGTCTTTCCAGAAATCAAAGATGTCCACAAGTAATGAACAATTATATAATATAAGTATAAAACAGCTAAGGGATGATTTCATCTGATATTTTGTTGCCTAGAAAATAGGGTAGAGGGAATGTTAGTATATATTTGATGAAAATTTGTTAAAGGATGTGTATTTGTATAGAAATAACACCATATAATTAGGGTAGAAAACAGCTAAGGGATATTTTTATACTCAATATTAATATTACATTGCGTAGAATATAACAGAGTATTAATTTGTATTAACATTGTATTAATGGTAATATTATTTATATTAATATTCATTTTCTTCTGGTTATATGGGGTAAATTATGTAGGTGAAAAACTGTCAAAAGTGTAGATCTGTATACTAATTATGTGACAGAGATAATATAAAAAAAACTAAGGGATGGTTTGTAAAATGCAGGGCAGGAAAAATTTCATAAGCTGCACTACAAAAAGAGGGCGCAGGATCTTTAAAATATTGGGGTCTCAACACCCGATAAAAATTATATAAAAATGTTTTGCAATGTATTCTACATATAGGCCTATAACACAATATTTCAAAGCATTTTCCCTGATTCTTTCATTGAAAAATACCATTCTCTTGTCTTAACTATAGTCCGCTAGTATGCTCTTAAACCCTCGGCAATTCGCCACCCAATTTAGCTGGTGTAAGTTTTTATAAAAAAGCGTAATAGTATATTAAAATAATAAGTCAATTACTATCCTAATTAGACATAAAAATTACTAACATAAATGAACAGAAAATGTAATAAATAACCCAACAGGTATCTAAATAAAAGTAGTGGAGATTTACGAAGTTAGGAAAAAGCTTGATTCATTCCTTTTCCCCAATGGGTTAATCTTGCAGTAGGAGTACAAGTAGGCTAGTCAGTTAATATTGTTTTATTATTGAGTCCACGAATAAATTATTTAAGAGTTTTTACGTTATTGCTGGTATTTTATGGAAAAATGCCTGCTAATGCCTCAGACTTTTCCAATAGTTTTAGTGCCTGGAGTAGACCTAATTACCACTCTATTACTTGTAACCCATTCGAGATATAAAGGTGGTACTTGAATTATAATAAGATTCAAGTATTTCACTAAAACTTACACGCTTGAATCTTTTTCTGGACATAAAGATTAAAAAAATTGTCGCATAGTAAATTTTGCTTCACCCTCGACATTTCACGATCGTCCCAAATCATTCAGACGGTTGTAGCGCCCGGAATAATTACCACTCAATTACTCGTAAACCATTCAAGATATAAAGGTGGTACTTAATTTAAAATAAAGTTCTAATATTTCACTAAAACTTTCTCGTTTGAAGATTTTACGGGACACAAGAATGAAAACAATTGTCGCACAGTCAAATTCCACTTCACCCTCCATGAATTTTGTGTAATTGGTGATATTTATAAAATGAAATATAAACATTTATGTGTGCTTTTTAGGGCTCTGTTTTACCCATCAGAAGGACTGTTATGTGTAGATTATTTCTGCACAGATTTCACAGAAATAGGACCAAGGGTTAATTATAGATTGCAAGTTTAATCATAAGGTGCCAAACTATCATGGTGCTGCTTTCAGAAGCTGTATCGCAAACGGAGGTGCTGCCAGTGTTTTGGTGGACCGCCACGCTCCCTATACCTACCATTGTCTGAGCGGTCGAGTCGTCACACTTTCTCCTTCTGTTCATTATGGTAGTATTATTACAAACAGGCTTGAACACATGCCAGAAAATGAAAGAGGACCAAGCAGGATTCACCGAAGGAAAATCATGCACGGATCGCATTTTTAGTCTGCGAGAGATCACACAAAACTGACTTGCTAAGGGCCAGGAAATTCATTTTATATTTGTCGATGTAGAGAAGGCCTATGACTCATTGTCTATCTACCAACTATGGGACGCAATGGCTGGTGTTGGTATTGAGTTACCAATGGTTTTACTTATTTGGCGGTTGTACCAGCAATATCAGGCTTCTGTTAAAATAGGGAATATACGATTATCTGCTCCATTTAGAACGACTGAAGGCCTGAGACAGGGTTGTGGCATGTCTCCTACTCTATTTAAAATATACATCAAACAAATATTGGAAAAATGGAATCGATCCTGTGGATACAATTGTGATACAATACATTCCTTATTATTTGCAGACGACCTGCTGGCTCAGAGGCGTGAGGACGTGATATATGATGAGAAAACTTCCGGATGCCTTTGAAAGAGGAGGATTACGAGTGAATATGAAAAAACTGAATATCTGGCAGTAGGAGGAAGAAGACGAGACATCTCCTTATGTCAAGGAACCATTAGAGCTGTTAAAAAATTCAAATATCTAGGATCACTTATTGATGAATTAGAGAGTTGTAAAAGTGAAGTAGATAGTAGTTTAGTACAAGCACGAAGAGCTATTAGAATGTTGAGTGGAGTACTGTTTAGTAGAACTATGTTCAATCATACGAAGAAGAGGATTTTGAAGACGGATGTGGAAAATATAATGACCTATGGTGATGAGGGGTGCACTTTGATAGAGGGTAAAAAAATCGAAGATTTTGGCAGTGGAAATGGATAAAATAAGACGCAGTGCCAGAGTATCTAGATTAGAAAGAAGAAATGAAGAGATGAGACAGATGATGGATATGGAGGAGACAGTGTGGGAAGAATTGAAAGAAGAGCTCTTCAATGGTATGGGCATATTAGAAGAATGGAGGATAATAGGTGGCCTAAGAATCTTTTGAAATGGTAGTAGAAAACGGGGCAGGCCAAGAACAGCTTGGAGAGGACAGCTCCATAGATTGATGAGTGAACGATGTCAGGAGTAAGATGACTGGTGTGATCGGGAAGAATGGCGAATGAGAATACAGGGAAACTGAGCAGACGAGTGGAGAGGTCTCAAAGGAAAGTAAGAGTATTTAATGTGTTTCTGTAACCGTTACAATGAATATGACTGCAACGAAACCATGTTATTCAACGCCATTTGAATGGCCATTTGATTTGAACCAGTTTCTTCGGTTCTGCGTACCACTCTTACCAATTGAGCTACCATGGCAACATGCCGGTACGGCATTAATTTCCCCAACTGACTCACATATCCCAGCATACCACCAAGCGTTTTAAATATGAGATACCAACCCAGTGACGACTTACAAACTCGTAAGTGCGTTAAGGCTCGGGCTTTATAGTAAACAACCTTAGCCTATACACGGCCAGTGTGAAAGAATTATCGTTCCTATGTTATTTATTGCCTTCCAGTCAGTTCATATTCTCTTTACAATCAACAATGAAACAATGAGTATCGCCGTCAAAAGAGGTTACAGTAGGTAAGGGTTTTAATTATCGCTTGTGTTTATTTGGCTTACTATCGGATCATACCTCCTTCTAAAGCAACAAGGAGGCCGGTTTCATTAATGTTCTAAATTTATTTTTCTTTCAGTTTTCATTGCGACGTTGCTGTGCATTTACATGATGAAATTCAGTGTTCCTTTACGCAGAAAATTTAAAAAATCAATAAGCCATAATGCACAGCCCTTCAAGAAACATTTTCTTCTTTCTGTCAAGTACAATTAGCATTTTGTTTAAAATTTTAAAGTTACTTTAAAAATACCCAATAATACAACACAATGTTAATGTTGTTGTTTGTTTTCTTCTCCCTCTCTATGATCTTTCTTTCTCTCGTTCTTAAGCTATTTGTAATCCTAACTGTAAATTGTAATCCTAACTGTAAGTTATTTGTAATCCTAACTGTAAGTCATACTTTGTAATTGCTAACTGTAATTTTTTTCTGCCACCGGGCATTTGCCCAATTGCAGAAATGAAATATAGCCTATATACAATACAATAAATATGCTGATTATGCGATTGTCTAAATAGTCCAATCTAGTAAATAAATAGGCATAATGTAAGGTTTTCTATATTGCCTTTTATTGCCTATTTTAGCTATTTATGATGCTTTTGCCTGCCTATTTTAATGATTTGTAATGCCTAAACTTATGGACTCTGATCATTACAGTAGGAATCCTGAAACGATTACTAAATTATGTTACTATTGCATCCGCCTTTGCTTCAGAACAGAGTAGTAATTGATTATTTGTGTAGGCTTAATCATAATATAGTTACTGACAGTGGCGGACGCAGGGGGGATAGGGGGGTTACATCCCCCCCGAAATTTGAAAAAAAGGCTATATATGTACTCTAAGTGGCCAGTTTTATAAACTAATTGTATATGTAAGTTGATTAATTATTTTTGTATTCTTTCTACCTATTCAAATCCCCCCGGAAAAAAATTTCTGCGTTCGCCACTGGTTACTGATAACAACAAAGTTATCGATAAGCTGTGAGCTTACTTAGAGTGGGATGAATAGAATGAAGAATGCTCTTGAGTTACAGGAACTAACATGCCAACACTTTTAAAATGAAGCTTGGGGATCTTACCTCTCAGGCAAATAATCTGTGATGACATTCATAGCCACGAAAAGGAAAATGTACCGTGAAATTTTTCATGTGTTGTGACGCATGAAATAGCTCGAGTTCCATTCTCCACAAATATGCATGCGGACCAGGCAGTGCCTTGTATTGCTAATTTAGCTCATAATGTTTATCTTCTCTGGCGCATGGAATTACTTTCATAACGGCCTGCATGCATGTGTGTGCTTCTCTACAAAATGTTAAAAAGGCATATCCCGCACAGAGCCACCACTCGTACTGATATGTCTGAATCTTAAGAGGTTAGCCTGAATACTAATAAATACTAAAATCTACAAGGTCTTTGTCCTAACATTGAAATATGTTGAGTGAAGTGGCCATAGCGGTAATGTAACGGATCAGATTCGTGAGGAATCCCGTGGCCGGTCAAAATGAGTGTGTTATTTCCGGGGTTTTTCCCAGTTGCAAATGTGAATGCTGGATTGGATTTAACTTTCCATTTAGTTCGAATATTCCTGTATTTTCTAGGTGTGTGTGTTGTTCTAAGGAGTCCTGCGTAGACTTGGTCCCTCACTAGGGAGTTCCTCCATAACACGTCTAACGTTGATCCAGAAATTCGTCCCTCCCATTCAGGAATTTGTATAATATGATTCCCCTTCGAAAAGTAAAAGTAAAGTGAACAAAGACATACAAATCTGAACATTCTGCAATATTGCACTTGTATTATATTAAATCTTCACGTAACGTTCAGAAATTCTTTGTTGAACGGGTCCTAAAATATTTTATATTTTTTTCACTTTTATAAACAAACTCCTTAAACGTACAATCAAGTTCCTTACACAAGAGTTTTCTAGGTAGATATGCTGATTTTATAGACAGGGCAATTACTTAAATAATTTAATGCTTTTTAATTAGCCTTAAACAAACGGAGGGGTAAATTTTAAATAAGGTTAATTTAATTAGATATATAGAACTATTAATATAAGAAATAAACTTCAAATACTTTCAATATCAGTTACGAGCATATGCATTCATGAACCACAGATTATTGTCTCTGTTCTCATATTCTCATTCAAATGCTTTGTTGAGAATATCTTCACACATTGTCAAGGGATATGTTTACGAAAATGCAAGACTATAGGAAAAACTTTTTATACAAAAAGGAATTTAAATCATTAACAAATATTTTACAAGAGTTTTAGAAATAAACACATTCCTTCGTCAAAGTTATAACGTGCTTGCTTAAACGACCCGTTTAAAAACTCGCGGAGAAAGCCTTTTAAACTTTCCCAATATCAAAAGTACTTAACCATATTCCTTGAAGAGCAAATATCAGGGCGTTCTTAATCATTTAGTTTTCCATTATTTCACTGCATTTTTCACCACATTATTCCCTTCATACTCAAACTTGCGGAGTTATTTGTTTAAAAACAGGACAGAATTTTCGTGCGAATTCTTAGAAAATAATCTGATGTTGTAGTTCGGCTTCTTACTAAAAATGTATAGTAACGGAGTTATAATGTAAAGGGTGCGGCAAAACATCCTCCCTATTTTAAAGTTCAAATAAAAAACAGATGGATCAAAATAAAGAAGCTGTATTAACATGAATGATTCTACACAGTGGGAAGTTTATTGCTTTCTGGAGTTCGAACGCTGCGTGGCCTTCCTCCTCCCTTTTTAATCATTTAACCACTTGCTCTAAAGTTTGACACCCATAAGCTAATGCTTTTCCGATCTGGAATTGCACCACGAGGGGGAATTTGGAAGCGAATCCAGAAAGAACGCTGGGCAGCGACAACGGAATACCCGTTTACCAGAAATTATTCCGCAGCGTAAGCACGTTCCTCTCCCGTCCACGGCATGGTTGGATATTGTACTGAATGTCAATTTCGCGATTTCAATATCCTATTAAATTTTTGTTCACTGTTTATGATTTGTTTTTTTCTGTCGTTATGGCAACACAAGTTGATTGCCACTCCCATCTTGTGCGAATGTTGCAACGTGGATATAGTAGATAATGATATGGTGAACCTTGCTATAAGAGTACGGAGACGAGATTAAGGTATATTTACAATAAGCAGTGAGGTGGAATAATGTAATATACTGTAAACCCTAAATTCCCACTGTGTAGATATAATTAATATTAATACAGTTTCTTTATTTTGATCAATGTGCTTTCTATTTGAACTTTAAAATAGGGAGGATGTTTTGTTTTAATTACCAAGTAACTTTTATGAGCCTTTCACCTTCGATATTCATAAAGGTCTATTTTCGTTCATTTTACGTGGGGCTATTAAAGTCTATGGTAAGAAAGAACCAAACCAGTATTCTCCTGTGAGAAAGGAAAAGCTCCTAAAACCCCTCACATTTGCTGCGATTGGCCCATATATGAGTCTGCAAATCTATCGACTTTCCCAGCTCGCTCAGTCTTAAATAACTTACCACATAATCCAACTTGATATTATTTCTACTTCCTCTACCATTACCGCAGGAACTACGTATAAATATTACTTTATTCAGGTCGATCCTGAATATATATATATATATATATATATATATATATATATATATTCAGTATTTCCTTCCTATACCCGTACCAGAGGTATTATAGGTAGTATTCTATTGTGGTCGAACCTAAAATTCGATGTTGAGTTTTTAGTATAAACAAATGTTCTGAGGTCGCTGAAACAAAAATACATATTTCAGAAACGTATCAATGGGTGTGTGTGTCATAGAACAGTATAAATGAAGAACGAGTACAAATTTAGTGATTTTTTAAAAATATTTAATAAGGTGAATACGCCCAAATAAACAAGACTGCTCGTGCTCGGGTGCAGTTCTACGAAGAAACTCGTATGGGAAAGGTAAAAAGGTGTAACAAATTATTATAAATAAGTTTAAAAAAAATATATATATGTAAGTTATGTATATATATTATATAAGCAGTGGTATAGGAGTATATTCTAAATGTAGAGTTATAAAACGGGGACCAAAATTAAAACTGTGTTTCATTCCTTGGGTTCTATTAGAGGTAGATTAGTATTTTTTCCAGTACCGTTCGACTTTTGGGGAAATTGTATATATTTCGTACAGGCTAGTTTAAAAAAGCAAATTTTGAAATCGTTATATTATTAAAATATTAGATTTTTTGTATAATCAATATGCTTTTCTAAATCATTTTTTATTATTATCTTTTGCAGAAGGCAAAAACCTGGAGAATAATTTTTGTTAGTTCTCCCAAGGCAAGAACCCCATACTGCATAGTGGATTGAAAAGAGCTACAGAACTACAGAACGTAGAACAGAGATGGGCTTACATAGTATGACATACCTCTATGTTCTGCCTAGTGTAGGTAACTCCTGGGAATGTGACATGGATATTGACAATGACTGTACCGTTCTTTAATGACACTTTACACGAAGGAAATTTACTTTTTTGCAATTTTCTCGAATATTTCTTAACGATTTTGTTAAATTTTTATTTCTGTAATATTGTAATGAAAAGGGATACAAATTCGCCGTCATGCTTCATAACACAACTTTTTAACCTACATATAACATTTCTTGTAGGCCTATTTGATTTTTCGTTTTTGAGCTATGCTGTTATATATAGTACAATAGCATATTATTTTATTTTATTCCATTAATGTTCTCTTTTAAATGACTTATACAAATTCCTACTTCAAACAAGGTTTTTGAGCCGACTGTACATTCTGCATTCAAGGATTTGGTTGTCATATCAAATATAGCATGTCCTGGTGTGGTAAACTGGTATATGATTTATATGTATATACTGAGATGAGTGGTTGAGCGATTTTCGAACACTAGGTCAGGGACTGCGTGCATCATTGATCACAGTCAAGACTGCGGAGAACGTCTCAGTTGCTATGGCGACCGCTCCACAGTGGCGTTCCAATTCTATTGTTCACATTCCTACGTGATTGACATTTTCAGGAAATGAAGTTCATATGGGCTTTTGAATGCTAAAACGATTTTCATTCGATAAGATGAAGAGGCATACGTTGTGAAGTTGTTTCCCACTCCTTCGAATATCTCTCTGTCTTGGTTTATGAATGTTTCCTGTTCGTACGTTTCTTCATTTAAAAGAGATCACTTTTGTAATGAATTCCGCAATTTTTTAAAATAAACTCATTATTTTAATTTATAAAAAGGCCTCAGGCAAAAGTTGTCAACTTTATTCTAACTGCTAAACTCCAAATTAAATCTAAATGTAATGACATACATAAACAATATATATATATATATAAATATTTAGCTTAGACAGCCTTGCGGGGAAGTAGTAGTTCAAGTTTGCTTTGAGTTTCTGCTGAGGATAATGAAAGATTCTTTATTTGTTATAGCTGGACTTCGGATTGCTACCACATTTCAAGGACTTCCGATCCAATTTGCACCTAGCAATAATTATCTTACTACGTAATGTCATGTTTGATTCAGGGCTATTTTGCAGCTTTGCAAATGACACTCAGCTGAAGCTTCGTATGTGAACTTCTATAGCGCACCTCTTTTGTCTTCAAATCTTACCATACATTTTACTTTCTCGCATATACGTAGTATAGAGAAAGTATTGTGATCGTGACAAAAAATCGAAGTCGAGATAACACCGGGAGAGCATGTTTCATGAAGCCTAGAAACCGAAAAAAATATTTTTGGAATGACGTCTGTCCGTCTGTCCGTCTGTCCGTCTGTCCGTGGACAAGCACAGCGGGTAAACGGTTGATTGTATTTACTTCATTTTTTGAATTAAGGACTTTTTCGAAATTTTGTCGAACCGCCCAGAAATTTAGTTTGACAACTGAAATATTAAGGGGACTTTTCATGAAAACTTTTTTAAAAAATTTGTTTTTTTAAAAAATGGCTCTAACGATTTTAATCAAAATTTAAAATTGGAAACTCTTATCTATGACTAATAAAATGGCTATATCCGTATTTCTGCAAAAATGACTTAAGGGGCACTTTACTCGTATCCATTTTCTATTTTTCTAGATTATATCTATTACAGTAGGCGACACATGAAAACCTACCACAGTAAAGTTGTAGAAAAATTTAAAATGCACATTTTTTGTTTAACACATTTCTTTGTACATTTAATAGATATCAAGATAAAAGCGAAATAAGGACAGCTTATATGCGAATTTCAGAACATACCGGTACATGTCAATTAAAATATGAATGACATTTTGTTGCCCCTAGTAACAAGAAAACTGTAGGCCTAATGCACTTATTGTTGTGAAATGCAATCAGTTTAGCTCAGTCGCAATGAACACACCAAAACCAATTACAGCGAGGTGGTATAGGCTAACAGGGAAGAGGGCCTGAGTTCAAATCAAACCTCGTGGCCGCCCAAATTGACTTGGGTTTTTTCATGGTTTCCGGGTTTGTAGGACTTGCTTATTTTCCATAACTCATCGCCGCTATGTCACTGGATATTATAATCGTTTAAACTATTACCGCATAAGAAGACATCACTAAACAATAGAAATATGACGCGAATGAGTTGTTAATATAGACCAGCGTTTCTCAACCTATGGTCCGCGAACACGGTGCAGATGGTCCGCAGACATAATTAATTAAAAAAATATCATAAAGCAAGTGGGAAGTAAAGAAGTAGAAATTTTTCACATAAAATGGACACTAGATGTCAAAGTTTTTAAAATCTTCGAAAATACAGGTCATATTGCAAGTTTTCTTACTTTTGCAGTTACGGACCATAGTTTCAAACCCCTGATGCACTGACGTCTATGGTTCCCTCTTTCATTCAAAACCCTAAAAAATAAGACTTTTTCGGAATTTGTTATTAGAGGCGCCATGCAGTATTCAACAACCTATCTTTGTGAGAAGGGATTTTCATCGCTCGTTTAACTAAAAACATAATACAGAAACCTACTTAATGTAGCTGCTGATCTTCGAATAAATTTGACTAATATTGAGCCAAATATCCAGGAACTCGGCAAGAGGCGACAAGCTCAACCGTCTCATTAAAAGTGAGTAATAACATAATTCCTAATTATATTATCAAATTGGTAATTCATATTAAAGTCTGTTCAAAATATAATTTTACTGTCAATAGTTTCATTCCAATTCAATAACTGTGTTTCCGTCGGATTAAAAAAATGTATTTCGTTATAACGACCTATAATTTAATACCCCAAATATTAAGAATATAGGCCTACATAGCCTATAGCCTACTTTTAAAAATTGGATGTAAAATTAGGGATTCATAAAGTGTTTTTTAGACATTTTAGAGGTCCTCGGGTTCAAAAAGGTTAAGAATCGCTGATATAAACTAATGGTTCACGCAAACATACTAAACACGTGATATGACGTACATGCAGTTGAAGCGTGCAATATAACCTAAGTAGTAGCAGTAGTGGCGAAAGTCAAATATAAGTCGACCCTTAAGCTCCCCCATTCGATATTCACATTTGCACGGACTGTGTGATGTATTTTGTTTCTGAGCGAAGCATAGTGACCAACTGCCCTTGTATATTGTCGCAAGTACCTTGTATACACCTCTACATATAGCTAAATAATGCATAACACTATCCACATAGTTAAGTGTGCGAAGCGGAGGCGGCAGCCGTAGCGAAGCGCACTTGCATTTTCGAATAATGTACGATACACTGTTTGTAGATTTCGAAAATGTGGCATATTATATCTCCCGCAAGGTTTGTCAGCCTGCCACCTCTCGTCTAGCGGTAAGACGTCACACCTCCAACGTCCAATCACGAGTTTCTTCATAATACTAGGACAGAAGAATTCGCTAGATCGTGGTAGAAAAGAAACTGCATCGGTGAGGGTGGGTTGGGTGGGACCGATTCATCCCAAGGTGCGACTTATATTTGAATTTTCCCGTAGTAGTAGTAATACTAATAATATGCAGTTTTACTGCCATTGATTATAATTTTATTGTGATTATTATGATTATTATTATTATTATTATTATCATTATTATTATTATTATTATTATTATTATTATTATTATTATTATTATTATTATTATTTCACGGTAAAAGCATGAACATAAAGATCGACCCTGATGCTTTCCGTTCTAGATACTTGTTAGTTTTATGAAAATGTAATAAGGAAAATTTAATTGTCTCTTCAATTAAATTTTTTCTGTCTTAGCCTTTAACACGTATATGCGAGAAAGTTTGTGCAACGTATTTTTGCACCATTTATTTATATGAAGGCTGTAAACGTATTTTGGCTGGTACTACACTGCAAAGCAAGATTTCGAAGATGGATTCCCAATACAGTTACATAATCTCTGAGGCCACACAAAGGATTTCTACCAGAAACGAGTGCTTGCGACCTCTCGTGGAAGAAGCTTGGCTTAATGCATTCTCTCCTTTACTCATTGTACAAGTCTTGAGTATTTGGATCCAAAGCGATAAGCAATATTTAGCAATCGTTAATATATACCTCTTAAAACTAACAATATATGAAGTCCAACTCAGTCTCTGTATGAAACATTTTTTATACTAGTGGATACAGGTAGGAAGTGAACATTTCAAGTCACATTGGTATATAGCTGTGTTAAAAATATAATAAACTAGGATCAATAAAATTTAGGAAACCCATACATACAAACGATGTCATTCTATGTAGTTTTATAGTAATTATTATATGCAGATTTGCCTAAAACATATTCCAAATAAAAAATCGTACTCTCCACGCAGCATTAGCCAAATTAAATTCATTTTAACCATACGTTAAGCGACCTCATTGTGGAAATGCGCTTTCAGTTGTCGTAGCCTCATTCATAAAATGTAATAACCATCAAATAATTTATACGAAAAATCATTTAAAGATTTAGCCATAATAAATTCAAATTATTTTCAAACAAAGTAGCCTATAGTAGAACAATTTTGCAGAAAATATAGAAAATTATAGTTGAATTTCACACAAAGTCGTAAGTTAGTAAAAGCAAGAGAAAGTCGTCTTTATACTTCGTAACATATCCTCGGAAGTTATTTCACCCAGCTATAACATTTTACTTCCATGTGATTTTTTTGTTTATGACCTATGACACAACAGATTGACACAAAAAAACATGCTTCTGAAATTGTCTTTTATGGTTCAAGACACCCCCAAACTTGCATTAATGTAGAAAACTTGACATCGAACCTCATGGTCGAACAGGACGCTTTCTCTATCTAAGTTTAATATATCGTAGGCAGAAAACGTGATAAACATGTGGATTGGGAGATTAGCATATCTGGACCAAAATTGTTTTTCGACTTTATTCCCTAACATCATTGTTTTCGAGTAGGTTATTTATTGCAACGAATTACTTAACATAAACCTCATTTACTGCCATTCTTTTCTGATTTTGATTTTTTGTTCCAACTAGCTTTTTAGTTCTAGCAGTCCCCGTGTGATGTATCAATATTCGGTTTGGAAGTATTATGTCCCTTCAATACACTAGCTATGTCTGCTGTCGTAATATCTCAGAATAATGAGATTCATTTTTGGCTATGTGGAATATCGTCTTTCTGCAGATTCCTAATTACATCTTACTATTCTGAATGGGATTATTTCCAATATTGCTTCTAGGAGAAAGTTTCTCATAGTCAATCGTAACCAATTGTGTATTTAAATTACCAGTTCGAAATAACTTGTATCAAAAACTGTTTGATTTATAACTCAAAATGTGTAACAATTTGCTAACTTTGGATTCTATTTTGCTTGTAGAATATTCAAGAAAAAATTATACTATTAAAAAGCTATAAATGCATGATTGCTATATCTTTGTTGTTTCAGTAATTACACTTAGGCTAGACCTATTAATTTTACTAGATCACTACGTTGTCACTATGTTGTTCTGCTATTAATAATTTCACAAAATATTACAATAGACAGGACATGCAATTTTAAACTCAGAAATTATTAATTTTAAATAAGGAAGAAGATGGTTTAAAAACTCTCGGATCTTATGATCGTAAAGCTAAGAACAGTATAATTTTCATGTAACAATCTTCAAAGTGCTTTTTAGTTTGAAATTCCCAAGAGTTATGTTTTGTTAACTTTCCCATCGCTTACTTGCATGACGAACAATATTTGACAATATTTTCACATGTTTACTTCCACTTAGCACGCTACAGGAAAGCGAAACAAAGATGCAGCAGACCATCGTTACTGAAAACTTCGATTACTTATGACCAGGGCCCGGATTCTGATGACCTAAAATTGTTTGAAAAATGCCTATAAAATGACCCTAAATTTTAAAGAAAATGACTTAATAATTATAAAGAATGACATAAAAACTGAAATTTTATTTATAAAAAATTATCATTGTACACACAAAGTTATAGACTAATTTGTACATAATTGTAAAAACTGTAAACGCAGAAAAGATGTTGTAAGTCTAAAAACTTTGTTCTTTGTTCCTCATTGGACATTTGAGAAGCAGGTGGCAGACTCTGTTGCCCAGTCAATCTAATAACAATAGTAATGTTATACAATTTTTTGTTACCGACTGAGACATGACAACACCCCAACACCGAGTGTATTCTTCTTTCGGCGAAACGGTAATTTATGCCGCGCACAGGTTTTCCTTCCACTGAATAATAAATTACCCTTGCACCAAACATAATATGTCACAACCATAAACAATAAAATAATATTTCATAATAAAAAAATACCTGTTCCAAAAATCATATTTCACAATTATATGAGTGGGAGTGAAAACTCGTGCGCGGCATAAAATACCTTTTTCCTCTTTTTTCATTAAACGAACACACTGGGGACGATGATAGCTAGACGAAAAAAAAGTTAATATACTCAATGTAAATGCATGAAAATTACTAAATATGGAAGAAAATGGCACGAAAATGACAAAATAATGGCGTGAAATTGAAATAAATGCTCTAAAAATAGGAAATTGAATAAAATGACAAAAAATTGCTTAATAAAAATGTACTTCTATAATCTAGAGGCCACGATTGGGATTTATTTACAAGTTGGCATTGTCTATGCAGCATCAATAAAAAGGTGACATGTCATTAGAATCCGGGCCCTCCTTATGACTATGAGATTGCTCAACGAACACTGGTGCTGGTGTCATTCTACGCGTTTTATGCCACTGTTTCGCTGAATAGTTACCATATTTTTCAGGTCAATTCTGAAACTGAAAAAAAAGAATGAACTGTTTAAGGTGTGAAGTGCAGCTGTATCCCACGGTATTTAATTAAGTAATATTATGAAAACTGTAACCTATTGACTGTAGCCTATATGTGGTTGGTTATGTAGCCCTACACGTTATCAGTACGTTTTAAGATCTGGAGTTTATAGTGCTTTGCCGTTACTTTTTCAGTATGAATAATTGTAGTTATGATCTTATTAATAAACATATGAATATTTTATAGGACTATTTGTTTGTGAATGAAATCATGTTTGATTCTTATTGTTGAATATTTTCCCACAGAAATCAAAACTAATTGCTCAAAATGGTAATGCTGAATGTTCCTTCTTTTTCTTGAGGAGAGGGGAGTTAGCACATTTCACTTCATTTATTACTCCAAGTAAATTCCAAGATATTTTCACTAACAGTTTTATTTATTTACTTTGAGCAGTATAAAGAGTAACAATTTAATCCTCTATGACAACATTTTCAGGAGACGATAGATTTTAGCGCGAAAACCCAATGTTTAAATTTTGCATGCAACAACTACCTAACTGGTAATTTCTTTTTATATTTGTTAGCTTCCAAAAAATTGGGAAATTATTTATTTTCTTTTAAACAGTATGCAACACAACTGAGGCATAGCTATGTAAATACGTATAAATAAACATATTCTATCACAGCAAAAATTAATAGACTAGTACTTGATAGTACTGAACGATAACGTTTAGCAATGCCTCGGATATCGACCAATGACGGTCGTTTATCTTGTAGTATCCTTGTTAGGAGCACAAGGATGCGTTTTATGTGATAAAACATCAGCTCTTTTCTGGAAACGCAAAGTTTCAATATGAAGTGATTGTCCATGCTACCAGTGAACAGAATAAAAACACATGTTACACAACATAACTCATTTGGAAATGAAAGTAATATAAATGTGCATCGATTAAAATCACAATTCTGTTGCTAGTTTATCTGAATTAAGTTAACAATATCTAATATGCACTATTGGTGACATTGGTTATAATCTGGTAACTCGAATTGGTTCATCGATTTTTCATTCCTTTACTATGCCGTGATCTCATAGCTGCCATATTACTGATTTCATTTTAAGAAACCAAGTAAGAAAAGAATTATTATTTATATAATCCGTTATAGTTTCAATAAATCCGACTCTTGATTATGAGTTTCATCAAATAAATATCGCTATATCTCGTGGGATTACCGTGTACTTATGATGTTTCACTTGAACTTCTCTTGCTCAATGAGAAACGTTCTACACATTGTAAAATCGGGTACGGTGTGTGATAGTTTCCTTCTGCTTTCATAATAATATCCATATTCATTTCTTGCATCCAACTGATTATAGGTATAATATGGGACATTTCAAAATAAAATTACATATTACAAATACATAACAAACATTAAAAAAGCTCCTAGCTTTTTTATAGTCTCAAATATTTTGTTGTTTTATTCCATGGAGAAATAAATCATGTTAACCGGTGAACTGAAGATGACAAAAAAAAAGTGAAATTCAAATTCAGGGGAAAAGATATTTACTAGTACCAACACGTAGCCCATATAGCTTATTTCTATTATATTGTCTTTTATATAAGGAAAACCACAAAATGGAACTTTTTCGCTGGAATTATCTAGCCGAATTCCATTTCTGCTGAACTTAACGTTGGTAATTTAACTTCACTTTGATACTCATGTTCCTTCGTTCTCAAATTAATTATAATGTGACGAACATTCGTTAAGCTCAATTGAAATATGTATTTCTGAGCCATATTATGTTAATAGCATGGATGAAACGGTCGTGAATGAATCCTTGGTTCCAGATGAGATAAATTAACCAACATTTGTCTTAATAGTTGACGGAATGACCTGCGGCAGGAAACCTCAGCAAAACAATCTTGCTCGAGGGGATTCGAACCAGCGCGTCCTTCCCCTCCCCTCGTGTATACTCTGCGATTGCAAGTGATATTCCCTATCGTCTAAGCTTCCTAGATTATTATATAGACCATTCGGAAGAAGCCGATATTCCCGGCCATTGTTCAATAACAGGAAATTTTGTTACTACAGTTGGTACTGTTTGTATAAATGCTAGTGAATTAAGCCGCCATCAGAGTTTGCATGTTGTTGTATTGATTTATGTGTCACGTCTTTACATGAATTGTAATTATTCTATCAACTCTGGTTCATAACCTGTGGCTTCTACAGTTTCTCAATCTCTCTCTCTCTCTCACACACACTCTCACACACACACTTTCTCTCCTCTTTTCTTTCTCTTACTCTCTCACCCTTAACTCTTATTTCGCCTCCCACTTGTGGCTAGTACTTTAAGTGACTTGGAGAGAGATGGCGGTATGCTACTGACTTGAAGGGTAAACAGAATAGAATAGAATAGAATAGAATTTATTTAGTCCTTCCAAACATGTTCATATTATAGGACGCGTCCAAACAGCTTACCACAAGACGATAATCATTTACTATAAACTTTCATTTTATAATGGAATAGATAGATTGCTGTGCCACAGCCGGTAAAGTAAAATATTACTAGCGCATTCTCTTTACAAGGTGTATTATTAACTAACAAAAAATCCTGTTAATCTCACTGATATTTAGTGATGTTTATGATAAGGATGTTCTTTAGGCTTACCGGCTTCTTTCAGTTTTCAGAGAGAGTCTCATAAATATTTCTCATGACTAACTTGAAATCAATCAGCTAATTAATATTAAGCATACTTAGTTCCTTACTCAATGGCAATAAACCATTTCTGAGCAAAATAAAGGAATGTTATCTATTTTATGGAACCCGAAGGTTCATTGCCGCGCTTACCTGAACCCTATTCTGTGCTAACTCTATTCAATCATCCCTCGAAAATTTTACTTCCCTTAAATATATCTTAATATTGTCTTCCCACCTATGGTCTCCGATTCAATCCTTTTGATATGTCTTTCGTCCCCCATGTGCGCAACATGCCCAGCCCATTTCAACCTCCGTGATTTAATACCCTTACCATATCCGGTTACGCAGTTTAATCCAATCCCCATTTTCATCTCTCTTAGGCCCAAATATGTTCCTAAGCACCCTGTTTTCGGAAACTATCAGCTTATGTTCTTCCCAATCAGTAAGCAGCCATGTCTCACATCCATATATTACAACCGGCAGGATAATAGTCTTAATTAATATTAAGCTAGATATTGTAATTTTTCTTTTCCTATTGTAAAGTCCATACAATTTATCGCTGGACGAATGAAAACCACACCATAAGAGTGCTTTTCAGAACAAGAACTTTCACGTTTCAGCGTGATTGAGGCTGAGACTGACAAGCAGACCAGCCAGCTTATAAAGCTGCGAGTTCCAGAAATTTTGATATTCACTCCATGGAATATTATTTAACATTTCAGATGAAAAGAAAAGTTGCAGCCAGCCGTACATGTTGCTTTCACTTACGATGGCCACAGAACCAAATGGTAGGCTTATAAGAAAGAATAGTAATGGAATTATAAAATGTTAAAGCAAGGGCCATGTTACACAGACCGAAAAAATGCGGCCGAATATTCGGGCCGAGACCGGCTGATTTTGAGCATGTTATACGAGCCGAATTTCGGTCACCGAACTTCAGCGACCGAAACGCGTGATGCATGTTACACGGGCAGAATGTTGACCGAAAAAAACGCAAGCTGGAATTCTTTCAAGGGTAAAATGTACGAGGGTTGGAAGTTTAAAAATGGCAACACATCTATAAAATCCTCGCGCGCGTGCAATCGGTCGACATTCTGCCCGCATAAAAGGCTCATGTTACACGGAAACCGAAAAATCGCGGCTGATTTCAGCGACCGAAACGCGTATCCATTGGGTCAATGGGTAGGTAATGTTATATGTACACGAACGGAATAACCGCGGCTTCAGACGCGTAAAAACTAGTGTAGGAGGTTTTTACCCTGGCGACCGGTAAAATTGCAGAAAGAACGCGCGCAGAAAAAACGCCTGTGAAGTTATACGGGCAGAATGTCGACCGAATGCATGCGCGCGGAAGAGCAGCAGCGCACAAGGTGGGAAAAAATTGAAATACGTTGTGGTGTTTGTGCATGGCGATTGACCTGCGACTACATGCAGGAAGACCCTACCAACCACGCATGCGCGGTAGTAGTCAAGCAGCCAACGTGTGTTCTGTTAGACTCTACCGACAAGCATGCGCGGTACAAATGTCCACTTGGTATGTCATGGTTACTTTTGACAAATGACAGTTAATGCACATAACACATAGGCCTAGCTGTTAAGTTCATAAACATGGACAGTTACTTCTTTTCGGATATATAGAATTAATTTAGGAGGCATATAAGAGCACGTTTTTAAAAATAATATTAATAACTAAATACAAATTAATATGAACTTCGAGCAGCTTTACTTTTTTCAATAAGAATGCTTGCTGCTTTTCAGGGATCGTGGAGGTTTTTTCTGTGTCTCTCGGTATTAATTTTGTTGCAGTCCTTGGTTTGCTGAACTGCCTTCATTACAGCCAGCATAGGGGCTATATGTTTGGCTAGATCATCTATTCGTTTTTCTGTACTAGCAGAATTGAGTATTTCTGTTACCTCCGCAACTATGACTTCCATGAGGGACAAACTCATTGACAGATGAACAGTCATACACATATAAAAATATCTGACTTGAGGAAGCGCCTTAAGAAAGGTATGGATTTCCAAACTGAAGGAATTATGCAGCAAGACGGATACTGGCAAGTTGTTTCGTCGTCAGAAATTAAAGAATTGTACGAAATTAGACAATTTATTATCTCACTGCGATTGTCAGATTGTGTTAGGGATGTAGTTCTTGCATTCATACAGTATGTGTGCCTGCAGTTGCCATGATTCAGCTATCAGATGGAATTTGTGCAAGCAAAACCATTTACTATGCCGGACAATTAAACCGTGTGCATTGCCCTGCTGAAGCTCAGAGTATAGTTGCAAGCATTATTATTGAAAATAATTAAATTTGCTACAAGTTCATATTCATTTGCAGAGTACTAAGCAAGCAAAGGCAGAGGGAGGACGTGTGTAGGAAGTGCTCCGGATTGTTTAAGGAAAAGTGGCATAAGGGACAATGGGTGTAGACATAGCAGTATACAGAGCAAGAATTGGCACCTTTGGGAACGAAAAGGCGATGGAAAAGAAGGATGAAGCAACTAAAGTAAACATTCTTATCGCATTGATTTACTCAATTGTAATCATACTCCGTCTAGTGGTTGGAGGAATAGTGATGAATCCAGGACCAGCGGACGCACACGGTAATCTTGGAGAGATAATCAGACAGCTTGATGGCCTAGAAGAACGTCTCGGCAATAAAATCAGTATGGCAACAAAAGAAGTAAAGCAGGAGATCAGAGAAGAGATTAAATTTATGAAGAGGGAGGTGGAAGATCTGAGAGCTACAATAGATCGTATGGAGAAGAGAAATAGAGCATTCAACCTAGTATTCACGGGGATAGAAGAAAGACGAGATGTTTCGCCTAGGATGGAGATTACAGAAATTCTGGAGGGCAAGTTAAAATTGGGATCACTTCAAGGGTGGGAAATAGTCGAAGCCTTCAGAGTGGGAAAGAAAAACGGGAGAAGATTAATAATCGCTCGTTTCGCTACGAAGCAAGTTATACACGTCATTCTGGAAACAGCGAAACTTTTAAAAGGATCGAACATTTTTATTAACAAAGATCTCTCTCCTGAAGAACGGATCACCAGGAGAAAATTGATACAAAAAAGGAAGGAATTAAAGTTAGCAGGTAGGGAAGCTGTTATACGCAATTTGGAACTGTATGTAGATGGTAAAAAGTTCAGTGAAGACAAAAGCGAGCTAACCAGCAACAAAGGCAGAGAGGATACGAGTCAGCGAATTCCTGTGTCTCAAGGCAACGCCGAGAGTCCACCAACCCACGTC
Organism: Ectobius pallidus; assembly: GCA_964059195.1. Classification (NCBI taxonomy): domain Eukaryota; kingdom Metazoa; phylum Arthropoda; class Insecta; order Blattodea; family Ectobiidae; genus Ectobius; species Ectobius pallidus. Next base: position 156,947,943 of record CAXKWD010000003.1, on the reverse strand, counting down.
AGGACAGCTAAGCGCGTGGAGAAGATCTCGCGAGTGACGTCGCGTCGCCTCCGAGAGTAATAATACGTCACGCTTCATCTCAGCTGATGTCCGTAAACAACAATGCTGATGTCAAGGGAGCGAAGACAATAACTCTAAACAGTGGATTAAAGATAGCGGCCGGTCCTTGGTTAAAAGAAACGAATGAAGAAGAATCAAGAAGAGCAGAGGGAGACAACGGAAATAATACAGGAGGGATTGAATTACGAAACAGAGAAAGATATACTGATAAAATGGGGCGAGAATGGCTCAAGTCAACAATTCACAGGCCTTGGACGACCCGTGGAGGGATGATCCATGGAGAGCAGGAGATGGAGGGATTGTTACCAGATCCAGGAGGCGCTTGCAGTCTTTTAATGCGGATGTAAATCGATCTAAGCAGTAATTCAACATAATAAATACGAGTCTGGCTGTATTAACTGATAGCTAGTGATTAGTGTACAATAAAGTAGTGAGAGCAAAACAGTGGCGAAATTAAATGATATTCGAACACATATTTGTATTGTAAAGTTTGTTTATAAGTCAAGTTCATTGTCATTATCACAAGCCCGGTTTTATTCACTATTTAGTGTTCCTTTTCATGATAACAGCAATATCATTAGAACAGCGGCCTAATTCGTGGTACGATGCGAACTTTGAAGGGACTTACAAAGAGAGGTATTTTGATGAATGTCAAAAAACTGTATTTTTTTGTTTTGTTTTTGTTTCGCTTATTGCCTAGTGTTTATTTCTCTTTTTCTTTCAGTAGAGAGGGAAATCAGTTTATATGTATTCAGCAGCACTATCTATATGTCTACACATTCCTCCAATTAAAAAAGTGTTATTGTGTTTTCTAAGATGTCTACTGGTAAAATGACAGGTGTCGAATCCAGTAGATTCTTTTGTAATTTTCTTGGTACAATAAATATATCATATCATATATCATACCATATTCATTTGTATAATGGTCATTAATATTATTTTTGAAAACGTGCTCTTATGCCTCCTAAATTAATTCTAAATATCCGAAAAGAAGTAACTGTCCATGTTTATGAACTTAACAGCTAGGCCTATGTGTTATGTTCAATACCTGTCATCTGCCAAAACATAACCATGACGTCTACCAAGTACACATTTTTACGTTGTTGTAGTGCGTGCAGGCTGTGGTCATTCTAATTGAAGTTACCAAGCAAGTTACAGACTATTGCCTTCGAAAGAATTCTAGCTTGCATTTTTTCGGTCACCTGAACTTTTTTGAATTTTCCCATCGGTTACAAGGTAGAAGGTATAAGTCTCCCAAATCTCAGATTTCTAGCTGATCTGGAATTTGTACTTTAGGGAGTAAATTTCAACTGATAATAATTTCAATGGATATGATCAGGCTTTAAAACTTAGTGCCCGAACCCACAGAGGGAGTTGATTCCGGTTACCAACAACCTGTGTATAGGGGGTGGAGGGTGATTGCGTAGACTGATAAGACAGCCATTGATAGTAGTACCGAGAAGTGAATGCGCTCCTAGTACGGTGCCTCTCAAATTGGTCAACAGTGTACCTTGTCATTGTGCGTGTTTAAATTTATAATACGTGTTCGGCATGCCGAAAGTAAAGTGTTCTAAAACGCAAACATATATTGAAACATTTGGGAGGGACTATTATACACAAACAGGAGAAAGTATCGATTTGCATGCTTGTAATGTGAGTTTAGATTATGAGAAGTTATTTTGTGGTCTTCCTATATCTGTATTTCGGTTTGTTTACTATCACGTGAACTAGCATATGGTAGCTAGGGCATACGCCGAGCAAAGTCTGTACAGTACGGTTGCTGTTAACATATTCGATCGGGCACTAAGTTTTAAAGCCTGGGATATGATATAGGGTGGAATAGCGATGATGATTCATGGTATGTAAATATCATATTCGGTATTTGCCTTTACGACTGTACTTGATCCACGATGTATAAGGAGCAAAAGTAAACAACAGACTTGCCTTGACTGTGTCCTGTCGTTTCATTGGTTAATCGCACCAGCGCATACTTCACGATAGTGCGACAAGCTCAGATGTTTACTTCCGTTACGCACCCATCGTAAAATTATTTATATCTTATGTAATTCTGAAAACATAAGTTCTGTTAAGTGAGTTGCTTGCTTTATTATTTATACCATAGGCTTACATGTTTTACAACATATAGGTTATCTAGCAAACAGGATCTCATTTGTTTTTATCGTTGCCTTGGCAAATGTTTTTATTCTGAAGAAAAACAAGTGACATACTAATAACAATGTTTTTACAAATTATCAATATTTCTCAATCTAAGTTTATTAAACAACCGGACGTGTATAGGCCGAGTCAAGTAAATTATAAGGTTAAACATATAATTAAAAACTAAAATATTAAAAATCCAAGGGGAAAGATTACAATGAAAAAATTCATTCACATTATAGTATGGGTTTGGGTTACTGAGCAACCATGTTTCTAATTTCATTTTAGAAACATTTATGTACAGCTCTCTTAAATCTTTCGGCAGCTTGTTGCATAACATCAGTCCATATACATAAATATTTCTATTTGTCTTTGAGTGTCTATAAAAGGGTAAATCTAGGTTGTCCTTGTATCTAGTATTATAATCTTGAGTATTGCTTCTACATTTGTAGGATTCTAAGTTTTTTATAATGTACATTATTAATTCCAATATATACAAATTAATCGCAGTCAATATTCTGTACTTTATAAGTTAGTCTGATAAATAAAGACGTATTTTATAACATAATTATTTTCTTGTGCTTTTCACTTACATAATGTGCGATGAATTACCCCACATATTGTGAGTAAAAGTAATAGGCATAACCTCTAATAATTTGTATTACAGCCTATAGAAGAATTGCGAGCCAGAGCCTTCAGAAGTTATGTCACCAATAAAGAAACGAGTGAGGAAAGGTTTGTCCAGCGGCGAGAAGATACAGATTTTGATTATAAAACATCGGGAATCGAAATCGGAGCCCTTGGCGCTTAATCTAAAAAAGAAAGTTCAATTCACTTTACTGTGTGTAACCGACTAAACAGTCTAAAAACAAACTCTTGTGAACTGTGCTTTGTATTTTCACATTCGGTTGTTTACTTTTGCTCCGTACACATCTTAGAACAAGTATAGCGAAACCATGAAGAAACCCATGTCAAATTGGACGGTTAACGGATTTAAACCTGGGACTTCTCGAATGCGAGTCTAAGATATTACCATCTCGGCCAACTCGCTCAGTTTACGGTAATTATTTCTATCGCTAGCATATATAATGATTTGTCAACGTGTATTGCAACTTCCAAAGCCCTATGCGAACACTGCAAAGCATATTGCTGTCATGAGAACTGAGCAGAGACTTTAAAGTGCATCCACATTTTGAAGGTTTTTTTTAGGGCCAGAAATAAAAAATTAAAACTTTCTGGTTACAGGCTAAAAGCTATAGGCCTAAGTGTGACAATTTTTAAGTTTCTAGCTCATCTGGAAGCGTGTAGACATTGATGTCAGCGAGTGAGTGAGTGAATGAGACAGCCATGTGGCTTTATATTATAGGGACGTTTTTACAACAACAACAAAAATCATTTTAATTTTATCTTTACTGTGCTAGGTTTTCAAGTATCGCCTACTCCAATGGAGATAACCAGATAACCTAAAACAGTGGTCTCTAACTCGCTGTATTTTGTGCGCGTGCAAACAGGCTTGCACTGTGCGACCCCTGTGCACCACGTGATGTCAGTCTGAACCAGGGTTCCGTCAGCAGAGGTGGACCAGCTTCCAAGCATTATGTTGGGTGTAGAATGTGTTCCAATATGTAAGCCATCGGCTCCTGTATTTATGGTAACAAATACCAATATAAGAGAAGTTTGAGTGACTTTTATTCGAATTTTCTCCCCCGACTGCATAGACATGTTGCTAGGATTTTCTCTATGTTCAGATCTACGTACATATGCGAGCAGTTTTTTCACTAATGAAAATAAACAAAACCCGCAACAGAAGTCAATATTGTCAGATGAAAAATTAAAATGTGAACTTAGAATGGCTGCTGCACAATTATTGATTTCAGATGTTGAAAAACTTCTCCGTCAAAAGATACAACAAAAATCAAGAAAACAAGCTTCCACTAATGAGTGATTTTGTAGTGTGAAATGCTTTATTTGAGCTGTTCTTTTTAATACTGATGTATTACATGCAGATATAGTTTCTTTGAATTTTGCTTCAAAAATAACTTTAGTATTAATATTCATGTTCAATAGGCCTAATATAAATGTGGAAGTGTGTCATTTAAAGGAATGAGTCTAGATTTTGTTTTCATTTCACAGAATTTGTGGCATTACAATTTAATTACTATAAAATTGAATAAAATCAGGAGCTTTTCAACTATGTTGAAAATTAATGAATTAATTCGTGCGTATTATCTTGCTAGGATATATTGTACATTATTTACATTGTTACAAATATCTTGACTTCACGAAAGTTCTTTGTAGGAAACATAAGTAAATGATAATGATATAATAATGTAATAAAACATTTATACAACAATCATCTGTTGATATGCCAATATGATTTGTGAATTTCAAAAGCCTAATGAGCATGCCGACACTGAACTCAAGAGAGGCGGTATACCACGCGGTGTGTGCACACTAAATGATTCTAGCGTGCAATGGGTAAGCTTGCACTTACTGCTGTACTCATTGTGCAATGAGTTGGTGGCCGCTCACCTAAAACATTGAAAATGGATACGAGTAAAGTACACCATAAGTCATTATAACACAAAATGCCAATATGATTTGTGAATTTCAAAAGCCTAATGAGCATGCCGACACTGAACTCAAGAGAGGCGGTATACCACGCGGTGTGTGCACACTAAATGATTCTAGCGTGCAATGGGTAAGCTTGCACTTACTGCTGTACTCATTGTGCAATGAGTTGGTGGCCGCTGACCTAAAACATTGAAAATGGATACGAGTAAAGTACACCATAAGTCATTTTAACACAAAAAAAGGAAATAGCCATTTTATTAGATATACATAGAAGTATTGATTTTTATATTATTATTATTAAAATCGTAAGAGCATTTTTTTTCAAAAATTAAATTTAAAAGAAAGTCTTATTGTATAGCCCCCTTATAAAAACCAAATTCTGGGCGGTTCGATAAAATTCCAAAAAGTCATCAATTCAAAATAAGAAGTAAATACAACGTAGGACTACCGTTTATCCACCGTTCTTGTCCACAGACAGACGGGCAGACAGACGTCATTCCAAAAACACTTTTTTCGGTTTCTCGGCATCGTGAAACATGCTTCCCGGTGTTATCTCGATTTCGATTTTTTGTCACGATCATAATACTTTCTCTATAGTTTATAGCCTACTACATAAATGTTACAAATTAAACATAGTAGTAGTTGTATAAATTCTTTAACAATACTTTTTTTTTAACTAGATGAATACGACAAATTTTAGTAAATTGAAAACTAATGAAGTGAAACGTCGCTTTAATAATTCACAATCAGTTCCGAAAACATTAGGCTATGTATTGTCAAGTATTGTGCAGTCGGTTCTCATAACATCCACATAACAAAATATGCTGTAAATGTTTGAACTAACAGAGAATGCACAAAATGTAATATGAAGCGAATGTGATACCTTATCGCGAAACTAACAACATGCAAAATGAAACCATCGATTTTTGTTATTTCTCCATGGCTTATACACAATTTAACACTAGCATGTAATAGAGTGATTTGTTAAAAATATAATTTTGCGTAAACTTCCGGGCCGTAATAATAATTATTATTAAATTAAAACGCTCCTATGAAAATAACGAAACGAGCGTAACATACTCGTGCCTTAATGAATGCCCTTACGGACTCGTTGCATATTGTACTATATTTATACTCTGTATCATTACGAGTGTATGAATACTAATACATTGCACTTTCCTATGGTTGTGATTTCTAACTTAGGCCTACTCACTTTCCCTTAAGTTTTTATGCTTGCCGGTTTTGCGTTAATTAAGGAAAGAATCCAATACTGAGACACAAAGAAGCTATTTCTGACTCCGTAGCACCGAACCAAACAGATTTACTATATAGCAACTCGACATCGGGACTGATAGCCATTTATCAGCAGATGGCTCTGTCGGCTGGTGATCGGATGCAATTGACAGCCATTCATTCTATTTGTTTACTGGGCGGTGCGCTTTGTCATTATTACCAGTCTTATCTTGAAGCACGGTAAAACTGACCTCCGACATGGTTTGACTTTTATAGCGTCAGTTGGAAGGCCTTTTTATTGCCTATATTTCAGGAACAGTGGACACGTCCATAAACTGGTGTTACCTTCGGCCATACGCCCAGAATCGATAGGTATAGTGTGCCAATGAAGTTATTGTGCATTCCTTCTGGTAGAGCTTTATTCACACATTAGCAAAAGTTCCCGTTCTTCGTACTGTTATGAATTATGTATTGCATGAAAAGATTGGTATTAGTAACAAGAAATGACAGAACAAATAATTTTACATAGTTTAAAATTACACAAATAATTTTCTTCTCACAAATAATTTTAAATGACTCTTTTTCGCTTCTTGAACTAATATCTGCATGATCACCAATGCTTGCCCGTATCTGTTTTCTACAAAGAGACTATTTCAATGTTCTATTTTATTTGCAATGTGGTAAAAATCAAGCTATGAAGGAAAGCCTAAAGAGTGTCAAAGAATCGTTAAGCAATCTTTTAACAACTCTGAAAGAGGTCAAACTCCCGAATTATTACCTTAAGCAATATAATGTTATTATTTTCTTTATTGAACAGGAAACCAGAATTAAACTACGTATTTCGATTTGTTTTATTTTTGGTTGAAACTACGATATTGCATTTACATATCTCGTTCAATACCCATTTTATAGAAATCTCTCAAGTTATGGTATGCGATCATTTGTTATACGTGTACTATTTTAGCTTAGCATTAATGGATATATTTATATTTTCATTTCATAAACCTTCTGTGCCTTAGTCATGTAAAAGTGACTATTAACAAACTCAAGTGACTAATTTTCCTACAAGAATGTAGTGCCTAAGAATATATGGCGGGTTTGTTAGGAAGCTGTGCTCAAGTTTGAATTTTTTTAGGGACAACCCTATTTATTTATTTATTTCTCATTTTATGATAACAAACATTATAGTCAAATTACAATTTTTAATGAATCACATAGAACGTATCAACCAATGCAACCAACTTCGTCACTTACACATTGGATCTACAGCAACCGCGCATGCAAGGCAACCAAAGACGTTCTATATATCTACCTAGACTTACAATGTGCGACGCAGCAGTGGCTAAAATTGAACAACTCGCGCATCCGCCATCTTATGGGCATGTGTTATGCTTCTGACACACGTGAGAATGTCAACAGTGAGATTTTTTATATATTAAAAGCTAAATGTAAGCTTAGAATTACAGATTTTGCGTTCATTTTGTTATCGTGAGCTATTTCATAATTACATGAAGTATAGTGAGTTGTAAAACTGTGATTATTACTGCGGATACATTCCAATATCGTAGGACAGTGGGTTGGTTAGAATTGTTTCAATCCTGCCGTGTGTTTTACAGTGTTCCTGGGATTACTAAAAATATGGGACATTCTTGTGGTGCATACAACTGCACAAATCATCGTAAGAAGGATTTGGGGATTTATTTTCACAAGTAAGTAATATAATTATAGGTTAGGTGCGGCGTCACTTTATGTACTATTATTGGACTATATTCTACAGGTTGTGAACAGTAATTTTAAATTTGATATTTTAATAACTAATGACGTTCCATAAAATGACAGAGATTATTATAAAATATTGAAACAGTTTGTAATTTTCTTATTTGGTAAGGGAATGTTTGGGGTTCCATGTGTTCTTAGGAATAACAGAAAAATATAATGTTAGGTTTTCTCTTCAAAATCCTGGACTGTTAAAGAAATGGTTATCGGCTGTAAGACGTGAGAAATTTAACCCAACAGACTCTGCTCAGGTCGTTTCTGGAAGTCTAATGGCAACAGGCTTCTTAACCAGATGCAGTTCCTTCTGTGTTTAATTTTCCTCCTCATCTTACAAATGTAACCATGGTTATACTTTCAGTAATAGGCCTATTAAAATGCTATTATATGTCTATTTAAAGATAACAAACAACCGCAAATTTATAGCATATTTTGCTTGTATAGCCTAATACAAACTGCCAAACCTAAATGCTTACTCAACATTTTTATAATACAATCTATAGGCCTACGGATATTCAGGATTATTATTTTTAGTTCATATATTATTTCAGATTGAACAAGAAAATAGTCCGACATCACCTCTCTAAATCAATTCTATTTAGGCCTATGAACCAATAGGTGAGCATTAGATTATATGGTTTTCATTTAATTTCTTTACATTTTATGTAATTATAATTGCATTCATTCACTTAATCACAACATATTTCATTAATCCGAATGGCTATGTCCAAAGTTCTCTATGCAATTTATATTATTCACGAAAATTACTGACAAACTACCGGGAATGCCAAGATAGGCCTATGATCTTGTTATTGCGTCCACATGCGATAAATGCAGGTAATTACGTTTAGTTCTTACATTTATTTATAATAATATTACTCTCCACTCATGTTTTATTAATTTTTTCGTTATTTATGAGATTAAATACTGGCTGGTTTATGTTTCCTATTACGTTCAACATCTGTATGTCGTCTGCTAAATGAGTTTTTGCCGTAAAGATGGCGGCGAGCGACCACTTCTATTTGGAGCCATTTCACGCCGTCTGCGCAGCTGGTGGTGTGGGGACTTGAAGGCAACTATCGCGACAAGAACAAGGAGATCGTTATCCTAATGATGACTGTTTATTTTTAAAACTTTGGCCAAAATATACGCTGATTACATATACAGTATACATTTTTCCTCTCAGCGCTAATTTTTTCCTCCATGCGTTTATGCCGGAACGTTGGAGATTAGATTTTTATTTTTCCGGAGAGCCGTTCCGGCCCAACTTCAGCACTGGTAGGAAGAAAGACAGACAGACAGAAACAGAAACGAAAGCTGAAAATTTTAACCATTATCTGCAAAACGATCAATACTTTCTTTACATTAAAAAGCTCGAATAATGCATATGAGATATTTTACAATTTCATTTCTAAGATTACTGATATTTAGTACCCTAAACGTTACCTTCTAATACCGTCAAATAGGCAATCAATGTCTTTCTTAATATGCCCTTCTTCCCTAATGGTAATCCACCAAGCGCATGCACTTTTTAGAAAATATTTTTTGCACTAATATGAACAGAAATTTCCATTATATTGCATTTACAATAATGATTATAATGTATTATTGTCACAAATTTCACAATTTTTTCTTAAAAAAAATAGTAGAAATATAATATTTTTGGGATAGTAATAACTGCTTTCAAAGAGTTTACTTTTTATATTGGAACCGTGTGAGTGATTATTTAAAACGCCTATACGTCTGAAGGTAAGTTGATTTAGGCACATTGGAGTTGATACCTTAAAAATAATCTTCTTTCACAATTATTCCATAGCGAAAAGGTGGGTCAAGTATTGTCATTCGTTCTTCACTTCCTTCCGGCGGAGGTTCAATCATGCGTTACACTTAATCATTCGTCATAATACGTAAAAAATTTTAACCAATCTTGAAAGAGTTAGTTATTTTATTGCATATTATTGTGGATCAAGAATAATTTTAAGTTATTGAACTATTTTTAATCGTTGGCTTTCTGTCAGATCCAAAATTCATTTTATACTGGTTTATAGAGCTAGCTCAATTTCTTCTGTTACTGAGAAGGCATACGCAGCGATGGAAGGCTCCTATTTTCTCTGAAGTATGCTGGATATCCAACCTCATCCAACAAAGGCGATTTGAACTTCCTGTAATTCACCTTGGTTTTATAGATTTAGTGCCACTTTTAAACTTCCAACCCTCGTATTAATAGTTCAGTTTGTTAGTATTCTTATCATGCATTCAAGTGGATCCGAAGGACGAAGTATCAAGGCAAAACCAGTGTCGAGAGATCCACCTCGTGGCTATTAATGTATTCCTTACACTCTATCATCCATTTTTTTTTCGTTACGCAGTGAACACTGAAATCGGAATAATCGCGATCTTTTTCCGCAATCTTGTTTTCGTTATGAGCAAATGAACCAAGAATCTGTGGAAGCCTACTATTATTATTACTATATTACTCACTTACTCAATGGCAATAGACAGTTTCTAAGTCAGATATATGAATAATATCTATCTTATGGAACTCGAAGGTTCATTGCCGCGCTTTACGTGAGCCCGCCATTCAACCCTTCAATCGGGTGACTGCCATTAAGTTCTAGGCCTAATTTGTTTTCCTGAACTTTCCTGTTGGCATATTCCAAACGAAATTAAAAAGCAAAGGCGATAGTGCATCTCCTTACTTCAAGCCGCTTTTAATGGCGAACCTATCTAATGTAAGATTCCCTACCTTGACTCTGACATAGATTTCATTTAGACACATTTTGATCAACCTAACTTACTTCTTTGGTACCCCAAATTGAACGAGTATGTTGTATAATCTGTCTCGCCGAACTGAGTCATATGCTTTTTATTATTATTATTATTATTATTATTATTATTTTTTTAATCTGTGTACAGACTTATTAATTTCCCACTTTTGCTCGAAGATTTGGCGAATACAAAATATTTGATCGATGGTTCATCTATTCAGTCTAAATCCACATTGGTGATCTCCAATGATTTCGTTTGCATGTGGGGTTAATCTTGACAGAAGTAAATTGGACAAGATTTTCTATGATGTTGATAAGAGAGAAGTTTCTCGATAGTTATTACATTCGGCCCTATCTCCCTTTTTGTGGATCGGTAAAATAATAGATTCTTTCCATTCCGATGGAAATTCTTCCTTTCTCCAAATCATAAGAATGAGTTTATAAATCTCTGAGTTTAACCTAACCCTACCTGCTTTAACTAATTCTGCTGAAATTTGTTCTAGGTTGAAAACATTTCTTGAATCTGTTTATTCCCTTGTAGAGATGCCTAACATTTTTGTCTTTACTATTTACCTCTAATTCATTTACTTTGTCTTTGGGATAGTTTCTTTTCTTTGCTCTAATGGTTATAGAGGTTTCTCGTTTAGCATTGTTGAGATTTCCGATAATAGTTTCGTTTGGGTTTCGCAACCATCGTAGTTTCACCTGCTTTCTTGCATTTGCTAATTTCATGCACTCATCATCGAACAACGGTTTATTTGGTTTGAGTTCAGCCTAATTTTTCTTTTGTGGATACTTTAATATTGGCTTTAATGCTTTCCCAGGTTTTATGGACATTCATATCATTCCTAGCTTCTTGTTCCGCAGTGTTTTATAGAAATGCAAATCTGTTTGAAATCTGAACTTGGTAAGCGTTCATAATTTGGTCACATCTAGCTTTTTCAGAATGAATTTGTCTAAATCGAAATTTTGCCCAGTCCCTTTGTTTAATGAAAGTTTCTTCCGAATAACCGTAACTACCAGATAATGATACGAATCGCAGTCAGCAATCCTAAAAGTTCGAACATCTATTATACTTGACTGCCACCTTGCATCTATTAACACTATATTACTACTCGTACAAACTATCAATAACTGTATGCTGTTTCTGTACCATTACATTATGTGAAATACTGTATATTATACTTATTTCAAATGAAACATTTCTGTTACAAACCGTTACACTTGTCCTTCGATAGAAACCACCATACTGCTGTCAAATGCAGAGTGGCAATTGCTATTAATTCTCGTTTGCTATAAACAATTACAGCGACGTAGTTATTTTAAAATTCCAGTATATATTGCAGTAATTTCATTACAAAGACTACGCTGTTCAATGGAACTGTAATACTTAAAACAATCCCATACTGAAATTGCACGTGATTACCAACACATAATTGCATAACAGCACTGATCTGCCTATATAATGTTATTTATAAGAACGATTCCATTTCGAATTAGGTGCTCTTTATGGTTTCATTACAGTACATTGTCAATGAAGATAATGTTGTTCGTAATAAGAAAATTCTAAACCTACATTTCTTAGAAATATTAAGTATATATTTTATTCTCCTTCGGTATCAGAAATATTTTTCCTTTGGGTTTAACATATTTCGATACGTTATATTTCGATAAATCTGGACTACAACTTATCAACATGATAATATCTTACTGTGGTAGGCGTAAGTGATTCGCTTTTATTTTTTCTGAAACAGGATTAACTGGTTTAATTAAACTTCAGTAAATATGTCCAGTTTTGCAATTGTGGTACCGTAAGATTGATTCCTATTTAATTAACTCTTATTGTCAATTTACGTGTGGACAACTAAACTTTTTTTATATTTTCTAAAAAACAGCTCTAACTATTTGATTTATGATCTATACAGAAACCGAAATTGTTAAGAGCTAAACTTTTTAAAACTTTTTTTTTCATATAAATTTCGAATAGTTTTAAACTACCATTTTCTTCAACAAGTTCAGACTCTTTGAACGACAATATTCAACAGTTTATTATATATTTGTATTTTATTTTAGCACTTAATTACATTGTTTACATTGTCATGGATTGTCATGGCAACCATGTCCTACATTAATCACAGGTCTCCAACACCTTCCCCTCATAATATAAAAAAATGACATTAAAATGACATGACATTGAAATATTTACAATTCTCAATACAATCAACAGTGCCGAAAGAATTTCTTCTGTATATCGTATTGCTGGATTATCTGACTAGATGAGACCTACGGGTGTTACCCTTTCTTACAAATTTCCCTGGCTTCCAAACATTTCCATTTTTCATTCACAAATCTGTTGGATCTGTTGCAGCTTTTCTCTCTTCTTCATGTATTCTTGTCCGTTCTTTTAAATTCTCTTCTCTAGTACTACTGATTACACAAATATTGTATTTTATTACCTTATTTACATTATTTGCATTGTCATGGGAACCATCACAGATTTTCAACAACAAATGAATGCCCACTCCTGCCATGATACAGCTTATTCTGGATCGTAGTATAAAGAGAAAGCTATCTGCATGTTTCGCTTACGATATTTTTGCGTCAATTTTCACTTTCACTATTGTGCAAAACTGTATATTTATATTATTCCAAAATCATGCTACATGTTTCAGCCTCGTATAATCTATAGTGTTATAATTGCCTCGAAGATCGCCCAGATAATAAACCATGACCTTAAAGGCCGTCACACACCTTAAAAATTCCATCAGTGGAGTTCGGTGGACAGAAATCGTTCCTTAAAAACATCAGTATAGAGTTCTTTTTCTTAATGTTGGTATAGAAGTCCCTGTATTTAACAATGAAACCATTGTCAGTGCTTATGTCTTGCCAGTGTTCTTATGGACAACGCACAAGAATAATTTGGCAGAACTTCAGCCATACTAAGGAGACTGAATGATTGCAACTTCAAGATTTTGATATCTTTACCACTGCTATTAATTCTATTACAGAATCATCTACTTTCAAATTTTGAAATTCAGTAGTGAAACTGATATATTTAATAATATTTTTAAGACGGAACACTATTATATACGTGGTTGTACATTTTTATGTGTCTTACATTTTAATAACACCGATATATTACAACCTGCAATAGTGTAGATCACACCTAGTCAGCATTTAAACTTAATTTTAACCAATTATTGTGTATAGACTTAATACCAGTTGTGTAGGCCTACATAACTGTAAGTAATTTTATACTTTTAGAACATTATAGCCCAATACTACATTAGTTTTAGGGAATCTGACAAACTTTTAATTTATGTGATGTGTTTTCACTAATTTTTCATGTTCCTAGAACAACTATATGTAACCTTTCACATATTGTTTAATTGAATAACGTAACATCATTTAATAAACTTACTTAGTATATTCATAACTGTAATTAATATGTACATATGTTTTTTTGTAATTTACTGAAATCTCAACAACTCCGATAAAAAATAACACTCAATATATTAATTGTAAATTCTTCGACGTGCCTTATTGTACTTATAAACGTTTAGTGGTATTAGGCGGAAAACATTTTACCATTTTTCACAAAGATTTCTATGTTATCTAATATTACTCTTTATCCTGTTCTTTCTAGGGCGGAATATAGAACAGCTGTATACTCTATTATAGAATACTTTGAATGAGAATTAATTTCATGCTGGAATTGTTTAATTATAAGGCAGTTTATTTTCACAATAGTAGTAGCTTATAAACAATTTACGGTAATGTTTTTTTTTCTTTAAAGGCAGTTATTTAAATATGATTAAAAGGAACGTTTAACAGGATCACCAATAGTTAAAAGGAATATAATGCAATTTATTTGTTAAAATGTATATCGGGAATTACTTTATTATTTCATTGTTATTTTTAATTGTTGAAACTTACGGCAGAAACATTGCGATAAGGAAGGGAAAATAAAGTTACAAAAATATATAAGCACCACGGAGCTTATATGCAAAGAAGATCATTCTTACCAAGTTGAAACACAACAAAACACAATGTTCAGGTGTACAATATTATTACTGATCCCTTTTTACACAGTAGATGAGAGATCCCGGGAAATATTATGTATGGTTTAGTTTGTGATTGGAGATTACAGTACATGAAAACGCCTGAATCCCTGTTTAGACTACACGCTCGTTACCTGGGTCGAAGGTGTTGACGCCTTAGCACGGGGATCCCAGTAAAGAAATATTTACTACATGCAAATTGACTAGTATAACGTCAAGCTTTGAGGGTTGGATTTGGGGATTAAGATAATTGTATAAAATTATGAGAGAACTAATCAAATACCAGGTTTACAAACATTAATAAACGTTGATACTGCCAATTTGGGTAATGCGAATCTGAAGTGACCAGCAAAAAGAAAATCGAATTAATAACGATTTCGAATTAGAAAAGCTTATCGCTCTGTATAGGGATGCATATGTACCATGCTAAAAGTACGAATTATTCACGATTTAGAATTTAAGATGTTCTAAATAATCAAATACTAAAATATTACAGCCCTCTGCAAAACGGATGGGCCGACTCTTGTTCGTCTTGTTCTATGATGTCATTCACAATTTTAAACGAACATAAAAATAATTGATGTAATTGGCAGTCGACCTTCTACAATGTATCCCATTTACCTTCATGAGGTGTGTCCGGCGCAGAACGAAAGTTCTGAGTTCGCTTCCAATTAATTCGATAATATACAAAGTGATTCTGTCATCGCCCAACAGACAACATCATCTGCATAAGCTATAGTCAGGTGATTGCCATAATTCTAGGCCGGCCTTGTTTTTCCTGAGCTTACCTAATGGCATATTTGGCAATTAAAAATAACAATGAAATAATAAAGTAATTCCCGATATAGGCCTAGGCCTACATTTTAACAAATAAATTGCATTATATTCCTTTTAACTATTGGTGATCCTGTTAAACGTTCCTTTTAATCATATTTAAATAACTGCCTTTAAAGAAAAAAAACATTACCGTAAATTGTTTATAAGCTACTACTATTGTGAAAATAAACTGCCTTATAATTAAACAATTCCAGCATGAAATTAATTCTCATTCAAAGTATTCTATAATAGAGTATACAGCTGTTCTATATTCTGCCCTAGAAAGGACAGGATAAAGAGTAATATTAGATAACATAGAAATCTTTGTGAAAAATGGTAAAATGTTTTCCGCCTAATACCACTAAACGTTTATAAGTACAATAAGGCACGTCGAAGAATGTACAATTAATATATTGAGTGTTATTTTTTTATCGGAGTTGTTGAGAAAACAGTAAATTACAGAAAAAAAACATATGTACATATTAATTACAGTATGAATATACTAAGTAAGTTTATTAAATGATGTTACGTTATTCAATTAAACAATATGTGAAAGGTTACATATAGTTGTTCTAGAAACATGAAAAATTAGTGAAAACACATCACATAAATTAAAAGTTTGTCAGATTCCCTAAAACTAATGTCGTATTGGGCTATAATGTTCTAAAAGTATAAAATTACTTACAGTTATGTAGGCCTACACAACTGGTATTAAGTCTATACACAATAATTGGTTAAAATTAAGTTTAAATGCTGACTAGGTGTGATCTACACTATTGCAGGTTATAATATATCGATGTTATTAAAATGTAAGGCACATAATAATGTACAACCACGTATATAATAGTGTTCCGTCTTAAAAAAAATTATTAAATATATCAGTTTCAATACTGAATTTCAAAATTTGAAAGTAGATGATTCTGTAATAGAATTAATAGCAATGGTAAAGATATCAAAATCTTGAAGTTGCAATCATTCAGTCTCCTTAGTATGGCTGAAGTTCTGCCAAATTATTCTTGTGGGCCCTTATTGGAATTGCAGGTATTTATGTAGGTATGCGCATTTCGTATTAATATACAATCATCAGTCCGTTAGAAGACCTTAACGTTTCAATGACTGATGATGGTATATTAATACCGAAATGCGCATATCTACATGGATACCTACAATTCCAATATGGCCCCACAAGAATAATTTGGCAGAAGTCAGCCATACTAAGGATACTGTGTGATTGCAACTTCAAGATTTTGATATGTTACCACTGCTATTAATTCTTTATAAAATTATCTACTTTCAAATTTTGAAATTCAGTAGTGAAACTGATATATTTAATTATTTTTAAGACCAAACACTATCATATGCGTGTTGGTACATTTTTATGTGTCTAACATTTTAATAACATTGATATACCTGTATTACAACCTGCAATAGTCCAGATCACATCTAGTTAGCTTTTCAACTTGATTTTAACCAATTACTGTGTATAGACTTAGTACGAGTTGTAGGTAATTTTATTTTTTAGAACATTATAGGCCCACATTACATTAATTTTATAGAATCTGACGAACTTTTATTATACACTAAGATGTGTTTCTATTAATTTTTCATGTTCCTAGAACAACTATATGTAACCTTTCACAAATTGTTTAATTGAATAACAGTACATCATTTAATAAACTGACTTAGTATATTCTTACTGTAATTAATATGTACATATGTTTTTTTGCAATTTACTGTTTTATCAACAACTCCGATAATAAATATCTCTCAATATATTAATTGTAAATTCTTCGACGTGCCTTATTTGGAACTGTATTTATAAACGTTTAGTGGTGATAGGAGGAATTTCTTTTACCTTTTTCACATTCGATCGCACCACTATGGCCATGGAAACTAATAAATATAGAAATCTTTAATTATATGCTGAAAATAATAAGTTCACGTGTTACAAAAATTTATATTCTAGACACCGTTTAAGCTGTAATAATGCGCTCCAGCTAGCACAAAATAGTTTTGTTTATGAGATTTTCTAGACCCTCATGTACTCATAATTTCCAAATACACTTAATAGGATATATTAGTAAACTTTAATAATTCGGTTACTTGTATTTATATCGTGAAACAACCTGATCACTGTATAAGCAGAACTTTATTAATTTAAAAAATAATAAATATTAACGATAATAACACATAAGACATTGAACTTCCAATTTAATTACGGAATGATAAGATCGAAATGCTTCAGCTCTCTTTTCCATTTCCATGTCATATTTTACCCTATTACTTCTCAGACATTTTATCTTATTGTTTAGCCTCATTCCGCTTCATTTAATTGCATCGAAGTATGCTCAGTAAAGCTGTACAGTAGCCAACAAGTGAGGTAAATAATAACAAATATACCGTACTATAAACATTGATATGTTTATTTCTTCATCTTACAAACATTTAGTTTCGGAGAAAAACATTTTTGTATAGCCTTCACTTTCAATTTTAAACTTGAAATTAGCTCTGCTGTAAAAAAAATTACGTTGTCAGTATATGACTTTTAAATATCAAGATATTATTGCTATTACATAATTATCTTGTATCTAATATCTATGTGGGTATGTATGTTCTCTGTACAGATCTATATTTCTTGACCAATTTGCCCGAAATTTTGCACACATACACAGTTCAACCCGGAAAGTAACGCGGTCAACATAAAAAAAAAACAGTCCATCCCTTGAAAATTTACATAATTTCTGACAATATTATACTGAATCAATGAAAATGTAATTCAGTTATCATTACAACAGTTTATTGTTGGAGTGTTCACATAAAGCTTTGGAAGTTGCAAGTAATTGGGCTTTGACTTAATTAGAAGAGCTATCGATATAATTCATAGGTGTAAATAAATAACGAATAATGAAATAACGAAAATAATG
This sequence comes from Ectobius pallidus, assembly GCA_964059195.1. NCBI lineage: Eukaryota > Metazoa > Arthropoda > Insecta > Blattodea > Ectobiidae > Ectobius > Ectobius pallidus. The sequence continues at coordinate 156,929,577 of CAXKWD010000003.1, read as the reverse complement.
CAAAATCCTATGTAGAATACGAGGTCGTATTGCAGGGACAACTTAATCCAACCTGCGTGGGAGCCAACAAAGTCGGTAAAAAATCTTATCGACTCATACGTTTCTCATAGCTGTAGGTTTTGTATTAGTTGAGAAATAGGGATGTTTATCGTAGACCCTAAGCATCTAAAAGGAGACAAAATGGGATGGAACATTTTTTAAGTCCTATGTGCGCAGTATATTATTATGTCCGAGGTTTTTGGGAAGGAAAGTATGAAAGTGAAATTGAATTTATTTTCTATTTCAGCCCCGAAACTGTTGTATGGTAACATGAAAGAGAGAAATAAAATATTCCGTAAAAACAGTACAATTTTATGTTACAGGGATTTCTGTTTCTTCTTATTTCAACCCCTCCCAGGCATGGTGTATAGAAGCAATGGGGTCAAAAATTTTAAATCCTCTATAAGCCAAAAAAAGCTATATCAAGCGTTTTCTGAGGGAATAGTTTGAGTGTGATAAGTCGTTCTTCCTAATTTCAAATTCGAAATACTTGTATAGGGACCTAGAGCTGGAAAATCGAAAGTCCTTCATAAGTTTATTTAGAATTACAAAATACAAAACCCGGGAGAGCTAGTCTAATAAATAAAATCGAAAGTGTGTGTGTGTGGATATGTAGGTATGTGGGTATGTATGTTCCTATACAAATCTACATTTCTTGACCAATTTGCACGAAATTTTGCACAGAAACCCAGTTCAGCCCGGAAAGTAACGCTGTCAAACATTAAAATTCAAACAAACCACTCCGTCCCTTGAAAATTTATATAATTTCTGAGAATATTAAACTGAATTAATGAAAATGAAATTCAGTTATCATGACAACAGTGTACTGTTGGAGTGTTCACATAAGGCTTTGAAAGTTGCAAGTAACTGGGCTTTGACAAATTTGATATAATTCATTGGTGTAAACAAATAATGAAGAATGAAATCCACGAAAATAACACACAATATGATGCAGTCACACAACTTTCTCTGCCTGGACATGGAGAATATAATTTTCTCACTTCGCATTTCGATGTAGAAAAAGAGCTCATATTGCAGGAACAGCTTAATCCAGTTGTCTCAGCCTGTTTGTGGGCCAACGAAGTCTGTAAAATATTCTATCCACTGATGAGTTATTCATAGCTGTAGGCTTTGTATTATTAGAGAAATAGGGATGTTTATTTTAGGCATGTAAAAGGAGACAAAACAGAATGGAACACTTTTAACCGTATGTGCGCGCAGTATATTATTATGTCCCATGATTTTGGGGAGGGAAGTATGAAAGTGATATTGAATTTATTTTTTATTTCAGCCCCGAATCGGTTGTATGGTAACATGAGAGTGAGAAATAAAATATTCCGTAAAGGACTATACAATTTTATGTTACCGGAATTTCTGTTTCTGCTTATTTCAACCCCTCCCAAGCTTGGCGTATAGAAAGAAACGGAATGCAACATTCGACATCCTCTATGAGCCATTAAAACTATATCGAGCGTTTTCTGAGGGAATAGTTTGAGTGTGATAAGTCGTTCTTCCTCATTTCAAATTCTTCACACATATTATAGCCTACATGGACCTATAGTTTGAAAATCGAAAAGTTAATTTCAAATTACAAAATACAAAACCCGGGTTACACCGGGCCATTTAAGCTAGTTATTTATAGTATTAAAATTCATAATCAATTTCTATCAGAACGTTAATGCTATAATATACTAAATATCCTTTTGGAGCCATAACTGATAAGTTACAGAGGTATATAACTTTTGGCCTGATTAATTCTACATGAATGAATTTGAAATTCATTTCCACTAATTTCATTCGCCATCGGAAGAAAAAGAACTAAATAATGAACGGTTAATATCACGACAGAAGCGTAGATGAACTTCGTCTCAAACCTTCTGGACGTGTATCTTTAACAATGTAATCAATATAAATGCAACATATACTTAAAAAAATTGCACGATATTGAAAATGATACACCAGTGCAACCAGCAGGATTTGCCGTTTCCCTGCAGTACAATGGTTTGTTCATTCGATAATAATGTATTCAGAATCTTTCGCTAGGGACGCTATAATGCGAGATGCATGGTCACAGATTGTAATGATTCTCAGGAGGTCTGGCCTCTCTGCTATGTTATATCTCCTGCTTTATACCATAACACTCACGCAATAACCACTGGTATGTGCCTTGCAAATGTATTCTATCGTTGCAAACCTAAGAATGTGAAAGAAGGGTAGGCTACGTAAGTAATCCTGATTCTTTAATTATGTTGTATAACATATTTTATTTATATATAATTTGAATGGAACAGTTACAATGCATAATATTAATAGAGTAGTACTTTATGTAAAATATTAGGATTATTATCCACGTATTTCTCCTTATTTCTTCCTGAATGTTATTGTCATAGCGCAAAGTTTTAATTTCTCTACATATCACATGGTTTATGATTAATGTCCTGTATAAAGATCAATTTAAATCTTTCAGTGCCGATAAGTTAATATAAAAATGTTAAACTGTATAGGCCTATGTAGATGCTGCTGTTGTGTTTTGCACAACCCCTATTACAGTAAACCATCGCTACAGACATCTTTACTTCAGCTAAACGAATATTACTGCATAACTGCGTAGCCCAGCGATTCTCAACCTGTGGGGCGCGACTCCTAGGGGGGGGGCGCGAGCAGACGAGAGGGGGGGGGGGTGAGCAGACTAGAGGGGGGGCGAGAATATCCAAGAGAAAATATTATTTAAAGAAATTATTAACAGACAGAAAAACATACACATAGAAAACAAAATACATTTCGACATATTAAAGAAAAGTAAAACAACTTACTAAATAAGAACTCACTTTATCAAAACATACTAAATTAAAAAAAATTAAATAATTATTAGTGACGTCCTTGGGCCTGTCTTGCAGGGCAAAGTTTTTCAAAGGAAGGCTCAATATTAGAAATAGCAACTCTCAGTCCTGTTTCTATATTTAGCCGAGATCTATATTTTGTCTTTAACGAAGCCAAAGCAGAAAATCCAGTTTCGCAAAGGAAGGATGTTGAAAATGGCAATAGAATGCGAAATGCTCTGGTTTTTAGTGCAGAAAAATCATCATCTAATGCTGCCCAAAATTCAAATAGTGATTTATCACTAAATTGTTTTTTGGTTTCGCCACTTGTCGTGAAGTCTATGAATTTTTCTTCTTCATCAATTGAAAGTCCTTCGGGAGTCTTATGAAATGGATCCCTCACCCACTCGCAACTTTCTATCAAGTTTTCGTCTGCAAGAAAATACTTGTTAAAATTATTTTCGAGCGTGGCTAAATGATTTTCAATGGTTACAAAAACAACTTTTACATGTTCTTCTTCAGCCTTGTAAGTTTTAATACAATCATCCACATTTGCAAACATTGTTAGGTTTTTTGCTTTAAATTTCTGCTCCACAAGTCCAATTTTCTGCAAAAAGCATTAACTTTATCACTCGTATCCAACATATGTGTATTTGCTCCTTGGAGTTGAAGGTTCAAGATATTTAATTTCTCGAATATGTCGACCAAGTAGCTTAATTTCATCACAAATAAACCATCGCGAAAATTCTCGGCTTCCGGTCTCTTTTCTTCTTCCAGAAAAATGGCGATTTCTGCTCTTAATTCATAAACACGTTGTAAAAATTTCCCACGTGGTAACCATCTTGCATCGCAATAAAATAATAACTGTGAATGCACCGAACCCATGTCTTTACAAAGTGCGGAAAAGATTCTCGATTTCAGGGGCTTCCAAAATACTCAGAATGCATTATTGTTGTATACATTTTATGGTAAGTGGGGGGGCGATGAAAATTATGATTGAAAACTGGGCCGCGAATACTGAAAGGTTGAGAAACACTGGCGTAGCCCCTTTTCATTTCCCAAAACTACAATGTACCTCTCCTTTAGTGATCTGAAATAGTGTTTTATTACTCTTATGGCATTTTATATTAGATAAATAGTATTTCTTAACAATTGTAAAATTAAGGCTTCAAATTTCATTTTAATGCTTTTTAAAAATTTTCATTATTTTCGAATATTAAAAAGTGTGATATTTGTTTAAAAAAATATTTTCTTTGTAACTGAAAAAATGAGTTACAACGAATGTTGAAGGTTTAATTAATTTTGCAACAAAAAGACGAGGGAGTACCCCCCTCCGAACCCCTGGTAGGCCCCTCCCGAATAAAAATCCTGGCTATGTCCCTGTCTAGGCCGGAATGTAATACCGGTTATATTTTAATCTATGTTCCTGTTCACCATCGAGTTTGTAAGCGTGACATGAATCCACGCCCTGCTTGTTTCATTTTTAAAGTAAAAATATCGACAATACGGAAACTGATTAAATCATTAAAGCGTAAAACAGAGCAAGTTGCATGTCAGACTGACCTTAACGTTGCAGTCCTTTCATCTTGCCGCTCGCCTTTCTTACATTAGTTATCATAGGCACCTGGTATCTATTTTCAATCTGATTTAAGTTTTTTTTAAAATACAAGTTACTTATTATTACCTGGGCAAACATGTAATAATCCTTTCTTTAAACTTAACATTTACAGATAATACTAATGTAAAAAATAAAGAAGAAATTAGCAGGAATTATCACTTTCCCTGAATAATTCACATAAATGATAATATTCCCATCAGCAGCCACATGATTATTATATTTAGCTAATGCACATAAAAAATTAAGGAACATTTAATGAATCTACTGACATTAAATTTTAATATTATCATTCTTATAATAATTATAATATTTAGAAATCAATAAATTTATACTTATGTGCGTGTATGTACTCTTGCGTCCGCCCGCTTTACAATAAACAATATATAATATAGAATGAATCCAAAACATTAGAAGTACCATTTTCTTAGATATTTATATTTATTGGAAATAACATTCACGAATGAGCCCCTACTTGAGGTCTCCCATGATTACTCGTTACACCACTCTTGATAGCGACATTCTAATTGAAAAGTCGAGTTTACGGAAACTTTCCGATTATTTTGGTTTCTTGTACATAATGTTTTTCTTTATTTAAAGTTGACATTGATTCTCCTTATCGTCTGTGTTTGACAGTTGTCCAATCTCTTATTGGTTTGAATTCATGTCCGACCACACAGATTAGCCTATGCACAACGCTCAGACCTACGTGAGTGGTGAACGGGAGTGCAGATAGAAATATTTCATTTAATTGGGTGGAACTGCTGGAAGGCATGCATCACAACGATTTTCCACACCAGCCTTCGGATGAGTCCTTGTCGTATTGGTTTGATATGAAAAGTTTGACACTCAAACATTAACCTATGAGCACATACCGGTTTTTGGTTCTGGTGCGAAGGAGTGAGGGGAATAAGGCAAATATTAAGTAGGAGGTTAGCCTCTGCTGGGTATCGAAAACGCGAAAAAGGGATATGCTTAGGGGCCTGGAGAAGCCGGTTATGTATTCCCTTACAAATATAAATCACTGTGCCTTCAATCGGGAAAATTACGTGGACTCGTCTGTAGGCTACATCTTGGTGGAAGCACTCGCCTTGCTCTTATAGGAAATTATATTAGCTCTCCTATGAATATGCCTATATGTGCCATAAGAACATGGAACTTAAGGGACTTTTTAAATAATTAAGGAATCGCGCACAATGTGCATTATCTTAACCTAAGACTTAACCCAGTGGCGGCTATTCAGGGGAAGTAGGTGAAGTAGCACTTCACCAGTATTTTTCCTTTGCAATACGTATTTTTAAAGTTTATTTTCTGTATAACGAATGTTGGTTTTTACTATAAATGCATTTGTATTTTTTAATTGCCCGCCACGCCACCACCTGGTGGCAAAGCTAGGAGACACTGAGATCCTGAGCGCGCAGCGTGCTTCAAGTCGGCCGTGTGAAGGTGTACTGGAAACCACGCCCTCCGTTGCATGGGTAGTCTGGTCAACTAAAACTGAGGATATGCAAGCAGCAGTTTTCTCGCTTATCCCACGTCCCCATACCGACGCGAACAGACTACCCACGAAGCCGTCCCTCTTGTTCAGCCATATTCTTCCCCAGCACCTCATACTGTCAGCTGGAGAAAGAGGTGGGCACGTTAGATCTTCCACCGTCTGACGCCGCCAAATTCGAATGTGTTAAATTCAGAAAAACCCGGATTCCACAACCCCGATTAATTATTCTGTCGCACTGGGAACACTAAGCGACTTCCTCTACCTCCATCATTAAAAATACTATTTTCTCGTCTCTTATTCCATTTCGGGGAACTCTCACGCGATTTTCCCTGCCCTAATTATTATTATTATTGCTGTTATTATTACTATTATATTATCATCATTATTATTATTGTTATTATTATTAATTTTTTTTTGCAATTTTCTCTCGTCACACAACTCACACAAAGTTCGACGAGACGAGAGAAATTAGCTAAAAAATAATTAGGGCAGAGAAAATCGCGTGAGGGTTCCCAGAGATGGATTAAGAGACGAGCAGTTTAGATAGGCCTACTAATAATTTTTAAAAATATTTTAAGTTTGCTATATGAAATGGTATTTACAGCACACCCTCGCACACGAGCCGCTATTGGGTGAATTCCGTTATTAACATAAGCATGTGGCATTTTTTTCTCTTCACCTAATTTTCCGGCTACGAGCCGCCACTGACTTAACCTACTTAGGCCCGGTTGCATAAAAGCTCCAGATATCTTCTAGACAGGTAATGGTTCTATAGACTCGATAAACACCTTCCCATTTCCGAAAGGGAATTTGCTCAGTAAATGGCTAATGCCAGATAAATGAGTTGAGCACTTTGTCAATAGATGGAGACACGGTGCTTACTGTAATATCAAATTGGCCGTGATTGAGTAGCAACCAATCGGAGCGCTTCTTGCTATGTATTCAAAATGGCTGAATTTTCTGTCTGCTTTTTTCTTGTCAGCTATTTCTCTGGTAAATCTAGTAGATATCTTACGTTTCGGAAACCCGGCCCTAAGGGACTTTTGCATTCCCTTTTACCAAAGCTTTCACCATAGTTCCAACTGTTTCTATAGGCCTCAAGTTTTCAGCTTCGCCAAGGGATCCCCCACAATTGTGAAAAAGGTGCTCTAAGCAACTTTCTCTGTTTTAGTAAGAATCTTGAGAAAATCTTTGCGTTCCGCTATCATATTATTTTTAATCTGTATCCAACGAATACACTTATTGTAACCTTTCTTTCAGGCAGCTTAGGGAACAAGATTTTAAAAAACTTGAAGTCAGCTAATTTCTTGTTTCAGCATCTTGCTAGAATCTATTTGTGGTTCAGACTTGATATTGTCTTACCCTGTAGAGAACTCTTACTGTGACCATTATCGCATAAGTACCAGATTTAGTGTTCCTGATTGGCAAGGACAGCATGGGAACTTAGTAAAACCATGATAATATTATAGGAGTAAAACCAGGGACTTTGTCTTCGATGGCTCTCAGTCATACTCATTATAATTGAAATCATGTATCAAGTTCTTCATATTGGTCTTTGAGGTGCACCGACTTCGGGTGCGCTATCTGAAGTGGTATTTTTGGGAGAAGGCTGGTCTTTACTCCGGATAAGCGAGTAGCAATAGCTCAGAGCAGTAGCGACACTGGTTTTAGAAAGCATAATACCTGAGTCAATGCGTGCATTAAAATTACGTACTTCCAATAGTAGGCCTATTTGACTCCCCTTTACTCTTTAATCTTTTTATTGATGATATAGTGGATGTTATGCAAGGGGAAAACATGGACGCACCAATTATGGAGGAAGTAGCTATCCTAGTATTGTTGTATGCAGACGATTTGACTTTATGCTCCAGAACTATCAACGGTTTACAGAGAGGACTGGACAAGCTTGAAATATACGTTAAGGAATGGGGAATGACGGTGAATATCGAAAAGACTAAGACTATGACTTTCAAGAACGGCTGTGTTTACAGCAAACTAGAGAATTGGACATACAATGGAAGGACGCAAGACAATGTGAAAACTTTTGTGTACTTGGGTGTAACAATGACGATGAACGGGAAGTGGAATAAGCATATGGACGTGACGAAACACAGGGGTAGAGTAAAAGCTATGGAGACGCTGAAGATACGCAACAAAATTCCGGATATCTCTCTCAATTTGTTAGATACGGTGTATAATGCAGTAGTCAAATCAACAATTACATATGGGGCAGAGATTTGGGGGTGGGAACGAACAGAAAAACTTAACCAAGTGAAAAAGTGGTTTCTTGAAACAGATAATGGGGGTGGGGAAAAGAACGGCTAATAGTGGCATTCTAAGGGAATTTGGGAGCCACAGGGTATCAATAGATTGCAGGATAAAGGCACTAAAATACTACCTGAAGATTATGCATGGAGATCAATCTCTTATCAGGGCAATATGTTATAGGGAACAACTGAAGTTGAGAGACCAAATAACGTGGGCGGGAAGAATACGCAGGGGCTTGGAAGAAATAGGCATGGGATTTATAAACGAAAGAGGCAGGAGGAACAAACGAAATGTTTGGCGGAAAGTCAGGAATCGTCTAAGAGATATTGACAGGCAAATAACGGAAGGGGAATGTAGGGACAAGGTTGCTCTGGAGATCCAATCAATGATTAAAACCAACTGGGGAACAGAAAGATATCTATATGAGGGGAGCGCTGAAAGCAGGACGGGTTTAGCCTGGTTTCGTCTAGGAGCCTGGAAATCGCTGAAACGCGTCAATGCAGAAGGAACCAGAATATGTCCACTATGTGACAAGGATGAGACAGCACAGCATATTCTCTCGGAATGTGAAGTCACTGAGATGCTTAGGCAACGATATCTGCCAGACTCGTTTGTTGTCATAGAAGAGGTCATATGGCCATATTCGAGCTGTTGAGTGACACAAAATTTTCCGAAGGGGTGGGTAAATTCATGTCTAAAGTCCGACAGCTCAGGGTAGAAAAGGATGGGAGGGAGGGGCAGGGGGAGTAATCTTTTGTCTGTGTATTATTATGGGTTATATTGTATTACTATTGCATTATTATTGTATTATTATTATTGTCATATACAACTTTTTGTCTTCTTTCTTTTCTTCATCTTTATATAGCATTATTATATAAGTTATCGTATTATATTGTTTTGTATTATTAATGTTACTTTTCTCTTCTTCTGTTTGTTTTTGCCTTGTGCAAAGTAAAAGCACGAACGGCCGTCTAGGCCCGTGCGTTGGATTTATTCTATGGATAATGTATCTTTCTTGCCGGTCCGACATTTCGACAAATTTATGAAAGTAAATAGACCTTTCCTCATGCTAACTCACCCCTGAACTTCATTTCGTTGACTGAAGCTGTATGGGAAGCGGCTAATAGATGAACATAATTTCAGAAACAAAAGCTATGTTTCTTATGAATAACTTCCAATTTATGAAGTTCAGTTAAGAAGTAAGAGCTATTACCTAAGGACAAAGAAAATAATAAGTTGCATTAAGCTTCGAATATATAATGGCATTTATTAATGCATGAGTATGTTGTTTATGAAACGTGCGAAGTCTTTTTTTATTTATAAATAAATAGCCTATATTTTATACACCACAAGACCACCCGAATGAGCAAGCGCTCGTGCTAGGGCACAGTTCAGCCATTTACATTACAAAATTAGTACACAAATACAAAAACATAAAGAAAATATAACTAATTTTAAATCAATACCTATAAAAATAATAAGAAATAAGGAATAACGGAAAAAGAAAAAGAAAACGAAAACGAAAAGTGGGAAAAACAAAATTGAAATACTGAGTTATAACAAATAAAATGGTTCCTCAATTGTCTACTAATTACAAAGTGAAGTAAATTTTGAACTATGAAATATGATTTTTGATAAACTTTTTAATTTTTTGCTGTTCATATGTACTATTTCTGGATGTGATCTAATTATAGAGTTATAGAGTCTTGGACCATAATAATTTCTATGTTTAAAGCCAGAAGAGGTGAAGTATTTTTGTTCTATTAAAGGCAATGTTTCTATAGGCTTTCTTAAACAAATTTTTATAAGTTAGTTTCATAATTTTCGTAAGAGTGTCTTAATTACCCATAAAAGCAAATTGCATACGATTGTTTTTGTTCGACCATAATTATATGTTTAAGTTTTGAGTTTTTAGTTGCAACGGGACGGTTGACCTTAGCGATCAGCCGTTAGTAATTTCTCGTTCTCATTTTCTGGATTTGATGGCAGCTGTTGGCGTGCAGAGAACTCGAAGCTCTTCTTGGCGTTTTAACCTTAAACCAAGGGACTTATAACACGAAATTAATTCAGTTTAGTGTAATATTAAAATTAATAGGAACAGACTTCATTTTATTTTACATGATGGTTGCTTATTAAGCAGTTTGATATGCTGCTCTCTAGGCCTCGAGATGGTTCCGTGATCGATTCATCCGTTTTATAACGAATTTCTGTACACTAATGGATATCATTTTGATACTGTTACGTTACATGTAATAAGCCTATTATAGTGTGGTCGAACAAAAACTTATTTATTATTACATCTATAGGCTATTAATAAGAGGAAGTGTTTGTTTGTCTGTCTGTCTGCGCGATGCCCAGTGCAATCTACTGCATGCAGGGTTCTGAAACTTTGAATATAGATGAATTGAAGGGTGGCCGAATGAACCTCGAAGCAGGATTTTTAAATTTCCCTTTCGTCCGCGAGATATGAGTGAAAAAGTGGCAGAAAACGTGACTTTTAGCTCTATGGTAGCATCGGTTTTCGGTATTACTTTACAATTGCAGGTGGCTTTGCTTTTTGTTGTCATATCTTGAAAATAAGTGCATCGCCATTTTGCAACATATCGCATGGAATTACCCATCACTTCAATTTTGTACGCCCACCCTAGTGGATTCATTTGTTTATAATGTCGAGGCACGCAACATCTGATGTTTTCAACATAGACCGAAGAGGGATAATGAATATGGCCTAAATGGGCAAACATTGATCGATTGGGACGGAACTCACTATGCTACTGTGTTCTGGGCCAGAGAACTCAAATCTGAGGTCGTTATTCTCAAGCGGCGCTTTCTAATCGTGGAATGCACTCTAAAGCCGAATCTTTACCTGTTTCGTTATAACTATTAATCGTTTAGTTTATGAATGATTCGCTTGTAAATGTTAACAAATATAATTCTTTAATTATTTTGCTTTCAATTTTTATGTTTTAATTAATTATTGTTGCCGAAGTCGGGGTACCTGCTAGTAGTGTAATAAAACAGTTGTAAGTTACTAGACTTTAATGTATTCTGAATTCATTTTAATTCACTTTAATGAATACGAGTTTTGTTTAATACGAAAAGTACGTAGGCTAAGTCCTAGTCATGTGATCCCAATTCTACTAGTACCAAAATTCTTCCTTCGATTTAAATATTTGATTTTGGATTACAAAAAAATGCATCTGCGAGAAATAAACTTTGTCGCAAAGTTTCAATGCAGTATTTTAAATTCCTCCTTCTTAACATTTTTATTTCATGGAAAAAGGTGGCTTTGGAATTAGAGCCTTCAACTGATCCTAGAACCACTGGTTACTGTGAAGATCCACGTCTGTATCTTATAACACATGTACTATGGAAAAGCGTATAATATCATTCTATATAACGCACTGATGAGCTAAGTTACATTAAATTGCTGTTAGAAAACATTAAAGTGCAGGAGTATAACAATAGGTTGTTGCTTATAAACCAACAGACATGTGAAGTCGACGGTTTTATGTGTTACCATGGTTATGGAGAGCATGTTTGCCTTGCAAATGTCTAGGCCACTTAAAGAGGGCGTGCATCGTATTTCCTGTAACGTAGCTTCTATGCTGTAGAAACTTTCTTTTCACTTGTGCACAGACCTGCTGATATTTAAATTACTGTGTTCAAGCTAAGCCTTTATTGAAAAACTATAATTCCCCGATTTTTAAACCACGTACTGAAATTTTAACTCCGTACAGCAGTTATTTAGGCCTATCAGTAAATGAAAATTGTCATGATGCCATTTTAAACACATATAAGTTATTATTTGATAATTATACAAATATTATAAATAATGAAGCATCGTGTTAATACATTCAACATAATCTCACAAATACACTCACAAAACAAGGCAAATAGTAAATAACATAAATCAAAAGCAAAACATATAATTAAAAATTATGTGTAAGAGAGGAATGACAAGCACGAGTAGCCAAAATGGAAAGCAAAAACTTTGGATATTGTAAAATGAGTCATGCATTAGGTTGAATAAATTTTATAAGTTTCTTTCTTGAATCTGTGTAAATTTAGATAATATAGTTCAGGATGAGCTCTTATTAGTGAGTTGTATAATCTTGGGCCGAAATTTATACTGTGATTTAATCCAGCAGAGGTAGAACATTTGGGTTCATATAGAATAGAATTTTGATTCAGTCTGGTAAGGTAATGATGAGGATTGTTATTTTTGAAAATATTTCTATTCTTATGGAAGTAAGTCAGTAATTTGAGTTTGTATATATGTTCAATATTTAAGACATTAAATTCAGAAAATATTAGTTTTGTGGGGTAATCAGCAGGTTTACTCAGACATATTTTAATAATCCTTTTCTGTAGAATTTCTAAAGGCAAGCGGTTGGATTTAGTCATTCCTCCCCAACCCAATATGCCATATTGTAATACAGATTCAACTAGAGCTATGTAAATTAAACGCAAGATATGAGGTTGTAAATAAAAACGGAGGATCGAGAATTTATATATTATTTTACGAAGCCTATTGCAAACATAAGTAATGTGCTTATTCCATCTTAGATGTTCATCAATTATAATGCCTAAATATTTGGTTTCAGTTGAATAATTTAAGGAGAGACAATTGCAGTTATCACGATTACAGTTATTATGAATGGTAATGTTTCTTGTTATCGTATTATTTAATTTTACTAAGTCAAGACCTTGGGTAGTTAAAGAAAAAGGAATAATCGTAGTTTTAGAAGTATTCAGTGAAAGCAAATTTGCATCTAACCATTCCTTAACGATGTTGATACCTCTATTGGAGTTTTGGTAAGTTACGTCCCAGTCGTTACCGCTAAATATAACTACAGTGTCATCAGCATAAGAATATATATTACCCGAATACCTGCTCAAATCAATATTTAATAAGTCATTAATATATATCAAAAACAATATAGGACCTAATACAGAACCTTGCGGCACACCAATATTAATATTCAGAATTTCGCTACAGTAATCATGGATTTTTGTTGACTGCGTCCTGTTACTCAAATAGGATTTAAAAAATTTTAGTCCAACGCCTTTAATACCAATTTTATCCAGTTTTTCTATAAGTATATCATGGTTGACAGTATCAAAAGCTTTTTGCAAATCTAAAAATATACCTAAACATTTATTACCGGCATCCAATTCTTGAATTAATTTAGATGTAACACTAATAATAGCATCATCTGTGCTGAGGTTGTTCCTGAAACCAAACTGATTATTACTTAATATATTGTGTTTATCAAGAAAGGACATTAAACGGGACTTTATACATTTTTCAAATAATTTTGCTAGGCAAGGTAAAAGAGATATAGGTCTGTAATTACTGAGATTGCATTTATCACCCGATTTGTATACTGGAATCACAATTGCGTGTTTCAATGCGGTGGGAAATATACCTTGAGACAAGCATAGATTTATTACGTGTGCAAGATGCTTCGAAATATGTTCTATAATCATCTTTAGAGTGATGTTAGTAATACAATCTAAACCCGGAGATACGTTATTTTAAAATGTTTTACAATTTTTATAATTTCATATTCATTCACAGGAAACAGAAAAAAGGAACTCAGGCAATCATTAGAAAACTTATAGTGATGAGAATCAAACACTTTATAATTTATTTTTGAAGCAATTTCGTTGCCAATATTTATAAAATGTGCATTAAATTCATTAGCTATATTTTCATTGTTAGAGACTTTTAACCCATTACGACTTGTGATTTCCTTAGGCATACTTTTATTTTTACTCATATAATGCGAGTCTGTAGCCTCATTTAAGGTATCCCAAAATTTTTTAGGGTTGTTTTTATTGTCAATAATTTTTTTAGTAAAGTGTTGGATTTTCATCTTTCGAATTACACTGGTTAAGGTATTTCTATACCTTCTATAATAGGATAATAATTCAAGATTTAGTGGATCCTTTTTAACTAAATTTGCTAAATTATCTCTTGTTCGTATAGATTTAACAATGCTGGTGGTAATCCAAGGTTTAATTTTTTTATATTTACGGGCTATATTGAGTGAGACATTAGTACTAAATTTAGAAATAAGATGTAATAAAGTATTGTAAAAGTAATCGAAACAATATTCAGCATCTTCACAATTGAGTATAGAATCCCAGTTCATTGTTTTTAAATGGGATACTAGATTGTTGTAATTGATAATTTGCTTATAGTTGTGACGGGGTTCAAATGGGTTTCTCTTTAAGTTTGTAAAAGGCATAGTCAGACTAGCAAATACCATATAGTGGTCAGTAATAGCACAAGTGTAAACACCAGGGTTAAAGTTCAAATTACTGGTAGATTTAAAAAAGATATGGTCAAGACAAGAATCCGTTACAGACGAAGGGCGCGTAACTGCGTTTAAATATTTTATAAACCCAAACTCGTGCATAATATTCAGATAGTTTTCTCCCACGTTATCTAAATGATTTTCTAAAATTTGAATATTTATGTCCCCAATGATAATATGATATTTGGTATCTTTAGATTCGATTAAAAATTTCTCCAAATATTTCATGAATTCATTTTTACAAAGATTTGGTGATCTATAAATAGCAGTTAACCTAATTATAATATCATTTAACGTAAGATTAAAATGGATAGAATTGCAATGAGAAATATCAACAGTAATTAGAGAGACAGCAAGATTTTCTCTAAAATATACAACAATTCCGTCACATTTATTATACTTATTAATTTTAACATATTTCCTATAACCGTTAATTTCAAATCCAAGATCATGGTCAAGCCAGGTTTCTGTTAGTATAATAATATCAATCTTGAAAGAAAAAGATTCAAGTAGAATACATAATTCCGAGAAGTTTTTATTTATGCTACGAATATTTAAATGAATAATATTTAAATCTGAGGGAGCGGCGTTTATGTGATTGTTACATTCAGCTAAGTCGTTAAAAAATGTTGTGCATTGTTTATTATTACGGAGATAGTCATCTAATTCATTCAACATTGGATTACCAGCCATTTTAATCTATAGGATAGACAGCCAATACGGAAACCAAAAGGCTAGATATTTACAATTTATTAATATCCTGGAGACATGTGATCTTGTATACAGGGCTCATTTCGTTCTTCCTGGCGAAAATCTTTCCGTCCCGAGACCACACGAACTGGTATTCTTTCAACTTGGCTGCATCTCTAGCTTTGTTCAGCAGATCACGCGTAAACATAGTTAATTGTTCACCCATTGTAATTCTTCCATTTGTCACTTTATCATCATATCTTTGAACGGAAATCCCAGGACCGGAGGCGTCACTTCTAGCTTCATCCCTGAAACGTTGCAGCCATATATCACGACTTTTTCTTTTGAAGAATCTGATGACAATAGGTCGACATTTTCCAGGAGTAGTCGGTAGGCGGTGTGCAACACTGATGTCGTTAAGTAATTCAGTACCTCCAATGAGTGCTGCAATCTTATTTATATCCTCGTAGGTGGATTGTCCAGCAGTTTCAGGAACTCATACAAAGTCTATAGATTTAGATGGTGTGTCTACCTTTTTCAAGGAGACTTGAAAATTGTATTGGCATAGAAGCAAAATTGCACACCTAGTACGTTCTGTAGGTCGGGAAAAGGCATGTAATATTCAGTAGCCGTATTGTAGCCGTTGCCCAAGAGCTAACTCTCCTCTTGTCTCTGCTTTTTTTTTCTCTTTGAATTACCGTTCATTTGCCGTTAGTGGGCCCGTCGATGTGATTGTATTTTAAGAATAATAAACGGAAGGATTGCTTATTATTAGGGCAAGGCATGTAATGACCATAAAAAGGAATTCAAAATAAAAATGCATTTATGAGCTAAAAATAGTGAAAAATGACACGAAATTTAAACAAATGCCCAATAAATTTACCATTATTACTTATAATTAGTTATTTTTAAGTAATTAATTGCTAACAGCAATTTAAAGGATGATAGAGCGTTATATATGAATTTCCAATATAAAACACAATTAATGTGTCAAGAAGTAAGTAAATTTATACTACTTGGACACCATTAGCAAAAACGAAATTCTTTCTGAACTGCCATACCCATCAAATTGCCCCTAGCAAATATGTACCATTTAAAAAGAAAAATTATTTTTTGTTACAAGACAAACTGCTACAGTGTTTACAATAAACTTGAATTAAAATTAACTATGAGCACTTGGCGGAGATTCTCAAATAAAGACGATTGTCAGTTGTCTGAAAGTAACGATTTGTACATGGAAAAGCTCCTCAGTACCTCCACTGAAACATTACCTAAAAATGCCGAAAAAGACCAAAAAATGACCATCTCTTGAAAATGACAAAAAATGCAAAAACAGATTGCCCTTATTTAATCAATTATTTAATGATACACATTTATATATATATATATATATATATATATATATATTTTTAGCTGTCTTTTAACCTTCATATAAAGAGATGCGAAATTATGAAATCCCTTGCCCTACTTATTATTATTATCATCGTGCTAATAAATTTGTTAGTGTATAAATAAACATGTTCTAACTACCGAATGCACAAACCGGAACACTGAAGCTATCTTTGGTCATAGAAGCAAAGTTAATTAAACCAGAAAGGAATCTATATATAAAGTAACAAAATACTATGGGATAACCTCTTTCAAACGTCATTAACGAAGTTTGAACATTTCTATGTGGTTTTAGGTATTGTGAATGGTATATACTGAATTTGAATTTATTTGATCTAAACAACAACTTTACATTAGCAAACATTTCTACTTTAGAAAAGGGTCCGTACGGGTCCTTTTCAACACAATGCATAACTATAATATATCTCACCACAGTTCATCGTGTCTCAATTTAAACGTTAACGTTTGTTTTCATACACATCTGTGTCTCCACATTATTCCCGCTACTGTTAGTTCTAGCTTACTCCACTCTTTATGAACTGCCTAGGGTAAATATTCTACGGGCACTTGCTACATGTACGATGGAGATGTGTGATTGGATATCACTTATACATTGAATAATATTAAGTCGCAACTCCTCTTAAAATTCTTTATACTTTACTAAATTTATACCATATAAGCTTATACCTACTCTTGATTATTAAACTCTCTTCCTGATCACTCTTAATTTAACTTTCCTATTTTTAACTACCAATGGCACACTATTTCATTATTAATTGTGGCCTCCCTAGCTACGTTTTATCGTTTAAAACTTTGTGATTTCGTGCGGCTTCTCGTTATTATAGTAGCGTTCTCCTCACTGCTTCCACTGTTGATGGTACTTGGTGCGTTCTTTCTTCAAGGCCCCCAAGGAATCTGAAAGCGTTGCGTCACAGATGACGTGCTTGCTTTCTCGCTCGGCAGGGGCAGAATTGTTGCTGGTGCTGGTGACGTCGTCGCACGCTCCATTTGACTACGCTGTCGTTCGTTAACCTGACCACCGGCAGGCGTATCTCCAGTTGCTGATTCCGCTGATTCAACTGACGAGGTCATAACACATGGTAGCGTTCTTTCCCTTGTATCTTTCTATCTTCATTTTTAAACTAATTTCCTCCTTGTAATTCTGTCCGTCGGTGATAGATCCCTGTTAATATATATTGTCGTCCCTTTCAATTTGTTAGATCTCTTCAGTGTAGCAAAGACCACTTGCGTGGACGCACATTTCGCTATAATTACTCTGTTTCCTGCAGTTTTTCCGACCCTGTGAGTCGAAAGGAACTCCCATCCCTGGATCTGCACTTCCAATTTGGTTTCTACTAGTTCATGGACTTCTTGCAAGGAACTAATTCCTTTTCTCTCTTTTATCCCGTGGAAAACTAAATTTAGCTGTCGACCTGAATTCTCTATCTTCTCGATTCTTGACTTCAGTTGTTCCACTTCTGTCTTCATTCTTGCTGTTTCCTCTCTAATTTCTTGTTTAACTTCTTTTGTTGCCCCATTTATTTTATTAACTATTCCTTCTTCCATTCTTCCAAGGCGGAAGATGACCTCTTTAGAAACTCCTGGCTCTGGGTTCAATTCAACCCCTCCAATTATCAGCAACACTATAATCACTAGGGCCCAGGTCACCATGTTTGATTGATCTTCTCTTACTGTTCCTTTGGTCCCTACTCTCCTTTTTGACCCAAATGAGCCTATCCTCATTCTGTATACTTCGATTTCGTTGGCCATGTCCCTTGTGTCATTTTTTTCTTTTATCCACTCAGCACCTCTTCCACACGTCTGCACGTTACCACTGCTCGCTTAGAACTGGGGAATGGTATATAGCCTTCTATGTGGTTTAATGGTTAGCTTTGCTGACTATGGATCTATAGATCTGGGTTCAATCCCCAGCTTATCAGATTTTTCTGAGGAGGGAGGTCTGCAACGGGGCGCACTCAGCCTCGCTACACCAGCTAAGGAGCTACTTGATAAAGTAGTAGCGGTTCAAATTAAATAAGTTATCAATAACGGCCGTGGAAGTTGGCATGCTGACCCCATAGGCACCAATCCTGCCAAATGCCTATGGTAGATGACGCAGGCCTACTCCCTTGAGGGATGTAGAATCATGAAGTTTAGAATGGTATTTCATTGCTGTTCTTTAAAAATGACATAATTAAGTTTAAACTACCAACTTTTAAGGATTGGGTAAAACTGAAAATGATAGCTCATGGCCTATGTGCTACTTAATGAAATTAAATATATTTTACTCACCAAAATATTCGAGTAGGCCTAATCGCTCTTATTTTATGGACTGGAAAGATGAGTTTAACGTGAGGCAATTTTCAAGAACTACTGAACAGGCAAAGAGCATGTGTCATGTTGTAAATTTTGAATTACTCGGCTCATTTTGGTCAGAAACTTGAGGTATTTTGCAGTTATATGCGAGAACAAAAATAATCCATTTTTAGAGGGGTGAAAATACAATTTTTTGACATATGACTTTTGCACGAACACTAACGATGTAGGCTGTTTGTAATTTTAGTATTATAGGTATACAACCTAGAAATTAATATTTTGCCATTGTCGGTACACATGTGACTGTAGTGGGAGGTGCAGACAGTATGAGACAGGTAGTCTGCTAGACCGGGTTACACTAGTCCTCTTCCCTTCCCGACAGTGAATTCAACTGTTTAGGTAAGAGATCCGTTTGAATGCGTGTCATCTCCGGTACACAAAGACTGCAAGTGTAACATGTGCTTGTTAGGAGGTGACCCACCCGGTGAAAGTTTCGAAGCGCTACTGACCACCACCACCACCACCACCACCACTAGCACCATACGCAGCAAACATAGCATGGTAACGAGTAGGTTCTTTTCTAGCTTGAAGCCCTATATTTGTGTGTGTGTATGTTATGGTCGTACTGTTCTAACATGGAACACAGTGCCTTCCTCGGGAGGTTTAATGACCGAAAACGAATTTAGTTACGCTTATAGAAATTCTATCAGGTTTAAAGTCATGTGAGAAGTTGGGCGTTTTCCAAGGTTTCAGAGGTCGACGCTGCTTCCATCCTCAGGGATCAGGAAGTGATTTACTTGGCTACAAATCCATAAGAATTTCTAATTTGGTACGCCAGGAAAACTAGGTACGCTGATTTTCCTGAAGGTGCAGAGAGACGGTTGATAGGCCCATTGCACCACCAGCTCTCTAGGAGGAAACAAAAGATATTACTGAAATGTGAAAGGGTCGAGAATTGTAGTCCAGAGGCTATAAATAATTCGGTTTGAAGTTCTAAACGTGTCATAATTCTATGATGCGAGACCCAGGCTTACAGTTTCTCCCAGAGATCTCTGTGCCCAAGATAATTAAGTCCAGAAAGATCCGTCCACCTCTGCTGGATTTGAACCCGCGAACTTTGAATCAAGAAGTGAGTACGTTAATGTTGGCCTACACTATGATGGTAGGCAGTTAAGTTGTTATGAATAATTTAAAATTTAATGTATAGATAGTAGTATTACTGCTTTAATAATAATGGTAATCGAAGCAGCTATAAGCGAGAAGACTATAATATTGTCTTCGACGATCTGTTTGTGTAGCTATATACTATACGTCTTAATGTGAGAGAGTATAATAAAAATCTAAACGGGAATATAGACAGGCTCTCCTCTGCAGAAAAGCTCTAAGAAATAAAGTGCTCAATAAAACATGGTATGGTGGCATTCGTTCTTTGCTAGGATTGCAAGGACTTTGAGACAGTTTCTTTCGTTTTGTTTTGTTTGCTCTAATAAAGCTGAGTTTTACCATCTTTCCGATATCAGTCATTCAATATGGTTTACTATAAAAGTTTGTTTGCCGAGTGTAAGTTATTCACTTTGAGCATTCAATAACGAATGATATCTTTACGGGTTATCAGCCAAGATAAAGCTTTACGAAATTCCGAGCTTTCGGAATCGAACTCTGTCCATCGGAATTTCATAAAACTTCGATGTGGCTGATAAACCGTGAAGATATCAGCTCGGAATTGCATAAAACTTAGACTCGGCTGATAGACCGTCAATAAATCATCAATGGTATAAGGCGAGAAAAATTAAAGTTATCTATTAAATAGAGTTCGGATTTTGATTAGCTTTCGAGGACAGCCTTTCAGTGACCTATCTGTCATAAACATTAGTATTCTAACTAAGGTAAACAAGACAAGCTCGGAGGTATCAGTTCTTTCCGTACAAATAATATACAAAATTACTTACTAAAGAGCATACTTTCATTTCCAGAATTTCTATCCAGCTGGTGCCTTACATTAGCATTATTATTTGCCCTCATGACAGCTTAGAAACATTAATGAAAACTTACTATAATGGGCATAACATAATTATAGTGCTACAATAATATTGCATGGCCCACTCTATCTTAACATAACGAATAGAATTGTCGATCGCTTTGTTTTTACCTTGATTCATTTCTCTATAACGATTTCAGTATTATTAAATGTAATACATTATTTTAAAACATCTATCTGTTGAATAATTAGAACTCTGGTGATTAAAAATGGAAGTATAGAACCTTTGAATTTACGGGGATGAAACTAGAAATAATAAAATAATGTTTCAACGTGGCTGACGCAAAGAAAAGTACTCCGTTTGACAGTATTATAAAATATATTAATAATAAGAAAGAAATGAAATATTATGTTCTGAGATTAGAAAAGATAAGAATGAAAGATATGGAAGAATTGTGGGAAAAAATACACGCAAAGAGACAGCTGTACCTTCCAAAGACCCTCCAGATATGGTAAGTGGCAGAACATTACAAAAGTATCGTTTAATCTCAATGCTCTTTACAAACTATTTTGACTAAAATAAGCTTTGATATTAACAATATAGAATATAGAATATAGCATATAGAAAATAAGTATAGTTACATACTGTATATAATTTAGGTTTTGATTCAATATTAGTTCAGGATTTAAATGCTGCTATGACCTTTGCAAAGTTTTTCCAATATAAAATAAATCAAAACAGATAGTTATCCATAATACACTTAAAACCTGAAATGAATAAATTGCAAACATATTCTTTATTCTAAAATAAAGAGCTTTGTTGATGAATGATGTCAAATCTTTTAAAACTACATTATCTTCCCGTAAAGTTTACAATTTGACGCTTGCAACGTTTTTGTACTCTGGTATTCGGTTAATTCTTCTCTTCCTATGAAGAACCTTAGCGCCAGTTTCAGCATTAAAAGGAAGCAGCGCTTCGGGCGGAAGGATGACGAATCTTGCCCTTACAGGATAATGTGTGAGCTGACGCAGCGGTTCCAAAGCTGGGCAAGAGGGAGGAAAAAAATAGAGACCATGTTTCCTGAGAAAGATTTGGAAACTCGATCTCGTGCTCAAGTTTATTTTTCGTGCGCATGGCGGCGCTGCTGGGCTTGTTTATTGACTGTAATAAAGGATGAAAGGAATATCAGAGGCGGCTAGAAATTTAGCTTTGCGTCTGTATGTGTTTATGAATGGTCTCCCCGTTTCAGCCTGTAAGCCTTCAACTATCTGAACTGCTAATTTTTTTTTACACGTATCATAAGCCCCGCTTATCACATCACTGTCATGTTGCTTCTGCAGAATAATTTTTTAATCGGTAATATTGATGAGTAGGAGCGGTATAGAGGTTCTAACTCCAATAAGATATTATATGAATATTTATTTAAATATCGTAATGTGGTAGCAATAGATGTCCGTCTTTCGGTCATTTGATAAGTGTATTTCGTGGGCTTACAAGGAAAAGGTATTAACTCCAAAAATGCGAGAAACAAAATATATTATTGGTAATAACAGATTGTGCTCTAAGCAAACAGAACCAAATCCTAACCCTTATAGTAACTTCGTACGTAACTGTCACAAACTCCTAAGTCCACTACACACAGAATGTTTTCATGGAAAAAGAATTAGTCCACTTCATACCTATTGCCTGCGTACCTACAATATCAAATCTTTACAGGCGGATTGATTTAATTCGGTAACTGATCATGTTGATTGACCACCTGCGTTGTCTTGTGGTTAGCGTCGCTGACTACAGATCCGTAGGCCCGGGTTCGATCCCTGGTATCTCCTCGGATTTTTCTGAGGTAGGGAGGTATGGAACAGGATGCACTTAGCTTCGTGATTCAAACTGAGGAGCTACTTGATAGAGAAGTAGCGGCTCTAGTCACGGAAACCACCATTAACGACCGTAGGTGTGGGTGCTGACCACATGCCCCCAATCCTGACATATGGCTATGGTAGATGACGCAGCGGTCGGGTGGTAGACCTAGTCCCTTCACGGATGAAGCAGTTTAGATCATGTTGATTATCAAGCACTGATTCCAGAACCTGCTGTGGAAGATAGTGCAAGTGCCTCCTCTGTAGATGATTGTTACACACTTTGAAAGCATTTAATTAATAATCTGGAGGTGCTAAGTTAGTTTCTATCTACATATAGGTGCTAAGTTTGTGTCTATCTACATACAGCACAGTTTGTTGTAATTCCTATCAATAATAACCTATTTTTTGCATTATTGGACTTAATATCTTTTCCCTATAATCATACTATTTCATTAAGTTAGGCCCTACAAAAATTAAGGAAACATAATTTTTAGGAGTAAAATGTGTTAAAATGTAACCAAGAGATGTGTTATTTAATTACAAAATGTACATGTGATTTAATTTATAACCTGATTTTCATACACGTTCAAATTTTAAAATTGATTTTTTCTCCAAACAACTTTTTTAGAGTTAATACCTTTCCCTTGTAAGCCCACGATATGTTTTGTGCGTTTAATTGTGAATTTCATTTTTGTGAATATGTCAGACAAAATAATTGAAATCATACTTATACGACAAAACGTCGGAATTCAACGTTATCACAGATTTCATGACTTTTTATACTTGTCAGTCAAAATAGGAATTTCGTGTGGTGGGAAGAACAACTAAACAGTACAGAACGAGTGCACAAGGGTAATTGCAGTCCCGTAAAATAAATAAATAAAAAATCAGTTCAGATAGTTGCATTCACCAGTGACGTGTGGAGACATCAGCAGGTTTGTAGTTTTCATTGTGCAACTGAACATTCCCTTCTCGGATACCTGCCTTGACGACGTTACGTATTGTCATTAAAACAATGGCGCCCTCCTCCAAGCGCACTCATATCTTGGCCGGTTAATACCTCATATAGAGAAATAATGCTTTTACCAAAACAAAACCAGGCACTTTCATAAGGAAAATGTTAAAATTTACGCCCGACACAAACGTATGTCATGAAGGACAGAGGGACAGATAATTATATCACTTTATAATGAAATCGCAAGCGATCACGTATTGTTTTAAAATACGTAATCATCATATTAGGATCTCGACAAATGAGGGAAATAAACTTGAGGTACATTTCACATTGCAGGTTTGTTCCAACCTGTTGTAGTCCTGTGACAAGGCGTGAGTTAAAAAGGAGGGGAAGATTACTTTTTAAAAATGAAATTAGCATGAAAAATTAGCAATGCGTTCTGCCAAAATCAGCTTTCTCTATTTCAGGGGGTAATTTAAATTTGTACGTGTTTTAACCCAACGAGCACGCATCTAACTCTGATGCTTATTTTTTTACAACCATGACCTATTATCATATGCTTGCCTGATATATGGATCCTATAGTGTAAAATATTCCGGAGGTAAAATAGTCATTCGTATGGATCTCCGGGTAAAAATTTAATCGTAAAGAGTACAAAATTACCACTTCGTGATATTCATAAATACACATGGACTTCGCCAGATGGAATGACTCATAATCAAATCAACCATGTGCTAACAGCTGCGAGGAGGCAGTGTAGTATAATTGATGTTCGAACTTTTAGGGGAGCTGACTATGATTCGGAAATTTATCTAGTAGTTGCGTTTGTTCGGGAGAAACTTGCATTAAACAAAGGGACTAGGCTAAATTTTGATATAGAGGAGAGATTCAATCTGAATAAGCTAGATGATGACCAAATTATAAACTCTTACTAAATTGAGATTTCAAATAGATTTACAGTTCAAGAAAACACTGCAGAACAAGAAGCTAGGAATGATATGAATGTCCATAAAACCTGGGAAAGCATTAAAGCAAATATTAAAGTATCTACAAAAGAAAAATTAGGTCCGCCTGAACTCAAACCAAATAAACCGTTATTCGATGATGAGTGCATGAAATTAGTAAATGCAAGAAAGCAGGCGAAACTACGATGGTTGCAAAACCCAAACGAAACTATTATCGGAAATCTCAACAATTCTAAACGAGAAACCTCTAGAACCATTAGAACAAAGAAAACAAACTGTATCAAAGACAAAGTAAATGAATTAGAGGAAAATAGTAAAGACCCAAATGTTAGGGATCTCTACAAGGGAATAAACGAGTTCAAGTAAGGTTTTCGACTTACAATAAACATAATTAAGGACAATGATGGCACTATACTCGTGGCTTGGAACAATATTTTGAATAGGTGGAAAAATTTCTTTAATCAATTATTAAGTGTACATGGAGATGTCCAAAGGGAAGAAAGTGAAATATTCACAGCTGGAGCAGTTGGTTGCTGAACCACCTCTAACAGAAGTAGAAACAGCTATAGGTAAACTAAAAAAACACAATCTCCAGGCGGTGACCAAATTTCGGCAGAATTAATTAAGGCAGGTGGGGATAGATTAACTCAGAGATCCATAAACTCATTCTTATGATTTGGAGAATGGAAGAATTGCCAGAGGAATGGAAAGACTCCATTATTATACGGATCCATGAAAATGGAGATAGGGCCGAATGTAATAACTAGGGGGCGGATTTCTATGACCTAAAAAATAGGATATATACATGCATTTATGACCTAAAAAACATTAAGATATGACCAATAAAACTTAAAATATTATTTTACCACTTACACATTGTGTATATTTTTTAAAAGTTTCATTACAATTCATTTTATTAAAATATAATGTTAATTATTTAAAATATCTGTAAATTCTCAAAAAGTATCACTAAATTGCCAAGTTTACAAAATATGATATGAAACTTCAAAATTTCTATAATATGCACACAAATATGCCAAAAATATGACCTAAATATGCTACAATAGTTGAAAATTTCCTAAATATGCAGTTATATGCACAATAAAAGCCGTTCTATTTTCACCAGGATGCTTCGAATCGGGTTTAAATTAATCGGAAACCTGAAATAATGCAAAGGGGAAAAATATGACATGTCATAGAAATCCACCCCCTAGTGATAACTAACGAGGAATTTCTTATCAGCATCATACAATATTTTATCCAATATACTTCTGTCAAGATTAACCCAATGTGCGGACCAAATCATTGGAGATCACCAATGTGGATTTGGGTGAAACAAATGAACCATAGATCAAATATTTTGCATTCGCCAAAACTTTGAGAAAAGTGGGAATATAATAAATCTGTTCACCAGCTATACATAGATTTTGAAAAGCATATGATTCAGTTAGGCGAGACAAAGTTTATAATATCCTCATTGAGTTAGGGATACCAAAGAAGTTAGTTAGGCTGATCAAAAAGTGTCTAAATGAAACCTATAGCAGAGTCAAGGTAGGAAAACTTATATGAGATAGGTTTGCCATTAAAAGCGGCTTGAAGCGGCCTTTAATTTTTTAATTTAGCTTTGGAATATGCCATTAGGAAAGTTCAGGATGACATGGTAGGCCTATAATTAAATGGCAGATTAGATTATGCAGATGACGTTAGCTTGTTGGGAGAAGACATAAACACAATCGAGAGAAATGCAGAAAGGCTTTTCGATGCCTGCAGGAATGTTGGATTGGAAATTAATACAGAAAAAGCTAAGTATATGATCATGAAATGTCTAAATAATGCGCTACAAAATATTGGAATAGCCGGTAAATTTTTCGAACAAGTGGAGAAATTCAAATATCTGGCTGCAATAATTTCAGACACAAATAATATTAAGGCAGAAGTTAAGTGTAGACTCAAGTCAGGAAATGCCTGCTTTTATGCTTATCTTCTCGTCTTTTGTCGAGAAATCTAAAAATAAAATTTATAAGACAATTATGCTGCCAGTTGTATTATATAGATGTGAGACATGGTCGCTTGCTCTTCGGGAAGAACATATTCTGAGAGTATTCGAAAAGTATTTAAATCAAGAACGATGACATATGCCGGATATGTTGCACGCATGACGGAGGAATCATATCTAAAAAACATTGACTGGTAGACCCTAAGGGAAAATACCATTTGGAAGACCTAGACATAGGTGGGAGGACAATATTAAGATAGATTTAGGTGAAGTAGGATTTGCGAGGGATGGTTGGATGGAGTCAGCACAGAATAGGGTTGAATGGCGGGTACTGGTAAACGCGGCAACGAATCTTCGGGTTCCATAAAATAGATAATATCCTTTAGTTTGCTTAAGAATTGTCTTTTGCCATTGAGTAAGTAAGTAAGTAAGACTTATTCTCATATTAATAACTGTCAAGTTTTCAGTTTTATTTCGGTACAGAGGTTTTCATAAAATTCTGTGGCTCTGTAATTTCTGTTAGCAAAATTTTTTAATCTTTCTATGTAAGTTACTGTAATTTATTCTGTTACCTTATTTTGGTTTATACTGCATAGTATATCTACTGTTTATGTCCATTATTTATTAAATGTTTTTCAATTGCAGATTTATTTCTATTTAAAATCTAGAGTAGGCCATGTTCGTCCATGATTTTGTTCTTTTCATATTTTCCAATAGGCCTATTATCAAGATTATTGTTCGGATTTAGAAATGATATACGGTTTTTAGAAACTAACTGTATGGAATTTGAAATAAATAAAATCAGGGGGTAGTTATTAAGAATTAAAATGTTGATTTACGTTGTTTCGGAAATATCTGTATTCGTAAAACACTGTTTCGTAATCGTTAAACACAGTTGCGAAATATGTATTAATTACAAAGTAAACTATTGAATTTATGTTAATTAATTATGCTAATTATCCCGGTTCATTTCAAAAAATAAAAGGAATACTACAAAAATTTAACTTAATAAAAATTACCACTAAGAATATAGAAAGCCCTACACAAGTAGGATACGAAAAGGGGAGGAGAAGTGGATAAAGATCAAACTAAATACTCGATACATAAAATAATTAAACAGTCACTTAAACATCAAAATATCCGATCAGTATGGAAAGATATTATAATGTCATCAGGGTAGAGTCTTTGACTTTAATATATGCTAGGTGTGGAGAGAGTGGAGGTACAGTTTCCAGAAATAAAAGGGATGTTTTTTTTTTCTTCTTGTGCTGTACATATGTGCATCAGATACGTGTGCGTATCGATGTTTGTGATAATACTTTTAATAGACTAACTAGACTTATAACTTTATAACTTGAATTGAGAAAACAGCAATTATGATACCCTACTTTTGGTGGTCATATCGGTTCCATCCTCTTAAAAGTGATTACTGAAATGGTTTGCGTCTTCCTTCCGTAATTTTAAAATGCATCGGCCAGTTCTATCCCACAGCTATCTGTGTGCTGTGTGAGATTTAAAATAACTATAATCTTTGGCAATTATTAATGAAGCATGCATAGTTTGCAAAAATGAAAATAGTACGTTACACAAATGCGTTTAGAAGGCCAGGTTTTAAACAATCAATGTACGTATATCAACAAATACATTAAGTGGCAGTGCCAATGGTTCAGATAAGCTAAACAGATTACAGTGTAATTCATTGTTTTTAATTCCTTGAGATTGAATTTTATCAAATATTACTATCCCATTATACATTAAAACAAATAGATTTTTTTTAAATGTAATTGTAATGTTAGAAAACTGGCGTTATGAACGAATCTTTGCTATGTTAATTAAAGAAACAAAGAGAAAATTCTATGTTACTGGCAGTACTAAGTCTGAAAATGAGAAGGGAAGTTTTGCTTGTAGTATCAACGGCGGGACGGAATTAACTAGTAATGAAAATTCGCTGTATATTTTGTGAATTCAAATAGGTTAGGAATGAATTATATAAATGTAGACAGAATTCGTGGACAATGGATTAATCTGAACATGGAAAGACATAAATAATGCGAAGAATATGAGTGCCAGGAGCTATCAGTATCCAATGCCAGAATTGCCCAATGAATATTTCCTTGGAAACTCCACTGTGACGCGCCAGGTTTATTTCTTCTGTAAATTTCTAATGACCATATCGCAAATCAATTGTCTGACCTTCTAAGTGCAATCAGTGTCAATTCAGCACAGTTTCTCTTGAATATTTTAGAGGTTATGTAAGGTTGTCTCTGTAAAGTCATCGCTACATGTATCTATATTTCAAGTGTGCTCCCAGATATCATCGTTGTAAGATTCTGAATGCACAATGCAATCGAGAAAACAATAATCCAGACGAGAGATTTGTTCGGAAGTAAACTTTGTTTACAAGAGTACTCGAACAGTAACATTGTTTCTATAAAGTTTATTTATACTACCTTCATATTATACCATCGTTGTGTGTTTGGGTCACAAATAACAATAATGATAACAATTATTAATAGACAAGATGTTTAAAATAATATAATATACATATATAAAAATCTAATGGTTCATCTCTGTTTGAAACGTTTTGTCACAAACAGCGCCAAACTGATAAAGCTGAAATTCTGAATGAACATAGATTTTATACCCAGGAAGGTTATAGGACCGAGTCATGACTCATCTTCGCTACTTTGCCTAATATCTCAGTAATTTAATTTCAGTATCAATTAATATGGATACAAGCCATTCCCATCCAGAACAAATGAACAGTTAGGCTACATATCAATACTTCAAGGCCTACTGGTAAAGAAAATTAGTGTACCGTATTTTGTTTTGAAGCATTCGAAAGAAGAAGATAGGACCACAGTATGAGTATTAATACAGTAAAGAAACTGTGTGTTAAAAGTCCTATGACAACATGTTGACTGGACGACACTAGCGCTCCATGCGGAGATTGAGTAAAGCTACATTCTCATCATATGAAATGGCTTGGGAAAATACATAAACACATCGCAAAATATGTTATGTTAAAAGAGAAAAATACAGAATATTTTTATTTAATGCAAATCTAATTTTAAATTTAAGAAATAATAAAACAGATAGTGTATTATATTCTAGTTAAGAGGTAAACAATACCTAAATAGGCTACTGTTAAGGACTGTACCTAGGCCTAGTATTTTTCCTTTAAAATCATTGTCCTTTAATATAATTTATAATTCAAATTATGATAATAAATAGCCTACATATTAATTACGTAAATTATATTATAGGTCTGTCACGTTGTTCATCCTGCACATCATTGTTGACAGTGTATTTTGATTCTTTGCCTTATATGGCAATATACGACTTCAATTTATTGTAGGTCTATGCAGCGTCAATTACTGCAGGATGGACTTCATTAAACAAAACAAAAATTTCAGGAGCATTTGGAATTGAAGACACCGTGGGTACAGCAGTTTTAATTAACGAGTTTT
Source organism: Ectobius pallidus (assembly GCA_964059195.1). Classification (NCBI taxonomy): domain Eukaryota; kingdom Metazoa; phylum Arthropoda; class Insecta; order Blattodea; family Ectobiidae; genus Ectobius; species Ectobius pallidus. The sequence continues at coordinate 156,899,393 of CAXKWD010000003.1, read as the reverse complement.
TATAGGATTTCATAAACTGTCTGTTTTCGGCGTGTGTCAAGCATAGACGGTAATTTTCACTCAAATATTTTACATATTTTGTTACTAGGTTTTCTTGTCGACCATTAATGACCTATTTTATACACCAGAAATCATTACAACAGAATAACATATAAAAATATTACATTAAAGTAACTTGAAACATAACCACACCAGAATCACGAGTAAGCCAGTTGACCTACAATAAATATTACTTATTTTCGTTCTTACCTTTCTGGATGTTTCAAGAAAGGGAAGAAATGTAATTCAGGATTTTGTCTTTTATTATTACTGAAATTTACAGTAGAATAATAAGGTCCTTTCGAATATAGCGTGTTCTAATAAATACAACACTCCTATTTATTTACATACTTCCCGGAGTAGTTTCTGTAGTCTTACTATATGGCCGCTACGATCGCTAGTAAATGCGCGCGCATGCTCGGCTGGCAGAAAAACGGGCTGAGTTTCTGTACTGTATTAATACTTATACTGTGATAGGACTATTTGGGTGCAGAACTTTGCCTGACTATTATGTGGAATTAATTAATTAAAATAAATTTTCATTAAGAGCAATGTTGTTTTTTGTCACATAATAATTGCATTACTATTGCCAACTGTTATCAAGTCGATTGCTCTTTTGACAAAGAGAAAGTGTAGTAATCTTTATAGAAAATCTAGAAAAGTCCGTTCTTTGCGACAAAATGAATAGGATCAAGCTAGGGTAGAAAGATTACAATTATATTCTGCAAGGCATGTAGCCAGTAATCTTGTGAGATCGCATGGAATTGGATGCAGCCATGCATGCCTATCAGTATCATTCTCAAACTTCTGAAGAACATCGGGCACGAAAGGAATTAGTTGCAGCCAGGTATGTCTCTCAGTGTCTGTCACAAACTGTCGAGGTACACCAGGCCATTATTATGTGGCTTGCTCTAGAGTTTACAGTGGGAACAGTCTGTATATGCACTGGCCAGAGGGAAAAGCAATTAATATAGTACGAATATCTATTCTTTACATTATAAATTGTTTGCACAGTATTAAAAACACAAACAATATTAAAAGAATAAAAAACAAAACAAAAAACAGAGAAACAAAGTGTGGTCACCTTTTCGAGGTGTTTCTCGGGTATTGGCTAAAAACAGTGCAGGACAGAACCTTCATTTCACTAAAGTCGAGGCTGAAAGTTAAGCGGGTTTTTCAAAAAACTCCATCCACCGATTACCCCTCTTTCCATTCCCCATACTAGTACTAGTACTGTCTAGCGGGGAGCTGAAGACTGAGCTAGCGTTCCCCCACTACCTTACTATGCACTTGCATTTACTGTATATGTCTTTCCCCCACTATGCCACCAGCTCGGCCTTCCGCTCACCGCTAGACAGTAATTATGGCTGAGTCTCAATGTTTCATTCACTCCCACACAAGCTTATAGCAAGGAAAGAAAATGTAGCGCGATATAGTATTAATGTTATTACTTTGGTAACATTATCTTCAAATCGACAGAAAATTTGAAATTGCTAATTTAATTCATAAATTAATAATTTTATAGTTAGTTTAAAAGAATTATTAAAGGAACTTTTTCACTTGCGTTATTTTCATAAACCTACTTGACGGTGTTACGTCACGCGAGCAGAAAGGGCATCTGCTTATAAATTATAAGGCCTAAATCATACCTCTAATTAATCACGGCAAAAGGTGAGCTTTACAACTACAATTGTGAGGTTATGAGGTTAAACTTTACCTTTAACCATCCGTGTTCATGATGCTTGTGGGCCAATAAGGGATTAAGAGTAGTTAAAATTTGGCTTGACTGCAATAAGCTAGTATTAAATATAGATAAAACAAACTGTGTTCCATTCTGATTAACAACTGCTGGTACTCCACAATTAAAAATGGACCAAACTTGTGCGTAAGACTACATGATATCAACCGTGAATCTGATTCATGTACCTGCCAGGCTGTGAAGGAGACAAATCAGGTCAAATACCTTGGTATTATTATAGATCGTCATCTGAAATTCGACAAACACATCACATATTTATGTACCGGACTAAGAAAATATTATACAAATTTGTCCGTCTAAAACACGGTGCGCAACTGGTGCACATTGTGCCACTGTGCGGTGGGGAAATGTCTCCCACTACAGTCGCCCTTGACGTCAGAATAAAGCAGTTTCGACGTGACACTTTACATGAAGAGCAGGTTTCATACGTCACAGCATGGGTGGGGTACTAAAACGTTTCCCCTCAGTTGCTCAGGTATGGTCTAAAACAATATTTACCGACTGAAGTCTTAAGGGCAGTCTACTTAGCTCTAATACAGTCTGTCCTCCAATATGGTATAATTGGCTGGGGAGGAAATGGCACTTCTGTATTGACTCCTTTGATTCTTATACAGAAGAGAATTATAAAAATTTGTTTAAAAGACCCTACAGAATATCCAACAGAATTGATATTTCCTGCATTTAATGTTATGACTGTAGAGCAAATTTATAAGCTCACACTTTTAAAATACTTTTAAAAATACCGCAACGTAGGCCTACATGTATCGGATCCTCATAACTACAATACTAGAAGAAATAAAACATTGCCTTTAATAGAACCAAAATACTTCACCTCTTCTGGGTCTAAACATAGCATTTATTATTGGCCAAGACACTATAACTCTATAATTAGGTCACATCCAGAAATAGTACATATGAACAACAAAAATTCAATAAGTTTATAAAAAATCTTATATCATAGTTCACTCTGTAGTTAGTAGACAATTAAGGAACGACTTTATTTGTAATAACTCAGGGTTTCAATTTTTGTTCTTACTACTTTTCCTTTTTTCTTTTTACTTTTCTCTTCTTTCTTTATTTTTATTATTTTTTAGGTATTGGTTTAATTATATTTTCTTTATGTATTTGTAATTTGTGTTTTGTAATGTAAATGGCTGAACTGTGCCCGAGCACGAGCGCTTGCTCATTCGGGTGGTCTTGTTTTGTATAAATACTAGGAGGTGCCCGTGGCTTCGCCACGATAATTCTTTTAAAAATTAAAAATCAAGAGTATAATAATTATTAAAGCATTATATTTATTAACACTTGCACGCGAATCATTCATAAACTAAGCCATTAATAATTAATGAAACAGCTAAAATTCCTGCTTTAGAGTACATTCCACGACATGAAAGTGCCCCCTGGGAAAACTATATCAGAATCGATTATGCAGTTCCAAAGAACCTGTGAACACATAATACGTATTGTTTCTCAGCTGTTTATCGACATGAATATGATGTGAATTTTATTTTATCAATTCAATGTAATTTTCAGAAATTATATAATGTTTCAAGGGAAGGAATGGTTTGTTTGGATTATTATTATCACCTATATTTCAAGAGATAAAACCATCAATATTTTACAGCTGTTGCCCCCGGCTTCGCCCGCCATTATTAATTGACTCCAGGATTTTTAAGAAAATTACACTGGTAGATTATTAAAAATGTTTGTGGTTCAGAACTATGAAAATTGTAAGTAAAAATAAAATTAGAATATTTGTTCATTGTGTTCATTTCACTTAGGCCTTATATAATAAAGAAACGCGTTTCCTTCCTAACTTTGTAGTCGTCATGAAAGTTTAGACTGCGAGAGACGAACATCGCCGAGTATACCCGATGTCTCACGAAGCGGGCGAGCAAGCACGCTATTTAGGGCCGTTGAATTGTATAAGAGTAGATTTTGTATAAATATTTAAATAAATAAATTAAATTAAATTGTGTTCGAACAAAAACAGTCGTATGCAACTTGCCTATAACGGTAATTAAGATACCATTATAGGCTTCTTGCATAATGTACTATTATAAAAAATGAACATCTCTTGGAGTTTAGAAATTAGTCCATTGTCATAACATTATTTAATGTTCCAATGCGTGGACCAAAGAAACACTTACAGGGATTTTGCCGAGTTTCGTACACTCATAGGCCACTGTTTTCAAATAATGGACAATAAGTGAACTTAATTCTTAGGACTGTTAGTGAGTATAAGCTGAGTTACTATCTATTGAACATTAATTATTGTTTTATTCCAATATTCCTTGTTCATTAAATTCAGCTTTGACTTTTATTTTATGACGAACGTAACGCGGTATGAAAAAATAGATTTAAATGATCATCGCAGACTTTTAAACGCACATCGTTACGGCTTACCCAAATGTATCCATTTTGGACGTGAACAGTAACAGATATACAAACTGTACGGATTGTTCTTGACTGATTGTAAAGTATAAGTTTATTGTACATAAATTATTTTTGTTACCTATTCTATCTCAACTCTGTTACTTTTCCACGAAAATATATATATTTTAGTATAACTGGGATATTTTGCTTTACACTTAAATTGAAATCAACCTTTATTGCTTTACGTAAATGAAGTGGTATCATTTTAACTTAATTCGGTACAGTTTATGAAAAACAAACATAATAGCTAATGTTTCGCTTAATAACAGAGCTTATATTGAGTAGCAGAGTTGGGAAATATGGAAATAAAATGATCTACTGAAAATAGGTTATGCTGGAAATCAAATTAACATGGTTTGGACATAAAGGTAACTCCATTTTGACAATACTGTGTAACTATTTATGCAATGTAAGGTCGTTATAAGTAAATATTAATGGTAACAGAGTGGAGACTGGATTAAAATACTCACCTCGATTTTAGTTTCAAGGGCGTTAAAGAACACAGCTTCTATCACACTAAGGTTGCTGCAGTCTTGAACATGTAGAAATGAATCGGTGATTCCTCTACTGATACTTGCACAAATGAGCACTTGATTTTGTAACTATTTGATTAGAAATAAAGTTGAGGTAACAGAGTTGAGACAGACTTGGGTACAAAGAGTTGAGGTAACAGAGTTCAGGCAGACTTGGGGACAATCTTAAAAGATGCAAAGCATTTAATAACAATACCAGTACTGAATACAATCCACACCGCTTACTGTGATCACTTCAGAACGCAACTAATATGATAATATTAACCGATTGATAACAGTAGCTGAAGGAATTAAATGAAGGTTATTTATTCATATATAAGATATTACACTACAAAACAGAATTAAAAATATTTATTCATAAAACAATACGTAACTGTGAATCATTGAACCATTTATAGGCTAATACAGTAATAAACTGCAAGGAACTATTTTTTCAACCAGGTGCAAAGTTTTTAATTGTTTTTACTTTCCTTTAGGAGTGCATTAACCAATACTCCATACTCACTTACGAGTTACGAGTGTTTTTGGAAGTCTATACTGATCTGTGGTGAACACCGCGTAGCAAAACGTTTAACGCCTATCTGTTCAAGTCTTCATTTTATACTATCCATCACTGTATGTCAATACTGTTGTCTTCATAAATAAAAAGCTGCAGTTTAACTGTGGGGTGAAACATGTTTTATTGCTTAAAAGAGAAAGTTAGGTAATGCCACCCCGCCGAACTGGTTCTCCTGTGAGCTGGGAACGGAATTACTACATCCAGTTCAACACAATACAGTTGAATTAGAAACGAAACCCTTAAAAACGAAATTTTGAATGGCATACAGAACTTGGAAATAAAGCCACAAAAAGGAAAATGTGATAACATAAACAGAATTTTTTATCACAATAAACAACATCTTTTCAATGTATCAGTATTAATCTGTATAGCACTTCATAAAAGTGATGACATTACCCGATTTATAACATTATCCGCGATTACATTAAGCGGCGTTCAAAGTAAATCGTTTCTGTATAATAAGAACGCTAAATATTTAATAATGAACACAAGACAAAAAACATAATATAATGCACTTTTCTTTATAAATAGTTGAACAAGAAAGGAAAATGCTAGAGGGAGATTGCATTTCTGAGTTTCATTGCAAAGAATTCATGCAATAATATAAACCAATGAGAAACAGACATTCCTAAAATCAAGTACTAGCGGAGTTATTTCTTTTTTTTTAAATTATATCGTTTTCATAACTTAAGAAATAAATATACCTGATTTTTCATTAATTTAGCTTAGGGACAGCAAACTTTTTTTTTTAAAATGACACATTTCTGCTTTGTACAGTTTTTATGTGACGCTTTATTCGTCAGTTAGTAGTAGGGGATAGTTAATGGTTTTCCTTACATTTGCTGCTGCTCTTTTATTCAATTAGCCCCTCAGTTGTCATAATGCTTAATGTACCCCATTCCGGACACCCCTACCTACGGCCATGGGTAATATTATATAGGTTACAACTGAAATATTCATATTAAAGGCATACGCTTACTGCGTATAAACAATCACCCATTTTCATTTAGTCTGCAGTATTTTATTTGCTGTCAGAGCTGAGTGGATTCACTGGAATGCGTAGGCCTATACTAGTTAAAGAAGTCAATAAATCATCGGATTGAATCGGCAGGAGTGTAGACAATCGAAGGTAAACTAAGCACTTTTAACGACAAATGATATTAATTAAAAAATTAAAATATTAAACTATGCCACTGGGTGGTATAAATTAAAATTACACCATGGTTTCAGGCACATGGAAAATACTCTTTTAGTTTTAAATATTTGTTTATGCTTATAAATAGACTGAGTTTTATAAAATTTGAGAATGTTAAAATTAGCTACGCCGTTTAAAATTTTAAATTTCTCGCGCTAGTCGCAAGAAATAGACTGTTGGTGGCTGAAAAGTGTGCCCATTCCATCCCTTGTGTTAGCCACCAAGCACCAGGACATCAATAGCCTCTGTCTACGTGAGTGCATACTAGGCTGCAGGATAGCTTAAAGATCCCAAAATGGCTGCACGGTACGCAATAAAATAATATTATCACAAATATTAAAGGCTATCTAAAAATAGTGTAGTCTGTGATGCATTTAGTAAGCATGTTGCTGGTAGGATTGCTACAGTCGCCCTGAAGGGATCGTTTCACAAATATACCTACTTGCAAAATAAAATCTCGTTTTTACCACTTGTTTCATAATTATTTTAGCTCTACAACTGAACCTGTGGCATCACGTCCTACGTTAATAGAAGTACTGGGCTATACACCCATTGTATAAGCTAGTAAGGAAGTATAATTTCAGTAAACTAAAGAGTTTGTAGTGAGACGGTGTGTGGGAGAAGGAATGACAGAAAGATAGATAGAAAGAGAGAGAAAGGAAGGAGAGTGTATGGGGAAAAGATTCACTGAAAAGTGAAGTGACCCAGAGACTTCATACAAATGTGCGTTAGGTAAGGATTTTTACATTCCATGGAAATGTTTTATATATAAATTTAATGGGATATCTACGGTAGGATAAAAAGTATTTAGCCTACCGTATGTTGGAAATATAAATATTAAAACAAGTAGGAAGCAGAGCAGAATTTGTAATGTGTTAGCTAATTAGACGCAAGAAAGCACACTGGTAGAGGCAATATTGGTTGTAGACTGTGCTCTTTCAGAAAGGACTGAAAACGTATTGCAATTTATTCTCTAGGGTATCTATTCTCAATCTGTGGTCCGAGGACCACAGATTGGAGGGAATTATGAAAAGAGTCCGAGAAGAATCATGATTTATCCCACCATATTTACTTTTTCCAAAATATTCTCATAACTTTTTACGCCATGCCTTTTTCCAGGTATGCGTAATTATCATGAGTTGGCTTTAGCTACAGAATAGTGACGCTCTAAATCCTTATCAATGGTTTACATGCTTTCTTTTCAACCATTACCTAACCCGCTTTTTTATGTATCAATAAAGTAACATATAAGAAAACTAAAGAACGTGTGTTGTGGTAACTTGTTTTGTAGGATATTGCGATTGTATTCTTATGTGTTTTGGTGTTCGTGCTTATTCGTGTAGTTACGGACCGATTTTTAAAATCAGTTCCATGGGTTTCCCGTCAGGCAGCACAAACTAATGCTACTTGCGTCCTCATATTTTTCTGAATTCATATTTTCAGCTTTCATGTTAATAAAGAATGATATAGGAATAGACTTTGGATTGACTCAAGAGTGTTTCCATTCTGCCAAATCTCGCGAAACTGATTGACAAGGTCAACTATCACACAACCTGCTACAACTAAGCTAAATATGTTTTCACTTTTTTATGATTAGAGAATTATGTCGATTAATATAATGCTTGTCTTCGGGAACATATTATAATAGTCTCTCCACACGCAGCTGGGCTGAGTTCAATTCAAGGTCGGGAAAAGTTTAATAGGTGGGGTTTTCCTCACCTGTGAGAAGAATGTCGTTAAATTTGATGCCCTCTTGGTAGCCGGATATTGTCTGGCGATCATTATGACCTTCATCCCATCCTCGCCTTGTTCGGCTTGAGTGTAGTGATGGGCAAAAAATAACGTCGCAGTTACTTTGTAACAGTTACTCAATTGTAACAGTTACAAAAGTAACGTACACCAAGAAATAACGTGTTCCTGTGTCACGGTTAAGGGACCCGGAGAGGCTGGCAGTCTGCTACAAAATTAATTAAATGAATCGGTTATTTATGAAAGGGCTCTTGTCACGAAAAGTAAAATATTGGTAAAAACAATTATGTTGTTTATGTTGCATGAAAGGGCATATCAAAGTTGTCTGACAAGAGTCCTTTCATAAACAAAGGGCTGACAAGCGCCCATTCATAGAGACAAAAGTAAAAACAAACAATGCAATGAATGAGACTTTATGAAGGCTATTTATTTTACATTAAACATTGTATACACAAATGATATTGGCTATAACAGATACATGAGAATGAGTTTTCAACAAACACACAATTTACAGTAAAGTCTCATATCATTACATTTCACAGTTCTTTTTCAACTGTAGGCCACCGAATCACCTCGTCATAAAAGAAACCATGTTCCTCAGGGACGAACTGAACAAGCTTCTTTATATCATCCATTTTCGTTTTAGGAATAGGTTTTTTTTTTTTTCGTATGCTTTGTGTATGGTAGAGAAATGCATGATTGTGTCGGGATAGCTAGTTTGAATGTGTTGTAGAGGCGTCCACTAATAAAAGCTAATACTGTTACTTTTCCTTTACATGATTGCTGGAACGAGAATTCATGGTAGTTAGAAATAGTAAAATATTCTCTTTTTCCCTTCTTTTCAGGTTTGGTTTCTTCGGAAACAGTACATTTTTTATAGAACTGAGGCCACCATTTTTGAAAATCCAAAATATTTCCTGTTTCTATTAATTCAATAGTAAACTTTCCCTGTACTGAAGACATTAATATCATTTCACATACGTCTTTTATTGTGTAATATCGGTCACATTTCCTTAATTTTCTTTTGACAAGACCAAAGACTCTGTCACAGGGCAGATAAGAGTGGCCCCTTATGGGCAGTCTGTACACAATCTTTTTGAATCGTCCACTGTCTGTAAGAGAAAGTAGGAACCTAATCATTGTGTGACCTGTACCAACTGTACAGGTACAATTCATCAACATTGTCTGGTATATTATCATTGATATACTTCATTATAAAAGAGCAAACTTCATTGTTGCCCTTTCCTGCAACCCCTTGGTGGTACAAGTAAAAGGATGCTGTGTCAGTACAGCTGTTGTGGATACAAAATGGATAAACTGACAACTGCCTAAGGTAATAGGCATCCTGAACTGGAATTGTGGGCAAAGCAATGTTTGCCATGTAGTCAAAACACAAAAGCACAGCATTATCATGTTCTGCACAGTATTGTTTTGTTTCACGTAACGAAGTATAAAATTTCTTACTCTGCCTTTTGTGCACGAGTAACTGTGCAACAGCTATTCGTTTTGCTGTATCATTAAGCTGAGGGGTTTTGATTCGCGTATTAAGCATCTCACACTCACAGCAAGTGTCAATTTGGGGCCTTCAAAACCGGCAGTTAAAATGTTCTTTGAATACCTTATAATAAAAACTGTATTTTACATCACTACCATGATATTTTTATTTAAGAAAGGGCTCTTGTCATTGACATGAACCGTTTCATAACTAACCACAGATTTGCAATGGCTGTATCTTGCAAAGTATTGGTGCGACAAGAGATCTTTCATAAGTAAATGATGCATGGATGTTGGAACAATCCATTTTCATGATAAACTCGTTTTTCAAAAAAACATGACATGAGCCCTTTCATAAATACTGTTTGCATGTTCATTTTAGCCGATCACAAGAAAGTATTTAAATTCTCAGTACAGCGCAATAGTTCTAAGTGATAGACGTTAGAGGGAAGACAGACAATGCAATATCTACGTAGGCTTTGCTCTAAACTGGACGTTATTTTTAGCCGTGACAAAAGTAACGTACAGAAAGAACGCTGAAGTGTCACGACTGCAGCTTGAAAACGTTACAAAAGTAACGTACAGAAATAACGTTGACAGTGTCACGACCACAGCTTGAAGACGTTACAAAAATAACGTCTAGAAAGAACGCTTCCAGTGTCACGACTGCAGCTTGAAGACGTTATAAAATTAACGTACAGGAGAAACTCGTCTGTCACGGCTGCGAGACTACGTTTTCATTATGAGCCAGGAATTTTAAGTGCTACACCTTAATTTTTTTTCTAGAATAGTGCCGAAATAAGCTTGTCATGAAAATAATACATTAAATAAACACACCTATCTGGGGATCCTGTGCCACATTTTATTCTTATTATAATTTTCACTCTCTCTGCCTCCTTCGGGGTTGATTTATTTTAAAAAAGAAATACGTGTTCAATTATTGGGTTTTGGAGACTTTTTCCAAGTTTATGTTCAATAGAATCATTATGTCATAGTTTCCCGTGTAAGTATTGAATCTCCTTATGACACCATTTTGTTTACAAACCCTTTAGGGGCTAAATTTTTGGAAATGCTCAAATATGTTTTTCATTATTTGTGTTGTAAAGTTTTTAAGTAGGCCTACTACAGAGAGAATTATTGGCTTACAGCTTAGTGTTATTGTTGTTATTATACAAATTTATTTTCATATTATTTTGGTCCATACTTATTTCTGTAGTCCATACTTTACTGAAAATTTGATCTGTACACATATGGTTGTATTTCACCATTTTTATTTAGACTGCCTGTATAATGACAAGTTTCCAATATACTGCATTTACATAAAATACAATAGGACTGCACATAAGCTCCATACATGTGGGACTACACATATTTTAAACTACAGTATTATTTCTCTTGTCTAACTGCACTTATTCTTGAATAAATCTTCCTTCACTTGTTCAATAAATATTTTAATTTTGTATTAAAATTAAATCTTTGCGTTATTATTGATCTGTCTGTATGGTAACATCTTCAAATCCCACTCTATATTACGTTGAATTTGCTAAACTATTATAAATAAATACATCGGCTTCCGTTTCATAAACGTTACTTGTAACCGTTACATGTAACGGTTATTTTTTTGGAACGGAGAACCCAGTAACCGTTACATAGAAGTAACGCTTTATCCCATGTGGGTACACTTTTCGTCTGGAAGCTGAAAACTTCGCTACCGTTACAATTTCAACATGTCGTTGGTAGTGCGCATGCGTGGAGTACTCAAGTCCACCATGAAAATATAATCCACGGCTCCACGTGCTTTAGTTAACCACGTGGGTACTAGCGTGACATTGTAAATGTTTTCATTTCAGCACGTTTCGCTTGGACTCGAATTCCCGCCACCTCTGTCTGTGACGTCGTCCATGCTTTCAGTTTGACGGCGAATACTATATGTGTGCGACTGGTGTGTCTCGTTCTATTTGTTCATTTTGTCTCGGATGTAGCCTGATCACTCATCCGGTAGGCCTCCATTTCCTTTTCTGGTCAAGAAGGTAGCTTATGCATGCGATCCATACAAGCGTGCTGGTCAACTTGGATACTTATGAAATGACACATGACACATGAACTTATTATGAAATATTTTTTGGTCCTTGTGGTGGTGCAAGTCAAAATAGTCTAAATAGAACTATATTTTTTAGAAACTATATTACGCAATATTATCACTGTTCTCATCGTACCGTCATCATCATCGCTATCTCTTTATGATCGCAGTTGTCCTTTCAGTTTCGCGGCTACAAAATGCCTGATGAAAAAGAAGAGATAAAAGAACACGAAAATAGCAAACCCCGAGGGAGAAAACAATAAATTGGAGTCCAGTGTTCTATCATGAGTAAGCTGAGTGCTTTGGGACTGCTCGGGTCTTCGTGTAATAAAAAAGAGAGCAGCTAATAGTATGTATGTCACGTGATGTGACGCAATGGATATGCTAATAGTGCATGAGTGCCCGTAAATCTTTCACCTCCTTCAATTATTCATTTCAAAGGCCCGGGAAATTCTGTGGTAGCTGTAATGCTGATGCTTCCCTGTGTTGCATCCCAATCCGGAGTTAGCAATACTTATATTGTTCATTGCACTAGTACTGTATGTAGCAACTTATATTAGTAATTTATTATAACTTCATTATAACAGTAATTCAAAGAAAATGTTAATTACTACAGTAATATCGTTCTTCTTTCCTCCACTGCCGTGGCGCGATTGGCAGCACCCGGCAGCCCGGGTATATGCCAGGTAAAGGCAGTGATTTTAATATGACTCTGAGAGCTGGATTTAGGAGAGATGGTGGTGTACAACTTCTAATCACTATTCACTAGTCTGTGCACTAAATATACATGGATTCAATCCCAATCCTCTCCGCAGTGCATATGGCGTAAAGTCATATATTATCATTTGTTCATACTGATTCGTCCGTCGGATGGGATGTTAAGCCTGGCGGTCTCCTTGGTGTATTAATAGTAATTCTTTATTGCAACCAATGGTCATAATATTTTGAATGGAGCTCTGTTAGAATTATATGGCAGGGGAAACAGGAGCAACCCGGGAAAACCTGCCCAGACAACATTTTATCTATCACAAATTCCACATGGATACACTGAGATTCGATCCCGGGTCCCAGCGGTGGAAGGCGAGCGATACCACTCAGCCATGGGGACGACTCCTTGTTGTATTCGACAAGAGTAGACTACAGTGTTTTGCAGATGACAAGCGGTTTGTTCTTCTCCTGCTTAGATACGCGGTCCAATCAGAGACGGCGAGACGGAAGGAATACCCTTCCTGCTAGCGGTACCTCATTAGCTCGTACACGTGATTGGCAGTGAAGGAAAACGCTTCTCATTTGAAAAATACGAGCCGGCACCGGATTTCCCCTCTACCCTTCCTCACCTCTCCGTCACCATCGATAAACCTCATCTATGGTGTTTCCCTTTGTTGATATTGTACGCGACAATTTACAAAGAGCTCTTGAAGGATAGGGGTGGACGTATAACACACATATAGTTCCAGTGCTATTGCCAGACAGCCACATAGGCTGGAGTAATCTACCACTGCCACCCAATTTGAATGAGGTCTTCCAGGGGTTACTCTCACTCGTAGGTGAATGCCGGGTTGGTACCAACCCCTGAACAACATCTTTATAGGAAAGCAACCCACAATGCACACACAACACAGATCAAAAACGCAGACAACACTTGCACCACACTTGTAATAACAGGATGTTAGGGACTTTTTTTATTGGAACACACATTTTTCTCTTCACACCTTGTACGATACTTTGCCAGTTACAACATCACCCCTGTATATCTAAATTAACGGGAGTGTTAATCTGCGCCACACCACATTTCACGAAGATATCATGTAACCTTTCGCCACAAACTACCCAATGTAAATTATGATTCAGTAATACTTAAATCCAACATTTTATTTCCCACTTTACATGCTTAAGACTGAATGAAACTTATAGGCGTGGTTAAAAATATTGCCGGTAATTTTTATAATTTTAAAATCGTTTAATCACTATTCAAATTTATCTCCTCATGACTGTATTCTCGTATAAAAGTTTCATAATAACATCCAAGGCATTATTTAACATTGTTAACATTGATAATCCGCATATTTATTCGACAGTGTTTGTATTTTTGACAATGCTTTCTTACTTGTAAGGTATGTTGACAACCTCTGATTTTCATGTAGGCTAATTATGGAAACAGGAGACTAGGAGAGAAGTATATGGCTTTATAGGTAATGAATTTATGTTTTTTTAACATCCCATACTTTACAAAATCTAAATGCAACATTCTACAAATCTCATTTTAAAGTAATATTTTCTGTCCTTTTCGGCGAATGTTATATAGGCCTACATTCTAAATTATGTCGTATTCTCGTTTTCTTACTTTTTCTATTACTAGTTTGTCATTTTTCTTACATTTAGCCTATACCAAATAGTAGTCAATAACGTCCATGTCCTACTTAATGATTTCCTGTTAATAGCTTTTTGAAAGCTGCTTCGTGATGAAGAGGGATTGCCGTGAATCACGTTTATGTAAGTCTGTTTCCAGATCGCTGATACCTTTATTTCAGTAATAGTATCTACGTAGCATATAAATAAGTATATAGCAACTAAATAGACTATAGGCTTTTTGATCTGATTTTCCTGTTACCCCTATGGTGGGGCATAGGGCCTCCAATTGCAGGTTTCAGTACCAAAACTAATGTCGTTATAATATGGTAAACAATATCTACCTTATACCACAAAGTTAATTAAATTGCAGAAATTTTATATTTACGATAGTAGTTAACCCTGTATCAAAAATTTCTGCAATTTAATATACTTTGTGATATAAGGTGAATATTGTTTACTATATTATATTTCACCACAAACAGTATGAAGTTCATCAATTATAATTTCGCTACACAAACCCTCCCAGGAAACTAATATATTAGCCTACTTTGACGTGAAAGGGCCGGTAAATTTTGTCCAGAGGCTCTAATGAGGGCTTCGAGTGCCGTAAATCTACGACATGGCCCCTTCCCTTGATGTCCCTCCTGGAGGACTTCCGTGCCCAGGATTTTTTCGTCTTGAAAAATCCATCGACCGCGGCCCGCAACATTCATATCTAGAGACGGACACGCTACCTCTACACTACCTCGACCGACTATTTGGCATATGTTTAGGCTACATATAAGCAAATTTTCCTCGTCTTAAATAAGTCCAGTATGAAGAACTGAGTGCACAGATCAAGGGTAAGGCAGAGAGAAATTATGGTAAGTACAAAATCTCTCCTCTCTTTGTGCTGTAATCTACAGTTATTTACAAGACTTTGTAATGACATTACTTATGACTGGATTAATTATCTTGAACCGTTTGTCCAAAACCAAACATAAAATATGTCCCTTCTCCACTTACAAAAAAAATAATAAAAAATAAAAAATAAAAAAGAGCATGAGTAAAGTATTTTCAAGGAGAGTTTATAGCTATTGCATGTGCATTTAGCCTACAATAGGATAGGTCTATATATAATTGGGGTACGCCGTAGCGTAGTGGTTGAGGCGCTGCGCTACAGGAAGATCGCGGGTTCGATTCCCGATGAGGTCGTTGAGATTTTTCAATTGGGCTAATCCTTCTGGTGGCACTAGGGCCCTGGGGTCGACTCAGCCTCTAACAGAAATGAGTACCAGGAGCAATCCTGGAGGTAAAGGCGTCCGGTGCGTAAGGCTGACAAACTTACCACCTTCGTGTGCCGAATGTCCAAAATCTGGAACCTCAACCTTCTGGAACCCTCTGGGCCTCCATGGCCTGTATAGGGATCACTTTACCTTTACCTATATATAATGAGCCGTTGCCGCATCACTGCCCCTTAAAAGGGTAATATTATTTTGAAATAGCAGTTTCTTTTTTAAATAGCGTATTATTAAATGTAGCTTATTCACGACGTTCGCTGTTTACTGTTATCTGTGAACAACGACTATAGAGAAAACAAAATTTCAAATTTCTCATCCCCGCTTAAACCCTTTAAAACAGATTTGGGCAAACCTTTTTATTAAGATAAGTTCATTTAGGATTGAAAATAGAGTGTTTAGAATAGGATTATTGTATTAAGTCTTCTTCTGAAAATTAATCAAGAACATCTATACAAAATCACTTTATTTGATAAAGCACTGATATAGTATTTATGTTTGCACGAATGTTACAGGGCTACGTTTGTAATTTTACGAAATGTAAATAACTTCTTCCGACAAGAATTCCGACAAAATTCCGGCAAAATTACAGGCCTAAGTTGCAGTACAAACCCGTGGACAAATTATGGTATTAAATAGAGAACGATCTACATATTCATTTGTAGATTCTTGTTTGTTAGAAGCAAATTCTTTAGCCTATGTTCTCTCTGCTTCTGACCAAATCACTTTAACTATAGTGCGATCCCAGTTTGAATCCAGACTGTTGCAGCAGAGATGCAATCCGCTCCATTTACTGCAACATGCCAGAAACAATAACATAAACCCTAGGTTTATGCCTGCGTACAACACTTATCCCAGGCACACCAGACCTCATAAAGTCCGGTCTTAGATTTGTAGTACATTAACACGTAGGAAAAATGTAGATAAATGAAGAGGTTTCTTGCAACGCAGATGTAGGAAGGATTAATACTATAGCTAATACTAGACAGAAGAGTATTAACTTATTGTTGATACTGCTGTAGGCTACAGTGTGAAACTAGGATAGGCCTACCACCTGAGTAATATGACCAAACACCTTTAAAGTTGATTGATTCCAGAATAATATGAGGTTTCTGATACAGAAGAGGTAAGTTTCTTCGCAGGTGCAAGTTTTCAAGATATTATCCTAATTACCAGTATAACTTATATTTTTAAAATAAAATTAGGAAAATAACCAAAACCCTTTCCATCATGTACCTTTAACTGCGTTAGGAAGTTATTTTGAGTTGTTAGAAAAACAAATTTTTATACTGATGATGTTAAGCGTTTAATAGCAGACACCCGCGGCTTCGCCCGCGATTATTTACTTAACTTGAAATATGCTTTATTTATACCATTTATGTAACAGAAAAATAATTAATACACATTTATTAACACTGTCCAGAGGCTCTAATTTAGGCTTGGAGTTCTTTTACGTGCCGTAAATCTACTACACGGGACCCCCAGCTTAAAGTCCCTCCCGGAGGACTCCGTGCCAAGGATTTTTACGTCCTGAAAAATCCATCGACCGCGGCCGGTATATAACAGTACAACTGGTCTAAATGTTTGGAGCTGAAGTGAGCCTTACCTGTTTGAAGGCTCAGAACAGCCGTAAGTGCGGTTGTAAGGGAATAAATTGAGATGGGAGCCGCCTTTACCAACAGGAAAGTTTTATTGCATAGATGAGTACTTGAGGCATCCCAGCGTTATCTTCAGATTTCAGGCATGGCTTACTCAATGGCTTTAGTTCCCCTGCTGATCAGAAGTGCGATTATATCCTATCAAAAGTCTCATTGTTTAGCAATAGAATGATATTTTTAATTTCCATTCTTCCATTTTATAGTTCCTTTCATCTCCTTTTACCTTTTACATCCCCATATTGTGCAAGTCATTCATTCAGTTCATTTTTTGCACATTCTGCTCTTTTATCTAGTTAAGAAAAAAATTTATTAGACAACATCGTGAATATATTTTGGATATTTTATAGACAGTGTTCGACGTTTGAATCCAAGTGCAGACTTTTGAGGCTGCTAAATCCCTTCTTCATCTCAAACTCAATGAGGTGATGATTAATAGAAGCCTACAGGAATTGGATTTCGTGTTAAATCGTAAGTCCTTCATATTGTAATGCGTTAAAATGCTTCTGTAGTTGTCAACAACATTAGTTGAATGTTCTCTATCTGTGAGATACCGAGTAGCTACAAACATCTATGAGCATTCGTGGAAAATTCTAATAACCCAGTACAGGTATGTTGAAGTGAAGCAGGCTCTTGGCCTATCGTAAATAGAATAAGTGGAAATGTAATAATTACCTTTTTAAAAGAAATTTGTTGAATTGCGTGTTTATATTCTGCGAAAACGATCATTGGCCACTTAAATCAACCAGGTTTATTTGTCAAATATCTGTCTCAGCCGATATGGGTTTAGATATCTATCCCTATGATTTGCCAAAGCCAAAATATAACCATTAGTCATATAATGTCAAGCTTCAGATAATTTCAACGCTATCTAACCGAAATGTGACTGTTTTAAAGTCAAAATTACGGCCGTAGGCTAATATTAGACGTTCAACCTAACTTTTGGTCAAAACAAACGGAAATTGGCCATTTTCTGAGTTTTCCTCGAACAGTTACAAAATATGCACATAAATAATGAACAAAAGTTGAGCCACGTTCCTTACCGTAACCAATACTATTATTCTGTTATTATCGAATCAAACACACCATGACATTTCTCCTAACGGAGTGATATTCATAAATTTGGACAATCGTGAGGCCATTCTCTGTATTTAAAAATGCACTATGCCTTTGTTGTGACCTTCAAACACTCAAGAAAATATAAATAGACAAATAAACCACTACGATTCATCCACATTAAAATCAATCCATCCGTCACTGAAGGAATTACTGTCAAAATTATTGACAGCACCTTCGATTGCAATAAGGTAGTATCCATCTTTCCAATAAGAACCGACTTTCTTAAAGCATTGTTTTGTATGTTATCTTGATCCATCATCTTCAAGTAAAGTAACTTCAGTATCCATAAAAAAAAACACCATTGCCATAATCCGAAGTTCCCTCACAACCTTCAAATTCAAAAATTCAAAATTCAAAACTCTCTTGGAGTACTTGAATTTCATTTTTCTCTATTATCGTAATAAATCTGACTCAGGAGGAGTTTTGAAAAAGGTATGAACGTTAAGGCCATTTTCAGATTGTTATAAAATAGCAGTGCAAATTCTAGCTTCAGTGAAGTGTGATTTCATTCACACTCAATATGAAAACAGTTTATAAATGTCTGTATTTGCGCAAAAAAGTAAGCAAAATAGCATTGGAGACATTTGATACAAAGAAGGAAAGTCATATAATATTAAAAATAGTCTATATGCCGCTTTAAGAGTTAAGAGTTATGATCATAACTTGAGACACTCTCCCGTATGAGTCGGTCTTTAAAAAACCTTCACAGCCATTTTAAAAAGTAAAGTGATAAGGGCCTCGTGCATGTACTTCTTGCTGCATCTCTTCGTTACATTTGCGTTTATCGTAAATAAGAAGAACAAACAAACAAACGAAAGACGGCCCTGGCTATAGCCCTTCAGATAACTACCCTTTTGAGGTTACGTATCTGATGACGGCCTTTCTCAGTTTCATCCTTCTATCCATTAAGGGCTACGGTTTTTCCGATTCCGATTCCTTTATTGTTCTCTTCACATTTTGGGCTAATTTGCTCTTTCCTCATGAATAAAAGCTGACTACCATTAGCTATTTACCGTTAGCTTATATAAGCTTAGGAGTAGACTACTTGTATGAGGAGTTATAGCATGGTATTCACTTATGATTTGAAAGTAACCTTTTCACCGCTACTGTCGTATAAATTCGGTACCTCAAATAGCTGTATAAAAGCAAAGATTTAAAACTAATGGAGTAATGCTTCATTTAAAATGTGACGATTTTTGTTCACACGTTACGATTAGCCTATCATTCATGGAAACCACTTGTTCTACTGAAATATCCCTAGTCAATTTGAAACTTAGAGCCCAGTTATGATTTTACGCGATTGCTTATATTAACATGCGTATAAACTCAATTCTTAAAGGGTTAAGTACAAATCGAAAGAGATTGATATTCTTTGACTTGTTGCGGAAAGGCGAGCAAGGAGAGCTGAGCGACAGATGACTGAAACTTCCCCAGGAGAATGTCTTATAATTAAGTGGCTGCTGGGTAATTAGAGTTATTACCCCTCCCGCTGTGGAGGATATAATACCCAAATTACCCCTACTGGTTATTCTAGCCACCCACAAGGTCGGATTGAGACTTCCTGTTTGAAGAACACCAGGTTATGGATCGTGCTTCTTACTTACTGCTAGTGCGCCGCGCCTCCACCCTAGGGAGAGTCTGGTGCACCCCACAACCACTGTGCTGTTAAATACGTTCATTAACAACATACAAGATTGCGTGCATTAACTCGCTGCTTTGTTGGAAGCCTGGTCATACTGATTACGGTTGCACTTTCTTTATTTTAAAGCAGGGGTCGGAAACCTATGGCCCTTAATATACTTTCATCCTGTCCAGTTGGCAAAAATTAACGCAAGACTTTTTAACGAATAATTATTTCACCTTAGGAAGATTTCGCATCTATCGTGATGGAATATCGCTTGAAGTGTAGTCTGTGTTCTTTACTTTATTAATGTACACAACTTATTCGATAAATAGTTTTTATAAAATGGCACGCGTTCTTTTAAAGTCACTAAATAAATTTGTATGCGAATGTGATTTAACCTATTCACTGCTACTGACGTGTAATTTCGTCACTTCAAAAACTGTTAAAAAATGTAATACTTATAGAGTAATGTTATACGTAAAATATCAGCATTTTTATTCTTGTGTTATTATTGTCATTCACAGAAACCTGCTTTTCTACTTCATTTTCCCCCTTGATTTTAAACTTAGAGCCCACTGATGGTTTCATTTGGTGATTGCTTATATCATTGTATAAATTCAGTTTAAAGCACTCTTCACATATAATTCAACAGTGATGTATTTCAAATTTGAAGGACTTCATAATTCGACAGCATAATTCGAAACAGAGGACAGTGGCCACCTAGATATAATGATTTAGTCATAAAATACCTAAAAGACTTTAACACATTTATTAAAGCAATGGACTTAAAATAAATAGATCAATGGATTTCAAATAAATAGATAAGTAAATATACGGACTAGGATAGGGATATAGTAGATGTAGTACATCTATATTAATAAAAGGAAGTGTCTGTCCTCCGTCTGTCTGTCTGTCTGTCCTCCGTCTGTCCTTCTGTCTGTCCGCGATGCCCAGCGAAATCTACTCAACGCAGAGATCTGAAATTTTATAAGTAGGCGGACTAAAGGGTCGGAATGTGCACCTCGAAGCCGGAATTTTAATTTTCGCCTCCGTTCGTGAGTTATGAGTGAAAAACTGGCAGAAAACGTGCATTTTTTTGCGTTTTAGAAGCATCAGTTTCAGTAATAAATTTCAATATCAAATAACTTACAGATGGCTTTGGCTATTTTTGTCAACATACCTCATAGCCTACCTTGAAAATAAAAGCAACGCGATCGCTTGATTTTGTAAGTCCATCCTAGACGATTCATTTGTTAAGAGTGTCAAGGCCCACAGACATATGACATTTTCAACCTACACGGAAGAAGGATAATCAACCCTAAATATGGTCAAACATTGTTCGATTTGAACGAAACTCACTATACAGGGGTTTTCTGGGCCAAGGAACTCGAATCTGAGGTCGCTTTTACCAGGGGACGCTACCTAATCGTGGAATGCACTCCACGTGATTTAGGTGTTAATAATTATAATTTGAAATAATTATCGCTGGGGAAGCCGCGGGCACATGCGGGCACATGCTGTTTGTCTGTCTGTCCACGATGCCCATCGAAATCTACTGAACGCAAAGATCTGAAAATTTAAAGATAGATGGACTGAAAGGTGGGCGAATGCACCTCGAAGCCGAATTTTTAATTTTAGCTTTCGTTCGCGAGTTATGAGTAAAAAACTGGCAGAAAACGTGATTTTAGCGCTGTCGAAGCATCAGATTTCAGTAATACATTTCAATGTCAAATCAATTGCAGTTGGCTTTGGCTATTTTTGTCATACCGTGGAAATAAAAGCATCGCGATCGCTTGAATGTTGTAAGCCCACGCTGGTCGATTCATTTGTTTAGAATGTCAAGGCCCGTAGACATATGAAATTTTCAACCTACACGGAAGAGGGATAATCAACATAGACCTAAATATGGTTAAACATCGTTCGATTTGGACGAAACTCACTATACACGGATTTTCTGGGCCAAGGAACTCGAATCTGAGATAGCTTTTACCAGGCAACGATATCTAATCGTGGTATGTAATTCACGTGATTTAGGTGTTAATAAAATAATGATTTAACTATTATGCTCTTAATTTTTAATTCTTGAAATAATTATCGCGGGCGATCGCTTGATTTTGTAAGTCCATCCTGGACGATTCATTTGTTTAGAATATCAAGGCCCGAAGACATATGAAATTTTCAACCTACACGGAAGAGGGATAATCAATATAGGCCTAAATATGGTCAAACATTGTTCGATTTGGACGAAACTCACTGTACAGGGGTTTTCTGGGCCAAGGAACTCGAATCTGAGGTCGCTTTTACCAGGCGACGCTATCTAACCGTGGTATGTAGTCCACGTGATTTAGGTGTTAATAAATATAATGATTTAACTATTATGCTCTTAATTTTTAATTTTTGAAATAATTATCGCGGGCGAAGCCGCGGGCACATGCTAGTAACTAATAAGTATGAGACTGATATCTGTAAATTTGTAAATTACTGTAGATAAAGTAGAACAAAATTAGGAACTAAGCCATATTGAAATATAATATTGTATTAATTAACAACATAAGGATTACACCAAAACATGTAATATTACTATTGTAATGGAACATGTTGATGTTATACAATAAAAATAAAAAATAAAAAGACTTCATGATTAGCTGACAAATATCTTTCTTGACTATATATTACTTTTTATTGCTTTCACATAAAAGTTATTGATTGCTTAAATATTTTCCTATGAAAATATCTTTACTTGGAAAGTTCTCCCTTGGGAGATATGTTAATTACAACATATGAAAAAATATGAACATCACTTGAGGATTCATGTTCAATGAAATCCCGAATTGGAAAATGAGGAATAACTCAAAATAGGTATTAATTTATTGAAGTATGAAATATGTGTCTGACTACTTAGATATTATCAAAGATTTGAGCCCGAAACTCGTGGCCTCCAGGATCCATCGTGCTGTACAGCCAAAGTCTGGACAAAAACTGTATCCTGCCCATCTCTGCCCTTTCTCCATCAGTTCTCCGCACACGCCGTACATCGCGTACGAATACCACCATAAGTTGAACTTAGCAAATCGTAAAATCACTGATCGCGAACATAATTCCTCAGCGCGAGGTATGAATCTCACCAATCAAAACATCACAACTAATAAAGACACGTGAATTAAAAAATACAAAAAGTACTTTGTGAGCTGGTGGCATACGGGTTGCCTACTGCAATGATACGAGGGCTAGGAAAATGAAAGCTGGCG
This sequence comes from Ectobius pallidus, assembly GCA_964059195.1. NCBI lineage: Eukaryota > Metazoa > Arthropoda > Insecta > Blattodea > Ectobiidae > Ectobius > Ectobius pallidus. Next base: position 156,876,274 of record CAXKWD010000003.1, on the reverse strand, counting down.
TTTCCCACAGCTCTCTACACTGAGTGGAAGTGAAAATGCTATCTACAGCATGGTCTTATGTTATGTCTAAAAGATTTCAACTTGTCCGTGAATTCTTAAGTTTTCTGAATAGCCTACCGCTCCCGGAACAGGAAAGCATAATTCTGCCAATAATAGGAATTTAATTACACAAGTGAATACTGTAACAATTTCAGGTGATTTATTCAAAAAATAGATTACGTAAAAAATGTGTTCAGTAACGTTGCTGCCTCAGGAAATTTCCTTATCCGGTGTTGATACTTATTGATTTTTTCCTGTTCGTTGTTTGCCTTTCTTGTATCTTGTGCGTTTCAGCTTATAACGCACTTCAATTAAAATTTAAAGCAATTTTTAACTGAGACCTAGGCAATATAAAAATGTACAGTAAATGAAGTTAAGAAACAGGTATAAGTTACAATGAGTCGGCAGCATATTTTACAAGACTTGGTAGAGCATTATGTGTAGGGTACTGTACATAGAATGGGATTTCTGAGATTTGTTATTTATAAATTTCAAAGCTTTACGTAAGTTAGCATTTATTTAATGGGATGTAGCTTACTTTATTATATTTGACGACCATAAACCATAGAAACATTTATACCACATAGCAACATAAACATCTGTAGACCTAGGCTTAAATAAGTTGATAATGAAAAATCCGATGTGGAATACGTAACTTCCTCTGTCCAAATAAGTTATGCCTCTTAGTATAATATACTATGTATGGCATTCTCTTTCTGTAGGCTAAATTGGTTGTAAAAATGAAGAGAATATCGTTACCACATCGCATCGCACCCCCGAAGGACACACAACCCAAAATAAATCTGATGTAATGCGCTCACGTAACTTTCTTTACTCTAAGCATGGGCAATACACCCTTCTCACTTCTATTATAGAATAGGAGGCCGTATTCAGTTGTTTCAACCTGAAGCAAATATTTATTGTACACAAAGCACCACTCAGTTTCTACAAACAGTGAGTAGGTTATAACTACATTTCAGAAAAGTTTTGCGAAAGAAATGTTTCAACCAAAAGTTTTATCTCTTAGTATAAACAAAAAATATACAAAATTAGGGTTATAAATATATATATATATATATATATAAAATTTAAACAAGATCGTAGGAGTCGTTTTCGAGAAAAATGCGAAAAACATTATTTTTTCTATGTAAAGTGGCATTAAAAGTTAGAGAAACTCAACGTGTCAATCAAATCTTCGTGCCACATGCCCAAATGGTACCTAAGTAAAGTACTTTTTTTTCATTTATTACGATTATTCGTTCTGGATCTAGAGTGTTCATAGACACAGACAGAAACACTTAAAAAAATAGTATTGTTGGATTCAGGGCACATCAGAATGTGTAGAATGTAAAAAAATTGAACTTCGAATTTCGGGGTCGAACACAAAAAATTCTCTATCTATACAAGCTATGATCAGGGCAGAGGAAGTAAAAATACACTCTTTACCACATCTGATTTCTTATATTTCAGTCAGTGTGGAAAAAATGATAAATAAAATCTTTCCTTTTCTGTGCCATATTACGCGGAAATTGTCACTGGGTATTGATGCGGAATTTGCCTGTAGTGTTATCGAACTGAACATCTCGAATGTAAATAGGGTATTGAACGCTATCCTAGAATAAGCTTTCTGCGAATTTCAATATTTTCTACAAATTCATCTTTATATTTTAGTAAGATAATTAAGACGTCGCTGCTGAGTGTCGATAAAATCAATAATATTAAATGTATTAATAACAATGAGAACAATAAGTAACGGGAGAAAACACATTATTGATAGGACTGTACGGCGAGACAGAACTTAGTCACTATGACTACGTAGATCTGCTCTAATCTGCTTCTATCAAAATAGATTAGGTTCGTTCACGGGAAATAAATTAAGATATTCAAAACTATCTGGACGAGAAAAAATGTGGTTAATGTGCAAGGTGGAACATGAGTGAAGCCGGTATCAGAAGTTGAGATTGATTGCGGACGAGTTAGTGATTGATGTGGCATCGTGCAATCCACACTTGTTGAGGGCGTATTTACATCCACATCCATCCATCACAGGCAATGTCTAATGACTCGTTTTACTGCGCCAAAACTTTGTAAGAAGCATGACATTATCGGCCAATAAATTTGGCAATGCTGCATTGTTACGCGGTAAAATGCATACTATAATAGGAAATTGTACAGTAATGAAGTTTAGTCCCCCATTGCATATGCAAAAAAACTCCACAGCCCACCATCTATAGTGAACTTCTTCGAAATATTGTTCTGCTAATCAAAATAACTCCTTACTACCTATGTTGCATTCGTGACATTTCAGAATAAGCTGTGATCATTCGATCTGACTAACAGTTATTATGATATAACTTTCTAAAGTGTAACATTTTTAATATGGGTGTGGAGTTAGAAGAGGGCCGAAACAGAGCTTCTGAAATTTAGTATGTTTTCCTTAAATGTACAAAATTATGCACTGTAGGTAGAAATATGAAAAGATGTGAACAGTATAGGCTATAGGCTAAACAATAGGTTTGTTAAAGATATATAACACAATTTAATTTGTCAATCATCCAACTAAAAATATGTATTTGCATATAATTTATAGCTCTTCTTATTTAATATTGTAACATTCGTAGAGTCACTATGGATTCACTACTGTTATTACAAACAGAGTGCTAGATTAAAGATTTTTCTCATTAATTGGCTTTAAGGAGTTTAAGTGCTATCCCAAGTCCATCTGCACAGTAATTAGATTTCACAACTGTCGTCAAAGTAGATAGAACTGTAGTGAAATTATTACAGAGACAATACTGAAAGCAGGACGAAGAAAAACACTCCTATTTAGACTGAAAGCAGCTGCTCCAGTCCGCAATCTGGAGAATTCCGCTCCAGCGAACTCCAGTCATCTGGAATCTTTCACCAAAACATCAGTTCTATTACTGACCTTGATACGGTTCATGATATGACAGTTGCTGCAGAAGATAATACTATGAAGATGTATGTTTGTAACTTAGGCCTATAACTTTTTATCTTAACGAAATGAATATGTCTTCAATTTGTTAACATTAAAAGACTGTATTTCAGTAAACAATTTGTTATAATAAACCACAAAATTATAAATCTACCAAATTTATTTATAAAGCAACATTCAAAGGCGGTTTTAGTGCGATAAGTTCAGTCTCCGCAATTTATTTTTTTTAAGTTATAGACCTAGCTGCATCTGAAAAGTAGGTTAAAATCTTGAATAAGAATCAGTCTTTTATCTTCACCTTATTTTTTGGTTCAGTTCACATATCACCATTCATAAATAAAATGTAACGCATAATATAATAAATTTTTAAAAAATGCTGGCCACACAAATTTACATACAAATATACACGCTTATATTGAACCACTTATGATGAACAGTTTCATTTCTGGCAAGTAATGAAATGCCAATATCCAATGAAATTTCATAATCAATTTCAAAGTATTATACGGCGCACGGTTTTAGATGCCAGCTGCACTCTTGCCAGATATTGCGTTCTGAGCGAGTAAGGCCTGTTCTTCTCAATGAAAATCAATGCAGCCGGTTTGTCTACGACGGTGAACTCCGGCAATTTTCGTCGAGGTTGACTATGTTCGTCGGTAGTTGCTTTTGAGGAAAATCCAGGGCGATGATTGCCGCAGTTTATCGTGTATGCAGTAGGTCAAGAAAAACCAAAGACATCGATTTTGCCTTCAATCATGGCCAAAGTATTGTAATTTTTCCCAAGTTGCAGATGAAATATTATTTTTAATAGATTTCGTGTCTAAATACAGTTTTCTGTATGGCATGAGCTTAAGGGACCATAACGATAGCTACACAAAAGAAAACATGTGGCAAATGGTAGATGGGTTGTTAGAAAAAACTGTCATCGTAATTACAATGTATTACCAATTCTTTTATTAATACAAAAATGTTTACAATATATTATTAGCGGTTTCATGTGGCTATTATTTTATTGAACCATTTAACATTCCTTTCTCCTGTCAGCGTTTTCTCTTGAGTGACTATATTATAGGCTATGTTGAGGTTATGAAAGCTATCACATTTCCAATTCCATGTCCGGCCCCTTTTCTGGAGCTGTTTGACATGGTCAACTATAACAAGTGGATAGCTACAGTGTCATGAACGATGATCGCCCGTAAAGAAACCACCTCTACGACGATGGTCGCTGACGATCCCATTCGCCAGCGGTGATCGCCGGCGATAAACCCCGCATACAAACCATAACTTAAGGAAATAACATTCATAGCGTCGCTTTGTTTATTCCTGACACGATTACTTGAGATCCTAAAGCCGCGTTTACACTATGTAACTTGTTTAATAAACTTGTTACATGTAACAAGTTATATGTAACTTGTAACAAATTATACGTAACATGTAACAAGTTACATGTTTAAAAATCAGGTTATATAACTTTTTTATATAACTAAAGTTTAGAGAGACAAAGAGACATTTGTACTGCACAGTAATATTCCCAGTGGGAAGGAATTTATAAAATTTCCTTGGGCAGGAAATATTCCCAAAAGTGAGCATTTATAAAAATCGTTAGTTTTGAATGTTTTACTGCTTATTAACGGTCCAGGTGCCTTAAAATGAAACCAATTCAGTAAAATTCCACATGTTTATCAAGGAACCGTCTAGGGAAGTATTACCTTATCCTATGATATAATTTTTCACTTATTGTCAGAACAATGTACCCTAAGTCATCTTCTTTTAAAAAATTATAATTATTCGTGATAATCTCTTAGGTTTTATTAATAAACTTATATGTTATAAAGTGATACCTCACACGTATTTAAACATGATTAAAGATAAGTAATTTAACATAATTGTTAATAGATGGTGTAGGTATTTAAAATAAAATGCCAGAAACCAACACCTTCAATATTACACAAACACAAATTTCAATGTAAATCGTTTAGAGCCAAATAATTAATCATACATCAGTCCCACGGTCTAGGCTAATCCTACTGTAGTTTAGGGGAAAATTTAGTTCTTTCATGATTTATGAGGGCTAAGAGGAACCTGCGACTAGGCAGATGTGGCCATCCAAATCTTAGGAGCTGCAGTCACTTCTGCCGTAACAAAACGTACATTCAGTAAGTTTTCATGGATGCAATCTAAAAAGAGGAACCGCCTATCATCTGAGCGAGCAGCTAAACTCACTTATCTTTCATACAACGGGAAACTGATGAATGTTCAACCTCAGAAGAAGAAAAAGAAGAGTGAATCCACTGAAGTTCAAACCCAAAGTGCTGGTAATCCAGACGATCCAGATGAAGGGAAAAACCAAGAAGAAAACCTAGATGATGATGATGAAGGCCATGATGACAGTGATGATATTGGCATCCTTTCTGATCAAGAAGAAAAAGAAGAGGATGATGAAGAAAATCTAATGGATTTCAATGGATGTGATTAGGGCCAACTTCTAAGAAGAAGTCAAGGTCACACATTTAAAGAAAGCAAGTAGGCCTATTCCTAAAAGTTGTTTGGGTTCGTACAGTTTATGATTATTACTGTAATTTTTGTCTAATTAATAGTCAATCTCTTCAATGAACTCTTTTGTTAATCTTCTGTATTGACCTTCAAGAACCAGGGCAAATTTTAATTAACCTATTTTCATTGTTAACTATGTGAAAACCCAGTATTACAATATTTTATACATAAATAATCAATGTTTTTTGTGTTCTTTCATTAATTACATATTAATCTTTGAACTTATGACAGTTTTTAGTTTTATTTAACATAATCATGATTAAATTTAAGTAACAAATAGGTATCTGAGTTACCTTACTCGTAAATCATAAATTCCCTTTGTGGGAACATTTCCGGGAACATTCCCTGGAAATATTTCCTCGAGATTAGGTTCCCGCCAGATGGCGCTGTGAATTGAACTCTGGCGTAGCTCAGTTGGTAAGAGCATTGGCAAGGATAGCCAAAGGTCCTTTGTTCAAGTCCCAGTGTCAGAGGAATTTTTCTCCTATAATATTATCATTTAATGTCCAACAGAGACAAGAATCTGTGGTACATGAATGGACATGGATATATCTATCTTGAATGTTACTGTACAATAACAGTGCAAGCCCGGTAACAAAATCACTAATTAGTGTGCCTCACAGTACTGCATATGACATAACTTGTCTGTCAGTTTGTTTGTATAAAGAAACTGTCCACCTAACCACAAATAATTAGATTTATCCAACAGTTCAATCTATGCAACCTTTACTATGCTTTTCAGATGTACAATAGTATAATAATAATATATCCTAATCTCACATATATTCCCCTCTACAAAACTCTCATATGTAATATTAACAATTTTCATAAATGTTCCATATCTTCATGGCGCTGATTCTCTTCCTTTATCTTAGTTTTACCTCTCCCTTTTAGGATTTAAGCGACCCAAGCCGCCCGGGCCTTACAGGGCCGCAACCTGTCGGGGGAGGGATTATCTTTGGAACACATACATACTTTTTTGACCAGACAAGGGCATGAAGGGCCACCTCGGATGAGTGATCAGCCCAATGACGGGGCCACCTCCGAGACAACACGAACACATAGGACGAGACACACCATTCACACACACACACACTCACTCCGAACAAGGCGAACCCGAAATTTGTCTCAAAGGTGAGGAAAACCCCAGAAAACCCACCTAGGTAACTTGTCCAGACCAGGAATCGAACCCGGGCCTGCTGCGTGAGAGGAGCGAACGCATGCCCTTTGCCACAGCGGTGGACAATGGCGTTGATATACCGTATAAATGGATATGTCCAAATATTATCACAAAATATATAGTAGTAAAAGCTATTGTCGATCAAACTGTACTCAATTTCACATTAAAACTAGCAAATGTTGACTTAACCACTTAGAAATTGTTAAAATAATTAAAATTGTATTAAATTTATATATAATGTATAACAATTGGTTGGTTAGGTTAAAAGCTGTGCACTATCATTCCATTGTCTGTTGCATCTGTTTGTTATTACTACTGTATATATACGCAGCAAAATGCATATGTAGCAGGTTACATGTAACAAGTTACACATTTCCCATCCCCTGCGGGAAAGGTATAACTTGTTATATAACACAAAAATCAGTTATGTAACACAATGTTATCTGTAACAAGTTACATGTATTTGTAACAATTTTGGAAAACATGTTATATAACCCAAGTTTTATAAACAAGTTACATAGTCTAAACGCAGCTAACGGAGTGTAAAAGCAGAAAACTGGTTATAAACACAAGAATCGGTTATATAACACAGTGTTATATGTAATAATTTGCATGTATTTGTAACAATTTTGGAAAACATGTTATATAACTCAAGTTATATTAAACAAGTTACATAGTGTAAACGCAGCTTTACGGTGCAGAAATGTGGCGTTTGTACTGGCTGCTTCAAACATTTTGTCGCTTATAGCTGGTCACATTAAAATGACGAGTTTCCAATAATATTTTTGGGCGCATGAAAATAGGAAACATTGTTGCTCACCGGATGTCCAAACTAGGCAACAGAGTACGACTAAGATAGGCTAGTCGCGCTAGGCGAGCCCCTCCTAGTTCCGCCTTATATAGGCCTACCTTCTAAAACCGTACGCCTTGTAGTACAAAGGTAAATTGACACTTTATGATATAAAAAGTATCATAATAAAAGTTTGTTGTGATATAAAAATATATCAGAGTTAAACTCAATGTAAATAGCCTTCTGTGGTGCAGAGGTAGTATGCATGCCTTCAAGATCCAAGTTGCGCAGGATCAAATCTGGTCGAGATCAACATATTTTTGAGGGCGTAAATTTCCTAGGAACGAAGTCTCTCGAAAACCATAAGTACCGTTTCACGTTAAAGAACTTCAAACCGAAATTCGAGGATCTGAACAAGATTTCTCTGTTCTTGTGAGAAGTTAAGAGAATCCTAACTGCCCATTCAATTAATAAATTGTTTTAAGCTAATTGGCATTATATAACTATCGAAGCCTAAGAGATCACTTTCTGAATATATTGTAGAATTGTCCGGCAAAATATTCCATATAAATAAGTAAATATTAGGTTTATATAAAAATACACGTAAACGATAAAATTCCTTGAATCTATGTTAGATTAATCATCCTTTCAGACTAATTTGAGAACATCTTACTTTTTTAGTTCATAAAATAATTAACCTTTATTTTCTCCACGTTGCCACTGTATAAGTTTCATTGTGGTGTTAGAGACGTATGGATACAGCAATTGGCCGTTTAATTTGAAAAACGCTGCTAGTCTTCTTCTTACTTAGTGCCTCTCCGTTCCGAATGTTGGTGACCATCATAGATATATTACCTTTGCTTGTTCGAAAAAATTCCTCACTCGTATGTGAAGTCCATGTCCTTAGTTTCCAAGCCAAGATCTTCTTCTTCCTTGTCCTCTTTTACCAGAGATCTTTCCTTGAAGAATGTTCTGCAGGAGTTTATACCTATTTCCATTCCTCATTATACGATATGGCCGAGATACTGTAGTTTTCTGCATTTTACTGTATTTAGGACTTCTTTTTCTTCCTTCATTTTGCGCAGAATGTCGTTGTTAGTAATGTTATGTCACTCTTAGCATTCTCCTGTGTACAGCCACTTCTCAAATGTCTCAAGTCGTTACTCGTCGTCTCGGTCAAGTCTAATAATTTTCAAATCCCGACGTTGTGCTTTGGACGTGGGAATTTGGTCAAACCTAGGGCTGAAAAAATTGACAATATGCAATGTTAGATTCAGTTTCAAATCAACCTTGTCAAGGTCAATGGGACCTCGCGCATTTCATTGTGCTTATTTTCTGTATAGGGCAGAGTGATAGATGCTAAGTCCATCTCAACTCGACAATCCTCTAGGAGTAAACTACTAGGACGGGAAAGAGCTGAACATTTTTTTCCAGCTAATTAATCTCAGTTTGGAGTTCCTTAACGTGGCGTAAATCTAGAACGGGACTTACGGATTTATCCCCTCGTTCATTCTTAGAGTTTTTACATTCTGAAGATCTGTCGATCTCAGCCGGGCTTGAACCCAACCAACTTGAACAGATAATCCCGAGACGGTTACCTACCTCTGCTCCACCGAAATCTACTTCGATTCATTTTAACACTGATATATTTTAAAAATCACATCCAAACTGGTATTATGATAATGTTGGTAGATTAAATCTGTGACATTACTTAGTAATTTCATGAACACTTAGTAGGCCTAGCTTTTTTAAAGACAAGACATATAGAAAACTACAATAGTTCGAGAAATTAAAGAAGAAGGTCTAACAAAATGGCAGGCGGATTGGACCAACACGACTAAGGGAGCTACCTGTAGGGCCTTCTTCCCATCAGTTCGTCAGAGAATAAGACAAAGGATCATAATGACAGCACCAATCGCAGCAATAGTTACTGGACATGGAATAACCAAATCCTACCTGAAGAGATTCCACATAATGAATGATGACACGTGCTCCTGTCTTCAAGAGGCCCAAACTGTAGACCACCTATTATACAGATGCAGTAAACTCCAACAACAGAGAGACAATATAAAAAAGCATATTGCAATCAAACACGGGCAATGGCCGGTTCCTCCAGATCAACTCATTGTGAAACACTATACATAATTTAAACGCTTTATACACGCAATAGACTTCAGTTCATTATAGTTAATAATAATACAGGTTTAGATAACACAGCTGTACAATTTTAGAATTTTATAAGAAAATTGTAATTTATTAGAATTTGCTCAGAAACTATTAACTTAATGATTTAATGTATCTAACATTGTAGATACTTGTATATACTTCATTTTTTTAATGAGACATGGCATGTATTATTGCAGCACTTAAGCAATGGAACATGCTGTATTAATTCAATAAATAAAAAAAATAATAATAAAAAAGACATATCGAACACAACTTATTAGTCAGACTAGGTTAGGCTAGGATAGGTTAGATTGGTTTGGTTTGGTTAGGTGTGGTTGGGTTGGGTTAAGTTAAGGTAGGTTTGGTTTGGTTTGGTTAGGCTAGGTTAGGTTAGGTTTGGCTATATTAGGTTAGATTTGGTTAGCTTATGTTCAGAAATTGAAATTTCGAAAGTTTTTCATTTACATAAACCTAGGTTGTGGTGGATCTAAAAAGCAAAATTTATAATTTGGCCTTTGGAATGTATTATACTAGACATCCTAACCGATAAATAAAATATAAATAAGATAAATATATTATAAATAAGATAAATAAAGGTGTTAAATTGATGGGTTTTGCAGATTAAGCCAAGCTATACAAATTGTGCTACAGCAATCTAAATATATATATATATATATATATATAATATATTTATCTTATTTATATTTTATTTATCGGTTAGGATGTCTAGTATAATAGATGTCTAGTATAATACATAATTTATATATATATAAAATAAGCATACCATGTTAGTATTTTTGTGATACAATTTGAACAGATATATGCCTATTAGTACAATAGTTTTGATGTGTATTATATTTAATTAATCTCTCCCTGGAATTTCTTCTGCAAAGAGTAGGATTTTTCAATGAATATTTTATGTCATGTTGGAGCACGCTCTGTTAGATAAGTTTTATTGGGTCACATTTAGTTTTTACTGCATGAGTAGCTATAGGCTATAAATACAAGGTAATGGGGTGTCGAACTCAGAGTTCACTGATTGCGGATATTGTATGTTTCCGAAACAGATAAATGTTCCTGTGCTATAGCACCTCGTATGTCACATGCACGTTCATTATCACCAGGGGTTGCCAAGACCTATCAGTTAGTTACTATTAATCTAATCGTTAATCAGTACTTTTTATTCTTCTTTTACATGAGCCACTAATATTTATTACAGCAGCTTACAATTAAAATGTAAAATTAAATGAAAATTCTGATTCCATAAACAAAAAAGACCTCCATGGTACAGTGTAACCTGAATTCAGCTGTTTATTGCACAAAATAACCTCAGATTCACCTTTACAAAAAATATAGTATAGTTACCTGACCGTTGAGCTCGATCAATAATAATTATTCAATACCTCAACACTTTTAAATACTGTAGTTACACTGCACAATTTTTCCCATTTAAGTTTCATGCCATATACAGTTTTTACAGCTTCTTTAAATAAGTTGCTACCTTTTGTGGTTCCTTGCACCATTCTCGCCCCTTAATTGTTTAATTGTTAAGTCCATTCATGTCCACACCCGTAAAAAAAAACTCCAGTATCTGTGCAGTATCCATCGCATCACTACTCTCGTTAAATCATCAAACATCTTCCCCTTCTCTGTCGGTTGACGCCTAAAACTGGTAGCTAGTTATTTCACATTCCTACTTACAGTGTTTCTTGACAGAGATTCAGATTGTTACAGATCTGCTTTATGGGACACAAAGTTTTAGCAATAGTCAAGAGATATTATTTTGCACATTCCCCTTGGGCAAACAATTTTGCATGGTCAGCGATGAGTTTTGAAACGCCGAAACTTGCTGTCGTATTTTTTTTTTTTTAATTCAAATTTTCGCCCTGAATTAGAAACTGCTGTTGAGAATTGATTTTGTTACACAATTCGTTTGCCTCTCGAAACTTGCTTGCGTAATATTTTTTGTTTCAAATTTTCGCTCTGAATTAGAAACTACTGTTGATAAGTGATTTTGTTACACAGTTATTTTGCCATCACAACACGCTCATGGCCATTAAATTTATAAAACTCAAAGGAATGTTTTGCCTGGTAATGTCTTTTTATGTTACATTCTTTAATTTCTGCGATCAAGCGGGTTAAACGGGCCACATATAAAGCCTTGTCAAGCTAATATGGCCCGCTGGCTATAGTGTAGTTTTAAACCTTTCTCGTACCCTAAAGTTTGTTTTTGTTTCCGACATAATAAACATTTCATAAATAACACTTTGTTCTTATGAAATTTATTATTTATAGTTCTTGATAGTTTTACAAAAGCTGTTCTTTTCCAGAATTTGTGCTTATGAATTTCTACCTCCACAGTTCTGTTTCTGTACAACGTATCAAAATACGCAGGGCATCTTCATGTCCTTAGGACATACATTCTTTAATATGTAAATCCTTCTATTTCCGAATCTCCATACTCCCATTCTTCACCGGGCTAAACCAATTCCTTCCTTCCTGCTGCACTCCGTTATGTATTTTTCCATTCGCCAACTTATTTTTAATACTGTAACGATCTCTGTAACCCTGATAGTTATTTTTCTTTCACTCCTGGATTTTGCACCACCAAATGTTGTTCAATTATGAAAGAATCGTCGGGATAATCTTTATTTCCTAGGAAATTAAGGAATAATTATTCTTAAGTCCAGCCACACCACCCATAATACGCAGGTTTGAACAATGTACAATAAGCATCAGGAGAGCCTCAGTATTCCTTCCTTGATCACATCTGTCCTCTCCTTCTTATTACAATAGCAACAGTAGATATGAAAGTATATGCCTACTTCTTCTGAATTTATCATGTACCCTTGTACAATTTCAGTGAATATTCAATTCATACGGATTCGTATTTGATATTGACACAAAAGTTTAGCTTTGCCTCGGATATCGACCAATCACTAGTGATGAGCGAGACCAGTCTTGGTCTTGCATCTTGGTCTTGGTCTTGCAGAAAATGCAAGACCGAGACCAAGACCAAGACCGCATCAGCCTTAGCAAGACCAAGACCAAGACCGACCAAGCAAGACAGAGACCAAGACCAAGATCAACCCTGCAAGACTCTGGCAAGAACAAGACCAAGCTGCAAGACTCTTGCAGTCTTGCTACTTGACATTTTTTTTTATAAAGCTTCGTTGTGTATGCGGTGGAGGGCGAGCGGTCTAACCACTCAGCCATGGGGCGGCCTATGACTGAGGATTTGAAACTTTAAACAGTATCCCCGTAACTTAAAACGCCTACTAACATGTTCAGTAGCCTATTTCATTAACGATGACATCCTTTTTTACACCTAACATTAATATTCATAGCCTACTCTCACTTTTAGAATCTTTCCTGTCTACTTGAACAAAATATAACACAGCTATTCAGCTCATTCCATTCTCCTTGCAGAAAATTTCAAAATAAAGTGAAGTCTAAAAAAATCAGGTTATAGGCATTCGCCCGGCATTCTTCATAATTATTCAATTAAACACAATTAAACCGTAGATTAATTAAAACGGGAACTTATTTGATGGATATTTGCTAGTTATTACTTGACAGTTACGTATCTGATTGTACTATAGCTATACAGGCCTACATTTTGCTGATGATAGGTAGGACATCCACTGACAATTTTTTTTACTACTACAATTTTGTTATTGACACAACAGTGGCGATGTTTTAGTTATTGCTGCTGATTTATATTAAGGATGCATATCGAATGGGAAAAGATACTAAAAGTAGAAAATGGCTGGTCTAGAAATATTTGCTTGCATGAAGAATAGTTATGAATAATTATGACCCAATTAGTTGAATGCCCGAAACTTGAAAGCAAGTAGAAAGTAATTTATGGGGGGTAGCGGAAATCTTTGAAGTGCAGAAATGATCTGTTCACAATGTGTTATAAATTAGAACTAGGGTATATGCAAAGAGAAATATTATTTATTGCAGCCTATGGTTTGGGTTTCGAATGGACATTGTGTGATTTCCTATAGATTGCACAATTTCTAAAGCATCTGCTTCAATGCCGTTATGTTTTGTTACTATATTATACAGTTTTAAACAGGTCAGAGAGAACCTCTCTCCTATGCGGAAATATTTAAAACATTTCACACACATCCTGTTAATATTACTTCTTGTCTCCGCAGCCGTTCAATTTGAAATTTTACAATATAATATTCATAATTTTACACTCTCAAATAGTGTGTAGCATCTCTTGGATTTTGAGTTTAAAGTTCTGCAATAGGATAACAGAGAATATTTAAATGAACACTCAAAGTTTACTGTTCTAGCCTATATCACCATGGACGTTTCGGCAAACAGCATGACGTCACATTACTGTTTACATGGTCAAAGTAACTTAAAAGAAATTAGCTTTCGTTACTTTCGCAAGCAATAACACACATGTAATCGGTGTAACTTTAAATCATGTAAACGCCATTGATCACAGTAAGATGCGTAAAAGAAAACGGCAAGACTCTTGCAACAAGACCAAGACCGAGTATGCAAGACCGAGACCAAGACCAAGACTACTGATGCAAGACCGAGACCAAGACCAAGACCAGGGTTACCTATGCAAGACCAAGACCAAGACTGAGAGTGCAATACCAAGACCAAGACCAAGACCGCCTTGGTCTTGGTCTTGGTCTTGCATTTGCTCATCACTACCAATCACGGTCGTTTATCTTATATTATGCTTGTAAGGACCACAATGATACAATTGTAACTGACACAAAGTCAGCTCATTACTGGATATGTGAAATATGCAGTGATTAATATTAACATTACTTCTCTGAAAATTGAAAAAATTTAAATGTCTATTGATTAAAAGTAAGATTTCGGTTCGGTGCAAGTCAGTTCGTGTGTTTTTATTCTGTTTTGACTTTAGCTAATTTTAATTATGTTAACTATTTCTCACTGCTGTCAAAAAATCTTAACAGTGCTAAATGAGAAACCTCTAGAACCATTAGAACAAAGAAACGAAACTATCTAAAATACAAAGTAAATGAATTAGAGGTAAATAGTAAAAACAAGAAAGTTAAAGACCTGAGGACAAGGGAATAAACGAGTTCAAGAAAGGTTTTCAACCTACAAGAAATATAATTAAGGACAGTTATAGCCCTATGCCCTCTGCTCCGAATAAAATTTTGAATAGTTGGTCAAATTTCTTTAATCAATTATTAAATGTAACTTACAAGGAGCTGTCCAAAGTGTTGAAAGTGAAATGTTCACATCAGAGCCGTTGGTTCCTGAACCGACTCTAACAGAAGTAAAAACAGCTAGGTCTATAGTTCAACTAAAAGAAAAAGCAAACACACAAATCTCCAGGCGTTGACCAAATTATAGCAGGATTAATTAAGGCAGTTGGGAATATATTAAACTCAGAGATCCATACACTCATTCATAAGATTTGGAGAAAGAAATGGAATGAATCTATTATTATACCGATCCAGAAAAAGGAAAATTTGGCCGGATGTAATAACTATCGAGGAAAGAATGTCGTGCAAAATGTTGTAATATATTTCTGTCAAGATTAACCCCATCTGTGAACGAAATCATTGGAGATCACCAATGTGGATTTAGGCGTAATATATATTCACCAAATTTTCTATTCACCAAATATTGGAGAAAAAGGTGGGAATATAATAAGTCTGTTCACCAGCTATACATAGATTTAAAAAAAAACACACACACACTATATTCCGCTAGGCAAGAACAATTGTACAATATCCTCATTGAGTTTCGGACACCAAAGAAGTTAGTTTGGCTGATAAAAATGTGTCTAAATGAAACTTATAGCAGAGTCAGAGTAGGGAAATTTATATAAGATAGGTTTGCCATTTAAAGCGGATTGAAGGAAGGAGATGCACTGTCACCTTTGCTTTTAATTTCGATTTGGAATATGCCATTAGGAAAGTGCAGGAAAACAAGGTTGGCCAAGAATTAAAATGGCAGTCGCCCGATTTTATCTTATGTGAATGACGTTTATTTGTCGGGCGATGACATAATATACAGTTACAAATAATATTCAGGTAGATTTTAAGTGTAGGCTCAAATCAGGAAATGCCTGTTTTTATGCAGTTCAGAAGCTCTTATCTTTTCGTCTTCTGTCCAGAAATCAATCAATAAAAATGTATACAACAATTATCCTCCCGGTTGTATTACGTAGATATGAGACATGGTCGCTTACTCTTTGGGAAGAACATAATCGGAGAGTGTTCGAAATAGTGTGATTAGGAAAATATTTGGGCCTAAGAGAGGTGAAAATTAAAACTGGAGAAAACTGCATAACGACGAGCTTCATAACTTGTACTCCGAATATAGTAAATCACGGAGGATGATATGGGCTGGACATGTCGCTCGCATGGGGGAGGAAAGACATATCTCAAAAATACTGACTGGGAGACTCGAAGGGAAAAGACCACTTGGAAGACCTACACGTAGATGGGAGGACAATGTTAAGATAGCTTTAAGAGAAGTAGGATTTGCGAGTGATGGATGGATGGAGTTAGCACAGAATAGGGTTGAATGGCGGGCATAGGTAAGCGTGGCAATGATCCTCCGGGTTTCATAAAATAGATAATATTCCCTTAGCTTGCTTAGGAATTGTCTATTGTCATTGAGTAAGTAAGTAACTATTTCTCATTTCAACTGTTAGTAGCATAGGTTAGTATCTGATATGATCATTCTTTTAGCATGTCGTGATCTGACAGCTGATAGAATGGTGATTTGATTTGAAATACTGGTCAATCCTGTGTGCTATACATGGCATCTGGCAACCCTACATCAAAATGATCAGTCCCGGGAAGTGCAGTATTTGAATTCACGTTACCTTTTAATGACATTTCCTTTCGTACAAAGCAATAAAACAAATCCCTTTAGGCAAGCCTACAGGCTGAGATAGATTTCGAAGTGCTTTTGGTTTAATTTATTTTCGCTGCGTAGCACTCTTCTTCTTTAGCCTTGGCATGACAAACCCGCAATAATAACTGCAAAAAAGAGGAAAGAGCATTTTTTAAAACATTCAAATCTCGCCTTATATGAGAACTATCAAGTAACTAGTTATTAATTTGTAGAGTACTCATCAAGAGCTTTTCAACGCTACCCCACAAAACGTAGTTTCAAAAATTTCGAATTTCCATCCCCCTACCCACACTCGTACCACCAAAACCCCAGAATCGTTGGTGTCACTGTGAACTCCATAGGGAGTACTGTAATTTATTCAAACAAAGTTTCCCTCTATACTTCATAGGGGCCGAAATATAAATGTTTTAAAATTTCAACCCCCTCCCCCGACCACCCCCTTGGCCAATTTTTCTTATTATTGTCCGAACTATTGGGCCTAGAAATAACATAATAAAATTTGGTTCAAATATCTTCAAAATTACGGCCGCTAGCGTGTAAAGAAATATATATATAAACAGGCAGTGGTTTCGTACTTAGGGAGGCATGAAACGTAAAGATATGAAAGAATTTTTCGAAAATCATGACATGGTATCTATTGCAATAGGTAGATTTTTCTTCGAAATCTACCTAAAAAGTTCATTAACACGTTATAGTAGGCTATTAACAAATGTGTTCCCTAACTGCTATGATATCGCATAATAAACTTGAAATAACTACAAATAGAATGATCTAAACAAATAACAAACTTATTTTTCTATTGCCTAAATGTTCATTCAGTAACAGATTTGCAAGATATTCGCTTTATAAAGGGAGTTAAATTAGTGATGGGAGTTCTCGAATAAAAATGGGAATTATTCAATTCTTGAGGTATCAGGAGTCATATAAAAATATTCTATTGATTTAATGCTATGAGAAACGTGAAGTGAGAACGAGTTCTCTACGGTAGTTACAGTGCAGTCGTATCACTTCGGTTAACTTAGTTAATGCGGTATAGCCTAAGTTTGAAGGCAAGGAAGCACATATATGAAGGCACAGCTACCATGCGCACAGTTTGACAGATTGCCGATTTTTAACAGACCATCGCACAACAGACGAGGCAGCGTTGTTATCTGATGGATCTATATCGTTTGGACGCTGTGAATGCTGTTAATGTAATGTCTGAAAGCATTGCGTGAAACGAACTATTGTTTGTGGTTCAGTGTATGGGGGAGCAACATCCATTGAGTGAACCAATAGCAGTAGGTCTTGTAAGATGATGAAAGTGCCAATTTGAACATTTGAATGACGATTTGAGTTATCAGTCGAGTCAGTTTTTAATAGTTCTCGGATACCGACTAGAGTTCTCACATCTCGCATCGCGAGTTCTCGGATCCTTGCATTCATCCGATAACTTTTTCATTCGTATGAATATCCGATTCTTTATATTACTCGCGAACAGATTACTCGATTCTTAAAAATCACTGGATTCTGCCCACCACTAGTTAAATGAACAGTAGAAATTCCCCCATGATTTTCTAGATTTAAGATAGCGATATCACCCAGAGTTAAGGAAACATCTTAGTGTTTCATGAAAGCAATGTTATATGGACCCTTCCATTGGCTTTTCCATATATTGGACTAATATATAATACTAATTTTCAGTCTCGGAAGCAAGTCTATAATAAATGGAAACACGCGGATAAAGAATTGCCCGTCAGCACCATCGTGTTAGCGGGAGGTTTTTACAGATGCAGCATGAGGGAAAATCAACCCAATTTATGGAGCTTGCAACTCATAGCTGGCTTGTGTTCAATCTTTTTTTTTCTCTCTCCGTACCTATTTGTTTTTACGTATGTTTGTGTGGGTGCGAGAGAGCGAGCCTGTGAAAATGAGAGGCAATTCCAGTGTGCAAGCAAAATGTTTCTGTTGGACTACGTTAATGACTTGAAGGCCTGTTTTTTTGTTTCCGCATAAGAAATACTATACTCAACAGAAGATTGGAGAATAGAATATACTCTCGTACTGTGCCAGCTGAGCTAATTTAATTTATGCATTTGGGGTAAAAATTCGCTTTAATAACACACAAACACACGGTGTCGCTTTAATTAAAATAGCTTAAGGGGAGGTTGTAAGCTGTATCTCTGCCATGTTAAATTATTGATGTTCATGTTCCTTTTTCTCAAAAACCATTTGATCAATTGAAACAAAATTTGGTAGACTTTTAGATCTGTATCTTGTCTTTAAACGTTGGTTTTTTAAAAGGAATATGTTTGTAAACAAATATGTTATAACTTTTTTTGGAAAATTGAATTTTTCCATTCGGTTTTATTAATTAAAAATGATATAAATTTCTTACCATTGAAGATAAATGCATTAAAAAACCACCGTTTCTGTATTAATGTAGTTTTAGTAACTGGAACAAAAATCAGATCTCTACTCTTAATAACTCCCGAGAAAAAGGAACAAATGTGCACAAAAAACAAAACGAGAGAAAAAGTACGTTAAAGATAAAATGTACCATAATGTGCTCGAAGTGCATATTCAGGACAAAACTTGTATGTCGGATGAAACCCTATGGAAGAATGTAGCCCACACTGCTCTCTTCATATTTTCCAAGCTATCTGTATTAGTACCTACATCTGTATTAGTGCTAAAACCTTGTCCATAGTACAATTGCAGCTCCTTCTCAGTGGGCCTTCGTTGCCGTGTGAGTGGCTTCAAGACGGTTCCCACTGAATTTTTTTCTCGATTTTCTAAGGCGTGAGGCCATACGTTTCTGTACATGCTAAAATTGTAGGTGGTCATAAAGTCTCGACCCATTTTCAAGAAATAATGAACTCAGGTTGATGATTTTGATGAATATTGCCATTTGATGTTTATTGTCAAGTTATGTACACATGTCCATCGTATTTCAACATGGCCTCCTTCCATTTCCAAGCATTGTTCCCATCGTTCAAGAGTAGCCCGAAAAACGTATCGAAGCATAGCTGTTGAAATAGCCGCCACTGCAATGCGGATTCGAGTCTTTAGATCCTGGAGATCCCGTACCTTTGTTTTGTACACCCTTCCCTTTATGAACCCCCAAGCAAAGAAGTCCAGGGGCGTCAAATCAGGGGAATGCGATGGCCACAGTCTTGCTGAACCTCTGCCTATCCACCTGTTGGGGAATGTCCGATTGAGGTACACCCGTACATTTATCGCAAAATGAGGGGGTGCTCCATCCTGTTGGAACACAACAGAGTCAGCAATTCCGTCCTAGTGTAGCTGTGATTCCAGGAATAACTCGAGCATTTCAAGGTAATTGTTGGCATTAATTGTCTCTTCTGGTAACATGAAGAGGCCATACACTGTGGTCTTTGTGAATCCAAGCCACACAATCACTTTTGTTGTGTTTCTTTGCCATTCTACGGTAGTGTGAGGTGGTTCGATATGCGACTGTTACGTTTGTTAACTTTGCCGCAGATGCGGAATGTGGCCTCATCACTGAACAGGATGTAATCCATTGTGTGCAGCCGCTATCAAATCATCACACGCAGCCTGACGAGCTGCGTAATCTTCTTCGTATAATTTGTGGAATACCTGAACGTGGTACGCTTTCTTTTTCAGCGTACAGTGTAAAACTTACAAAATCGTTATTTCTGGCATTTCTAACTCATTGCTTAAACGACGACTTCTTGCACTCGGGCGTCTTTCAATTGCTTCTCTGATTCGCTGCACTGTCACTTCTGGTACAGAAGGTCTCCCGGAGCGTGGTTCATCGGCAACGTTTATAGTTCTTTAAAATTTGTTAACAAGTAACCGGATGTTTGTTCGTGTTGGTCCTGGTTTGTCAAATTTCCAAATGAACGCCTGTTCACCTCGGTATAAGATAATCCACGCAGTCGGACACTAACAACATACACACGTTCTTCTATCGTCAACATGCTTCTTGATTATCCTAAAACAAAAAGGAGAAAATTACGTTAACACAGAATGTCATATTAAACTTCAGAATGATTAAATATTATAATTAATATTAATATTTATTCTACTATAAATATTAATTGGTATAGTGCTATATATTTATGATAATTAATAAAGTTTAGTAATGTGTTAAATATTGCATATATTAAATTAGTAACGATGGAAATGAATATTTCCAATGGCAAGTTATTATACTGGAAGTGTGACAGAAACCAGTATTAGGCTCACAAGAATCTGGCTCAGGTATTAAAGTCAATGCCGTCTCAGATTGTATATTGCAAAGACGTTTTATATTATTTACCTAGACTGACGATATGCGGCGCGGCGGTGGCTAAAATTGAACAACTCGCGCATCCGCCATCTTTACGGCATGTGTTATGCATGAGAATGTAAACAGTGAGGTTTTTTAAATATTAAAAACGAAATGTAAGCTTAGAATTACAGTGTTTGTGTTAATTTTATTATTGTGTGCTATTTAGTAATTGCATGAAGTGTAGTGAGTTATAATATGGTCATTATTATTGCGGATACATTTCAATATTGAGGCCACGTGTGTTGGTTAGAATTTATATTTTCGACCCGTGTTTTTTTATAGTGTTCATGGTATTACTAAAAATATGGTGCAGTCTTGTGCAGCATACAACTGCACAAATCGTCAGAAGAAGGATTCGGGGATTTCGGCATAAGAGAAGATTAAGTCGCCCCCTTACGCTCCAAACAATGCGTTGCTGTTCGCTTGTTATCTCGGCACACCCGATCGTCCCTTCTCTCCAAACTCCCGATCGTACCAAATACAAGCTACCAACCCATACACCAAAATGACAACCCTCTAGCTTACTCGGCAATCCCGACCAGACCACAATCACCTCTTCACATAATCTAAATAATGCATAACACTATCCACTTAGTTAAGTGCGCGAGCGGAGGCGGCAGCCGAAGCGAAGCGCCCTTGCATTTTCGAATAATGTACGATACACTGTTTGTCGGTTTCGAAAATGTGGCATATTATATCTTCCACACGTTAGTAAGCCTGTCAACTTTTGTTCATCTTTTGTTTACCGGTATGACGTCACACTACCAACGTCCAATCACGAGTTTCTACGTAATATGAGGACAGAAGAAGTGGTATAAAAGAAAGTGCATCGCGAGGGAGCGGTGGGTGGGAACATTCATCCAAGGTGCGACTTAATATTATTTTTTCCCGGGATTTCTTTCCACAAGTAAGTAATATAGCCTAGTTATATTATAGGTTAGGAGCGGTGTTGTATTTTGGAATGGAATGCACAACTGTAATTTTTCATAGTAATTTACTATTTTAGGACTACATAGGGCTAGACCCCTATATTGTATAGGTTGAGAACAGTAATTTTAAATTTCATATCTTAATGACTAATGACGTTCCATAAAATGACAGGCTATTGTATTATATTGAAACAGTTTATAATTTTTCTTATTACATTGTGGTTAGGGGATCTTTGGCTTTCCATATGTCCTTAGGAATAACAAAAATGTAATTTTAGGTTTCCTCTTCAAAATCGTGAACTGTTAAAGAAATGGTTATCGGCTGTAAGGCGTGAAAAATTTAATCCAACAATCCACCACAAACTCTGCTCAGCTCATTTCGCAGAATTTTGTTTCTGGAAGTCTAATGGCAACAGGCTTCTTAAACCAGATGCAGTTCCTTCTGTGTTTAATTTTCCGGCTCATCTTACAACACAGGCCTATGATTTTGTGTTATTGCATCTTTTTATGAACCAATAGGTAAGCATTAGATTGTAGGCTATGGTTTCTATTTCGTTTAATTTATTGTAGGCCTAATTGTATTCATTCATTTAATCACATATTTCAGGACCCGAAGGGCTATGTTCAAAGATTACAACTTACATTATTCACTAAAATGACTGAGAAAAATGACATACTGGGAATGTCAACACAGGCCTATGATTTTGTGTTATTGCATCTTTTTATGAACCAATAGGTGAGCATTAGATTGTATGGTTTCTATTTCGTTTAATTTATTTAAATTTTATTTTATTGTAGGCCTAATTGTATTCATTCATTTAATCACATATTTCAGGACCCGAAGGGCTATGTTCAAAGAACACAACCTACATTATTCACTAAAATGACAGAGAAAAATGACATACTGGGAATGTCAACACAGGCCTATGATTTTGTGTTATTGCATCTTTTTATGAACCAATAGGTGAGCATTAGATTGTATGGTTTCTATTTCGTTTAATTTATTTAAATTTTATTTTATTGTAGGCCTAATTGTATTCATTCATTTAATCACATATTTCAGGACCCGAAGGGCTATGTTCAAAGAACACAACCTACATTATTCACTAAAATGACTGAGAAAAATGACATACTGGGAATGTCAACACAGGCCTATGATTTTGTGTTATTGCATCTTTTTATGAACCAATAGGTAAGCATTAGATTGTATTGTTTCTATTTCGTTTAATTTATTGTAGGCCTAATTGTATTCATTCATTTAATCACATATTTCAGGACCCGAAGGGCTATGTTCAAAGAACACAACTTATATTATTCACTAAAATGACTGAGAAAAATGACATACTGGGAATGTCAACACAGGCCTATGATTTTGTGTTATTGCATCTTTTTATGAACCAATAGGTGAGCATTAGATTGTATGGTTTCTATTTCGTTTAATTTATTTACATTTTATTTTATTGTAGGCCTAATTGTATTCATTCATTTAATCACATATTTCAGGACCCGAAGGGCTATGTTCAAAGATTACAACTTACATTATTCACTAAAATGACTGAGAAAAATGACTTACTGGGAATGTCAACACAGGCCTATGATGTTGTGTTATTGCGTCCACATGCGATAAATGCAGGTAATTATGTTTAGTTCTTACATTTATTTATAGCGATATTACTCTCAACTCGTGTTTAATTAATTTTTTTCATTATTTATGAGATTAAATACCGGCAGGTTTATTTTTCCTTTTACGTTTAACAGCTGTATGTCGTCTGCTAAATGATTCTTGCCGTAAAGATGGCGGCGAGCGACCACTTCTATTTGGAGCCATTTCACGCCGTCTGCGCAGCTGGTGGTGTGGGGACTTGGTATATTGTGATAAGACTATTCACCAAGGAAGGTGCATTTTGTTGAGGGCACGGGAGGATCCGAGTTCGGATTCCCCATATAAAACCAGAAGAATTGCGAAGATGAAATTTATATTCGCCTTTTAATGTAGACTAATGTGATCAGCCAATAATATTGAAATTAGGAGGCTATTTTATTAACGGTGTAACGAACTCTGCTTACAGGAGCTGAAGCTATCGGTCGCGATCAAGAGCTCTCCCGATAATGGCTGTCGCGAGTATTGGTTCGTCGAGTCATAGGTACTAAATAAGCTTCGTAATTCTTCGTAATAAGTTACAATAATATTAATTCTGTATT
The DNA here is from genome assembly GCA_964059195.1 of Ectobius pallidus. Classification (NCBI taxonomy): domain Eukaryota; kingdom Metazoa; phylum Arthropoda; class Insecta; order Blattodea; family Ectobiidae; genus Ectobius; species Ectobius pallidus. The sequence continues at coordinate 156,852,280 of CAXKWD010000003.1, read as the reverse complement.
TTGTCGTGGCGAGCAAGGACACATATGTAACTTATAAATAAATAGTTTTCAAACATTAATCGTATGAGTTCACCCTGATTGGCTTTCGGCTTAGGATTGCAGGAACCTGATTTCCCGCATTCTCCTCTTCACCGATGAGCATAGCAGGGAGAGACTGTTAGTATTTTATCAGTGAAACTGATTGGTGGGCTCTTTTATAATCGCTATTTCATTCTAAAGTGTTCACACTGCAGAAGAATAATCTTGTTCTAAATGTAGGCTATGTTGCGCTTCAAGGAATGCCATGTAAACAATACCTTCCCTGTATGATATATGATGAACTGTGGTCTCGATATACTTTATGATCATACAGCCAGTGTTTTAAACAGCAAAGCTCATATCACGAAAACATTGCTTTATATAGAAATAAAGCTTTTAGGCGTAGACTTAGCTTTCAGGTCCCCCTGAATATTTCATTTAATAATTTCACGCATTCCTCACGCTATTGTGTCTACTTTAGTTTAAAAAAATAATAAAAAAACATTTATTTACACCGCCCCCATGGCTGACTGTTTAGACGGCTCGCCTATCTCCGCTGGGACCCTGGATCAAATCTCGGTAAGTTCATGTGGAATTTCTGGTGAACAAAATATAGTCGAACAGGTTTTATTTGGGTACTCCTGTTTCCCCTATTATTTACCATTCCACCGTTGCTCCAGTCATCGTAATATGACCACTTGGTTGGCAGTTGGCATTGGAAGCGAGTGGACTTGTTTTAGCATCAAGCAAGTTCAGCTATAATAATACTCCATCTACCTCTGTCGAGGAGGGTGTGTCTAATGAATCTAACTTCCGCCTATGCAAAAGATGGAAAGCAACAGTAGTGAATGGGGTAAAATGTATCAACTGTGATGGCAATTTCCATTTTAAGCTGTGCTAAATTGATTAATACAATAAAACTTAATGGCCTGGATTCTGTCGTAATGAAACTGACAACAGAAAATATGATATTTGGCCTTTTTTTATGAAATGAGTTGATGTACGTGTTTTAAATATATCTTAAAGCAAGGGGATAGTGTTGTTAGTGTACTTCAAGATAAAATTGTATTCCTCTTGAACCAAATTACCTCTTTAACCAAAATAGTGTATGGCATATTTTTATCTAAAGGTAATAATGAAATTCATACAAAAGGTGAGCAACAGATAACTTCTAAAAGAAGTCTTCAATCAAGAGGAAACCATGTGCAAATAATTATACAAAAATTGTAAATAAAGGCGTGGTTACAGATGGACGGGAATTGCCGCGGAAGGTATTAGAGGTTTTAATAGGTTCTAACGTTACAGTTATTTCCACAGTCATCAATGAACAGGAAGGGGAGGAATCTTGGTCAAAGATTGTAAGTAAAAAACAAAAACGCCTAATAGTGGTAGGTAATAATAGCAAGAACACTACAAGTTAACTAGAGGCAATTCCTAATTTCTAACTTTACATGTCTACAAACTTGCTCCCAGTACAACTGCGGAAAGAAAGAATCTAGTTAGGATATCTGAAATCTAAATATTCTGAAGTGACGTGTGAAAAATTATCATCTAGATATCCTGAGCTCTATGCATCGTTCAGAGATGATATCTTTGAAGAGCATCTAGAATCCGTAATGGATACTAATATTTGGCCAGAAAATGCGTGAGTTCTAAGATTTTTCCACATTCGACCTCAAAGAAAAGTAACATCAAGTGCAATGATTTTAGAACAACAAACTGTGATTCTGAATATCGGATATTATTTATTAATATACAGTCTGGCTGGTAAAATTAACCTACTTGAAGCTTTTAAAATGAACACTGTTTGTCATTTTATCGGTATTTACGAACATTGGTTATATTCTGAAAATATTGAAACCAAAAAGATTGAGGGGTATTATTTCAAAACGCAGTCCAAATATGGTTGAGGAAAACGTTTTATGTAGAAAACTTGACTTTAATTTTATTTTCTCTAAAAAAACATTTTGAAGCCACGGTGGTGATCGTTGATAGTTTAAAACTCATTTTCTGTTTATACTGCTCTCCCGACGGTAATGCTTCTACCTATTTTAATGAACTTCGGTATTTTGTTCATGTATTTGACTAAATAGACAAGTCATAAAATTATTATTAGAGGTGACATAAACTCTTATTTTTATGTTACCGCCAATAAAAATTCAGTTGTTGATTTTAAAAACATGTTAGTGAAAATTGGTTTTGAACGTGAATGTCTGGGTAATGTTTAAAGGGATCAATGTTCAGTGCTTATGGAGAATTTTAATTATTCAGATCATTCTGCTTTATGGTTTACTTTCCAATAAATTATCTAAAAGGTGGTTATAAACAACCACATACTTCATTGTATCATGAAGGGTAGAGGAAATCATATGTATACTTTACATGAGAATTTTTAGTAAGTTTATCTACTTCGTCGAACAGTCGAGTATAAGAAATGGTATCATATTTTATTATATAAATATTCACATTTCATAACCCTAATCGAAACTTAGACTTATTTTGAGTATTATTAGTACTTTTATCATTGGATCACCATACGTGCTAATAACTCATGAATCAAGTAATTCAGATCTAAGTTGAATACTGTAAAGTGAAAATATTTTCTTTGTAAGCTTTTATAAAATAATTTTAAAAATCTCAACAGCTTTAGTGTTCTTACCTGCATAATCATCTTCATCAACAACGTCAAAATCACTCTTGTGAGCATCTCAAATAAACCGAAAAACAAAAATTAACAGTCTTTAACTGTTTTTAAATTCTTTGTTTTAGCGTAAACATATTTAATTACATGTTATTGTTTCTCGGGTTTCCAGCGGGGTGAGTTGGAGGATTGGTGTTTTTTTTTAACCGACTTCTTCTCAGGATATTCATACATGTTAGTGCACCCTTTCTGTTGACACTTAAGATATGACAGTGGCGGCTCGTGACCGGAAAATTACGTGAAGAGAAAAAAAGTGTGTATGGAATGCCACGCGACAGAAGTGTTTTAATTTAGGAATTTTTCAATTTTGGATTATTGGATTTTTTAAATTTTGGATTGTTGGACTTTTTAATATTGGGTTTTTGGGCTTTTTAATTGTGGATGTTTTTATTATTAATTTTAGATTTTGAATTTTGGATATTTTATTTTTTAAATTTTTTTATTTTTAAATTTTGGATATTTGGATTTTTTATTTTATAAATTTGGATTTTTGGACTTTTGAATTTTGGATCTTTGAATTTTTTAATTTTGGAATTTTGGATCTTTGAATTTTGGATTTTTTAAATTTTGGATCTTTGAATATTTATTTTTTTTATTTTGGTTTTTCGATTTTTTTATTTTAGATTTTTTAAATTTTGGATTTTTTAATTTTTAAGTTTTGGATTTTTGAGTTGACTGTTTTCTGTGCAGCCCGTTCCGTCACAGATCACTAATTTCGTGACGATTTTGAGCGTTACATTAATTTCGTGACGATCTTGGAGTACTGGTTCTGTATTTTTACAGGACTCGTTGATACCAGCACCTTCAACAAGAGGGATTTTAGCATAAATTGACACTCCACCATGATTTTCTCTACAGAAACTATTAATTAAAGTGAAGTCTTCTAATATTTCATTTTTCTTTAGTTATTAATATTATTTTTAAAAACGTGATCTCATGCCTCCTAAATATTGGAAAAGAATAAACTGTCCATGTTATGAACTTAACAACAGAACAAAATAATGTCGACTGCTGGATTTATCGCGCATGCGTGGACAACAACAGAACAAATGTCGACAGCTGGAAGGTCGCGCATGCGTAGAAGGCACCGTGGACGCTTGACTATTCCTATATGCAGAAAGAAGTAAATATCACGTGACTTCTTTACAGAGAAATCTGGTGGAGACTGAGAGAACTGTTGGACACCTTCACGGGTAGTCTGGTCCCCTCAGCAAGAGGACAGTGGGATAGGCGAGAAAACTGCTTGTTTCCATGAGCCCACTCCCTCATTTTTAGTGGAACAGACTACCCATGCAGCTCGGGAAGTGAATACTTGTTCAGCTTCAATGCTAGCAGGACTTGGGAGCTCACTGCCTCCTAGCATTGACACCAGTCGTGGCGGGAAATTAAAAAATGTAGAAATACATTATAGTAAAAACCAACATCCGTGATATGGAAAATAAACTTTAAAATTGCCTATTGTAAAGGAAAAATACTGGTGAAGTGCTACTTCACCTACTTCCCCTGAATAGCCGCCACTGAGATATGATGACTGATATTGATATTTATTAAAGTCTACAGTCATAGCCTACATTTCACAGCTAGACGTAGTCATAGCCTACATAGCACAGCTAGACGTAGTCACGTAATTTACACGTAGTCACATAATAGATTATAGCAAAAATTCGTTGAAGTTGTAGGACAATTTCTCACAATGATAATTTTTCAAGTTCAATTAAAACTACCTCATAATATGAATATTTAGAATTTCAAACGGTAATTTATTAACAGTTAAAATACTGAAATGAACACTTCACAGTTTAAAAATTACATATCATTAACGGAAACAAACAAACAAACAAAAAAACTTATATAACAATTCATTATAGTACGCGACTATTGTGATATCTATAGTCAATTATGAGTTAATTTGTCCTACATCACATTTATATTTCTTTAATATCAGGTATAATTATATTTCAATTGATTTTTTTATGAGTGTTACATTCTTTATTAACCATTGGTGTTAATTGTAGTGAGTATGTCCTTTGTTTACTTTTGTGTTTAATCATACTTATTATGTATCTTACCTAAGCTATTGAAGTCATTCTTTGTAAAAGTTTCATTATGACACTGTCCCTGCTATGGGCCATTGGCTCTTTGGGATCTCTTTTGTCAAATAATTAAATATAGGCGTACGATTCTATTAGCACAAAAGTGAGGCATAGTGATAAGTAGGGCAAGGCATTTAATGACCATAAAATAGTGAAAAAAATGCAAAATAAAAATGCATTTATGACCTAAAAATAGTGAAAAAATGACCCAAAATCTTAAAATAATGACCAATAAATTTACCATTATTACTTATAATTAGTTCTTTCTTAAGTAATAAATTGCTAAATACAGTTTATGACGATGCTTTACATATGAATTTACAATAAATACACACTTATTTTGTTACTAAAGAAATCAATAAATTTATACTACAATACCCTTAGCGAAAAATAAATTCTTTCTGAACTGGCATGCCCATCAAATTGCCCCTAGCAAATATGTGCCATTTAAAAAAAAGAAAAAAACATTTATTACTAAAATGTCGAAAATTACCTAAAGTGCCAAAAATGACCTAAAAATGCCGAAAATGACCTAAAAATTGCCAAAAAATGACATATCTCTTGAAAAATTACGAAAAATGCAAATTAAAGCAAAATAATGCAAAAACAAATTGCCCTTATTTAATTAATTATTTCATGATATACATTTATATATAATCGAGCTATCTTTTAACCTTCAAATAAAAAAGATGCAAAATCATCAAATGCCTTGCCCTAGTGATAAGACTAGAAGTTAATTTATTTCATGTGTCACCATATACCCTACTGTGTACTGTGATAAAAGAACAATGAACAAGCTTCGGAGCTCGTCACCGAAGTCAATCGGGTATCTCCGCTTTTGAAGCCATAGGACGGTTAGACCTGGGTTAGAGGGTTAGACTCTCTAACGTCAATTTGTTCACTCTCCCTCGCAGCCTCACGTGCAGCTTCCCATGTGCGCATGCGCACAACAGTCAAACAACAGACCGCTGGGGCTGTAAAGCGCACAGTTCCATAAAAACAGTTTTGCATCTTCTTCAACTGGGAATGGCTACTGACATTGGGCTTAGGATTATATATTGTACACGTATAAAGGTAAAACGATTCATTATACAGTGAGTCTCAGACAGATTGGTGCCGCTTGTCGCGCGCCGTGTTTATCTTGTGATGACTCAACACTACCCGCGTCGCGGCCAGCTGTGTCCCCGCAGATAAGTAAACAATTCCTGCATAGCCTGCAGTTGAGCATTGTTCTCGTGTTGTACAGACGTGAAAGTGTTATTCGGTAGTTGTCACAACTAAAAGAAAACATTAGGATAGAGATAAACTCAATAATAACGGAAGAACAATTAATGCGTATTAATCGGAATTTCCTATCTCGATGCCAAAAATGTGTGGATGTAGGAGGAGGACACCTCCAGCTTCTCCTGTAATAAGGTAGGTACCTATTTTCGTTATTTTCAAACTTATTTCATTTATTTTCATTGTCACGCACGGACAAGTCAGTCAACTGCCGGGGAGTTCCTTTGCCGCATACCGGGGATAGGAGCGTCATCTGGGGGGAACCCAACGCTCGGCGCGGCGGAACCAATCTGACTGAGACTCACTGTATTAAAAGTTATCGATAACATTAAGAGGAAATAGGGGTTCTGCAGTTCTACAGTGACTATACGCGAGTCGCCATTGTGTACAATTGGCTGATAAAAATCCCTTTTGTTGTATTGAGGAGTTTTTGAACAGTAGTTCAAAGGAGATTGTATTTTAACGTGTTTAAAAATGTAGTTTCTACAGATTTATGTTGGCACTGGTAATGCCAATATCTGTGCCCAACAACAAATAAATATTATTAATTAAAAATAATAAAGGTATTATTATTAAAACATTTTAAATGTTGTCCATATTGTAGTGATGCAATAACTTTTAAACTATTTTAACTTTTATGTGAATAGCAAAGTGGCTGAAGATGGCTGTTTAATTGAAGCTCTCCAACGAAGTAATAACATTGCCGAATCTCAGCGGTGAGTGTCAAACAAAAGTTAAAATAGTTTAAAAACAATTATGTATGTATTATTTAATTTATCGCACATATGCATCTTACTAGTAAGCCACGCGAAACTTTCACACTTCCGATTTTTTTTTTTCAAAACCAAGGATAGTTTTATCCAGTTAAGTAATTATGTTCAACATTATTCAGTCGTTTATAATAACATAATAAATGCTTAAAAACATATATGAATTTCACAGAGTGCACTGGTATTTGATGATGTTTGTATATGACTCACTGACATGTAGATTATAGTTTTCCACGGTCCCACAGGTTAGGACAGGAGTATTGCGAAACCAACTTCAAGCTGTAACCATTCCGTTTAAGAATACATTGATACTGGCACCAAAATAAGTACGGTATGACAAGTTTTAAATTAAATGTACGCTACTCACATTAAAGTTTATTGTACAGTGCGCCCGAGAACAGTCTCCGCAGTTGCTATTTGCTGGAGAGAGGGCTAGCTGCAGCAGTTACGTTGGCATCACGAGCTTTTATAAAAACAAACCGCCAGCTGTGTATGCAGGCAGGCAGAGGTCATTGTCACTTTATCAATGGGTGCATTGTCTAATTACTAATCAGTACATATTGCAGTGTGCAAGCATTTAGATTGAATATTGTGACAGCACTTCCAGCACCTGCAATGATCGGCTGTGGTGAGTGCCAACTTAACTGCTGCAGCTAGCTGCCTCTCCAACAAGTAGCCGCTGCGGAGACTATTCTCGGGCGCACTGTAGTTTTTACATTAATTTCAGCTTCAAAGTTGATCGTAATGTCTAGAATTTATCGTTTGTTTCGTTGTTAGGAACTATTCATCGAATGAATCGTCTAGGTGACTTTGGATCGAGATATCCGAACGAAACACTCTGTTTGACTCAACGTTATGCGAATTAGCCTATTTTTGCACGACTTAACTAATTAGTGGTACTTACGAATGTTGTTGCCGTGGATCGTAAGTTGACATTCCCACACGCAATCTTGTTGCTATGTGCGGTAAGTGTTTCCGTGCGGTTATGAATTGCACATCATAATACAAGCCTTTATGGACAAGGCCCCCAGGACAAATATTCGGTTCGCATAACAACAAACACATGCGAATCACTTTCTGAAATAAACATCTAACTTCAAGAATGTATACGTAATATTTTCAGGTAATATCACAATTAATATAATTAAATTGATATAAATAATAATCGTGCAAAAAATAGCATGCAATACTCGTGCCGTAAGCGCATAACGGATCTAGGAAATTAAAAAAAAAACTCTTTCCTCGATCCGTATGCATCGCTTACGGCACTTGTTTCGCAATATACTACACCAGAGCTAAAACATTATTTCGATTGTTACCTCACTCCTACGTATTTTCGCTTTGAAAAGTGAAAACAGAAATCTATATATATTTATAAATCTAGCAGCTCAACCGCTGATTGGTGTCCTAAGAGCCAATCAAAATGCTTTAGGACCTCGAACATCGCAAAATATAATATACCTAGGTAGTCACAATTCTACAACTTATAAAGCATACAGTATCAGTTGATATATCATCACTTTCAAATAGGAAATAATGCAATTGAAAATAATGTTGGCTGCAAACATGATAATCTCGTTCCCATAGTAGCAGTTAGACTAATCCCGTTTGGGGAACTCATGATAGCAATTCGTATAATCCAGTTGTGCATACACTACGAACATAATCTAGATCAGCGCGCTAATCGCGATTGACTTTGGTTGCCTGCATATAGTATTACTGTGTATGTGTGTCGGCTAACTGGAAAGAAGAGAGCTGTACTTGGTGTGCTGTTGACCGTCGGTAGTGGAGTTGGTAATTTTTATGTCCCAGCATAGCAGCTATAGACATGCTCGTGCCTGGACGGTTGCTATGGTATCATGGCACGCCCCGCCGAGCATATGCAGCCACGCAGCACACGCCGACCTCTCGCAACAACGTGTTTTAAGATGGCTGCGTTCGATTGGTGTGATGAAGAACTGAAGATGATGCGTGGGGACTGATAATATTGATTGCACGTTTGGAATTTAATAAGGCAAATACCGAGACACCGCTCTTATGAATTAAATTCACATCTGTCCTACTACCTGCTTTCCATAAGCATGTCTAGATTTAACGGGGGAAATTTTCAGTAAACGTCAACAGTTTTTCGTACTTGCCCTGGCTCTATCCATAGCATACTCATCAGTAGAGCAAACATAGAGTATCAAAGGATTAAAAGTATAATACATGTTACTTCCCACCAATGGTTGTTACTTAGGCCTATCCCTTGTTTTGACATATTCCAAGAAATATGAAATTTTAAGAGTACCGGTACAATAAAGAATATTAATATACAAAAATTAAGTACCCCTATATAGAACAATGAAATATTTGATGTATATATAAGTTATATTAATGACACATATAAATAATATACAAGGGATGGAGCATAGTCGTGGCAACTATTTATTCTCAACGTAAGGCTATGTATGGTACCATGAGATGTTGTATTTCATGGAGGAGGGTGGCATCTGTAATATATGACACGTAAATTGGTACCATTGTGGTGTACGGATAAAAGCGGATAAAAGCGAAGGTAATTTAGTTGTGAGCAGAATGGATATGACAAGAAGCGAAGCGAACATCAGAATAGTCACTATCCGAGGGAGAAATGCCAGAGAATACCACAAGGAGCTGATGTAAGTTTGGAGGATAATGATCATCCTGGAGTTTCACATGCCCGTGAGGCCAGATAACAAATGTGTCATCCACGTACCTGAAGAAACATGATGGTTGGTAGGGTGCTGTTGCAAGGGCCTGTTCCTCGAAGTGCTCCATATATAGATTCGCTATGGCTGGTGATAGTGGCGAACCCATAGCCAACCCATCCGTCAGTTCGTAATACTTTCCCCCATAGAGAAAATATTTAGAAGTCAGGGTGTGCCGGAAAAGTTGTACAATGTCTTGACTAAAGTGTGGTCAGTAGTTCAAGTGAGTCCTCAACTGGGACCCTGGTGAACAACGAGACTACGTCGAAACTGACCAGCAAATCCCCATCATGGATTTTTAGGTCCTGGAGAGTCTGCAAAAGCATGGCAAGGTATTTGGCCAGTTTGTAGGTTGGAGCTCCAATTGCGCTGACTATCGGCGTAACGGCACTTGTTCTTTGTGCATTTTCGGGAGTCCGTAGAGCCTAGGAGGTACAGAGCCATGTGGTGTCACCTGCTTTTTGATGTCATCGGGCAGTGTGCCGTTCTTAATTAGTGCTGACGTCTTCCGTACGATAGCATTATCTGCTTTAAGAGATGCATTACCACTATCAAACAATAATGTGTTTCCTTCTGCATTTACAAGATACTGAGTTACGCCAATAAAAGATAACTTTCTTAAATAACATATCATCCTATTCTTCATTATTTTTAGGTTATCATTGTACCACACTATTCGTTTTGCAAAGTTAACATTATTAATTTTTTTGCAGTTTTTAAAGGAAAGAATGTGTTAAATACATCATAAAACCAGTTAAGGAAATAATCAAATGGATTACTGTAAGGACAGTCAGATGACTAGAACACGTCGTAATAATAATAAAAGAATGAAATCCGATTGATATTAAGTAAAAATTAAATAAATAATTTAATACCAGTGGAGTTAATGTTTCTTCTCTGGATAGGTATTTGAGTGGATTCACACATCCTAAACCGAGTAAAAGACACAAGATGCAAGTTATAACAATTTTTACACAAGTTTGTTATATAGGACTAGAAATTCTTTATATATATTACATATGGTTACAATTTCTTTACATGTTTACGAATTGGGATATTTGAAGTGCTTGAAGAAAGATTTAATTTCCATATTTGTCCATATTTTAGTGTATAGTATATATTTTTACATATTTTATAAAAAATCTTTGTATAATTGAACGTTTTATTTTAAATATGTTTCATATATTATGGTTTCAAATGTATTCTTGTCGGACAATCGTTTAATAACTATTTATGTAAGAAGTTAGCAAAGCAAGGCTTTAGCGGTCGAATCTAGTATTTTGGACGAAGCGTAGCCCTCACCTCCAAACAAAAATTGAGGATTCGGTGAGATACGTTGCAGATTTAGGATTTCAAAATGGAATAGCTGAAGAAATAGGGGTTCACCAGAGCATTGTTTTAAGGGCAATCGCTTTTGTAACGGAAAAAATTACGGAAAAAGCCCATGTAAGGATAAAATTTCTTTCCACGAACGAAGGTTATTCATAAATGCAGCCATATTTGTACTTACGAGAATCCTCTTGCTTAGCTAGCGAAGGCACGACTTAGGCAGGCCTTGTGACGGGGAATTCAGTGAGACTATAATAGATTATAGATAAAAAAAAAAACCTCGCCTAGCTTTGCTCAGCGGTAGGGAAATTACAAGGAAATCGAGTTCAGCTGTAATTTAAAATAGGTAAAGACTCCAACAGGGGAAATCGGACAATTTACTGTAGCAATATTATTTACTGTTCCTAAATTAACACTGGTGGCCTTGCGCTGCACTAAAAATGTATCAAGTAGTTGAAAAGCACTGATCGTATGACAAGCGTGAAAACGTGAAGGCTAATAATTAATTGCACTACGCAAAGCTTGACTCTGCTGTAACCTGAGGTGTAACTTGAGGTGTTAATTAACCTATTCTAAAAGTCTTCATATGGGAGCGGCTTTCTTCCGCGTCCAACTCGAAGCGATGATCCAGGAAGAGTCTAACCGAATTTTCACCCCTTTCATGTCTGTCATGTTTTCTTAATTTCTATTGGAGGCTATCGAGGCGATGGGCTTACCACCTATCACTCTGCTGCCCTTAATAAGAAAATAGGCATAACTAAATTAGTATTTGGGTGAGTTGGTAGCGTGACTGCCAGCCACCTGGGCGACCCGGGTTCGATTCCCGGCCGGGTCGGGGATTTTACAGAGATGTAAAGTTTTCTGGGTGTGGTGTACTCATTCCCATCCCGTGAAAGGAACTGGCTATCCAACGCGGTTTCATCCGGCCTAGTGTCGCTCGGTCAGGTCGTGTGTCTTTCCCCCACGGTTCTGAACCAGGGCAGGACCGGCGTCCGGGCCGAACACGTCATCATCATCATCAAATGAAACCTCTTCCAGGGGATTTTTTCCTCCATCCTCCAAGCATGGAGGCGCAAGTATTCTATTGGATTCGATGTCTAATAGCTATGTTTTTCTTGTTACAGGTAAGTTCCAGAATTTTCTGTTGAAGCGCACAGCCAAAACAGTTACTGAGTAAGTAAGATACTAAATAGTCAGTATGACCTAGAAAACTTTAAGAGAATTCTTCACTTCTTATGGCATCCTTATATCAGCTGCTTCATTTTTACGTGGTACCTGGAAAATCCTGTCTGTTTATTGTTCTACCTTTTTAAAATGAAGACTGTGCCTGTAAAATCAGAGTAGCCAGCTGCTCCCAAGTTTACGTCAATATGTGCAATTTTTTAATTATCTCAGATTACATAATAACGCTAATTTCTACTATAATAATGTAAATCACCCACCTAATCTCAAAGTCGTTCATTATTACGAACCTAATGGTCATAGGCCTATATGAAGAGTATATGCTTTTCTTAAATCCTGACTTAAATAATTCAAAAGCGGAAAATTAACCGATGTTAAACGTGGTTAGATATGAGTTATTATTAATATATTCTTGAACTCAATAGATTATCTCAGAAGCAGACATAACATTACAGACCTAAAATTGTAGTACGGAAGAACTTTATTCCCTAGTCAATTTCTCAAATACGTAAGTTTTCAAATTTCTTTCTAAGTTTTAAAGTGCTGTAATTTAAATTCAAACTGCATTAAATTTTGAAAATCCTTTGTTTATGACTAATCCATTCAGTACCACCATTTGTCCGAAGCAATATTCTTTAATTGAAGTACTTAAACGAGTTAAATCATACGTAGACTTGGATATGATTAAAAACTAAAATATTATTAGACTACCTAAAGAAATGAAGGTGCGAGTCACATATGTTAGGTCTGTTTCAGGAAATTTCTGATATTGTAGATAAAAGAGGACAATTTGATGATATTATAATTGACTTCCAAAAGGCGTTCAATACAGTACCTCACGACATTTTATTGCTGAAACTTGCCGAAATGGAAATTGATAAGCACGTAGTAGGTTGGATTAAGGAATTCATTTATAAAAGAACTCAGAGAGTGCGTGTTAATAACATAGGCCTACTGTCTCGGGAGACTGCAGTTACATCTGGAATACCCCAAGAAAGCGTACTCTGCCCACTACTCTTTATATTATTTATAAATGACTTAACAAAATCGATTCAATCTTTTATTAGATTGTTTGCAGATGACTGGATAATAATATATAGGGAACTTTGTAACGAATTACAATTACAATTACAATTTATTTTTCCAAATTACACGAAAAATACAAAAGTTGATACACCACCCGAAGAAGCAGAGCTTGTGTTCGGGGGTGGTTAAAAAAAAAAAAAAAAAAAAAAAAAAAAAAAAAAAAAAAAAAACTTATACTAAACAATTACTTAAGCAATACATAATTTGGAGAAGTATGACAAAAATGATGTATAATAGGTTAGAACATGTTCTATTTACAATACAAAGGTACGAGGTAATACAATAATAATACATAACAATTTATTTGTTCAATTTTAGTAAAAAACAAAGAAATTAAGTTCTATTCAAATTTTAAAGTTTAATATGAAAAATGTTATAACAGTATTAGTAGATAACAGAAGTAATAATTATATAAATTTTCTAATTTTAGACCTAAATTGTTTGTTGTTTAAGCTATTTAGATCAGGATGGTTGGTAATAAGTGAATTGAATAGTCTTGGGCCAAAACTTGAACAGTGCTTAGCTCCAGCAGTTGTAACATTTTTTGGTTCAAGTAATAAATTAAATTGATTCCTTCGCGTGTTATATACGTGAGATTCTGACTTGTAATTGTCACGATGTTTATGAAAATAATCCAGTATGATGTACTTGTAAATTTGGTCTATGGTGAAAACGTTAAATTCAGAAAATAATAATTTGGAAGAATAGTCAGGAGGCTTAGATAAACAAATCTTTATAATGCGTTTTTGAAGACAAAGCAAAGGGCTGAGGATCGTTTTTGCAACTCCTCCCCACCCAGTTATGCCATATTGAATAATAGAATGAATTAGTGCTAAATAAATCGTACGTAAAACATGAGCTGGTAAACATGAACGGAGAATAACGAATTTATAAATGACTTTACGTAGCCTATTGCATAAATATTCGATGTACTTGTCCCATCTTAAATGTCGATCAATTATGATGCCTAGATATTTCACTTGGTTTGATTCACTTAAGGAGGGACAAGTGCAGCTATTAATACAGCAACCTGAATTGTGTATTTTTAAGCTTAAATTTTTACTTACTTTTAATTGTTGCATACCGGTAGCTGTTAAAGCGAAAGGAACTAGCGTAGTTTTATCAACATTTAAGGAAAGTAAATTAAAATCCAGCCAAGATTTAACTAGATTTATACCTTTGTTGGCATTTTCGTAAGTTTCAATCCATGAAGAACCACTAAATATTACAACGGTGTCATCAGCATATGAGTAAATAGAGCCATTAAATATATTCAAATTAATCTTTAGTAGTTCATTTATGTATATTAAAAACAATATGGGACCCAATACTGTACCCTGCGGTACACCGATATTTATTTTCCGCAAATCACTGTGATCATTATCTATTCTTGTAGCCTGAGTTCTATTACTTAAGTACGACCGAAATAAATTTAAAACATTTCCTCTAATGCCTAGAGCATGTAATTTTGTCAGAAGAATATTATGGTCTACAGTGTCAAATGCTTTTTGTAAATCTAAAAATATACCTAAACATTTGTTTCCAGTATCTAATTCATTTGTGATTTTCGTTGTGACCGTAAAAATGGCATCATCTGTTGACAGGTTAGGACGAAATCCGAATTGATTGTTAGATAAAAGTTTATTATTATTTAAATAATTCATCAGCCTATTGTTTATACATTTTTCTAAAATCTTTGAGATACTTGGTAGAAGGGAAATTGGCCTATAATTATTTAATTTGTTCTTATCCCCTGTCTTATGAATTGGTACGATTATAGCATTTTTTAAATCTGTTGGAAATATACCTTGCGAAAAACATAAATTAAAAATATGAGTCAGCGGTTTGGCTGTGAAGTCAACATTTTTCTGTAGAGTTTTATTCGTAATACTATCTATACCAGGAGAAACATTAAGTTTTAATTTGTTAACAATATTAATTATCTCACTTTCGTCGATAGGATATAAAAACATAGATGAGGACACTTTATCTGGTAGAAAATTATTCAAGTTCGATGTCCTCTTTATTTTTTCGGCAATTGCAAGTCCCACCTTTGAAAAATAATTATTAAATTCATTTGCCATTTTTTGCTTACATTGTAATACGACGCCATCATCACTTATAATTTCTTTTATGTCTTTATTATTATTTGGTTCCGTGTCAGTAGCTTCATTGATGAGCTGCCAAAATTTTCTGGGATTGTTCATATTTTTATTAAATTGGTCTGCATAGTATCTAGCTTTCGTGTTTTTTATAACCAGAGTTAGCATATTTCTATAAACCTTGTAATTATTCGACAATTCTGTGTTAGATGGGATGCTTTTTAATTTTTTTGCCATTTTGTCTCTTGTGCGAATTGATTTAATAATACCTATTGTAATCCACGGTTTTATTTTTCTGTATTTGGAAGGAGTGTTTCGGAAATTGTTAGAAGTATGTTTACATATATAGTTCTGTAATACGTTATAAAAATTATGAAAGCTTTCATCCGAATTTTGATTGTTAAGTACATTATTCCACGTTTCATTTTTAATATCTAAGATAAAGTCATTATAATTCAAAATGCCATTTCTACGAGCTGAAAGTTCGTTAGATATATTAGGAGTAGGGAAGCTAGCATTAGATAACACAGCAAAAATCAGATGATGATCAGTGATTGAACTACTATAAATTCCAGAAGAAAAATTCCAATGTTTGTTCAAGCTTTTAAAAAATATATGGTCTAAACAAGAATCAGTACCGCAATTTGTGGATGGCCTTGTAGTAGCATTTAAATATTTCAGAAAACCGAACTCGTGCAAAATATTCATGTATCTATGACCATTATTGTCCATTTTATTTTCTAGGATTTGAATATTGATGTCACCGACAATGATGTGACATTTTCTCTCTTTCGTAGCGGCAAGGTAACTCTCAAAACTGTCAAGGAAATCGCTTTCACAACAATTAGGCGATCTGTAGATTGCGGATAAAACTATATCAATGTTATTGTAAGTAAGATTCAAATGCACAGAATTGCATTGAACAATGTCAACGTCTATCAATTTAACATCTATTGAATTTATAACATATACTACAAGGCCATCGCACTTATTGTATTTGTTAATCTTAATATACTTAGAATAGCCATCTATATCATATCCTGATTCAAAGTCAAGCCAAATTTCAGTTACGACAATAATTTCAAATTTGGAGGAAAAGCACTGTAATAAAGCACATAATTCGGAAAAGTGTTTGTTTATACTACGTATATTTAAGTGCATTAAACTGAGGCCTGATGAAAGATGGAAAATGTAGTTATTGCATTCTACAATGTCATCGAAAAGGACTACAGATTATAGATAGTGTTATAGATTCTACATTAGATTCTAAGTTACTGAAAGTGGACTTAGTTCGCACAGAAAAATGGGTTTATGATATTAAGATGATAATAAACGCTTGCAAAACTAAACAAAAGAGTCAAATGACCAAAAAAAGAGTCAAATTTTGCTATGATTACGAAATGGAAAATGAAATTATAACGAGAGTAGTATCGTGAAGTTAGAGTAGGATTACTCCCACAACGTCTCTGGCCTTGAAGACCAACCCAGCCAGCGAGCTTCTCGTTACGTCTCGATATCAAGATGCGCGGATTCGCTGCGCGTAAGATCAGTGACCTACTGACGGGCAGAGAGTAAAGATCATGCTGCTGTAATAGTTGAGTTGAGGGATAATGCCGCAGAGACAGACAACACGTGGAGTGGGATAGCCAATCAGGGTGCAGCTACCTCCCCTAGGAGGGAGCTCTACGAACGGTGAGACTCGCTCCTAAGGTATATACGTAAAAACCCAGAGACTTTGTGGAGATAATCCTACTCTATTTAGAAATAACCCTTAATAAGGAATTGAACTGGATTACACATATAGGGAATTTAATTAGCAAAACATATAAAACATTCCACTTCCTATTTAGAAAATGTAAAGAAAGCAAATTAAAAACAAAAGAGTTAGCTTATAAATCATTGGTGAGACTAAATTTGGAATATGCTGTCAGTGTGTGGGATCCATATCAGGCAGGGCTAATATCACAGTTAGAAACGGTGCAGAGAAAAGCTGCAAGATTTGTTATGATTAAGCACCAACAAACTGAAAGCGTATATATATTTGGAATATATATATATATTATATATATATATATATGTATATATATATATAAGCTGTAACGCGTGAGCCTGACATGCTAGCGGTCCTGAGTTGGAATCTCGGGGCCGGCGGGTGTGTCATTCGTGGTGAACGAAGCCGTGCCTTGGGTTTTTTTTTCTCGGGGTTCTCCCGTTTTCCCCTGTCATTCCACCAGCACTCTCCACTTCATCTCACCTTTCCCCTATTTCATCCTCATCCCGTTTCCACTTCTGGTAGCCTATGGGGTCTGCTTCGGAAGTCAGAGCCCTTTGGGGGCCTCTCCCGTTCTCCCCGCTGCTTGTGGTCAAGAGGCTGTTGGAGGTGTGTGTCGCGAACCTTTCGGGGCTCCCGGTTGGAGATACTGGGGGGGGGGGGGGGGTGGCGCACACGTGGCATGGTACTAGGCTTGTTGGATGTAGGGGAGTTCCGTGGAGTCCCACGGGGGGCTCTGAGGTTCCGGGGCGGCCTGTGGGCACGCAACTCATCCCCATCCCGGAGGTAGGTACAATAAGTCGGTAGTGGCTTCGGTGTTTAGGGGCGTTCCCACTCCGCCTTCCCGCCTTAAAGGACACAAAATAGAATAGAATAGAATAGAATAGAATAGGTTACCTAAATTATTTATAACTTAGTCTGACGAAAGAGAAAAATTTTAACAATTTAAGAAGAAAAACAAAAACATTGATAACTTAATAATATAGTAACTACACTAACTACAGTAAGTGTCGAATCCGGGATTTTTGTGGATTTGTTATGATGAATGTGAGGTCGCGCCTGAGCATACCACACCACCTTGGCCATTGCAGTGTAACAAAATAAATAAATAAATAAAAATAAATAAACACTTTTAAAAATCAGGTAAATTGATATAACAATGTGCCATATGGGGCTAATCTCTCTATATATAAAAGGCTTTGTCCTGACTGACTGACTGACAGGAAACAACGTAGAGCCTAAACTATAACAGGTAGAGACTTGGAAGTATGACAGTACCTTCGTTTCATAATGTAGGTGCTCACTAAGAAAGGATTTTGAAAAATTTTGGTTTTAAATGCCAAAAATCTAATGTTTTTGAGTATACTTAATCCCCTTTTACACAGAATTATCAAATCCAAATCACAGAACATATTGTTGGTATCAGATGGGTTTGGAAACAAATGAAATGCAAGTTTGACAAATAAGAGAAGTTATCAATATAATTCATGTTATAAATAAATATTAAAGAATGAAATCCACGATAATAATGCAGTCACATAACGTTCTCTACCCTAGACATAGAGAAAACAAAACGAGGTATGGTAATGTATATATTATTATATCGCAGGTTTTTGGAGAGAGAAGTATGAAAGTGATATTGCTTTCTGTTTAATTTCAACCCCAAAACAGTTTTATGGTAACATGAGAGTGAGAAATAAAATTTTCCGCCTCGATATTACAATTTTATGTTACAGGAATTTCTGTTTCTTCTTATTTGAACCCCTACCAGGCTGTACAGGCGATGGGATGCAAAATTCTACATCCTCTATGAGCCATAAAAAAAACTATATCAAGCGTTTTCTGAGGGAATAGTTTGAGTGTATTAAGTCGTTCTTCCTATTTCAAATTATAAATACCTATATAAGGACCTAGAATTTAAAAGTCGAAAGTCCTTTACAAGTTAATTTCCAATTACAAAATAAAAAACCCGGGCGACCCGGGTCTTGAAGCTAGTAGGCCATATTTCAGAAACTATTGAGATTTAGATAACATTTTTCTTTTATAAGTACACGTGTAGGAATAAGTGGGATAACTAGCATATTAACAGAACGAATTTACAACAATTTTTTCACGTCAACAATAGGCATATTTCTTTATTTTTGTTGAAACCTCTGAAGCCGTACAAGTACGCAGCCGAAAAATTCAAACTTTATTTTGGAGGAGGAAAAATAAAAGAAGTGAACTTTTTGGAATTTTCCCATCGGTTTTAGTATAAAAGCTACAAGTCTGCCAAATTTCAAGATTATAGCTTATCTGGAAGTGAGTAAACATCAATGCTAATGTATGGTTGATCTAGACTGCTGTAGATGTGAATGACGTCACGGATATCCAGCCAGATTTTAAATAGGCTACTTATGACGTTATGAGACAGCTAGAAACACAAAATGGTACACGATTATGACTGTTGTATGTTGCAATATTCGAGTCTAATTTTACGATTCTATCTGTACTAAAAGTGTGTCAAAAATTATATAATGGGAGGAAAATATACAAAAATTACTTCAAATAAAAAATCTAATTTAATCTAATGTATAATCGATGGAAATTCGACAAGAAGTCATATGACCAAGCTTGAAGATTTCTGCAAATCCGTCGTGCGTACAGGCACACGGACAGATAGATGGGCGGATATAAAGACGCACATATATTTTTCCCGTCCACTATTATAACCTTAGAAAATACCATTGTGGTACTTAATATCCTGTATAGGCTACTGCTTGACTATCATAAATTATAGGATATTCATGAATTACCTAAGGTACCGCACTGTAATGAATATGAAGTTCCTATTTTTATCAGTAATACTTCATACTGGAGTCATGCCTTAACAGATTGTATTGTTATATGAGAGGTTATTGTTATAGTGAGGGGCTGTGATATTCCGTATAGCCCATTAGGAAGATTGCATGCAGAATTCTGTGTGATCTACACGGTAATTCAAAGAATAGTTAGCGTATCGAAGAAACTAAAAATAATCCCAATAACTATTACAAATAATTAATACAGTGCTAATTTTGTTTGTAACCTTACTAACTTCCATTAAGCGGTGATCATAATTACTTATCAGTTCTCCGCCGTAGGTGTGTTGGTAGTGCACGTAATGCCCCACCCCCGGCGGTCCGGGTTCGATTTCCGGCCGGGATTCTACACTTCTTTTTACTGATTACTGAAAACCCCCTTCCCGTGATCCGGACTGGGTGTTTGTTAGTAGATTAAGTAGGTTAGATAATGCACAATATGCGCCATTCCTTAAAAAATAGCTACTTTACACCCGAAAGTGAAAAATTACTACCAAGCTTGTTCGACATTACGAACTTTGAGCCTAAATATATGCCAAAAATTTAATACTCATAGAGGGTGGAAAGAGCGATTAAAAATACATCAATTTCGCCATACAGCTGAGGTAAATCTAAACCCATTTGCTTGTAGGCCTATGGTGTTTTAACACCACATTCTGAAGTAGCATTCACATAAGTAGTAAGAAAACATCCCACCTCATTGATCCTATTCTCCACCCCCTACTTATCTATTCTTTTTCGGAATTTCTAAAAATATAACAATTACCAGATCTGCAGAAAATTAACTTGATGGCCGGGAAGGACGCTAATCTGCTAAGTTACTGGCTATCAGTAACAATTAATCTTCAAAATATTATTGTAAAAAGGTGTTTCCAAAATAGCTTCATCGTTGCAGTGAGTGTCAAGTAGGCCTTATATTACAAAGAAAGGACATTTTCCAAATAAAAAAAAATATTGCTATTGCTATCGTTATAGGCTATAAATCTCTGTTAGAGGTTTGACTGTGTAGTGTAACTTGATATTAAGTTAGAGGATTGACTGTATACTGTAACTTAATATTATTAAGTTTCGTTTAACCGTTAAATGCATAATGTGTCTTACAGGATACAATAGTTTGGCATATATTTATAACAAAATAATGGAAAAAATTTGAAAGAAAATTAGAAATATATGTAAAATTTACAGAATGGGATACGAGAAATAAATTATGAACCTGATCGTTATGTTAAGTGTTTTCTTTGCATTCCGCAACTGATTTATATTTTTCCTGATAAATTGAATCACTCGCATTTAAGGGTTAAACAGTAAATAGTGGTTCTCATTTTAAATTAATGAAAGTTTATTTTTCCATATTATGTGTGCATAATTTAATGCCGTATCTCTCGTGTTTGAGGAGATGTGTCGTGGGCTGGGGAGGCATTGTCCTTGCAGGATGAGATCGCACTAAAACCAGGTTATTTGATGACAGAACTTTACTCTACGCAGATTCTCATGTGACTTTGGAAACAGGCTTTTGTGTGAATACTTCTTCACGAGGGGGACATTGGGTAAATTTCTACTGCATTGCATCCTTCACGCCCAAAATTTCAGTAAAAGAACATTTCCTCGTTACGTAAATACAAACAGATAAAAGTGGTGGTCGTCCAGTTTACTGGTGATTACACTTTACAGATCTTGGCAAAAGTTAATAATAATTTTAAGATTTACAGGTTGTGGAAAGAGAGGAGGGAAATAATTTTCCATTATAGGGAAAAACATTGCTGCCGTTTTCGAAGGGAATTCTGCCCCTTCCCACCTTAATTCGCACACTGAGTATAAAAATCCAGCATGGTGGCCGTTAGTTTAAATAGAGTAACATCGCTTATAACCCGGTTATTCAGTGCAAGCATAACGTGCGTTGACAAAACTTCCCTAATCCACCTGGGCTAAACACAAGTGAATAGTCATTTTCAGTCCAAAATCATTATGACGTAGTCACTTCCAAAATACAAGGAAGTATTTAATCTCACTTCGATATTATCAAATGAAGTTATCATGTTATCTACAAAGGGTTCCGAATACAGCGCAAATGCAAGTTTTTGTAATAGATTTCAATAAACACTTCTCGTCATAAATTAGGCCCACTTTTGTTTACAGATTTGCTTAATAGCTTTTTCCTGCAAGTATCAACTAAAACTTAACGAATGCAATACAGGGTTCCCACAAATGTACTTTCTGGTTTCGAACCCTCATCACTTACGTTTACTGAAACTCAGAAATATTAAACTAATATCCATAGAAAGAGAAACTAAACAAGTTTTATTAATTACCTCACATATTATGTCCAATGTGTGCCCCGATGGTAACACGGCACATCAAGTCTTTCATTTCCGTCCAGGTACGTTGATTCATTTAATGGTCAACTGAAGCGATGGCTGCGGTGATGTGTTCTTTCAGGTGAAGTCAGTCTATGAAAAGGGTGGCTTGTACACTATGTCTTTAACATTCCCCCGCAAAAAAAGGTCGGTGAACGTGGAGCCAACGAAGAATTTGTCTATCGTCATGACCAGCACGGCCAATCCCTTGATCAGTAGTCTTGATGTTGAGATCCGATCTGACTTCATTGTAAAAATGTTGGGGTGTACCGTCTTGTTGAAAGATTAAATTGGGCATGTCCTCGTCCACCTGAGGCAGAGTCCATAGTTGTAACATATCCAGGTATACCATCCTGTGATTTCTTGCTCTTGAAAACAGAACGGGCCATACACATTCTCATGGCTTAAAACACAGAACACATTAACCTTTGGAGAGTCCTGGATATGTTTAATTTAAGTATGGGATTTTGCGACCCCCAGATTCTAACGTTATACCTGTTCAGTACAACGTACCTTAATGGAAATGGACTATAGGCTTCATGTGTGCCGTGTTACCAATGGGGCTCACATTAAACATCTTTGAGGTAATTGAACAAAACTTGTTTAGTTTCTCTTTCTATCGATACTAGTTTCATGTTTCTGAGTTTCATTAAACATAAGTGATAAGTGTTCAAAACACTAAGTACCTCTGCCCAAACACTACTTCATTGATACTAATTATAATATCACCGATAGGCTTGCTAACTCGATTGTGTAGTCTGCAGTGAGATGAATAAAGTATTTACTGATAAAAAAAATCAATGAAAAATATGACTATATTTAAGCCCTAATCCGAAACAGAGGGAGAGAGAATGCAATGAGATCATGTATGTAATAAAGAAGCGCTCTAGCAGACGGAATTTGAACGTCTGCCAATTTGATGTGAGACGCCATAATGAAATTAAAATCAAGTACCTCTGTCAACCTCACGTCTTGTTGCATAAATTTCTTGCCTATTATGGGATTGAAGTAATGAGAAGATCTCCTCCATGGAACGACTGAGTTGAAATAAGAGCATAATTACTGTCTTCCCTGTACTCAACACTTCTCTATTCCATAGTATGGGCGAAATTTCATATTCTTCTCTTATGTTATTCTTTCAAGTTTCTGTAGAGCTAAACACGTCATAATTTCAAAGCCAGCTTATGAAATAAATGTGAGGAGCTTTCTCCATCCTAATCAAATTTTTTCGTATCACATTCTGACATTGTGTTGCCCAGAAAATGAGAAACGTCTCAAAATACTAGAGAATGCAGAATGAAGGTACTGCAAATGAGTACCTGTGTAACTATGATAATTGTTTACTAAATGTCTCCTTCGAGACCCTAACAATAACTCTTTTCTAAAGCCTTCATTTAACTTAGAACTTTGTAAGTATATATTTTAAGCCTTTACGGGGAAAAACTTAGTGCTAGAATCAGTGGCGTATTCAGGAACTTCCAGCCCCTAGGTCCTAAGTAAATCCCGCTCTCAAAATAACGAACATACCGTACTTAGGCCATTGGTGCCATTTTAAGAAGGTCTCGTCCCAAACCATCGTCTATCTACAAAAGAATATAATAGCATTGTTCTCTAATCCGAAAATCTCCACCGACTTCGAAAACGACAAAGAACATGTGCTCTTGTAGTCGCGTGGATTTTCCCAGTGTTGCCGCTGTTATTCACTACTTCTTATGGGAAGTAAGTGCTGTGTTACGTATTTGGCGACATTGTAATGGACTGCAGACAAGTGTGAATACGCCTAATTACCCTTTTATTCACTGACTGACGTCGAGGAGGATTAGGTTGGCAGCAGGTAAATGCAGTAAGTGGCTTTGTCCTGACTTACTGAATGGCTGACTGACTCACTGACCGATAATCAACGTAGATCCTAAACTTTAATAGGTAGAGACTTAGAATTTTGACAGAACCTTCGTTTCATTATGTAGGTGCACATTAAGAAAGGATTTCGCAAAAATTTTATTGTTAATGCCAGAAATCAAATGTTTTCGACAGAAGAGGAGAATGAATGCACGCCTTAATGGAAAAACATTGAATGATTTTGACGAAATTCACTATGCGGATTTTTTGGGCTAGGGAACTCTAATCTGAGGTATTTTTCCCCCGGGCGGCGCACTTTGTTCGTGAAATGCACCTCGAAGCCGAATTTTTAGTCTTTTCTTTTAACATCAATCGTTATAATAAAATAAAATTGTTTATGCATGATTTGGATACGGTTCATGAATCTATGGTTTATTTTGATTGTTTCATATCGAATTTGTACGCCCATATGGCAGCATAAGATTCGTTTTGTTCTTTTAATTACTTATATTTTTCACGTTAAACAATATAATTAAGAATAAAATTATGCAATTCCTGCAATTTATGTAAAAACTATGTCAATGTTAATAAATATATTGTTTCAATTATTGTTCTGTTAAATAATTGATTTAAATAAAAATCTAGCAGTCGAGTAAATAATCGCGGGCACCTGCTAATAACCTTACAAATTCCTTAATTTGGTTGTGATTGCTTTATGATTCACACCATCATATCTCCCAATATTGTACTGTCTCCAGATAAGCCCTGTGTATTTTTTGTTGTTGAAATATTTCAGTTTATTATTTTTTTTAATCCGTTAACTGCTTTAGCTCTCGGAAGGTAGAAATGCCCTGCACACACACACACACGCACACTTTCTCCACTTCGCATATATTCGCCGGCATCTGGTTACATCGTTCATGCTAGTTATATCGTATTTTAAAGCGGCTTAGACAAGGAGTGACTTTCCGCCAATACAAGTGACTTAAGTAGCCCGGGTCGTACCCTTTTGAGTCCCAAAGCGAGTGGTCGCTACATCAAAACAATCCTCGTGCGTCCGGTGCAATTTGACGGAAACAACCCTCGTGCGTCCCGTTTTGAACAAGATCGATACATCAACAACAGCTGTAAATCATTCCATTCAAAATTGAATAGAATGTTTTATCACTCGCACCCACACCTATTCCAGTTAATCGAAGCCTTGAAGAATATACAAGCAGAAACATATATTCACACTCGCTCAACAACCATTGTCAATGCCAAGAAAAATGAAAAAGAGGCCTTCTTGGTATAAAAAATGGTTGAATATAGAACTGAAGCACTCAGCAGACTGGAATATGTGCGAACAGTAGGCCTATCATGTAATTTCTTACCAACCACAAGAAAGTAAACTGGTAGCCGAAAGACAAGGAGTAACTTCACTCTCCGCTTCAATTTTATTTATTATTGACAGTAATGCAAGGATTAAAATGTTCGGGATGTGTAGCAGTTCGCCTCCTCACGGTGTACCCTGGGTGATGCTAAACGAACTGCGTGGTACCAATTATTAATTTTACCAGTATTCCATGGGATGCATTTTGGTCATTGCTCTAGAGAGACCCGGATCACAAACTGGTCATTGGATCTGAGGATCTATGGACGCAAAAGTCCTAGTTTAGTGGCTTTGGGACGCAAAAGTCCAGACCCCAGTAGCGAGTAGCCCATACGCCTGCGCTCTAGCCACGGGTTTTATATATATATATAACTATAACAAAAACATCTCTTCTTGTATAATAACCTGCCCTTCTGGTAGCTAGGAAAGTTACGGAGGTCCAGATAAAATACACTAACATTCAATGAGAGAGAGGAGTAAACTGGAGGAGGCACTGTGTTCGGGGAACCACGGAAGCTTATTGTACAAGCAAGTTATAACATGTTCTAAAACTATGGAGAACTTTTAATGTAGATAACATAATACATACACAGGAATAAAGAATAATCATTCATTCACTTGAGTTCTGAATGTATTACAGCTGTTTGCTGATATTAAGATGGCTGTCGTATCGGAGTTCAATTTCGCGGGTTACGAACTTCACCGAACTTAGCCGAACGTATAGACAATGACTTGCATATAGAACACAAAAATAATTGTATTGTGAGTTCAAAATGGAATAATAATTAAATGTTTAGCCCTGTAACACAAGGAATTACTGTTCTGAACAACAGCAATTATAGACTATAGTAATGGAGAAATATGAAAGACAGCGAAATGCTTTGTTTCGTGCCAAAATGCTACCCGTGGTTAAACACTTATATTTCTGTATGTTTCCGAATGGAATTTCAGCTTGTCTAAGAAGGAATATGATTCTTGAAACAAATGTTTCAGTGTTTACTAAAATTCACGTTTAGTAATTACCGTATTCAGTTTTGATTGTGTAATCTAGGCTTGTACGAAACCATGAGGGATTAACACACGGAAGTTCACAGAAGTTACAACTTGTCATAAATATCGTACTTTTGGATAGAATTCCTTGAAACTTGGTACCGGTACAATTGAAGTTAATACATTTAAATAGAACTTCGTGTCGTCAAATCACGGTTTGTGATAATTGAAACCGGAAATACTCGAACTTCACGGGAACTATTTCGCTGCGACCGATGTAACTGGAACCATTCTTTGTAATGAATAGACGATGGGTGCCCAAGCTGATGGGCCGCTTGAGTTAGCTGATGCTACGTTAAGCACTGACACGACACACGAGTACGCGGCAACATGGTCGTCATGTTATATAATTTTAAACCAATAATGGTTCATCAGGAGCGCCGCGCGCATTTTAAAAACAATAATTAATAATAATTATGAATTAATACTTCTTGGAGGCTTGCCGCAACAAAGGGCTTAGGTATTTTGACCATACAAAGATAGCATAATCATTAGTCTTTTAATTGGAGGCTGGAATGAAGCATTGGACGATATAAAATCTGTATTATAGTTATTGATTTTGAATTTAATTATTAAGTGAGAAAACTTAAGTTTTTTAATGGGAGGAGAAAATCCTATATATTTATAACGTCTTCACGTCAGGTAAAAACCTAGTCAATTTTAATATCAGTTCCTAACTATCTCTTATGCCTCTTCCAAAGTGTATTATGATTGATTAGGTCTTTAATTAGCAAAAATTAGCATAAAGGAAAACTGATAAAATATCTCTTCTACAATACAATTATCTAAAATTTTCTTCTCTCCTTATATTTTCCAACTTTTTTTTCTGCAATCAATCATATTAAATGCAGAAAATATAGGAATATTTTTCACTTTTACCCTATGAAATATAAGACACTATGAGACACCGTGTCCCTGATGGCATATGTAACACGAGAACTCGTTTCAGATTATCACCTCTGAAATGGCAGAAACTGTACACAATTAGTATTTTGGAACCCATGATGAAAAAAATCGTGAACGAGCAATTCCAATTAGGGATTTGAAATAATGAAGTTAATGAATTTTTAATTGCACTTTAGAAATATTCCTGCACAGGCATACTAGAATAAGCAGTACCATTCACACTATTACGAACTGTAATAATGCCTTAAATAATGTTTCTGAAGAACTGTAGGAAAACAAGAAAAATAAATAATAACAAAAGATGGGCTTATTAGAATTTCCACAAGACAGGAAAGACTGTCCAGTTCTAGGTGTTCCGAAGCTAAAGGAAGCGAATGGCTACAAAATAAATATGTTCAGCCGCTAAACTGGAGAACACGACTGCCCCCGACTTGGACCAAGTGTACAATGTTGCTAACATCACAAATATGACTACGTCCTAACTGAACTTAACAGATGGAAGTATTCTGGATTATAAACTAAACGCTTGGCCGATGTGTGTAAATTCGGAATGATGAATAAAATCACGATGGAAAATACAGGTAAGCAGTGTCAGCTACAATCAATGAGATGTACTGCCATTGATAGGTTATGTTACATTAGGAATAGTTATATTAGTTTAGCAGCAGCATACTAATAGCATGGCTTCGGTGACATAGGCTACTGAATTTCTTCATGCGCAAGGAAATTTCATCGCTGTGACAATCGTCCAGCTCTTCTTTTCTGCGGCTCATAGCGACATGTGCGTTAGTGACGGAGCTTACTGACAGTCGCGTTGTCCAGTTGTTCCGTGTTGAGCTATATCACAATAATATGCTTTAATATTCAGACGTATATCGGTAATAATTACATGCCATCGAAAATGCAGCTGTGTATCAATTACTAGATAGTACTATTACAACCAGTTGGCGGGTGATAAAATTGTTACATATTTTTACTGAATTATTTTTTTAATAAAATATAAGTAGGCCTACATAATGCCTTGTGACTGAAAAAAAAGTGAAATGGGAAATATTTTTCAAAAGTGTTTAAACTTCCCAAGTATTATACATCCATGAAAAGGCAATTTCGCACATGTAGTGACTAAAACACGATCATGCAAAATGGAATGCCGTCACTCCAAAAACATATCGTGAATGTGAAAAGTTGCGTAGGTTTACATGGAGTGAAGCGGTGCGACGGGTATTCAACTGGTCGAAATTTCATCACCGCTCCACCAGGCCAACCCTCCACGCCACCGTGAATGCGAAAACCTTCGAGAAAATGGAACGATGGCGCGCTCGTCAATGGCGAATCTGTACGTACAAATGGACTAGTACATGTTGAACCTTCATCTTCGAATTGTGAATGTGCACTTAAATGGTATATACCGATATATGTTCTATCGCAAATTGTTCCTATCGTATGTTACTAAATGTTTCTACCTACAATATCAATCGCAACTTACAATTTAAACACTCATAAATTGGCAGAATGTTTATAGCTGGCGGATATAACTGGTTAGTTCCATGTC
The DNA here is from genome assembly GCA_964059195.1 of Ectobius pallidus. NCBI lineage: Eukaryota > Metazoa > Arthropoda > Insecta > Blattodea > Ectobiidae > Ectobius > Ectobius pallidus. The sequence continues at coordinate 156,823,305 of CAXKWD010000003.1, read as the reverse complement.
TCAGCGTCTACAGACTGAAGCAGAAATCCCATGTTCGATTCCAGCACAGGACAAATTTCTTGTAAAGGTCTTGTTTTTATATTCTGTTTCAGTGTTTCATTGACAGGCGAGCAATAGATCTGATCTAGTAGGCAGTAACCAGATCACTGCGAATTTATATGGTCTCACCCATAGCTAATCTCGGGTTGATGAACGTTCTTGAGATGAAAATAATTTTATTTTTCGGATGCATTCTCAATCTGTTTCATATTTCTCCATTTAATGTTTCAACAAAATTATCAACAATCAAATTATATAACAGACTTACTTACATACGTACTCAATGACAACAGACGATTCCTAAGCAAGGAATATTATATATTTTATGGAACCCGCACATTTATTGCCGCGTTTACCTCAGCCCGCCATACAACCCTATCCTGTGCTAACTCTATCCACCCATCCCTCGCAAATCCTACAGCCCTTAAATCTATTCTAATGTTGTCGTTCCACCTACGTCTAGGTCTTTCCAAATGGTCTCTTCCCTTCGTGTCTCCTGGTCAATATTTTCGAGATATGTCCTTTCTCCTCCATGCGCGCAACATGTCCAGCCCATTTCATCCTCCGTGGTTTAATTACCCTTACTGTATTCGTTGAAGAGTACAGGTTATGAATCTCGTCGTTAAAGAGTTTTCTCTAATCTCCATTTTCAACTCTCTTAGGTATAAATATTTTCCTGAGTACCCTGTTTTCGAACACCCTCAGATTAAGTTCTTCCCGAAGAGGAAGCAACCATGTTTCACATCCATATGGATGTAGATACAATCGGCAGTATAATTGTTTTATAAATTTTTATTTTCTGATTCCTGGATAGAAGACGAGAAGATAAAAGTTTCCAAACTGCATAAAAACAAGCATTTCCTAATTCAGTCGACACTTAACTTCTACCTTAATGTTATTTATATTTGTTTGTGTCCAATCAGACATTCTTGCAGGCATCGAAAAGGTTTTCTGCATTCCTACCGAATGCGTTTATGTCATTGCCCAACAGACAGACGTCATCTGCATAAGCTAAAATCAGATTATGGCCATTTAATTCTAGGCCTACCTTGTTTTCCTGAACTTTACTAATGGCATATTTCTAAGCAAAACTAAAAAGAAAATGCGAGTGCGCATCTCCCTGCTTCAAGCCATTTTAATGCAAACCTATGTGATATGAATTTCCCTACCCTGACTCTGCTGTAAATTTCATTTAAACACATTGATATCAGCCTAAATAACATTTTTGGTTTCCCAAACTCAGTGAGGATATTGTACAATTTGTCTCGCCTGAGTCATATGCTATCTTAAAATCTACATATATATGATGAACAGACTTATTATATTCCCACTTTTTCTCCAAGATAGGCCTATAGCCTACCCTTTGGTCGACAGATATTAAAATTGGCATGTTTGAACCAATTCATTAGCCTTTATTATAAATTTATGACATGACTAATTAATAAACAGCGGCATCGTGATTAAAATTATATGAGGAATATAATATTTTGTTAATTAGATTAATATCAACTGATAAGTGACGTTCTCTCTCTCTTCACCTTAGTTTTTAGTTCCCTTTTAGGAACGTTTAAGCGACCCATGCCGCCTGGGCCTTACAGGGCCGCGACCTGTCGGGAGAAGAATTATCTTTGCTTCACATACATACATTTTTGACCAGACAAGAACATGGAGGACCTCCCCGGATGAGTGATCAGCCCAATGCCGGGGCCACCTCCGAGACAACACGAACACATTCCACAGCCGAACCACGCTACCCGGAGTGTTTACATCGTGTGCAGCCTCCGTTATTTCTCTTGTTCCTCACTGGAAGTTAACAAATAGTATCAAACGTCAAATATGGCATCTATACGCCGTGTTAACACTATCAAAGTAAACTTTGAAGATTCGGCTCCCAGACCAACGGCACTGCAGTTGCATATGTGGATTCAACTAACCTTACAATTATCACCAGACAAGGTAAGCATGCTGCAAATAAACACCCAAGAAAAAGCGGTGTACATAAAAATGGTGTCTCCAACAGTATACGAAAACATAGTACGAAAGTTTGAAGGTGAGATACGGTTTACATATGATTCTGGTGAACTAGCCCTTGTAAAAGTTAGTATAGCGGACACTATTGTTGTAACTGTGCGTGTCTTCAATCTCCCCCCTGAAGTGCCGAATCCTACAATACAGGCTACATTAAATCGCTACGGCGTAATTCATTCCATCCGAGAAGAACAGTGGAGTACAGCTTTTCCATTTCCAGTAAACAATGGTGTTCGGGCACTAAAAATGGACATCAAACAACATATCCCGGGGTCAGTGACATTTGGTAGATTTCATGCACATATCACGTATGTGGGTCAACCAATTGTATGCTTTGTTTGCCATGAGCCCAATCATAAGAAGGAAGACTGTCCGAGGAGAAAGACTGTCTTGAAAGTTAAAACACAGCCTCGCAACTTATTACTGAGTGGCGTTGTGAGGGAAGAAAATCCGCCACAGAGACAATACTCCACATCAACAGAAACGCAACCCACACCCATGGAGGGTCTAGAAGGATTCGAAGATGACACTGATACGGCATCGGAGCACGAGACCGTTCCTATGGAGTCAACATAAACTGTAAATAGTGATACCGTTCGAGTACTAAATGTTGCACACGAAGTAGTAATACCACAAATGGTTACACAGGACACCGCGATCGAAGATAACGTGACACCACCTGTAAAGGTAACCGTGCAGCAGACTACGTCATCGGGAGACCCGCTGGTTGATCCCCACAGAACCTCAGTTTCGGAGCGCGGCGAGGGTTCCCCGCTTAAGAAGTTAAAACAGACAACGCAGCGTGATCTTCCGCGGGACCCACGCCTAAGAGATAAAGACACAGTTCCTGCCGGTCCGGTAACCCATACATGCGGACTTACCACGAAAGCTAAAAACACTCCGCGGCCACACCCGTATGCAGTTCACGGGCGAACCAAAGATACAACTAAGAAAGAACCTAATGAAGAAACTAGTATAGGTCCGACTGAGGGCGTCTCGCCTCCTACTGATCCCACGCAGCCATAGAAACATCCTGTATGGCTGACACATGTTTCTACGCGGTGTGCCATGCCGCCAGTGGAATGTCTTTATACAACTCTACACTGTTTTCATTTGTTTTTGCTGTTTCTGGTCCTACAATCAAACTATGGAACCTTATATATCACCTGTATCCAGGCAATATTCAAGCAGCGGATGCTTTCTTTGTTCTTATACATACATGGCATCGAAGTTTCGTCATTACAGAAAGTAAAAGATTGAAATTTTGACTTCCTTTCTGCGTCTAGCCTCATACTACAGTTTACAAATCAATGTCTGTTCTAGTTGATGTTATTATATTGTATTTCTGGTCCCTACTTTTTGCATATTCAGTGACTACTATGGTGCTACTAAGAAATTACGCCACGTTAAATATAAACTGTCTACAAAGTAAATTCAAACAACAGCAGTTACGTTCTTTCATCTATAACCATGACATAGACATTCTCCTGTTACAAGAAGTAAACATAAACAATTTCCAGTTTTTGGGCCCACAGTACGATGCGGTAGTATATACGGGTGAATACAATCGAGGGACAGCAATCATACATAGAGCAGGTTTTAAAATCGAACGTCCTGAAGGTCATAGCAGCGGTGGTGTGACGTCCCTATTTATAGACGGAACACACATTATCAGTGTTTATTTACCATGTGGAACCAACAAGCGTACGGAACGGGAACATTTCCTTCGTGCGGTTTTACCATACTATATGCGACACAAGAGTAATCGGATCGTGCTTGGGGGTGACTGGAATTGTGTGCTCCATGCGAAAGATCAAACGGGTCATTATAATCCTTCACCGGTGCTACAAGCATTAGTGCAAGACTTACACTTAGTGGATGCCTGGGAGGTTTTTCATGGAAACCATGTTAACTTTACTTTCCATAGACAAAACAGTGCTTCACGCCTTGATCGATTTTATATGTACAAAGAGCGTCAACATGCAATATATAACATAAAAATCATTCCCACACATTTCTCCGACCATAACTGCGTGCTTCTGACTACTACAGTGGAGTTTCAACCCCCCTTATATGGTCGAAGTTACTGGAAGCTGAATGAAGCACTCCTCGGCATGACAGGGACAGATCAACAATTTACTCAACACCTCACAGCCTTAAGAAACAGAGCTGCCAACTCAAAGTTTACTCCGATACAACAATGGCTTTCTATTATCAAACCAGGAATTCGGTCCTTTTATCAGGCAGTTGGATACCAAAATTCACAGGAAAAAAGAGCAGCAATTTCTTTCTATGCGCAGTTATTGCATGAACTGCACCAAAAGCAAGAGACTGACAAGGATCGGTGGACCGACATTGTACAGGTTAAACAAAAATTATGTACTTTACAAGAAGAACAAATGAGCGGTGTTATAATACGGTCTCGGATACCTTCCACCCTGGATGGTGCACTCTTTCATGTTGTGCAGGAAAAACGAAGAGGAACAACTAAATTCATCCATCAAGTACAGACGAGTACAGGCGTTACGGTTAGAACAACCAGGGAATGCCTCCGAGAAGGCGTTGCACACTTCCGATCCCAATACGCTGCTCCAATAAACACACCCACGTCTGTATCAGAAATTCTCACACACATCCATCACCAACTTAGTTTACACCAGCAAGAAGATCTCCAGCGTCCCATCACCGAAGATGAAGTGAATCAGTCGCTAGAGAGTACGCCGAAGCATTCCGCGCCGGGGCCAGATGGCCTTACGTACCAATTTTACAGGACTCATTGGAGGGAGATGAAAGAATATCTAACCTTCTTGTTTAATGCGATATACCTGAAAGATGTTCCTCTTGATGGCTTCAGTGATGGCGTGGTCACACTCATTCCCAAGAAAAAATGTCCCCAGACAATAGCGGAGTATCGACCAATAACTTTATTGATCACAGATTACAAATTACTAGCTTTACGGTTACGAAATATATTACCAGACATCATTGAAATCGGACAGACATGTGGAATACCTGAGAAATCTATTATCCACAATCTAGCTATAATAAGAGACACTGTAATGCACTTTGCCTTACACCCAGAAGATAAAGGTGCACTTCTCTCACTGGATTTTGAGAAAGCATTTGAAAGAGTTTCACATGACTATTTATATCAAGTTCCGCAACGGTTTGGTATACCGCCGACAGTGATAAATGTACTCAATAGGTTACATACGGCAGCAACATCCAGAATACAGATCAATGGTTTCCTCAGTGAACGCATCCCCATTAAGATTTCTGTAAGACAAGGATGCCCACTATCGATGGTTTTGTTCACTGTCAGTTTAGAACCATGTCTTCGGATGCTACACACAACATTACAACAGGAAAAATGTGCACCCTCCCCAATTTTCACGGTTCGTGCGTATGCAGACGATGTTGTGATCTTCTTGCGTGAAACGACGCAATGTGTAACATTACCCAACATACTAGATATTTACTGTAGTGCTTCGAATGCAAAACTTACCTATGGCAAATCGATACTTCTGCCACTCGGCAGGTGGTCACCTCAATGTACAGTATTAGGTGTGCCAGTACAGACGACAGCAAAAATCCTTGGTCTGTTAGTAGCAACTCCTTCGACGACATGGTTTATGATAACTGGAAAACCATAACGTCACATAGTCGTGTCACTTTATTTCAGCAGATCAATAGAAATCTTAATTTATTTCAACGAGTCTGGCATATAAACGTGTTCAGTTTAGCCAAACTATGGTACGTGGCGCAAGTTTTGCCAATGCCGAGACAACAAGCAAACATCATGGACAGGGCAGGGTTTCTCTGGAAAGGTTATTATTATAAACTTAAGAAAACACAATTACATAAGCCACTGACTGAAGGTGGCTTACATTAATCGCTGTGCAGGAAAAATGCAACGCCCTGTTCACTAGAAATATACTGCTGGCGCTAAATGGACAAGGAGATCCAGGTGACATACTTTTCTGGACAAAGAATCGACTTTTCACGAACCCCGAAATCAGACGGTTACCAAAATCCTTACAAACAATCGGGAAATGCATAAACGTCTGTGCGGAGAAGTTCGATCCAGTGGACACTGAGATCAACACGCGCAGTATATATCAATATTTGCTTTTAAAGACAAATGAAATACCTCGAATCATGGAAAAATACCCTCAACAAAGGTGGACACGCATATGGACCCACCTACATAACCTGAACATACCTACCGATTGGAAAGTAGCAGCATACAGTTACATCAACGAAATTGTGCCCACAGAAGAAAAGAAGTATCGTCACAATCGCTCCCCAACCTGCAAAACATGTGGTTACCTAGACTCCTTACAACACAGAGTAAAATGTTGTGGCCAGGCCGCTTTGATATGGCGAGAAGCAAAACGTTTATTAAATACAGTATGCCCGGCCCTAAATAGCCTTGACGCACAGCAGATCCTCCTTTCGCTTGATCCAACTAGTGGCAACAGAGCCTTTGTGCAAATGTGGTTAGCGACTGGTTTTCTGTACTATCAACTCACTACAACAAATCACACTGTACCAGACTTTCTTTGTTTATTACGGCAAGAACAACAAAAACTATATCATAAATTTTCTGATACCGCAACGCAAATTATACAACAAGTGCGTCTAATAAAATTGTGACAATAAGTGGACATTAAGTGTACAAAGGTCCGCCAATGTAACTGACCATGCAAGAACTCAATTCTGATCATGTGGACAGTAGACTACTACAGTAGACTACAGGTTCGATTATTTCATGACTACCTGTAAAAAATATGTTTTGCTTGTTAATTTTTACATCAATGTAGCTATATAATTGTTTTTTTGCTTTTCATGTTGTTGAAAAATAAAAAAAAATATTAAAGAAAGAAAAAAAACAGCAATAAAATTCGACATAAGCAACAACAAAACTTCTGATTTTTGTACCTCGATAAATAAAAAACAATGCTCACTCATCGTGTTTATAATGTTGAATTATGTGTTATAAAAATTACTAATAGTGTGCAATGCATGCTTTTAGGTCCAAAATAGTACATTGGCAGTATCGACAGATATTGTATGAGAGGCTTGTGTTCTAAGATTGCCTGCCTTCTAACGCGCGTTTGAAAACGGGTGTTCATTTCAACGACAACAGTGTTTGGGTTTGGGCAAATGTCTGTCTGTCAAATGGAAAACCGTATTTTTGCTATAGCGCTGGCTTTATGTGCCCAAGATGAGGAATTCGATCCCAGCCTAGGCCGATGGCCTTTATGTGTGTATAAATGTTAGTTAATAGGTTCATGCCTGTAGATGTATATATGCGAGTAAAAGAACTCTGCGGGACAAAATTCCGGCACACCGGCGAAGGTCACTGGCCTAAGTTGCAGTACACTTCCTTCTTTAAGTAACCATGAAACGAACCTGAAGGGTAGTTATAAGCTGTCCATATCTTCTACAGATTTCAGTTTTAATCATCTCCCAATGCACATGGCCGTGCAGTAAGATGAAACAAATTATTGTGCACTCCCACAATGCGGCCATTTGTTATGAGAAGAGAAAAATGTAGCAATTCCATGGTTAATGAAGAGAAAGTTATGTGAACGTTTCATTCAGAGCTAAAGGCTTAATATTTCCTCTCGTGACTGTACATTTCCTTACTAATACTTCCTTATTCTTGTGAAGGGAGTGGACTGCCACCAGATTGTAACAAACAAGTCTGAAGCAGAACATGCAGATAATAACACAAGACAATAACATACACACTTTACGACTTACTAATTCACGTGTGTCAGAGTTGCTTATGAAACAACTGAATTCTTTTTCCCCCTCAAACCAGCAGCTGAATTTATAGTGTTTCGAATCAAGAGCATTATTGAAGACGTTATGATCCTCGCAACTGAATTGTTCAGCCTCGCTGGTAAGATGACGCAGACACGAAATGGCATGTATAGATTTATCTATGGGAAAACAGAGTTGTATCTGGGAACTAGGTTTGAGTAGGCCTATGTGTTTTATTTTCATTTCACATAAAAATGACTAACTCGCGTAGTAAATACACTGACAAAAAATTTAAATCTCATTTATTTCAATATGTTGGCACTGGATAGGAAGGGGCATTAATTCTTGTCTTCGGAAAGTAAAAATAAAAAATTTAATTTCTTTCAATATTTATCATTTTTGCAACCAACTTCATATTAAAAGTTAAGGTTTATTCATAACGGAAAAACTACACAAATTGTTGGTCAGTTGAATAGAAATTTGTTATCCTACATTACATAACTGTGACTATTTAGCTCATGAATCAGTGACGAATCCAATACTCTTACATATAGAACTTCAACCAACCTCAAGTGTCTATCGCCATCATTTTATGTTTTTATTTTTGTCACTTTCATTTTATCGCACCTGCGTGCAATTGTTTTTTTTAAGTAAATTCAAAAGGACGGAATACCGAAACATCATCATATCTTCTTCTTTTATTAAATCCATTAGGCCTAATGATTGAACACAGCGATTGAGTTTATGAAGCGCTGAAAATACCGTAGAAGTAGACCAAGTCCGCATATTGAGTCTCGAAGTCGTGCCCTTTCGTAATACAAATAGACCATATACAACAGAAGTAGAATGTGCATAGAGACCAAAATATGCACATACGCATACAATGTAATAACTTTAACCCTTCATTAGCAAAAAATATTGATTTTGTCTTGTATTTTCAGCGCTTCGTATACAGTTGACCTATAACCTGCATACGAGCAAAAGGAGATATAAAAAGTGTATAAATATATGTGTACTGAAGAAGCATTTTAAATCTTGTGTATATAAGTACAAGATTAATAACACAATATTATTAGATTTAGGAGGGTGAATTAAAGAATAAAACAGCTGATGAAAAGTCGCACCAAACGCGACTATCATCAATGTCGATCGATATATTAATGTATCGATTGTTCCGATTGCCTGTTTTTTTAAATATATAATTTGACCGATCAGTAAACACTATACAGGCCATTGTAAAACTCTATAGCATCACATAATAATAACCTGTTGAGGTACGCCTTAGTCAGCTCCTCTAGCTAAAACACAAATTGATAACAAAAGTTGCGTTTGTGCACATACTGTTTTCTGATATTTAACAGTTAAGATAGTAGGCTTATTTAGACAGGATTATCACTTTCTTCTAGTTCACTTAGTACATCTGGGGGATGTTTTCTTTTCAGTCTTGATCTGTTCAATGACTTTTGTCCAATGTTATAAACAGATGCACCAGGAACATCTAGAAGTTTACTGTAAAATGATTTTGAGGGGGTTTGAATGTATTCTTGAATCGGGAGGATTCCAAGTTCATTACGTAGTTGACTATTTCTTACGTACCAAGGCGCATTTGTAGCTTTACGAAGAAATTTGTTTTGCACAACTTGTAATCGGTGAATGTGCGTCTTGCTAGCTGCACCCCATATTCGTGCTGCATATGTGATGAGAGGTCTTACAAGAGATGTGTACAGTAGCATAGAGCATTCCAATCCAAGTGATGTGCGTCTATTTACTAAGGGAAAAAGTTTTATAATTCGAGAAGTAGCAAGTGCCACAATACGAGTTATATGTGCGTTCCATGTCAGTTTTGTGTCCAGTAGTACTCCCAGATACTTAACTGGAGATTGAGGTGGTAACCATGGAATATGTTCATTCAGAAGATAGAGTAGAGCAGGATCTTGATAATATCTTAAAGAGAATATCTTTGCTTCTGTTTTGTTAACATTTAGCGATATGCGCCACATTGTGAACCATTCCGTCATTAAAGATAGTGATGTCTGAATAGAACTGATAGCAGTATTTATATCATAATGTGAACAGAAGAGAACTGTATCGTCTGCGTACATTGCTGTACACGTAGATTCTAATGTTGGAAGATCGGACATAAAGATGTTAAATAGTAAAGGAGCTAATATTGAGCCTTGTGGTACTCCAGCAGTTATTGGCCGGAGAGTTGATTTGAAACCATCAATACGTACCAGAAATTGGCGCTCTGTTAGAAAACTTTTGACAGTATGTATAAGGTAGTCTGGTAGGCCAATTCTATATAATTTTAGCAGCAATCCTTCGTGCCAAACCCCGATTGCCTGTGGAATTGGTATATGTATGCATAAATAGTTGAATTTTTTAAAGCTGAAATTGTGAGCAAGGTAATAATCTAAAAGTTGGGTAGATTTCTAGAATATTTGTTAAGGAATAGGCCTATGACTATTAGATGACAGTAATAAATTCAGTCTAGTAATTCACATTCATATAATTTAACGCAAGAAACTTCATAATGTATACGGGGTTGGTAGGAAATTTAATATTATAAATAAGTTAGCTAGATAGTTAATTTGTCTGAACTTTTGTGAACAGTCGTTCTCATAAACCTCTAGGAATACGCCCTTATTTTATCCTCTGGTTGTAACATGTTTTTAAACTAGGTTTGCACATTAATTTGGTTCTTTCACTCTTCTCATTTCTTAACTTCTCCTTTTCATTTCTTTTTACGTCTTGTATATGATCTGTTATTTATTATGATTGTCATGTAATCAAGGGGTTGATAGACTGAAAGCTCATCATGGAAAATGAATGTTGACGCAGTAACGTACGACCTGCCGCAAGGGAGGGGAAATGAGACACCGAGATTAATATGGCGCCCTTTGAGCGACTTGAAAGCTCATATCAAGTAAAAAAAGTCATGTTTCATGTCACTAGCCCCATCTGTATTCCACAGCCGACAACATTGTCTGATTATATAGCGTAATCCTGTGTTGCTAGATCTTCATTTCTCTAATGAAATGAACTATTTTAGTAGTCTACTGCACATCGGAAAGTGAATGTTATGAAGTCATGACGTTCATTTTGTAATTAGCATGAAAATCCTTTAATCTCTACATCACACAGGATGGAAGTGAAATAATCCTGCAAGTTTTTAAGAGCTAATTGCTCATGTCGTTTTACTTTAAAAAAGTATAATATCATATTGATGGTAAGTTCATGGTGTCCTTAAAAAATTCCGAAAAGTTTAACTTCATCTTACAGGACAATTATTGGACAGAAATATTATTATTGATTAAGTATTTAGGAAATATAATAAATAACAATTTTTCCCTTTGGCATAGTTCGATAGAATAGACGGTTTTCCAGAAAATTAAATTTCAAAAGACCAAAATAGATTTTCTCCGTAATAATACACGATTTGGCTGCATTTCTGACGGAACATGTTAACTTAGTCGCAGACTGGTCATGTCTAAGTAGTAAAAGATGCAACATTGCTGAAGCTTCGTTTATATGTTATGTTAGGGTGAACAGATATCCCGTTTTTAACAGGGTTATCCCTTTTATGATTGAATGATCCCGTTGTCCCGACAAAACTGTAACGGGACGCAAAATGTCGTTTTTATCTTTAATGATTTATTTCCTCATGTCCCTTCTTTGATGATTTTTTTTTTCTGTGTGGTTAGGTGAGAATAACAAATTTATTGTTGAAATTATTAAGGCTATAGTTATGGTTAAAACACATTTCTGTGTTGTATCTTTCATGTTTCTATAATTTTCTGTTAAAACACCCAAAACTTTTGCATAAAATACATAACTCACAGAAATATCAATAAAATACTGCTTCAGATGCTGGATACAGTGACACGTAATTAAGTTTTTGCCTAAGAAACTTAATTTAAGCTAAGCTGCTAAGATATAGCTAAGGATTTAATAGGGTAAAAGTATTTTTTGGAATCTATTTGTAAGGTTATCACATGTATTTTTAAATAGTTTTGAAATTGACTGTACTGATGATGTAATTTAAAGTTAAGAATTGTTCAATTTATTAAAATTTAATTATTAAATATTTCATGATATTTATAACATAAAAGCCCTTAATTACCTAAATATGGGTTCCATGTTTTCGACAAATCGCACGACGCACCTGAGTGTTTTTATATGGCCACCCTATTTTATGTAGAAGTGAAGTCAATACTCCTCATGAAATTCAATCTTCATCCCAAGTTTGTTATCTCTTTATTTTAAGCTCAATTATTTAACATCACAAAAAGTATTAGACATTTGTTAACAATTTAAGTCCACTCTATCGTCTCGTTCAGTTTGTAGGATAATTACACTCTCACTCTGTATTTTTCCTATCATAAGACGAAAGTCAGAAGTTCAATATAGGCTAGTATTTCTTTAATTTGCTAGAAAAATAATTATAAAGATCTGCATGATTTAAAAAAAAGGATGTAAATGAATAAGTCTAGTTCGAAGTACATGCGTGCAAATAAATAATTAAAATAGTTCAGTCCCAAAACATTCTTAGATAGGCATGTTATAAATAATTACTTATTATTCTGAATATTCACATGCTATATGGAGACGAATCAAGTGTTTGATGTACAACAAAATATTCTTAATAAATAATTGATATCAGAAAAATCCTAAGAAATAGATTGAACACTAGAGTTGGTAAACTACTTTCATCAGAGCATCCATTCTGCTTTATTTTTGCAGACCTTGGATTAGTCTGTTCCTTCACCTACTATTTTTACGCTTAAATATTATATTCAAATATTATTCGTAAAATGAAAGAGTGAACTAAAAATTTATATTTTTACAACTTAGAAGAAACTGTACGCCAATTGTGTGAGATATCGACCAAATAATACAATATCTCTATATTTTGGCATATGAGAAGAGCTCTGTTTAATTGTATTAATAAACTTCATTTTTCCCAATAACGGTTGTATTACACGGTTATTAAATAAGATGGACCCAATTTAATTAATTTTTATTTCACGAAATACAAATTGGATATTAACATTTTACATATCGAATGAAAGAAAAAGTTCCAAAGTTTTTTTTCCCCCTTTTCCTTTTCTTCACCGCTTGGAAGTTGTTTGTCGCATGATTGTTGCCTAAATGGCTGCTCGCGCCAATAGGCAGGTATTTTTTGTCACTGTAGTAGTGAGTAAGAAAGCTACTATGCAGCATAAGATTTTCAGCGTTCTTGAGTTTGCAAGAAGTGAATCGGCATTTCGGCATTGAACCACCAACTAGGAAAAGCATAAGCCGTTGGTTTAAACAATTTAAACAGACTGGATGTCTGCGAAGGAAAAAGTCCGGGCCTTTCCCAGCGATGGATAGGTCGCATGGGAAAATCAAGATCTGGCTCTACACTTCTGGCCTCCGAGATCTCCTGATCTCACGCCAGTGACTTTTTCTTGTGGGGATATGTTAAGGAGGCTGTTTACGTCCCACCTCTACCAACAACTCTGGCCGACCTGCGGTTCCGTATCACTGCAGTGGTGAACTCAGTAACACAAGACATGCTGCTTCGCGTGTGAGACGAGTTTGGCTACTGGTTAGATGTTTGCTGTGCAGCAGAGGGAGGACATATTGAACATTTATAACCTGAGTTGAAAAACTTTGAAACTTCCTATTTATATTAGTATGTAAATTGTTCATCTTCAATTTATACTGCATTAAATACGAATTAATGAAATTGGGTCCATCTTTTTGAATAACCCTGTATAATAAATTATAATGTAAGCGTCCTTTAAATGAGGGTATGAGGTGGACACTTATATTTTATTATCTGTACAATTGATTGAGCATTGAAATTATTCTATTTAGAAGAACTTCGTATGATTGATTGAACATTGAAATTATTTTAACATTTTACAAAGTAATAGCAGTACCTGCTCAAGATCAGTAAACTATACATGTTGCGTATTCCGGGATAGACCAATCGCAGCACTTGAGTGCGTGACGTCAAACGGTTTCCAAATCTCGCAATTCCCAGCTTTTACTCAGTCTTTAAAATCCTTACACCGCGTGATTAAACCCGTAACCTTTAATTAACCCTTGGGCGGATTCCTGTGAAATTTGTGCAGGAATAATCTACACACATCAGCCCTACTGATGGATAAAACAGAGCCTTAAAAAAGCGGACACAAATGTTTTTATTTTATTTTATAAACATCACCCGTTACACAAAATTCATGGAGGGAGAAGCGAGACAATTCTTATTTTATTTTTGTGTCCCGAAAAAACTTGCTTTTGTGAAATCTTCATATATTTTAAGAATTTATTTTATCAACTCACACGAGTGTATATGAATGGACATTAAGAAGAAGCATAGCTTAACTATTTGAGCTGTTCTGTGCAACGCGCTGATATGGACTAATTTCAGTCCAACAACAAGTTTATATAGAGAAATAATATTCCTATTTTAGCTGCTATGAATATAACTTTTACATAAGTTGGTAGATATAATTTAAATAAACTACGTTATGCCAACAAAATGCAACAGAGTGTCATACAGAATGAATCAGAACTCTACTGACAAACTTTCACAAGTTGTTCAGCGATGTTTTCTAATACTGTCTCCTGTTTTTCTAATACAAACCTAATATTCGGCTAATAAGCCGAGCTTTTGTGACTTTCATGTTCAAGTTTGTGGCATTTCTTATATACACAAAAGGAAGCATTTTATTTTCCACGTTTCTCTCTGTGGAGTTAATCATGCAAACATCCCATCTTCCCACGAGTTTTTATAGACTAATAGATTCCTTCGCAGATTTGCATTTCATAAGTTTCCAGACGTATGTGCACCGTTTCGAATTCCGTTTTCTCTATCTTTTATGCTAAGTGATATTGAAGCAATGATCTATAATGAATCTTGGCCTGATTGAATATTCCAATCGCTGGAGACAGACTTGTCATTAAATATACTGAACTATGAAAACTTTTCATCCATAATTTCGCTTTTTATTTTGAATCCCCGCCAAGCCCAACGGATGTTCAGATGAGCAGGTTCATAATAGGATATGAGATGCGAAAAACACCGTCATCTAACACTGAAAAATAGTCTCTAACGTGTAGAGTGTTGATAAGGTTTCAATAAACGTGATATTTGGCGCTTATATTTTTCAAGTAAGGACTCTTATTATAGTTTATAAAGAAGCTCTGTAAGAAAAAAATTCATCACTAGGGCAGAACATTGGACAGCATTTCATATGTTACATTTGAACTGATATAGCTCTTTTCACAGGACAAATTAATTATTAAAATTAAAATATTTTAATTTTGATGTTAAATAAATGATTTTAAAAAGTTAGTGGTCGAACTAATAAGGGCGGGCGAAACTGCGGAAACATGCTAGTCTATATAATAAGAGGAAGTGTTTGTCTTTCTGTCTGTCTGACTATCTGTCTGTACGCGATGCCCAGCGAAATATACTGAACGCAGAGATTTCAAATTTTAAACGTAGATGGACTGAAAGGTGACCGAAAGCACCTCATCCCGGATTTTCTATTTTCGCTTTCGTTCGCGAGTTAAGAGTGAAAACCTGGCAGAAAACGTTATTTTTTCGCTATCGAAGCATCTGTATTGAAAATATTGCATCGATATCGATATATCGAAACACTTTATTTATTTAATAGGCCTATATTTATTTAAAAGTGTCATGTCTCAAGTTGGACCCTCGCCTGATACATGATTTATTTTTCTAACATAGAAACAATTTTTATACAAACAAGATATTAACAACTTTTATCACTAGAAGTGACAAGTTGTAAAATAACTCTTGATATATATATCGATACATCGATCGATATACTGACATCGATATATTGATGTATCGATATATATCGAAATTCAATATCACTTTCATGTTGAGGTCATATCTGAGGTCGTTTACTCAGGCAGCTTTCTAATCGTGTAATGCATTACATAGCCGGATTTTTGGCTGTTTCATTATAATTATTAATCGTTTAGTTTATGAATGATTCGCAACTAAGTGTTAATAAAAATAATCTGAGGTCGTTTACTCAGGCAGCTTTCTAATCGTGTAATGCATTACATAGCCGGATTTTTAGCTGTTTCATTATAATTATTAATAATTTAGTTTATGAATGATTCGCAACTAAGTGTTAATAAAAATAATCTGAGGTCGTTTTCGCAGGCGGCGCTTTCTATTCCTGGAATGTATTCCAAAGCCGGATTTCTAGCTGTTTCATTTTAATTATAATCGTTTGGTTTATGAATAATTCTCGCGTAGGTGTTAATAAATATAATGTTTTAATTATGTTGCTTTCAATTTTTCATTTCTGAATTAATTATTGCGGTCGAAGCTGTGGGCACCTGTCTGTATGTATGTACGCCATGCCCAGCGAAATCTACTGTACGCAGAAATATGAAATTTTAAGTATACATGGACTGAATGGTGGGCAAACGCACTTCTAAGCCGGATTTTAAATTTTCGCTTTTTGCTGTTAAATAAATTATTTGAAAAAAAAAACAGTCCAAGTAATAAGCGCGGGAACATGTTAGTATATAATAAGAGGAAGTGTTTGTCTTTATGTCTGTCTGTGTGTACGTGATGCCCAGCGAAATCTACTGAAAGCAGAGATATGACATTTTAAAAGTAGATGGGCTAAAGGGTAGCCAAACGCACTTAGAAGCCGGATTTTCCATTTTCGCTTTCGTTCGCGAGTTATGAGTGAAAAACTGGCAGAAAAGTGATTTTCTCGCAATCGAAGCATCAGTATTGAAAATTTTGCATCGATATCAATATATCGATATATATATCAATGTATATAGATATATCGATATACACCGAAACACTTCCTCTTATTGGTATATATCGATATTTTGATATACATCGATATATTAATTTATCCATATATTTATCGAAATTCAATATTACTTAGGCTACATACTGAGGTCATATCTGAGGTCGTTTTCCAAGGTGGCGATTTCTAATCGTGGAATTCATTCCTTAACCGGATTTTTAGCGTTTCATTAAATTATTATTCGTTTGATTTATGAATGATTAGTTTATGAATAGAGTGAAGAATATTATTTTTATGAAAGAAATGAAAAAACTTAAAATTAGGTCTGTGAGAGGAGTTAGCCTACGCTCTTCCCCGTAGGCCTGTGTCTCGACCTATTAGTGAGAGTGATTTATTTCTCAAGACCAAAATAATGATAATGGATCATCCTATTACTTATGGAATGACTCTACGGATAAAATGCATATGTGCGGTCGGTGAATTTATCCACATGCCTTTCTTTCAGAGAACAATGTTAATTAACGTTCCGAAAAATGGAAAGGAATGTATGGCTTTACTTCACTGCCAATGATTGGCTTGCTGCGGATTTTAACAAACAAAATACCCATGTCATAAGCTGGCTTTCAATCCAACGATAAAATACCAATAGACTGAAATACTTGTAGCTTCAACGAGATCACTTAGGAAACTCAAGGTATTATTGAATATTGATTGAATTGGAATGTAGCAGTAGAGCTGTACAATTGTACAGAAAAGTTTAATTCTGAAATCGTTTATGTATATAACCTCATGTGTGATGTATTTTAGTCCCTGTAGAGTCTTCTTCATAAACTACAGTAGAACCTCATTTTAGTCCGACCTCTGAAGGTCCTACTTTTTTCAAATACTTCATTTTATTGATTAAAGTTTGAAAACACAAGCCTTTACATAAATATGGATAAAAATAATAAGTGTCTATTTAGGACGTGCAATTCTGCTGTCACAATGCAGACGTACTGGCATTATTGTATTGAGTAAGATCATTGTTCTTGATATAGGGGAAAGTATATAATACTTATTTTCATATAATAAATGACTTCGGAGTCTTATGAGTTCAAAATCACATGGATTATACTGGCCAAGGTTTCTTATAAATGGATTGTCACTTTTGAGATTACTATCATAAAAGTTCTGAACTTGTTTCCGTAAAATTACATGAAGCATCTGCATATTTAAATCATCATGAATCTGGATTGTTCTAGTATACCAATCTGATCCATGTATAATCCGTAAGGCTTTATTTTGCACAGTCTGTAGTGATTTGAATATTGTCTTCGCTAAATAACACCAAGCAGGGCCCTGTTTCATAGAACTTTTACACTAATAATATTAGCAAATACATAATAATATTAGTTATTATTATTAGTCTCCTGTTTCATAAGAATATTTTCTAATTATTTGTTATGAGTTCATGGCTCTAAATTATTAGTAAATATTTATTTATTTAATTTAATGCAGGGGCAATTTGATGTACATCATTAGCCACAAGTAACAATGACAAAGCGATACACCTAATACAAAATACATAAAATACAAAGCATAACATTGGAAACAAGGAAGGCACATGTTTACAGTATAGTCATCTTCCCTCTTGCCTCCCAGTATCGGTCCACCAAAGTTGTACATTTGAGGGCAGGGCAGATGGTAAGATGATGTGAATCCATGATGGACTTCGTGTTGCATAAGATGCAATTTGAGCTGGTGAAAATGCCAACATGATGTAGGTGTTTTGCAAGGCAGTCGTGTCCAGTTGTCATGCGGAAGCTTGCTACAGCCTCTTTTCTTGGCCAGTCTGGGATAGATTTGATGGTGTCTTTCCACTGATAATCCTTGATGCGGTTCTCCAGGTTCTTCTGGTGAGTAGCTTTTATTTTCTGATGAATGACTCTCGCAGCACTTCTGTATTCAGTATTAACTGGATAGGGATGGATTTGGGTCCCTTTCTTTGCTAGTGTGTCAGCAGCTTCATTTCCAGCAATGCTGCAATGGGATGGAATCCATTGCAGGACTACTTTCTTCTGTTGATCAAGTAGGTTTCTGATAAGTTTTCTGCAGTTCAGTATATCATGGCTAGGTGGTGTGTTGTGATTTGAAATTGCTCTTATTGCAGCTTGTGAATCACATAGTATGACCATGTTAGAAAGAGCTGTTGGTTTGCATAGGAGTTGTCTCAAAGCGATTTGGATGGCTCTAATTTCACCATCAACTGCTGTGTGGTTTGCTCCAACCGATGAATAGAGTGAGAAGAGGCTGCAGTGTATTCCGGCTCCAGTATTTCCATTTGTATCTATTTTGGATTCATCGGTATAGATATGCATCCATTTTTCTTCCGGGTATCGTGAATATATGGTATCTAATGCGATGGTTTTAAGAATACTCGGGCCAGCATCACCTTTCTGTAGTGATTCTGTTAAGTCGAGGGCATGGTCTATGTTGTACATGTCTAGAGGGTTTTCTGGGCGTAGTATTGGCTCAGGTGTTAGGATTAGGTCTAGTTTTTGTTTTTCCTTTAGTACTTTCTGAGCAAGACCTTCCTGTGTCTTTAAT
The DNA here is from genome assembly GCA_964059195.1 of Ectobius pallidus. Classification (NCBI taxonomy): domain Eukaryota; kingdom Metazoa; phylum Arthropoda; class Insecta; order Blattodea; family Ectobiidae; genus Ectobius; species Ectobius pallidus. Next base: position 156,804,073 of record CAXKWD010000003.1, on the reverse strand, counting down.
TTTCGAGGGTATTGAGTGGTGTAGTTGTAGTTTGTGCCAGGCACACGGATTAGTTTCTCATGGAGCTTTAAGGCTGATTCTTGTATCTCCAACTTTATTTCAAGATTTCCCGTATAGAATAACATGGAAGAGATGGGTGTTGTTTTCACACCACCAGTAATAAGTCTCATGGCTTGATTTTGTACCTATTCCAATCTTTGGATATTTTGTTGAGTTGCTGTTATTAAGGTACCTGCACTGTATTTAATAAGTGGTTTAAGGTACATTTTGTATGTAGTATTGAGTGCAGAGGATCTGCAGCCCCATTTACAGCCTGCTAATCGTTTCAAGATGCTGAGTCTACCTTGAACTTTTCCTGAGATGTTGTCTATGTGTTCTCTCCAGGTTAGTTTTACATCTAGCGTTACACCCAGGTATTTGAATGTTGAGACGTTCTCAAGTCTCGTATCATCAAAGAATACGTCTGGTTTTAGTTGGTTGTGACATAGTGAAAAGGTCTGACAGGCTGACTTTGGTACGTTCACTGTCATGGAATTTTCATGGCACCATTTATTTATATCCTCCAAAGCACTATTAAGTGAGTGTTCAATAAGTTGTTTAGCTCCTTTTTTAGGTGCAGAGGTCCACAGTACAAGATCATCTGCATAGAGTAGAACATTGATGTGTTGATGTTTGTGTAGAGTTTCTACCAAGTCATTGATATAGACATTGAACAGGGTGCAGCTTGTGACAGCTCCTTGAGGAAGGCCAGTTTGGAGTTGTTTGTATTTGGAAGTTGCAGAGCCATAACGGATTTGAAAATGTCTTTGTCCGATGAAGCTTTTATACCAATTTAGCATGTTTCCTTTAACTCCACATTGCATTAGTTTCAGGAGGAGGTTTGATTTCCATATCGAATTGTATGCGTTTTTGAAGTCAATATAGACTGCTGTTGTAATAAGTCCCTGGTCCAGGTTGTCTTTAATGTTTTGGGCGAGGATTGCAACTTGTTGATCTGTAGATCGATTCTGTCTGAATCCTGCTTGTGCAGGGTGGATTATACTGTGTGTTTCAAGGTACCAGTTAATTCTATTATTAACTAGTCTTTCCACAGTTTTTGCCAATATACTTGTTAGCGCTATTGGCCTGTAGTTTGAGAGGTTTGATTTATTCTTTTTGAGGATTGGGACTATGATGGCCTTCTTCCAGAGTGACGGCACTGATGTAGTCCAAATTTTATTCATCATGAGTAGCAGCGTAGTTCTTGCTTTCGGGCCTGTATGTTTAATAAATTCTGCAAATATCTGGTCAGGTCCATATTTATTAGTAAATATTGCTAATGTTATTAGTAAACTGTTTCATAGACTGCAGAAGTAATAAAATTTACAGATAATATTAGGTGTTTTTCTATAAGTGTTTTTGGACCCATAACTTATTCTCAAATCCATGTAATTCAGATTTCGTGATCTTAAATTTGTGAAAAATGAATCACTCTGATTTAATTATCAATAATATAATTATATAATTAAATAATATTAGGTGTTGTTAATAATATATTAATAATATTAAGTGTTTTTGGACCCATAACTTATTCTGAAATCCATGTAATTCAGATTTCGTGATCTTAAATTTGTGAAAAATGAATCACTCTGATTTAATTATCAATTTAAAAAAAGCTCACGTACGCTGTCAAAGGAATTTTTGTCATAACAAGTTTCTAGGATTTGAGGTTAGATTTTAGTACATAAGCCTACTGTTATCTTGAATAAGTGCCTGGCCGATTTATTAATTTCTTAGTGTTAGTTATTATTTGTTACATTTATGAAGATATATGTAGGCCATACTGCTTTGAAATAGTATTGACAAAAATACTAAGAAGGGAAAAAACACAAACAACAATCTAGACATAACCTCCAAATCAATCAGCTGACTAATGAACTAATAATATTAGTGAAGAGATTTTATAAGTAGTGTTCAGCTCTCTATGAAACAAGATTTTGTTAACTAATAAATAATATTATGAGTTCTAATATTATTAACTGATATTATTAGCAAGTTCTATGAAACAGGGCCCAGGAGAAGCGTATGTCAGAATAAGTTGCACAAGTAACTTGTAAAGAGTAATCTTCCTTTTTAAACTTAAAACAGGAGATTTCAAAAGATGAAATAGATGAGATATTCTTTCTTGACCCTTCGACTTCATGTCTATGCCAGAGCAGTTTGCTTTCCAAAATAGATCTGAGATATTGCAACGATTGTCTTGATTTACTAGGTTTAACTCTTTAATAAAAAATTATGTAAATAGTTTAGTTAATTATTTAGTTAGTTATTTATAAACGTTGCTAAATAAAGAAAAACAGCAATAGGCCAATCCTATAACCTAACCAGCTACTGTACTTAATAATCTTCGAATACCAGATAAGATATAACGCCAAATCCGAAAGATAGAATAATATTTATATAATAACTTATAGGATGCCTAATATGCTACAGAAGAGCTCGGGGAAAGCGTGAGGAAATGCCCTCAGAGGGAGATCGACTTCTTTTGTACCAGGCAGAGTAGAGGGCAAGTTTGCAATACCACATAGAAAACAGGTAGGATTCAACCAAGTAACAAGTTTAATAAATATCATGGAACATCTCTCATAAAAGCAGAGTACAAATCAACAAGTAACAATAATTACCCATATTAATAAATATTATATATCATATCAAATAAATATATCCTAACCAGAATATGTTTGTCTTCAAGTTTATTATACCTATATTGAAACCTCAATTCCAAATAATCAATCTTCTATTTAAGGAAAGCTGTACTAAATACCTAATCCCAATAATCCTGGACAAACAACTATAAATGATATAGTCGAGAATAATAAGCTGAAGGCTAGATATCTGAATATGTCAGAGGAAGGCTAAGTAGACAACAGTGAATATAAGAAAGCCTCAAGTAAATTGAGTCAATATATGTAGGCCAACATTAAACAAGCAGAAAATATCAATACCGACGAGGCATCAAATATACTCACTACGAATGAATAAATGTCCAAAATAATTTTAGAAATGAGACTAGGACAAAATGTAAGGTTCAAAAACAATGAGGCAAGAATAATTTTAGAAAAATGTAAAGTACCAGCAATACTAAAGTTCCAAATGAATAGGCCTAGAATAACTTCAGGTAAATATATGGTATCAGAAATACTAATATTAGAAAACAGAAGGCCTAAAATAAATTTAGAAAAAAGTAAGTTACCAGCAATACTAAAGTTCCAAATGAATAGGCCTAGAATAACTTCAGGTAAATATATGGTATCAGAAATACTAATATTAGAAAACAGAAGGCCTAAAATAAATTTAGAAAAAAGTAAGGTTCCAGCAATACTAAAGTTCCAAATGAATAGGCCTAGAATAACTTCAAGTAAATATATGGTATCAGAAATACTAATATTAGAAAACAGAAGGCCTAAAATAAATTTAGAAAAAAGTAAGTTACCAGCAATACTAAAGTTCCAAATGAATAGGCCTAGAATAACTTCAGGTAAATATATGGTATCAGAAATACTAATATTAGAAAACAGAAGGCCTAAAATAAATTTAGAAAAAAGTAAGGTTCCAGCAATACTAAAGTTCCAAATGAATAGGCCTAGAATAACTTCAAGTAAATATATGGTATCAGAAATACTAATATTAGAAAACAGAAGGCCTAAAATAAATTTAGAAAAAAGTAAGTTACCAGCAATACTAAAGTTCCAAATGAATAGGCCTAGAATAACTTCAGGTAAATATATGGTATCAGAAATACTAATATTAGAAAACAGAAGGCCTAAAATAAATTTAGAAAAAAGTAAGGTTCCAGCAATACTAAAGTTCCAAATGAATAGGCCTAGAATAACTTCAAGTAAATATATGGTATCAGAAATACTAATATTAGAAAACAGAAGGCCTAAAATAAATTTAGAAAAAAGTAAGTTACCAGCAATACTAAAGTTCCAAATGAATAGGCCTAGAATAACTTCAGGTAAATATATGGTATCAGAAATACTAATATTAGAAAACAGAAGGCCTAAAATAAATTTAGAAAAAAGTAAGTTACCAACAATATTAAAGTTCCAAAAGAATAGGGGTAGAATAACTTTAAGTAACTTGACCAAAGACTCAGACTGAAAATGCAGTATATAATAATCGCACCTTCAAAGGGCAAATATAACTGTATACATATATAAAAGGGAGAAAAATAGAAAGCCAGCAAATCTAATTAACTGAGGCGACCAAAAGCTCACGCAAAATTAGTAAATGAACAACTAAATATCAAGGGGTAACTATAAGAGCTTGACCAAAAGAAATGGAATGTACTAGAAATGTATAGGCCTACCGGTATCAAATTCAAGAACAAATTTACTAGGCATTAGGCCCATGAAACCATCAATAGAACTCTCGTAAGTAACATAACAGGCCACAAAAAGTTAAATTTAAATATGCAATAGCTTCACAATTTCAACGACAAGACGGAATAGGCCTATCCTAAATAGTGGGAATTTTCCTCAAATACATTCTCAACTTATACTCAAGAATTTACCTGTATCAGAAATTCTAATGTTCCAATATTCATTTTAAGTACATAAGCGTGAACATTAACCTGCTTAAGAAAATATTACTCTTTCCACAATAATGGGAATATTACATTATATGTCTCATGTGCCTAGTAACAAGAATTATTTCTGGACAAAACTTTAACATGGCGTCGATGCGTGTACAAGAAACGCCCCTTTCCTTGATCATAAAACATTGCATGAAAGTAACATATCATTACAAAAATCTGCAGCCTAAGAAATTTCAACCTTTCAATCAAAATGCATTATAAGAAATAGTAATAATCATTTATAGAAGTAGGCGTTACCAAAACTAATGAAACATGACTATCACGCCACTGAGCTTCTACGTGAGTAACATGTATATTTGCATATAGATTAATTTCCAGGATCTTTCTGAAACATTGGTTAACTGCGCTGATATACTATCAAAACTTGAAACAGCATATGGGTACCCTAATATTGCTTCACCCATAGATTACCTACTCCACAAATTATTTAACATTATAATGGCAATTAGCCAATCACGAAATAAGTTTTCTGCTAGACCTGAATCTTTTACATGGTCACTGAATTTACTGCCTATAACTGACAATAGGTACCTTAAGGCTTGCTCTCTCTCTTTTACATACATGTGATGGGTGCTGAAGGCACAAAAATTGAAATTAAGGTTACGCCATAGTAAAATGTCGGTACTCACCTACAGGAACGAGAGAAAATCTCCAGGCGACTCCCCCACAACCGTGCACTTTAACTCACTCGGCGGATCTGGCAAGGGTCGTCGCCAGGCTCAAGATGCTCGAGTTCCCCACTAGAGCGCGACACCGAACTAAAGACGTAACCGCAAAGAGCTTAATAAGCAGAGAGAGGTAATTTATATTTCAAGTATTACCATAGCAAAGCACTTAGACGAAGCAGAGAGGAAATATAAATTACAACCATTACAATATTTGACGAGTTTGTAAAATGAATTTCTTGATTGAAGATCTGTAGATTTTCTCGTTGTCTTTTCTTGAATCTTGTAAACAATATGACTTGATACTTTTCTGGATTTATTGTGATTCTCCATTTGTTGAATCATTCTTTGCAGATTAGAAACAGCAGATTTGGGATCAAGATTTGTGCTATAGATTGTTATGTCATTAGCATATATTAACGTTTTTGTGAAGTCATTTGTAGGTATATCAGCAATATATATATATATATACACAGTACAATAAAAGTTCTAAAACTGACCCTTGAGGTACTCCAGCTTCAATTTTACGAGTGTTAGACAAAAATTCATTAACTTTGGCTTGAAAATTTATATTTTTATGTAGCTCTCTAATAAAACTGTTAATGCCAGCGGCATAGATAAGTTAAGTTTATCTATCAGATCTGAATGCCAGACTTTATCGAAAGCTTTGGTAACATCTAAGAAGAAGGACGCTGTATACAGCTGCTTGTTCAAAGCAATAGAAACATCTTCTACTATTGACAGTAGGAAACTTAGGAAAAGTCCTTTTTGAAAGGCAGTCTGCCAAAGTGGAATACTTTCCTTTGTGAAAGGCAGCATTTTTTTTTTTTAGATTTTTTTTTCCAGGAGTTTACCATGAGTATCAAGTAAGCTAATCGGACGCTGTTTTCTGGATAATTTGGTGATTTATGTTGCTTAGGTATGGTGATTATATGTGCATGTTTCCAACGTTTGGGGAAGTATTTTAATCGAAGAGCTGAATTGAAGATCTTTGTAATATGACAAATTGATTTTCGAGGTAGATATTTTAGAGCTAAGTTTGGCACCTGATAAGGTCTTGGAGATCTAGAGGATTTTAGTAATTTAATTTCCCTTCTTACTTCAGATGGCGAAGTGAAAGGTATGCTATTTGCATCGGAAATTGTAGATAGTTTTGATACTTATTCAACAATGTGTAGGTTAGCAACATAGAAATCTTCATGAGCAGATAGTGCAGTGAAGTTTTGAATAAGGTAGTCAGCAATAACTTCAACTTTTTCTTTAGGATAGTACTTCAAGCCTGAGGATATATAAACAGGATTTGAATGTACACAGTTTCCAGGTTTGGTTAATCTTTTGGGGATCTTCCAAATAGTATTACTAGAAGCAGCGTCCTTGACATCAGTTTCAAATTTTTCGACTTTATTTTCCTGAACCATTCGGTGAAGTTTTTTTTTCTTTTTTTAATTGTTATATATAGTTTTGTCCGTTTCATTTCTTGTGTACTGCTCAGCGTTTCAACTTGCTTAGTTCATTTATTTCTGGGTTTAACACAATTTACCGGTACTGTTATTTCTATAGAAGGTAGTCGCCTGGAAAAATGCATGTTTGACAGTTTGAATATAAATGTCTACAGCTGTATCAAGGTCACTCTGTGTATTAATTTTTACATTTCCTGGAAGAGAACACTGAAGATAATCTCTGTAAGTTCCAGTTTACGTAGCAGATGAGATGTGATCAATAATTACTATAACGGGAGAGTATGTTCTGATGTTAAAGCTGGCACTGGTTCAATATATAGAGGTGTAAGAGTTGAATTTAATTATGCCATATCTAAAACATCTGGTCTATGTAGATTATAGGAAGGAAAATGAGTAGGCTCATAAGAAGTAGCAGTGAAAATTTGCAGGCATTTCAAGCAGGCGTCCTCTTGTAGTGGTGAGTTTTGAATTTCACGAGTTATTTTTAGCATTAAAGTCTCCACAGTGGAAGTAATTACGTAAAAGATCAAGATCTGCTTCCAATAATTGCAAGCTTCGTGAACTGTATATACCACCAAGCTGAAGGTGTTTATTGTTAATAGGTATATTAACAAAAGTAACTTCTAGATTACTGATCGCTGGAGTAGCTACGTAACTATGGTATATAGTACTTTTAATTGTAATTGCAGTGCCACCGTAGGGGGCTCGAGGGCCGTCATTCCGATAAATGGAATAATTTCTAATAGTGATGCGTCTCATTTATCAGTAATGCATCTACGTCATATTCTTCGAGAAACTCCGATAGTAAATTCTTATCTCTTAAAATTCCATTTGCATTCCAGGGGCGTGTTTCACAAAAGTTTACTATAGTACATACTAATGATCTTGGTATTTTCCAATCTAGTTTACTAAACTATGTTTCATATATCTACTAGAGTAACAAAAATAATGACTATAGTAAATTTAATTCTACTATAGTAAATACCAAGATTTTGTTTCAATAAACTACCCTAGTATCTACTATAGCGATTATTTTTACTAAGAGAAACAGAAATTTACTCTAGTTTTTAACCAGATTAAACTAGAATGTGTTTCTTATATTTTAGTGTTGGTATTTGATTTGAGTAAAATGCTAAGGTTTTCTACCCAAGTCTATAGTTGGGTAAAATTATTTACTAGGATTGTTTTCTAAGTCCAAGTGACAACAAAAAGTAAATTGTACATAATATAAGGCAAAGAATATTTAGGTTAAAGTCGGAATTTGACATAAAAAGCTTATGAATTCAATCAGCATTTTAGGTTAATGTTCAATCAATTTCATATGGTACTAGATATCACTGTTCAAAGCTGCTATTAATTGTGTTTTAGCATTGAAGCAACAAGAAGCTACAAACACATCTATATTGGTTAAAACATGGAATCCAGTTTCATGCAATTGCTGACATGCACGCGATTTCTAAAGCCTCTGTTAGCCGTGCTGTTCGAAATATTGATGATAAACCAATAGGCACTAGCCTAGTATTTTATATTTCTGACCATGTTTCTTTTGCATGTATCTTTAAAACTGTTTATTTTCGAACATACACCTTGTGTATGGAACTGTCCCCTGGGTCATTTATTGCATCTGCAAGAAACTCCAGAGAAGGCTATCAGGATTGTGGAGTTCTCCCAAGAATGCAATATAACCAATATTTATGAAATCTGGGATCTTAACTTTGATATCAACGTTCATCTTAGACTGTCTAGCTCAAGTTAAGTTTTAATAGTTAAAAACTGTGTGCAGCAGTTCTTAACTATCCCACAAGTGTTTATTCCAACATAAGCTATCATTTATAGGTAAGGGTGCCCATATGATATTTCTAGGGGGGCAATTTTTTTAATAATTTATTCTTTCTCGCTTTAACTTCTTGGGCCACTTTGTAACATTATATTAATAATATAATAAGTGCAAAAATGACGTGGCCAGAAAATAATTTCGGGGAGGGTCGAAAGTGATGAGGAAGAAAGGTCGGGGGTCCACCCCCGGAAAATTTTTAAATATTGAACTAATGAAAATAACATTTTACGCTATTTTAGCATTGAAAAACTAGTTAGCAAATTGGTTTACCATACTCTACTAAATACCAACGTAAACAAGAAATTGTTACTGAAGTTTGGGGTCCATCCCCTGAAAATTTTTCAATATTGAAGTAATGAAAATCACATTATATGCTATTTTAGCACTGAAAACTAGTTAGCGAATTTGTTTACGATGGGCCTACTCTAAGATATGCCAACGTAAACAAGAAATTTTTACTTAAGTTGGAGATCCACCCCCGGAAATTTTTTTAATATTGAACTAATGAAAATAACATTTTATGCTATTTCAGCACTCAAAAACTAGTTAGCAAATTTGTTTATCATACTCTAAGACATGCCAACGTAAACAAACAATCATTACCTAAGTTATAATACTTATTACTATTTATAAGAAAAGTTAAATAACACATGGAACAATGGAAATAAGACCCTACTCATTACGTTATGAAAACAAAATAACTGCTATATCATATTTGACACACCAAAAAAACTTGTTTAATTTATTATTTTTTTAAAATAGAAAAATAAAATTTTAGGTTTTGATTTTTAGGGGTCCGGACCCCCTGGACCCCCTTTCCTAATATACTGTGGATTCTGCTTCCATGGTGTCGATTTGGTAAAACTTCTGCAAACCTTTTATGTCTCTACTGACTTTTAAGTAATTGTCCTAAAAGAAAAACACCCGGCTATAATTATCAATATACATTTTTCCCTTACCCTGAGAGCTAGGGGGGGCGCGGCCCCCCCTGCCCCCGGGTATGGGCGCCCATGTTAATAGGCAGATGGAAATGAACTAAAACACAGATTCGTTGTTTTAATCACCGCCGTCTCGAGAATTACACTGTCTATGCTTAATTTTAACATGGAGTTCAGTGTATTGTTAAATTGCCTAACTTCTACAGTAGAGGCGACACAGTTCACACCCAGATAGCATGAAATGCCAGCATATGTCAGTTTCCGAGTTTATACTTTAGAGGGCAACACAGAGCATACGGCAATGAACGCCGCGTACGCAAAATTAACTGTATAGGACAGGCAGTGTATATACTAGTAATACAGTCTAGAAGGCAGTGGTTTTAATAATAGCATGAAATTGGTGGCTTCGTCTTCCAAGTGAATTAAAATTATTTCAGTAGGCCTACCTGTATTTATAAAGACAGTCAGATGAAGGTTGATATGTAAACCCTCTTAACAGTCATGATCTCAGCAGAAAATTATTAACTTTTAAAGCTTTCACTCATTTTACTCTGACATCGCCATAAATTATAAAGATATATTGACCATTGACCTATTAGACCATTATGAAATCCTCCCCCCCCCCCGTGGGAATTTCCGACACATATATTTTTTGTTGGTATTGTAATCTAGTTTAAGATTTTAGTTGTTTGCCCCTTATCAATTACAGCATTTAGCCGGAAACCCCGGAAAACCCCGGAAAACCCCGGAAATCCGGAGAAAATGAATTTGTTTTAATTTTTCATTGTTCTTTGCTCCTAATATTCCCAGGGAAATTCTGACTCACACATTTTTGTTGGTATTGGCATCTAGTTTAATGTTTCAGTTGTTTGCCCCTTACAAATTACAACATATCCCCGGAAAACCCGGAAAACCACGTATATACGGAGAAAATTACTATGTTTTATTTTTTAAATCTTTGTTCTTTGCACCTAATATTCAAAGGGAATTTCTGACTTATATGTTTCTTTGTTGGCATTACCATGTAGATTAAGGTTTCAGTTGTTTGCCCCTTATCAATTATAGCATATCCCCGGAAAACACCGAAAACCACGGAAATCCGGAGAAAGGGACTTCGTTTTATTTTTTTTTAAATCTTTGTTCTTTGCTCCTAGTATTCAAAGGGAATTGGTGAATCATATGTTTTTGTGTTGGTATTCCCATATAGATTAAGGTTCCAGTTGTTTTCCCCTTACCAATTACAGCATATCCCCGGAAACCCCGGAAAACCACGTATATACGGAGAAAATGACTATGTATTATTTTTTAAATCTTTGTTCTTTGCTCCTAATATTCAAAGGGAATTTCCGATTCGTAAGTTTTTTTGTTGGTATTGCCATCTAGATTAAGGTTTCAGTTGTTTGCCCCTTATGAATTATAGCATATCTCCAGAAAACTCCGAAAACCACGGAAGGACGCTGTATACAGCTGCTTGTTCAAAGCGATAGAAACATCTTCTACTATTGACAGTAGGAAACTTAGGAAACGTCCTTTTTGAAAGGCAGTGGTGGCTTTGGTGGCTCTGTCACACTCGTTTATTGAAGACAAAGTTCTTGTGAATTATAGAAAAATTTTCGAAATGGAAAACAACCATCTTGCAGGGAGCTAATGACGTCATTGACTGTAGATTTCGCTTCTTCAATGTTTGGAAAAGATTTGCAAGTAGTCATCAATACATTAGTCATTATGGCAGAAGTTGTTGCTGCCTTGTTCAGCAAGCTCAAGAAGTGAACGCATTACTAAAGAACTGCATGGTTTTAAACCATAAGTTAGTGTTTTTAAGCTATAATCTCTGTCTCGGCACAGCTTTGTTTGCTGCTGTTTTCATCTCCTGCGTAATTTGACTGATTCGTGTAGCGACATCTTTGGGCACGTCTAGAGGCTGATTCCTGTTCGGTAGTTGATCATCCAGGGTATTGTTGTACACATTCTCTTCTCTTTTAAAAGAATAGTACCTCTTTTGGTTCAGTTGGTAGATATCTGGTGTTGTGAGGGTGGATTCGATTACAGCATGGAGACTCAATGTAATTTCTCGTATGATTTTCCAGTCGGTGATGAATCATAGCCCGTGATATAAATGTTGCTTAAATGTATGAGGAACCAGTACTTGAACTGTTAGTTGGTCCTTGGTCCACATCGTTTAGGACTCTTCATTCAGTGTCGGCTATAAGGTCCTCTACTTTAGTCCCTCTGTTGTCTGCACGGTAGGGGTCCCAGAGCAGCAATCTTCCGTTTGTGTCCACTGCTACCAGAAGTTTCCCGGTTTGTGCTCTGCCTTCCGAAGTGCTGATATGATGTTCTCAGGTGGGAGACTGTACTGTAAGTAGGCACTTATCACGTGTATATCACCAGCGCGTGTAGTAATCGTTGTGCAAGTACACAGGATCACTCGCGCCATAGCTGCACACGAACACTACCAATGAGCCTACCGAAAACCTAAAATTGTTGGGCGCCACGAGTCACTCTCTAACCACATTGGAACCGTGAGCCACGAACTCTATGAAATTTATATGTTCCCACCACACCATTTGAAACATTAGGAGCAACGGGCAATTCTGGATCACTATACACAAACCGATAACTTCTTTTCACATACACCGAGCCGCGAACCTAATTTCCGAAGAGTTCTATAGAAGTTCGAGGTCCTCAATAGCATTCGATGTCGTCAAAAGGATATGAACTTGGCACTAATCGCAAAGTAGATGATTGCTGGCATTGAGTTAAATGAGGACGTACATATGGATCCTCCAGGTCTATTTTTCTCTAACATGTAAGAGGGTTCTCCGTTTTATTTTCATTCGATTACTTTAAAAGGGTTGAGCTATAAATCTTGAATTTTGTGTGTTCAAATAGCGAGCATACCAGTCACTTTGATGACGTCAGCAATACATTCCCCTTAATTCGGTAGCAACGTCGTGGAATCCATCTTGCTGGCCAGATTTCGTATTAAGACGCGCGCAATCGTAAATTTCGTTCTAGGGTGGGGGCGAGAGACGGAAATTTCACTCCTCGATTTACAGTCTGTGTCAAGTCGAGCTCTCCAAGAATCCGAATGCCGAGAAATACAATTAAAAAGGTATTTGTTCATTTCTTCTTCACAGTGTTTCTTTCGGTAAGAGCTGTATAGAAGGTGGCATCGAAAGTGTTACACGTTAGTATGTTTTATATTTTGACGAATAAGTTCTTTAACGAAAATTTAAATAATAGATTAAGTTATTAACACATATTTTTAACATATATTTTATTGCTGATATCGTATTACTATTAATTGAAGCTGTACTCTACTTCCTTTTATCAATGGAAATTATATTGTGCCAAATTCTAAAACATATTCTTAGTTAGTGTTATCATTAGTGTGTATCATTATACAATACACATTACATATATTTATTAAAACTTTATTAAATATTTAATGCATATTTAATGCAATGGAGTTCACAGTAACTGCTTGATAGACAAAATACATTAGATAGATACATACTGTGTACATTAATATTATAATTGTATTGTTTAGAAATCATTGCCTGCGATTGAATGAGACTTTGAATTAACCTAACCTAACCTAACCTAACCTGACTTAACCTATCTACGATGTCAACGGCCGGTTTCCTTAGCCGCGGTAGCTAAGGGGTGCTGCCTTGGATCCGTGGTGAAGGAGGCTGTAGGTTTGAGTCTCTATGTCCACCCCTACCCCGAACGCGGTGCGTGGCGATGATCACGATAACCATTACAAGATAAAAATACTATGCCGATGTGCACGAAAATTCGATTGTGCCGATCTGCACGACACGGCTGGAACATTCCCCTGTTTTTAGGTAGATTTCGAAGAAAGATCTACCTATTGGGATCGATACAATGTCATGACTTTCAAAAAATTCTTTCATATCTTTACGTTTCATGTCTCCATAAGTACGAAACCACCGCCCGTTCAATTTTTATATATAGGCCTATATATATATACATATACGTGTATATTTACACGCTAGCGGTCGTAATTTTGAAGATATTTGAACCAAATTATATTATGTTATTTCTAGGCCAATTAGTTCGGACAAGTTCGTTAATGAGCAAAATTGGCCCAAGGGGGGTCGAGGGAGGGGGTTTAAATTTTTTTTTAAAGTATAGAGGGAAACTTTGTTTGAATAAATTAGAGTACTCCCTATGGAATTCATAGTGACACCAACGATTCGGAAGTTTTGGGGGTACGAGTGGGGCTGGGGATGGGGGGATGGAAATTCGAAATATTTGACACCACATCTTGTGGGAGTAAATTACAAATAAATAACTAGTTTCTCGATAACTCTCATATAAGGCGAGATTTGAATACGGTATTTGAAAAAGTGCTCTTTCCTCTTTCCTCTTTTTGCAGTTATTATTGAGCGTTTGTCATGCCAAAGCTAAAGAAGAAGAGTGCTGCGCAGCGACATTAAATTAAACCAAAAGAACTTCGAAATCTACCTCAGCCTGTAGGCCTGTCTAAAGGGTTTCTTTTTTCTTTCGTGAGCTATCCACTGGATACGGAGAGAGTAGAACATTTACCTTGGGTATGCGACATCTAGTAGCAATGTTTGTAAGCAACTAGTAAACAAAACCTTACGCAAGAATAACGTAGACGTTCCTAAAGGAAGCGATGAGTTATATGAGACATCCCTTGTATCGATAGTAGCGAGTGTCATTTTAGGCACGCGGCTAAAAACAAGTAGCTGGTAATAGCAACTTGAGTGGTTCGAACCCACCTGTATGACAAGATTTTATTAAAATCCCTATAATATAAAGCCACACGGCTCTCGCTCACTGACATTAATGTTCGCCCACTTCCAGATGAGCTAGAAACTTGAAATTTGGTACACATATAGCTTTTTGGCTGTAAAAAACAGGAGAATTCCAAAATCCTTTCCCGAGAACCTCAGCGGAGTTTTGGGGGTGGAGCCCCTAATGAGCGAAGCGAGTAATAAATATGAAACCAATATGCCTAAGAACGCAATATTCTACAGAAAGATAACGTCACATGGGGGTTACAAGCATACGTACAAGGATTAGAGTATGTTGGACATAGTCATGATGTCCAGACGTTCTAGCCATAAGGTGTAACCTTGCGCAAGAGTCCATATCCAAACATTCCCAGGGCAAAGGACGTAACAACATAAGGTTAAAACCCCTTGCATATCAAGATGTCACTGTCCAAAAGACGTAACTTCCACAGCTTTAGGTTGAATCCTTGCATAAGAACACATATCCAGACATCCTGCGCATAAGGACGTAATTTCAACAGGATAAAAGCAATCGCACAAGAGTGTATATCCAGAGAAAACCCTTGCATAAGAATACAAATCCACACATTCCTGTCCAAAGGACCTAATAACATTAGGTTAAAACCCTTGCGTAAGAGTGAATATCCAGATGTCCTTGGCAAAAGGGCGTAACAACATTAGGTTAAAGCCCCTACGTTAGAGAGCATATCCAGACGTTGACGTGGGGGCGAGACAGAGCGGGGCGGGGTGGAGAGGGGGCGTGGTTATGACGTCATCGCTACGCACAGTCCCATGGGCAGGAAATTAAAAACAGCTTTAAACGCCGCCTATTACTATTCCTGCATTCGTAGGCGAAACTATGGGAATAATAAGAGTTTGAAATACAATGGGCCTTACAATTTGATGAATGTAATCAGGAAGTCTTTTTAACTACAGATTTTCAACACGGAAAGTTGTTTGAATGTGAAGCTAGACCTGGCCGCTCGTCGTTGAGATTTAAGGAGAGAAGTGCTAACTCTCTACCTGCGCTTTGAGTTGTCAAGAGTTGAAAGAGAGGTAATGAATGTCTGGCTGCAGCTGATAACATGCCAGTCCTATTCTGAATTAACACAAACAAAGGCAATTATTGCTAAGCTTCTAGCAAATCTTGCAAGAAAAAACCTACAATTCACTTCCTGAAAATAATTTTAGGAATGTAAAATCTCAAATTACAATAGTCTGTAATTTTCAGTCCTCCCCTTTCCATGAACAAGATCGACTTTGAATTATTGTAACAATTAATAACAAGGGGTACTGTTTACTGGCATCTGTCTAAAATAATGAGATGACGGCAGAAACACAGTAAGTCGACAATAATTACTTACAGAGAAAATTTTAGTTAGTTCTTCCCTACCATGGCGTTGCGTCGATGTTACAAGCGAGACGGAACATATCCCCAACTTCATCTCTATTTTATAAATTGTACTTGCATGTAAGTGCAATAAATTTGTAATTCGGGCCTTTGGCCTTTAAAAAAATAATTTTGAATAACTAACATGAATTTGAGCCGGTCATGGAAACCACCATTAACGGCCATGGGTGTCGGCATGCTGACCACATGTCCCCAATCCTGCTGTCTGCCTATGGTAGATGACGCAGCGGTCGGGTGGTAGGCCTTGTCCCTTCTGGGATATTAGCGCCAAGGAGTTAGTTACTTAGAGTTAACATGAATTTGACTCAAACTCAAGACTTACTCATCCTCATTTCATTTTATTTAGAATTCACTGAACAAAAATTGATGTTACATTCAGAATTACTTACTCCATTCTATATTATCTTTTAAAGTATATCAGCAGTTATTTGGTTGGAAATAAGCGATGAAACAATACTATAACCAGGAAATGATCAAAATGTCTAAAGAAACGTCAGAGTTATTATTTTCTACTATGTCCAGAAAGAAAATTCTTATATTCTTATAGGCTTATGGTTTATACTCAACCACGGTTTGTTGCATGGAACTACAGTTGCCATGCCTAATGTATATTATTCTGTCGTCAATATCTCAGGTATCAGTGGACAACAAAACCATATAAGGTTTTTGGCTTTTTTGTGTATGACTGAAGCTCTCTCTTTGAAAATGCATTCGGAATATTATAATTCTGTATGTGTGCTGTGATGCAAGAAGCTCCACATTTACATAGAGATTAAAGATACAGAGATTTTTTTTACAGAGGAGAGGGAGAGACAGAAAAAGGAGTGTCTGGGTGTGTGTGTGTGAGAGAGAGAGAGAGAGAGAGAGAGAGAGAGAGAGAGAGAGAGCGAGAAATGGTGTTTGTGAGAGGGGAAGAGAGAGTTAGAGAGAGAGGGAGGGAGTTTTTATATGTGTCAGAGAGAGGAGAAAGAGTTTGGGTACGTGAGAGAGAGTGAGAACGGAGGGAACTCTGAACTACGTGAAGAAGAGTTCAAATGATATGGTATAAAACTCAAAGTACATCCTTAAACTTTAATCACACTGCCGGTAGTAGGCCTAAGGAACTTTCCTTTAAGATTAAAATTGACCTACTGAAATGGCCGGAGTTTCCCCACTCTGAAACGTGGATAGGCCTATTGAAATAATATAACATCTATCCTCTTTTTGCTACTTGCGGGCTTTATGTCCTCTAAAGAAGGGCTTTGAAACTGGGTCACGGATCGAAGATCCTTAAGGTATTCATCGACTTTTAGCTTATGATCACTTTCTTTTTTCCCTTCTCAATTTTTTGCCGTAGGTTGATTCATATAGAGCGGTGATCGCCAAACCGTCGATCGCGAGCTACTAGTACATCGCGTCAACGCTTTGGTTAGCTAACCTGATAACCTTGATCCACTGAGGGGCGCCGACGACAACAGCTGCTTGTTTCTCCCGCGCAACTGCCATTGTTAGCTTCATCTCATAGTTAATTGTTTACGCGTGAGATTGCACACGTTATTTTTTAATGTGTAGATATTTGCTAGTTTGATTTACAAATTGTGTGCTCATTGGCAGCACTGTTTTCTCTTTGTCTCTGATTACGTAACTTCCTTTCCCCCTCTTTTGTGCCGCATGTGCTCGGGTTCCTGTTTTTGTCTTGCTGTGGGGAACCGAGTGTGCAGTCATGTGCTCTGTTGTGCAGTCGACGAGTTAAGATAGAGGTTTTCTTTCGTATCTGTGTGCCTACGAATTTGTACGTAAGGTATGTTGTCTTATGTGGGCGTAAGTATATTAAAGTAAAGGCCTTTGTTCAGTTAAATTGCCCGACACAAGCTATTCGTGTTTCATGTCTTGGTACATATTCCGCCAAACCCTTCTTTAATTTCATTATGGCGGGTGGGCGACAAGATTGCTTTATTTATGTTGTATGGACATCTCCCGTATTGTATTCTAAGTTATCTATTGCTTAAATCTAAACTTAATGCTCAACAATAAACATATTTACAACCATTAAACAAGAATAAAGCAGCAATTGACGCGCCATTCCGAGCTTCAAATATTATTGCACAGAACAAGAAACCGTACGAAGACGGTGAAATAATGAAAACTGCATTTTTAGAAGCTACAGATGCGTTATTTGATAGTTTCACAAATAAAACTGAGGTAATGTCTGCTATTAAATCTGTACAGCTTTCTGCAAATATAGCAATGAGAAGGGTTGAGGTTATGAGTTCTGACGATACCTCACAACTAAAACTGACTTTGATCGCTGCAGCTATTTCTCGCTGCAACTTGACGAATCGATTGATGTAGTTGATACAGCTCAGTTGGCCGTTTTTGCAAGAATGTTCTTTTGATATTTCGAAATAAGAGAGGAGCTGGTAAAGACTATACCGTTAACAGGATGCACTACAGGTGAGGACATATTTTTAGCAGTTAAAGTTCTTATCAACTCTGAAAATATTCCTATAAATAAGTTGGTGGGCTTGGCAAATGATGGAGCTCCTGCGATGGTGGGCAGAGAGAAGGGAATTCATAGCATTGTGTCGTAAAGACATAGTTTTCGAAAATGTCTGTCTTACCATTGTGTAATACACCAGCAGTCACTTCGTGGAAAGTTTTTAAGTATGAACAATGTAATGAATATAGTCATAAATATAGTGAACAAAGGGCACATGCAATTCAGAGACGTTTATTCAGAGCACTGACTGATGAACTAGTTTGCCAGTATGGTGATCTACTGCTTCATTCGGAAGTTTGTTGGCTTAGTAGAGGCAGAGTATTACAATGCTTTCAAGAGTTACTTCCTGCCTTAGTGGAATTTTTGAAAGAACGAGGTGAATCCTTCCGTGAACTAGAAGATCCGGTTTGGTTGCAGGATTTTGCTTTTCTCGCAGACATCACCGAAAAGTTAAACATCCTTAACTTGCAGCTTCAAGGTAAGGATAAAGATATTGGCGAAACAATTTCAGATGTAGCTTCATTCTCAAAAAAGCTGGAACTGTGGGAAAAAATCATCCAAGGTGAATACAAACACTTTACCTGTTTGAAACAAACCCTTGACAAGCAAGGGCCTTCAACGCCTCTTACAACGGCAAACAATACGTTGAAATTATTTCAAATTTGAAAAGTGAATTCAACAAACGCTTCCAAGATTTCAAAAGGATTTCAATTCTTGCACAGTTTTTTATTTCTCCTTTTATACAGATTGATGCTGAAGAGTTCTCTACTTATGTCATGGAGAAATTTGATTTTGAAGAAGACAGTGGAGTTAAAACTGATTGATTTTCAAAATGATTTAGTTGTAAAATCGCCTTCTTCAAGCTCCTGTTCCTAAAGAAAAATATCCAATTTTTTTCCAGGTTGCTCGCAAAGTGAAGTCAATGTTCAGCTCTACATATCTGTGTGAGGTTTCTTTTTCCAGTATGAAATGTATAAAAAATAAGTACAGAAACTGTTGGGTTACATAGGAAATATCGTAATAATAGAAGGATTAAACCTCTGGGATAGGGTGGAGGACCAATTACTGGAAGAGTAATACAATTAATTAAAGGAATTGTGAGAACAATGGACTTATCGAAGGTAACTTGGAACAGAGATCCACGGTTCTAAATGGCAATACAACCTATTACATGTTATAAAACATTGAAACTTTATTCACACGTGCACTAAAAAATGATTGAAATATACTTGAAAAATGAATGTATTGATTAATAAACTTGAATTATACACGATGTAGAAATGGCGGGAAAATATATCACATGGCTAAAATTATATGTAATTAAAGCAGATATAAATTATATATTAAAACACTCAAAATACGTAATGGAGTCTGTTGATTTATGTTAAATTATAAACTTTTGAAGATTACGTGTAAATTACACTCTAAGAATGATCCACTGGAAACCATGTATTTCACAATGGCACTCAATCTAATACGAGCTTAACACCGGATGTCAGCTGTATTGAATGTAACACTGTTGCAATTGCTGAACTTAATTGCGAATGTTAAACAAAACTTGATAATTGTAGTTTTGTTAGCAATTCGGTGTTTTACGAGCACTTGAACAAAGCTTTTCACAATGCTAAAACCGCACGAATTGGATTGAGACTTTCATGCGTCTACAAGCACTGAAATCTGGCGATGCACTGACTGAAAGCGTGGCTTCCCCCAAGCGCGATGGCAAGCATTACATCATCCAAAGGCGCGAAAGCCGTTTGCGCCATATATCGAAATTCTTAGTCAGCGCGGGAACAATATGGTGGTTATTTGAACAGACTAACTCACTGAACAGTTGCTTGCACGAACAGAAACAGACTCACTGATAAACACTTGGACAACTGTATTCGAATGGCAGCCACTACCTACTCTCCCACCATTAAAAAACCGGCGTCGGTTGGCGGCCATTTTAATACATAGCTTGACCCTTACTACTCACCTGGTAACTTACCCCATACAGCCAGGAGAAAATTAATATTAATATAAATAATATTACTATTAATACAATACAGTAATAATATAAATTAATACTCTGTAATATTCTACACAATGTAATATTAATATTAATTTATAAAAATATCCCTTAGCTGTTTTCTACCCTAATTATTCGTTGTTATTTCTACACAAATGTACGTTCTTTAAAAAAAATCATCAAATTATACTAACATACCCTCTACCCTATTTTCTAGGCAACAAAATATTAGATCAAATCATCCCTTAGCTGTTTTAGACCTATAGGCCTATTATATAATTGTTCATTGCTTGTGAACATCTTCGATTTTGAAAAGATGTGGAACGAAATGTTACGGTCAAGCTTCTTGTAGTCTGAGAAATTACTGTTACACAAGGCCATGTTTATTTATGGAGATGATATCTTCCAAAACGTGTAAAGTAGCCCGAAAATGGTCAAAAGTCTCTAACAATTCATTTTAGATAAGGTGAGGCATTTTGAAATAGATTAATGTATTATTTTGTTTAAGAGTGTTTGCAATTTTTCCTAACCGCCCGTAGTAACCTTGCTTCCGCGAATCTCAAACAGAGTAACTGCTATCTAGCGGCGGAACCAGTGAACTACCGTACCTCAGTCATCACACTTTCTCCTCTATTCATTATGGTTATGTTTTTAAGGGAAAATAATAATTGTAGTCTATAACAAGTGTGTATTTTTACATAATTTTGTTAAAAAAACAGTGCTCTAGGCTTAATAAAGCAGAACTATGCTTGTCCAAAGAATTCTGATTTTAAAAATCATTCCTGTGTGCATCCAAAATATTTTGTTTGCTTTGGTTTGAGGAATTCTCTTGTTTGAGCCCAAAAGAATGTGGCAAGTATTGAATTAGCTTACATTATAAGTTTACATTTTTACAATCAGGGTCGATGAATACTTTCAACTCAGAAAATAATCTATAAGAAAAATTGTGGTGTTTCTTGACCAGTCAGCACATTGCATCATAAAAAGCTGTTCTCTTGGCAGTAGTCTTACCCTGTCACATAGCTTTTGTGTTAATATTTAACCAACATTGTTTTTCAATGCTGAGTAGGGACGTTCGGCAGAGAAACACGTCCTACACAAGACTTCATATAATCGATAATATTTTCACTTGCTATCTGTATCTTGGGATAAAAGGTAAGGCATGTGGTCATATGTGTCTTTACTTGAGAAAAGTCTTCTCGCGTGGCTTGATAGCGAAGCAAATGAAATGATGACTTAAAGGCGATACTGATTCCAGCGCCAAGAAAGTGTTGAACAGAAGATCTCAAACTTTCATATAATTCAGTTGGGCATGTCACTTCTAAATCCAATCTGAGATGTTGTTATTCAAATTATGATAGTGTATTATGCGGTTGTACATAACTTTTCAAAAACTTTCGAAAATGAGGTTAAGAGCGATAGGTTTATAATTTTGATAGTAATTTTTGTCACTTTTTTTAAACAGGGGCATAACAATAACATGCTTCAGTCTTTCTGCAAATATTCCACTTTCTAACGAACCAGTAGGCCTACATATATGACTAACAGGTTTACTAAGTTCAGATGAGCAACTTTTTAACAACCTATTACTTATCCCATCCAGATGAGCTTTACTTTTAAGCAACTTGATTATATTATAAGACAACAACAAGAAAATGAAAATCTTGAACACTGTATGTAAGGGATGAAGAGTTAACCGGATTTTATTGTTGTTATTGCCGCATTTATCATTATTATTAGCCTATACTATTATCATTAATGTAATGTTGTTGTTACGTTGTTATGTAATGCTGTTATGGTAATGTTATTGTCATTGTTATTATAGGTTTCTCATTATTATTGTAAGTTTGTGCAAAGATACAGTACTTTAGCATTAGAAAGTAGAGAGTTACAAAAATTTGTCTTGTTGCAGGCATCCTTCTGTTCCACGGCTCTCAAGACTCTCATCTCTGTGTCCACTGTGATTCTTTTGGGTCTCATCGTAGCATATCACGGGCTGGAAGTGCAGGTCAGTGCCTGGTTACCTCTGATATGACAGAAAACAGTGACTGTTGGCAGTAGATAAGCACTGGTCAACTTCACGAGCTCTCACTTGCACCATGTAGCCTACATAGATAACTTAAGTCCAGGTATTCACTGAGTGACATCGAGAGACATTGTTGAGATTAGTAATTGAAAGAGATCAGCTTTAGCATTACACAAAATATTACCAAAATCCTGCAGGTTTTCTCTGTGTGTAAAACAAACGTGATAAGATGGATGCTCCTGTTATGGCCATGTTTCTGATTGGACCATTCCCATTTATGAGTTATTTAATCAAAACATCCGCTTAATGGCATTAATTGCATTAATATCCAGTGAGATGTCATGTAACGAACTTCTCTGCTCATACAGGAATTCCACCTTGTTAATTGTTCTTTTCAGAACTACGGACTTTAAATGTATCCTAACTGTTATGTAACCTATATCCTTATTTACTCTCGCTCAGTACACCTGTTCTAGGTCGCATTCCACTGACTTCAAATCACGCGGAGATACCGGATACCTTACATGTTTCTACACTAACTCTTACAAAATCACAAATAGGCCTAATGGAAAATTTCTGGGCACCATCATTAGTGTGTCTGCCTCTTTACTTTTATGGAATTCTTCCATTAAGAGATGTCCATAACAAAGAAAACACCAGACTAGACTCAAAGGAGACAGAGCATTTCTTTTTCTTTCGAACAACAAATTAACAAAGTTTATTTTTAAAAAGTATATTACAGCAACAAATCTTTAATAGCTTCAGAAAATTAACAATAAATTGTCTTCTCTGTACAAAGTCTTGTCTTGTCAAGGTGGTAAAGTCTGAGCATTTTCTTTGCCAAATTTTAAACATAAATTTTTCAATTTCTTTTTCCTTGTTTAGGCCTTCCAAGCCTACTCTTATATACTTGACTTTAATTATTTAAATTTTAGTTAGGGACCCACCGCGTGGTCTTGTGGTTAGCGTCGCTGACTCCAGATCCGTCGGCCCGGGTTTGATCCCAGGTACCTCCTCGGATTTTTCTGAGCCTCGTGATTCAAATTGAGGAGCTACTTTATAGAGAAGTAGCGGCTCCGGTCATGAAAACCATCAATAATGGCCGTGGGTGTCGGCATGCTAACCACATGCCCCCCAATACTTCCGTCTGCCTGTGGTTGATGAAGCAGCGGTCAGATGGTAGGCCAAATCCCTGCTGGGATGTAGTGCCACGGAGTTTAGTTTTTAGTTTAGGGACCCATCCTAACCTACTTCTCGTCTTTTTTCTTTCCTTTTCTTTTCCTCTTTCTTTCCTCCTTTCTAATTCACCTTTTCCTCATTTCTTTTTAATTCACTTTACGTCATTCAGTTCACTTCATCTGAACTCACTATCCTGACTTTAGTTTTCCTCACTTATATTTTTCTTTCTCTTTTGCTCTACTATTCATAGAAATTCTAGGTCTATGAATATTCTTATCCTTTGCCTCTTCTTCGTTTATCTAATTTAATTCAACTCATCTGATCTCAGTTATCCTAACTTCATTCCTTTTTTAAATTCAGTTCACCTCATTTGAACTCCACTACCCTAACTTTAGTTCTCCTCACATTTATCTCTACTTCTTTTTATTTCACTTTTTCCTTCTTCTTTAACTCAACTAAATTTTCAACTTTTAATTTCCTATTGTTGGATTATCAACACATTGTTTAGACTAACTTTTTGAACTACCGGTACTTAAGTTCCATTTATAAAGTGAAATATTAATTCATCTATAAATCTTTAATTTTAGGAGCAGAACACTTTCTCTAACTCCCCTATCTTTGTATGGATAGGGCGCCATATATGCTCAGAATATACTGGTCCCATGCTTACTTCCTAACTAATACGGTACCTTTTTAACCTCAGAGCCTTCGACTCTCAATTCACACTTCCATATTTCAACTATAAAAAAGGGCCTAGTTCCATAAGGGCGTAAGGCACAAATCTTTAATTTTGAGCTTTTAACATTTATGCCTTCTCCTCATATCTCTTAAGTACCCAGTGAACTATTTATACTTGTGCCTTAAACCTCTGCTCAGTTATAAGAAAAGACCTGTGAGACTGCACATTCATTCTACTTCATGACAGTTCCATACAGGCGTAAGGCACACTTCCTATCTGTTATTGAGGTGTGTTTATCAACTGGTTTTATTTTCCACATTGCTACCATCCAAGCAAATGTTTATAAAAACTGAACTTGCATTTCTGAAGTGTAACTTCATTCAAAATAGATTGTTTGGCTTATCATTTATTGTATTAATGACTATACTGGTATTCATTAGGAAACATGCAATTGTCACTGTTCACTATACTATACAATACTGGTATTCATTGTAAAACATGCAATTGTCGCTGTATAATGCAGGTTTTTTACTAAAATAAAGTAAAAACAAATAATATGATACAAAGTAAAAATTTTGCTACTCTAAAAATTACTTCAGTTTTGTTTTTGTTTAACGTGTTTAAGTTCCTCTAGTTATGAAAAATTCCAATATACCTTGTAAATTTGCAGTACACTAATTTAGGCTGTCCTTCAAAAATATATGTTATAAAATTTAACTTTACATCACCTACTTGTGAGTGGTAACATTGTTTAAAAACATAAAGATTTCTCGAAACTATGTCCTTGTGCCTTACGCCCTTATGGAACTAGGCCCTTATTTATTTAATTAGTTCTTCATTATTATCATACTTCATAGAAACTTATTATTTTCTTTAAATCCAGCCCTTTAGGCCTATACTAACCTAACCATCCAGTGACTTTAGATTTCTCTCCTCTCAGATTCATTTTCTTTCTTCTCACATCATTTACTTCTACAAACTTGTATCTCTATTTCTTACTTATTTTTCTCTACATTACTATCATCTTTCTTTACATTTCTTTTCCTCTTTCTGTAATTTACTTTTTCCTCCTTTATTTTCTTAAACTACCCTATATAAATATTCACTGTGAATAACCATCCTTTTAAAATTTCTTTTTCCTTTTAGACTAACTAACGAACTAACTAACTTGGTACATTGTTGCTAAGATAAAACCTAAATTTTTCTTTCCTTTCCACATCACAACAATTAAATAAATAGTAAGTAATGTACTTCTCAGTAGTGTCCTTGGTCTTTCGAGAGTCTTAATTCCTTTCCTTTTTCACCTACATTCTGCTGCTCGGTTCCCAGCATTAAGTTGTCTCATTTATGATGAGTCATCCAGTTTTCTTTCATAACTTCTTAGGGATGTTTTGCATGAAGATGGATATGCCAAAAGTTCCTACCTCCATCTTGACAGTCTCGTTCCTTCCAACGTCGTCAGCTCCGTGATGTCCTGGTTCCAATAAAGAAGAATATGAGTATAGGAGCCCTCACAATACCATTGCTCTCCATTAATCACATGCTGAGGTGTTTAGTTTAGACATTCTAGAATGTTCCTCTAGTTCTTATTCAAATTCCTTCTCTCGGCTATATTTGGCAACGAGTGTTCTGCTTCCCTTTGTCTCACGGTGTTTTACGACTTTCTTCGTTTCTGGTGTGTAGGTGCATTTTGACAGCTGTGTTACGACTCTCATTTCAGTATTCCTATGTTAGGTTGCAAGTGCACCTCCTGACGGGGAGCATGCCGCTCTGTTGAGCACCTCGCTCCTTCTTCTGCGATGATTATCTTTAGACTCTTTAATTTAATCTATCCCTTCCTCTCTTTCTAATCTTCGCAATGGAAATTTACAAATCGTCCTGTGTGTGCGCATGCGCTACCATACCCTCACAAACAATATAACATCATAGCAAAGTATGTTCAAAAGATTCACCAGTCTAATTCACTTCTTTCTAACGTTGTTGATTTTTCGTTGATTCGTTGATTCCCAGCGGCAACGTTACAGGCATTCCCATCCAGTCAGGATGAGCGATATTGCCTCTTTTTGTATTTCGTGTGACTTTTACGTGTTTTTCTCTGGTAAGTTTCCTTTTTTTATGTGTTTGGTAAAATCGTGATGTAAGGGGACCCACATTTAAAACCTACTTTGTGTTCATAAAACACCTAATATCACACGTATTTAGTTATAGATAGTTCTGTGGAGAGGAGATTTTGTCTCGACAAATGATTTGGTCTAACCCATCTGCCCAAATTGATACATTTTGTTTTATAACACGATCTAGCAAAAAGTAGCGTCAATTCCACCATATTTCCATCTCCATATGATGAATAAACTGGTGATTGTACGTAAGAGGTGTCGTCACAACACCAGAGCAGCTAGATTTCTAGGTAAGCAGGTTCAAAAGCACAACAAAACTTTCTTCACTAGGTGGATAGTATTATGCATTATTTAAATTGTGTCACTAAACACCCCAAAACAGACGGGAGATATAATAGGGCACATTTATGAAACGGGAGAATTCAGAGTGCCCTACTAAATTAATATCACTGTTCATACCCTAACAAAACCTGGCACAAACATTAATATCACTGTTCCTAATGTAACTGCGGGATATACCGGTATAATATGGCATATATACGAAACAGGAAAATTCAGAATGACCTACTAAATTATTATCACTGTTCATGACCTAACAGAACCTATCACTAACACTAATATCACCATTCCTAACCTAACTGCCACTAATCTAGAATCTTGTTGCCACAACTTAGCTGGTCAAGTTGTTCAACCTGCTTCTCTGAAGAAATGAAAGAAAGAAAAAATCACATTGTGACTTTGCCATGCATTTTTTCAAAGAGCTTTGTCATGAATACATCATACTCCTTTGCAGTTTCTAATGCTCTTTCGACTGTGCTGAGATTCATGGCATATATTTTACAAGTTGTTCATAATCAAACGATTTTGGTAAAGCGGACTTGCTCCTGATATGCCTATTCCATGGCCACATCAAGCGCACCACGGTCATATCGAATACACTTCATTTTATTTTTATTTTGGGTCTAGTCAGCAACTCTGCTCTCTTCCGCTCCCTTCAGTCTTTCTGCCCGGTATGTGGGTCCTGGCTTGGTAGAAATCCAATACCTATTGTCACAGGTACTCTATGCTCCTGGTGAAGGGGATCTGGTGGATTTATGCAGGGGGTCTGACTCATCAACTGTTGTCGAGTCACAAGGGCATAAATATAAGGATTATTTTCTTTCATTATCTTGTATTTAATCAATCTTTCATTAGCTTCAATTTTATCATTACATTGTAATTTACTTTAATTTATTTTGTATGTATGATAATATTATACTATTGGCAGTCCTGAAAGTGTATATTCAGTACACATTTTGACTTCCGTAGTGCCCTGTCCATCTGATGTATTATAACTAGGGACCGGATTTTTAGGTTTTTAAAACCACCGTTTTAGGTTTTCCATTAGGTGAAATAGTTTCTTTTAGGTTTTTTGTCAAAAATATCGTTTTCGGGTAGAATAATTGGTTTAATGAATATTAATGTGCTACACAGGATTCAATACATAATACTTGTAAGGTTTAACTTAACAAAATTGACTTAAATTTGTGTAAACTTGCTTTAGGACAATATTATAGACAATTGAAGAAAGAAAGCATAAACAATCAAAATAAGCAGTAATAAACTCGATTTCATTTGTTTCGGCATAATTAATACATCTTCTTAAACCTCACACTGTGACCACTCAGTATGAATAAGAGGGTAGTAAATAAAGGGGCCAACAAGCACTTTAAAACACGGAAATCTATACCCTTGTTCATACACGGCAACAATGGTTGTTCGTACGAATATTTGAAAAGGAATACGCCGGTACTCTTACACTTTCTCTCTTGATACTGTCCATCCTAGACGACAATGGGTTGAAGGAACGCTGGTGGTATTAATTTCAACCCGACAAAAATTGTCTCCCCACAAAATATCGATTTCTCAACTGAGAAATTTAAGAAAAAAGACAAAAAGTAGCCTAAATTAGATATTTTAGGTTATATCCCGTTTAGGTATATTTAGGTTTTTATACCCCATTTAGGTATTTTTAGGAGCCACAGAATTAATGTGGGTGAATCCTATGGTCATGATTCGAAAAAGTGTATGAGCGCTTTTTGTTTTGGAAGTAAGGAAAAAAATAGGTAAAAACCTAAGAATCCGGTCCCTAATTATAACGAAGGCGAATAACCCCCCCCCCCACGATCCAGTACAGTTATCTTGAAGATTACCACTTACCTTTTCCTTTTTATATAAATACCTTACAGCTACCTTATAGCTGGGATCACAGAAAATTTAGAATTTTCAGCAAAAAATACGTTGTTGTCACGTGTTTAAGAGAATACCTGATTTTGTCATGGAAACTTTTTTGTGAGTTGGAAATTTTTTGCAAGTTTGACATTTTTGGCATCAGTAGGTAAGACATAATATGTCGAAAAGTGTTTTGATTTACTGGAAGCTTTTTTTTAATTCTTTTTCACATGTGAAATAATGTCTGGAAATGTGAAGAAAAGGGCATCATGGATTGAAGAGGTCATGTCCAAGGCAGTGAGCGGTATGAAGAGTGAAAATTTTTCAGTTCACGGAGCAATAACAAGTTTTTTGTACCTAGACGTACTGTCAAAACTCGAATCTCCCTGCACTGGCCGATGTTCTATTGTAGGGCAAACAGTCACATGGAGACATTGTATGGGACTCACCTTAACAGCTCTGGAATATGGAGAAAGTCGGGAGACGTGTTGATGGTTGGAGAAAGGCCAGCGATGCTACTGGGGTTAATACACTCTTTGCTTATGTTCGTTCCAAAGATATTTCTCTCATCTCGAGCGCAGACTATAATGCCGCATGCAGTAGGTGAGCCAATGTTTTTATAATGCATGTTAGGTCATTCCCTTAATTGTTCTCCTTCCATTAGTCAATCTTCAAACAAACCCAACCTGCATTCCTTTTGGGGCTGTTAAGGTGAGTCCCATACAATAATTCAATACTGGAAACCTAACGGTAACAAACTATGGTTTTAGTAGCTCAGTTTCTAATGAGGCCGAGGTATCTACTTGATATAAAATTTCAACGCTGCCCTGAATTACCTTCCTGTTTTTCTATATTGGGAGCTATGCCCCCAAGCCTCACCAGGGGTGAGAACTTTGAGAATGCTAACTGTTTTTCTTTGTTGCGTCCCTGGACCCCTTCCAAGCTCCAGCAGACCCCCTTTACCAGGAGCTTTGAGTACAGAACTTATTATAAACACTAACGGGAAGAACCTAACCACATAATTTGATGGAGAGCATGGAGCATGGAGTATATAGAACAATTGGCAGCACTGGATAAGCCTTTGTGGGAATGGCCAACGAGATGCAAGATCATCGGTCAGCCAATGGGAGTGTTGGTTTTCAACCTTTGGGTCACGTAACCGTTCTGAAAAACTTTCATGGAATTACTGTAGAATGCTATACTAAACCCAGTATTAGTATTAGTAGGAGTAGTAGTACCACAATCATTATTAATTATTATCAAAATTGACGGGACTTAGATTTTAAACTAAACTGCATAGTTTAAAAAATAAAGAATAAGGTTCAATTTAATAGAAAAACCTAAATCAATCTCAGGAGTTGGTCTTTTACTTTTCTGTTAACATTTTTGGTTCATAAGATAGAGTAAAAAATGGTGTTATCAGTGGTTTATCCGTACTTATTAGATTAAAACATGCGACATGGAAATAATCACAAGTTTAAAATAAACCAACACTGCACTCAATGCAGGGTCAGTAATAATGCAGCTGATACGAAGTGGAACAAATTGATTGAAGTGTGGACTTGAAATCTTGTTATCTAGTATAAATTCATTGAAAGTGCAAAACTTGTTTTGCTTAAATAGTAACAGCAGAATGCCACCCAAACTAGAGGCCAAAAGAAGAAACTATCCTTGCAGATTCTGAAAGACAGTATATTTAATTAAAAGTCGTTGCTAACTTTACAAAATATCAATGTACTCGTAATCTTCCAAGTAGCAATCCCATCTAGTGACAGTAAAGGAAAAAATATTTAATTTCTGGAAGAAAACTGCAAGATATGTCTGTAAGTTTATGTATAGGTAGGTCCTCTAAGTTTGGTCTTTGAAGTAAACACTGCTGCAGATAATATTTTTTGTAATTATTTCTTCATAGATTGAAAATTCCAAGTTTTCAGAATATACCTGCAAGTCCAAAAGTGTGGAGTTTTCCAACATTATGACTTGGCTGATAACTGTGAGAAATACGAGTAATTAATAACATTTTATTTTTTAGGTAGATTTCGAAGAAAAATCTACCTATTGCAATGGATACCATGTCATGATTTTCGAAAAATTCTTTCATATCTTTACGTTTCATGCTCCCCTAAGTACGAAACCATCGCCCGTTCAAAAAAAAAATTGTGATATTTATATATATACTAGCATGTGCCCGCGGCTTCGCCCGCGATAATTATTTCAAAAATTAAAAATTAAGAGCATAATAGTTAAATCATTATATTTATTAACACCTAAATCACGTGGACTACATACCAGGGCCGGATTTAAGAGTATGCCGCCTATAGGCTAAAGTTCATTTTCCGCCCCCTCTATAATTCATATTTGCTTAATATATTTATTTTATACAACAAAAGGATAGAGTTCATTAGTGTTTTCATCTTTTTTAAACATAAAGTTTACAACTACAATTTTAATGGTTTTCATAATAAATTATATAATCAAATTAGTTATCTACTTTCTTTTTACTTCTTGTAATATTCGTTAAAAATGAATTTGGTTTCAAAATTAATTAACTAATTTGATCTTGGAGATCAGGGATCACTATTTGAAACATATTTTTATATTTTAATGCTAATGGCTATCTTTTGCGTAATTGAAGAACCGTGTTCAATTTTAATTAAGTTGTCCCATACGGTGAAATATAATACAAGATTACGTGCTGTGAATTTGCATTGTTATAGTTTTAGAAAGTAGGCTATGTAGAAGGTCTAAAACATATTTTTAAGTAACGTGTATTCTTAAATTCGTACGCAAAATATTATTAACGTCTGAAATACTTCATTTTAACTTTTGAATAAATTGCCAAACTGCCGCCCCTGAAAATTTGCCGCTCTAGGCTGCAGCCTACTTAGCCTATTTATAAATACGGCCCTGCTACATACCACGATTAGATAGCGTCGCCTGGTAAAAGCGACCTCAGATTCGATTTCCTTGGCCCAGAATACCCCTGTACAGTGAGTTTCGTCCAAATCGAACAATGTTTGACCATATTTAGGCCTATCCCTCTTCCGTGTAGGTTGAAAATTTCATATGTCTACGGGCCTTGACATTCTAAACAAATGAATCGACCAGCGTGGGCATACAACAATCTAGCGATTGCGATGCTGTTATTACCACGGTATGACAAAAATAGCCAAAGCCAACTGCAATTGATTTGACATTGAAATGTATTACTGAAATCTGATGCTTCGACAGCGCTAAAATCACGTTTTCTGCCAGTTTTTCACTCACAACTCGCGAACGAAAGCTAAATTAAGAATCCGGCTTCGATGCGCATTCGCCCACCTTTCAGACCATCTATGTTTAAAATTTCAGATTTCTGCGTTCAGTAGATTTCGCTGGGCATCGTGGACAGACAGACAAACACGTCCTTTTATTATTTTAAGATAGCATATGCCCGCGGCTTCGCCCGCGATAATTATTTCAAAAATTAAAAATTAAGAGCATAATAGTTAAATCATTATATTAACACCTAAATCATGTGGACTATATATCACGATTAGATAGCGTCACCTGGTAAAAGCGACCTCAGATTCGAGTTCCTTGGCCCAGAAAACCCCTGTATAGTGAGTTTCGTCCAAATCGAACAACGTTTGACCATATTTTGTCTAATATTGATTATCCCTATAATAATAATAATAATAATAATAATAATAATAATCCTCGACGGTGTAGGTTGAAAATTTCATATTATGTTTGCGTGCCTTGACATTAAAAACAAATGAATCGACCAGCGTGAGCTACAACATTCAAAAAATCGCGATGCTTTTATGTCGAAGGAATGACAAAAATAGCCAAAGCCTAGTGTAATTGATTTGTATTACTGAAAACTCATGCTTCGAAAACGGAATAAATACACGTTTTCTGCTTCACTGATAACTCACGAACGAAAGCGAAAATTAAAATTCCGGCTTCGAGGTGCACATTCCGACCCTTTAGTCCATCTATGTTTAAAATTTCAGATCTCTGCGTTCAGTAGATTTCGCTGGGCATCGCGGACAGACAGACAGACAGACAGACACTTCCTTTTATTAATATATATATATATATATATTTATATCTTTACACGATAGCGGCCGTAATTTCGAAGATATTTGAACCAAATTTTTATTTGTTATTTCTAGGCCCAATAGTTCGGACAAGTTCGTTAATGAGCAAAATTGTTCCAATGAAGTATAAAGGGAAACTTTGTTTGAATAAATTAGAGTACTCCCTATGGAGTTCACAGTGACACCAACGATTCGGGGGTTTTCGGGGTACGAGTGGGGGTGGGGGTGGGGGTGGGGGTGGGGGATGGAAGTTCGAAATTTTTTAAACTACGTCTTGTGGGGTATCATTGAAAAGCTCTTGATGAGTACTCTACAAATCAATAACTAGTTTCTCGATAGCTCTCATTTAAGGTGAGATTTGAATGTTTGAAAATGTGCTCTTTCCTCTTTTTTGCAATTATTACTGCGGGTTTGTCATGCCAAGGCTAAAGAAGAAGAGTGCTACGCAGCGACAGTAAATTAAACCGAAAGCACTTTGAAATCTACCTCAGCCTGTAGGCTTGCCTAAAGGGATTTTTTTATTTTAATTCACATGGATTGGGAAACACAGTGAAGTGTAAGAACATATAACACATTATCACCAAAAACACTCACTACTTCATTAAAATAACTAACTTACTAGTTATTTTAATGAAGTAGTGAGTGTTTTTGGTGAAAATGTGTTATAAATTAATAACATTTCGAAGAACAATTTAAGGATTTGAGATTATATTTTTGTTGGCTTGATTCATTAATATAAACTAGGTATAATCTACATATTATAAATCTTTATTATACTATATAATGGGTAGGCCTAATGGGGAAGAAAGTGGTAGGTCAAACAAAATTAGAAATTGAGATAACCTATCTAGCCCATCAGGTTGCTTACTTAGATACCTTTTAAAGCTGTTTCTGAAACTGGTGAAGGAAGCGTAAAATAAGGGGAAAATATTAGTTTAAATTTCACCTTTGCTGGTTATGAAGGCAGAAAGTCCTTGCATTACTGCAAATGAAGGCAGAAAGTCAGTAGGCCTACTGGTAGCGACGATGACATTCACGGCACACTTGACAGCTTGCACTTTAATTTCCTAGATATTACATTTGTCCAGATCCTAGTGTTTAATGTTTGGTCATTGTGGTAGCTTGTTAAGAAGAAAAGTGGAGTGAAAATGTAATGTGCAAGTGATAGTAATGCCTAGGTGAGGGATTCTTTTCCAGGAAACCTCAGTTGTACTTTGAGTCTCTTTCTCGTAAGCAGTAATTAATATAATAAATGTTTAATTGAATGTTTTAGTAAGAAAATGTTCTGAATGAAAGGTAGGCTATGACTACACAAAGAATAACTTTATTTCCCACCTACTTCCTCATGATATTTGAGCATTTTATTGCATTTGATGGTTACTTTTACAAGTTTGAGTTCATTTCGAGAAAATGTCTAATACTCACACCACATATATAAAACAAAGTACTGTTACTTTAGTATCACAATATATTCAATGTATTCATTTTGAGTGTTCAAACTAAATTTTTTTCTGAAAATCTTTGATTTTTTGACATTCCCCCTTCATCCACTGTACTCTTCATATTCTATTGTATTAAAGTATATTGTCTACTAGATTATAAACAGCAGTTCTAGGTGTACTAATTAAACCTTCTTGTTGCATTGTTATAGCTGTTCATGATCGACAACTGTGCAGACGACTGGAGGATAGCAATGACATGGCAGCGGATCTCACAGATCGGACTGGAGCTAGGCATCTGTGCAGTGCATCCAATCCCTGGGGAATATTATTTCCTGTGGACAACAAAATTGGCCAACAAGGGTGGGGATATAGGGTCAAAGTGGGTTCCATATGATGTGACTCTATCACTACCCATGTTCCTGCGACTCTACCTCATCTGCAGAGTGATGCTTCTGCATAGCAAACTGTTTACAGATGCATCTTCCAGGAGCATTGGAGCCCTCAACCGTATCAACTTCAACACACGTTTTGTGCTCAAGACTTTGATGACCATCTGCCCTGGCACTGTCCTGCTTGTGTTCATGGTCTCCCTATGGATAATAGCTAGTTGGACGTTGCGCCAGTGTGAGAGGTAAAGGACAGAAGCCCACTTCTTCAAACTGTAAAGCAATGTTTACATTTTTGTGAAATTTCCAGTTTATTTACTTCAAATATTTTCATTTCATAAAGGAAAATACTATTTATATATATATCACTTGGATTAAACATATAATTCATTTTTTCTCCAACTTTAGCACTGTATTAAAATCATTAGATGTTAAAACACTTCATCACTGCAAAGTGGTAAACTGAGGAGCTGTGTTCTCACATCGCCTCCAGAATGTTAATTGAGTTCTTCTACAGAGTAGTCTAAGCTATTAGGTCCAATCCTCATAGTTATGCTCCCCGGCACAGTCACCCAGATACACTGGGCAAGTTGGCACCCATGCATTTGGTTGTAGGAAGGAATTGGTTTTTAATCTTGCAAAATACTAGTACAGGTTGACATTAAAAAATCTAGCAACCTCCAGACCTGAAGAGTGCCAGATTTTCAAAAATGCTCGATGAAGAGCCAATGTCGTATATTTCACAAATGGTTTGCATAACATGCCGCTATCAAGTTATTTTTTTTACCATTTTCACCTTCTCTGTAATCGACAACAGATGATGTTTATTTTTTTTGCCAAATCTTTTCTTTGTTGTATTCCAGAATCAGCTATTGGGTGTTGCTTGCACTTGCTAACAGGCATTCCTGCTCATTCTCTCTTATTTTTTCATTTATTTGCTGCTATATAACCCCATTAATATCCACCTGTATTACCTATATATTACTGTGCTAACCTTGATTATAAGGAACATTGGAAATGTTCTCCACTACTACACATACATGAACCTTATCAGGAAATTTTCATTTAGAGCCACATTGCAGGTTCTTCTGAATCCTGACTAATTCGATTCTGATGCTAACTTTCAGCTCCTTAACTGTATGCAGTTTTCCTCTGTAGACCTTTTTTTAAATCTCTTCGTGGATATAAATCACAAGCAGATAAATCTGGGGCATCAGAATTGCATTAATCAGGACCATGGAAAGTGAACTTGTGCAGGTTGGCATACATGCAGATTTTTAAATAATGTTTACCTATGTGTGATAATGGAGGTACAATGCATCCACCACCATTTGTAATCAAGGTTAGCATAATAAGTAAGTTTTGTAAGTAAAACTGGTATTTTACAGAATTAAAAAGAAAAATTCCTTACTTCTATCAGCTGCAAGGGTGCATACAACCAGTGTTGCTGAGTGATTGTTTGGGGCAGCAGAACGCTGGGGATTGGGGATAAAAGATTAGAAGGCTCTATAAGGTCATGGGCCGTTGATGTGGGTTGTATTGTGCTACTGAGAGGGTTGTTGATGGAGTTGGGTTGAGTGTACATGTAAAAACTTACTAAATAAATACATGTAAAAATTTACTATGGAATAACTTGAAATTGAATTATGGAGAATCTACATATCACACAAAAAACAAAAAACATTAGAAATTTTGAATCTACAAAACACAAAAATAGCACATACAACGCTGATTTTAAATAATTAAGTTAATTGAGATTTTAAATTGAATTATATAAAAACAAATGAAGACAACATCAACAACTCCTGATCTGAAAGATTTCAGTTAGTGCTCTATTGAAGGTATACAAACACCATTCATGAAATAGCCATCTGGTTTACCGAGCTAAATACACTGTAGTGACAAAATGTTTTAATATCTAATGATGAAATTGCTCTTATGATTTAATAAGATATTTAGAAAATATTAATTTTTACGGTGTAGAATGTTCTTCTAATTATTACTCTTTGAATCGTAAAGACAGAACTATTATTATTCTGTGTTAGGAAAATTATGGAATGAAGTGATTTCTGAAAGCTAATATACCTTAATTGAAAGATCATTTACTTTCTTTATTTTCGGTAATAAAACTCGAAAAATGCGATTTGAGTGAAGTAAAGTCAAATACTCCTTCAGGGAATGCTTAAATTTATAAATAAACATTAAGATCTTTAACATTTCTTTCTTCTTTTTTACATTTTAGAAATGATCAATTGTTATCATTTCATGTATTATAAAACTTATATTTCAATCCAAGAGATATTCTTATATCAAGAATTTGTTTAAACTTTCTTTCATAGTAATTTACTGAAAAGAAAAAAGAATAAGATAGCAAATTCCTCCCTTTATGACTCGAAAACTGACTAGTAAATTAAATAAATAAATGACTCAAAGCTCTGTAAATTCAAAGTGCTGTTTAATTTATTGTCTTATCTTGGAAGTTGACAAGCTTCTGAGAGCTCCACATTTTGGCACTGTGATTGTCCAGACGTATTATCTACTGATTTATTCTTCCAATATCTGTCATTCTTCATGACTCATTTTAAGAACAATAAGCTTACTCTTTAAATGTACTAATAGAACTTTTATACAGTGAAACAATACATAAAAAAGTATGTTGGCATTTAACACTTTATCAACTTCACTATTTACCCTAATCTACAGTAGGCCTACATGTTTTGTGGACAATATCCTCAGCTGTTATTCAACTGTCAGAAAATGTGCCCCCGTTTCATGAGCTTCATGATCAAGTTTACCTCATGAAATATTTCAAAAGTCATCAATCTATCCTCAAAAATTTTCATATACCGGTACCGTAGTCCTACGTATGTATCAAGTATGCAAAGCAAGGCTTTAGCAGACGAATCTAGTATTTTGGATGAGTCGTAGCCAAGTCTGAAGTGCCTGATGAGTCCGCTAAAGCTTTCGTGTACGTGGTGCATACAATAGTTTTTAGTAAAAGTTATCTTATTTTACTGCTAATGAGCTCAGTTTTTTACTTATTTTCAATGATTCTGTGTAAAGAGAGCAAAGATATTGGCGATTGCATCAGTAGTGCATATTAAATATAAACTTTGCTTGTTTCTTTCCTTAAAAAAAACTTTTAAAGACATCGTTAAGATAATAATGTTGATTATTAAAGTAAATATATTTACATCAATTGAAGTTAAGCATCATTTTTATCATATTTTCCACAATAAAACTTATTATGCCTTGTTAAAAAGAAGGAATCATACAAGAAACTGATCTGAACTAGTTTCTTTCAACTAGCACTGTTGGTCTTTGGAATTAAGCTATGGTGTACTAATGCAAACTTTGCATGTTTATGCCCACCCCCAATCATAAAAAATATAAAAAGTTATTATTATCAAATTTATTTATTAAATTGAAGATTTCTAAATGACAAGTTTTACTACACTTGTAAATAGAAAGTGAACAATAAAACCCTTAATATGTAAAATTGAACTTACACTGGAAGTTACTGTAGAGACATCTAAGAGCCACAGTTGGAACCATGTCTACTAAGGTCTAGGTTGATAAAATAAGTTTATCGGCTACTATTAGGGTGTGTTAGCAGTTCGAGAAGCAGCCGCTTTAAAGAGTGTGTACTAAACAATCTTTTTCTAGACTTCTGAATCTTATTTGTTTACTGATTTTAACAATTTGACCTCACTACAAATTCTGAAATATTGTTCTAACTGTGACTTTCCTATTTGACAGTATTTCATATTTTTAATGTGCTCATGGATAAAATACCTAAAAAAGGGCAAGAATTAACCAGATAAATTGTTTAGAATATATTAAGACATATATATATATATATATATATATATATATATATATATATATATAGGAAAAATGAAAAGAAATATGGCCATCGGGCCAAAAGAGTACATGAAAAATTAGAAATTCTGTCAAATAGAAAAGTTTGCAGTAGTAATAATGAAATTTGTAGGGAGGCTAAGTTGTTAAAATCAGTAAACAAATTCAAAGATTTGTAAGTTTGGGAAAAGATTTACTGTACGGTATATGAAAATGTTTAAGGATAGACTGATGAATTTTTAAATGACTCAAGAGGTAAATTTAATCACGAAGTTCATTAAACTTGCATTAGAGAGCACATTAGGATACTCAAACAATATTATCTGATAGCTGACTAGCAGCTGAGGATGTGGTCAATCGTCCTGCATTTTAAGGTTGACAAAGTTGACAAAGTACTCTTATTATGTCAAGCTACAAGTAACAATAAGTAAAGCTTACTGTTTGTTATTCATGCATCTCCCATGTTTTTCTATTGCATAATAAAGAATAATATTAATTTCAACTGTGCTCTTTCATCTAATGTACATGCTCTATAATTTCATTAATTTTAACTTGCTGATCACACAAACAACATGGAATGTGTAAATTAACATGATTAATTATGAAGTTATGCATAAGGCAATAGCTCAACAGTTTATAGACTAAAAGTAGTTATTCATTATACTAATTTGATTTGTAACATAACACTGCGAGTGTAGCTTTTAGTTGGGAGGAGCAAAAGCATATGAGTCTTACATCTAATATGTATCATTCAAACTGTTATCGGTGATGGTCATAGATGTTTTTTCTGCATTATTTTATATTTTTATACTCATACGATTAAATGAAATAGGCCTACTTCAATATTTTGATTGTGATGGTGCTGACATGCATTTACTTGAAACAGCAGCAGCTAGAAAAAATTAATCCTTTTACTAGTTTTTAATTTTTTGTTTGTTGTTGTGGATCCCAAAGGGAAACAACATTTTGTTGTTTGAGGAACTGACAAATGTAGTTAAATTCAGTTTAGGAAAAAATCAAAGTTCAGAATTGGTGCGTTAAAAATCAGTGATAATTTCCATCAAGGTATGTAACTATTGTTACTTGTATTATTTTCTATTATTATACTTTTCTACATGTTTTAATGTGTTATTTTTGATAATGCGAACAAATAAAAAATCCAAACCATCCTCAGACCCAATTAGGGACTAGCTGTCTATGACCAATAAAATGGTGGTATTCATTTTTCTCTAAAAAGAAGTTGCTTAGAGGGTAGTTTACTAGTGTTCGTTTTCAATTTTTATAATCTATCTCCATTATGGTGAAAGACACCTGAATTAAAATATGAATAATGATATCCTTTTGTTTCCCATAATAACAAAACAACTATGGTAAATTTATTGTTGTGAAGTGCAGTATACATGTGTTGTAATGCACATACTAAAACTGATTTGAATGAAATGGCCAGTCTATTTAACTTGGATTTTTCAGTTTCCTCATTCCCAAAGGCAAACATTGGATTTGTAGGCTATGTTTACATTTCGTAACTCATTGTCACCTTGTAACCCAATATCGTAACCAGTCAAGAAGACATCACAGAACAATAGATACAGATGCCTATTAACTTTGTTTAATTTGCCAATATTAAGAGTACATATTATGCTTGCACTGGATTATATGGTTGCAGGGAAATCTCTGTATGAGGACTGTCCTGTAATAAAGAAGAGTTTAGTTTATTTTCTTCATGTCGGAAATATAAACAAATAGTCGGAGCAAGAAATTATTTATTCAAAAGAATGTTATATGGAATATTCAACAAGATCCTTAAATCTCTTTAACCTGCAGTTTGTATATTAAATTTTGAATGGTACGATACATACCAGTTTTGTTTGTCAAGCTAAAATCTTCAATTACACAAATCTTAACAAGTATGTGAGAAAGTCTGTGCAGCATATTTTGCACCATCCGTTAAAAATTAAATTATGGAGAAGCTTGTCATCTATATTCAAATAGATCATGAAAAAGTAAATAACATTTGGTTAATGTATAAGGGCAAACAGTGTTACAAAAAATGCTGGTTATGTTTCGAGTCATAGGGTAACTTATATTGTGTCTCTTTGCATGCAAGAGTGGAAGAAGGGCTTATGTCCAAATTAGATTATAAATGTTGTAGTTAGTTTTTATATTTCTACCTTGTCCAGAAACAACTGAAAAAGGGAGCATGCTTGCATGCATTTTAATACCATATCTGGAAATTCTAGTCAGACTTATTTTCTCATATACAGAATATAAAAATGACTGATATTGGTAATAAGTAAATATAAACATATGAAATATAATATATGCACATGAAATCTGTTCAAAATTAGGTGTAGGCCTACTGTGTTGTTACATACCTGTAAACAAGTGTTGTGGTCTACCTGTATAGACGTGTTGTTTTCCAAACTAAATTTTTTATGCAAAGATTTATTTAAGAATTCTGCAGTTTCTTTCAAAAGCATTTATGAACACAGTATTCTATCCATTCAATATTATCTATCTTTTGTGGTTTTTAGTTGAGGAAAAACTTCTTAATGATAAAATATGGTCCATAAAAAGCACTTCAGCTAGGGTAAATAGACCCATTTATAATTCCATTATCTGTACTAACCTGTATATGAGAAACTGTGTGCAACATTCTTGCAGCACAGACTTAAAAAATATTTTCAAAGAATTTTGGAAGTGTGAATAAGACTTTGCATTCATTAGTTGTTTCTGCGACTTCAAGTTTTCATGAGGTGACCAAAACAAACAGTAAAATTCAAGCTATCACATATTTAAATTATTCTGTCTTTGTCATGAATTTATCCATATTAAGATTATTTTTTATATGTTGGATGGATTTAAAAATATATATATATATATACTAGTACCATAATATAAATAAATAAATGTCAATTTATGAAGTACTGTTAAAAATTCAACTTGCTGTTCATGTCAGATAAATGACCATTAGGCTAAACATCATTTTTGAAAGATAGAATAATCTATAGGTTTAAATTATTTATTCATAATGTAGATGTGCACAAATCTTAAAACCATATTGTTTTTAGCCATAATTCATTAAAACAAAAACTCAAAACCTACCCAAATATTTAAACTTTGTGCTTGTATTCACCAACATTCTGCTCGGTGCTGTAAAATAATATATATA
The DNA here is from genome assembly GCA_964059195.1 of Ectobius pallidus. NCBI lineage: Eukaryota > Metazoa > Arthropoda > Insecta > Blattodea > Ectobiidae > Ectobius > Ectobius pallidus. The sequence continues at coordinate 156,762,685 of CAXKWD010000003.1, read as the reverse complement.
TATATATATATATATATATATATATATATATATATATCCCTATATATAGCCTATATATATTTCTCACTCTTGAAAGTTATTTACTTAACCTAGCATAAAGACAAGCAGCGAATGTAATTTATTTAAGTACCGGTACTACTTTAACTTGAAACCTTTACTAGCCATTTTATTAATATTAATATCTCATGCCATGAAATTAAAATCCTACTTTGGGAGACTTGCTCTCAAATGAACTTCATTCCCAAAAGCAAATATTGAACGGTACTGGAATAAAATAGGCTATATTGAAATAACTGATGTAACCACTTAATGCTGATTATAGTTTTTGAAAGTTGGCTTTATTTTCCTGTCTTGATCTTTAAATTTGTTTAAAGGGGGTAGGGGGTGAAATATCAATCATAATGGTAAACATTATCTTTTTTTTAACTAGAAAATGCTATAGGCTATAGGCCTACCTTAAAGTATACCTTCATTAAGTTTCAATGCCCTCATGAACTTTTAAGTCTCCAAATTACAAAATATTAAAGACACACTTGTTATTAATGTTTAAATTTTATTGATGAAAATAAATAATTTTTGACAAAATTAAACCGCCTTCAGTAAATTATCCCTAAAAAAGGAAAAGTAGTACTTGAGTTATTTCAATTTATAAAAAAGCATCAGTTGTAAGGCTGAGTACTTCTAATGTGGCTTTAAGTACACATTTTTAATTTAAATACCATGCATCATATCATTCCCATACTTTCATTTTTACTGTTTTTATATATTCAGAACTAAATGGATATTATAGATTTAACACAACCAGTCTGAAATTTTTACTGTAAGTTGTGCAGAGTATGACTAACAAAATAGCATATGGATTTTTTTTTATTATGTCTACATTTTTCAATAAAAAATAAAATATGTATGGTAACAATACACTTTTTTCTTAAATTTTCTTAAATTTTCTTAATACAAGCTTTGAATATTCATTTTTTCCTCCATTTGTAGTAAAGATCAGAGGCCGATCGTGGGTGTAGAAACAGGGTGTTGCACTATTTTACAGGAATTAATACATAGTGGCAGTGGCGTCTCCTGCATAGGATCACATGAGCACGTGAACCCCCTAATAATTTTTATCTTACCTAATTTTGTCAGTATTATTGAATAAATAATAATTCTTGTATGGTTTGCCGTCTCGCTGTGTAGAAAGATGTGTATTTTGTTCCCTTTTGCGGGCTTCCTCGAGGTGGTTCACTAGCTAAGGGGTGAACCTCTTAGTATTGCGTTTTGCATTACCTAAAGTTAGCAGGGGCTCCGCACCTAGCACGGGTGACAGGATCACACGTCATTCGTGCACACGACCTTAAGAGGGCAGCATCGGGCAACGCAACTGAATTTTTTCCCCTTTCAACTGAAGACGGCAACATCGGTAAACGCTAGAGTTCTCCCACGTGTTTTTCTTACCACCCCTCCATTTCATCCAACTTGCGAGGTGCCAGAGGGAACTTGTTTTATGACCCATCCATCTTCCCTTATTATATAGGTGTGAACAGTGTTGTCGCATTATCACAATTCACAGTGAAGCTTTGATTTGCTGTTTATTTCCTCTACATTCCGTCGTTTATGTCACAATTACCTACATCAATATGTCATTATTAATATTCATAAATAAATAGATAAATTTTTACTTCAGTACATTGATACAGTGATTTCTCTTTCTCCCTCAGCTGGAAAGTATAAGTTGCAACACAGTCTTCTATCCCTGTCTATACCACGTGTTTTGCTCAAAACGTCAAAATAAAACTTTTTTTTGGCAGCAAAGATTAGCCAGCGGGTGCTAGGTGGTCTGCTGTTCCTGTTTGTAGTAAGGGGTGCGAAGTTTACAGATACATTCTCTCCCAAACAGGAATTCCGTATCAGTTCAATTGGAATTCTCACAGCGTGAAGTAGTAGTTTCTTTGTGATGTCGCGATTGTTTGTTTAGTTTAGTAGTGTATATAGTAATAATTCTAGCCTAGGTTAAAGGATAGTTATAGTAGTTAAAGAGTATAACAGTATATATAGTTCACTACTATAACCATTTGGGAAATGCATTCAATAGGCTAGTTCGTTTTCTACCAGTGAACTTAAAAGTAATTTTGTTTGTTAATGTGTGAATACCGTGCAGCACTTGCAATGATGGCAATAGAGAAACGTCTAGTGCGCGAGAAGAAAGACTTCAACTTTAATATTATCGAGAAGTTCTCTACACAGAAAGAAAGAAGAGTACATTTTCTCTACACATGATGAGATTCGTAAGTCCTGTATTTTGTTTTTCTATTTTTAGCCCCATGTGAACACCCAAATATTTTACCCACGTGACGCCACTGCATAGTGGACTGGCAGGTGGGCATTGCCGAGATTGCTAAAATTACATACAACATGAGAATATAATGGTCTCATGGTTCCAAAGGCCCGGGTTCAATTTCATAATGTTTCTGAGGTAGGGAGGTCTGAAACAGGGTGTACTCAGCCACATGATACAAATTGAGGTGCTAATTGATTCAGAAGTAGCGACTCCGGTCATGGAAACCACCATTAACTTCCATGGTGTTGGTATACTTACCAAATTTCCCAGTCCTGCTATCTGCCTATGATATATGATGAAGCTGATGGTAGGCCTAGTCTCTCCAGGGATGTAGAGTGGCGGAGTTTAATTTAGTGTTTATTAGAATGGTCAAAATAGCAATGTAGGTCTCACCCCAAAGTGATTACATTGGCAATTGGCATCTCTGTGAGGGATTATGCTCTTGAAGAAGGAAAATCTCGCTTGAAGATAGCAGCTGACACAATGTAGAGAAGCTCACTTGATTCAAGGCACTCTAAAGGCAAAGATCAGAATCACACCTTGTTGCTGTGAATCACATGAAACAACCAAAACCGAAAAAGCTGGGGAGGTTAATACAAAATCAAGCATCTTGCGTATGCTACTAGCCCATAGGATGAGGCAGGAGGTCGTTTCAACTGGATTGTGATGACCATCATGCATTTATCTGTTTAAATGATTTAAAATTGTTAAATATCATGTGATCATGTGAGGCATGTTTTCAATCAATAGAAACCTATCCCAAAGACGATTTAGAAATAGTTTAATGGTATAAAGTAAGAAAAATCTAAATATTCTTTAAAAAAAAAACTGGACATTGTGCAACACTGCAACATGATCAGAGGCTACCACTGGTAAAAATACAGGAAAATTAACCTTAAAGAAAATATTTTCAACTGTCTATGTCCAAAATAGTTTTCTACAAGATAAATTTAAAATGCTGGATATTTAATTTTTATAGTCTGATGAGATATTTGTTCTCTTAGGAGCCCTTCTTCGATCTTCTGAAATCATTTACATTCAATTTCACTGTATTGTTTTGATTTATTACTAAGAATTAAGGAATTCAACTTTTTGGTTTATTTATATTCTTCTGTTGTTTCTGCTTCTTTCTTCTGTTATTACATTTTTTGGGGTTTTGTTTGTTACCTGTTTGCTAAACTTTATCAATACACAATAAGGGAACCATAAATTTTGAGGAGGTTAGTGAAAATCAAATACTACCATTTAATTTGTATGCAAAGAATATAATTTGAATAATGTTATTTTAATCAGATATTAATTTAAATGGTAAATATTTTTAACTTTTAAGGTTTGCTAATTCATTGTTAGAGAGAAGCTTAAAGGAATGTTAATTAAATTTCATTATCAGTTTAAAATATTAGATGCAAAAAATCAAATCTCTGTAATAATTCTCTGCACAGTGATGTCACCTATTATCATAAAGGTAAAACTAAGTGCATAGGTAGATGGAACAGGCATCATAGAACTTGTACCATAAAAACTCAATTTTTATAAAATTGTAATGTAGACCTTTGTTTCTAGTGACACTCTAATTTATTGTGGAAAGGCATATTTCTACACTTGGTTTTTAAAATCCAGCCTTTGGTTATAACTGAACAGTGGCACCAACTTTTGAAAAACATTGGGTGGACTCAAAGATTTATACATTTTTGTACTCCTGCCCTTTACTTGATTCATGAAGTGGATCTATAATATTGATATGGCTAATACAAATCTATACAAAAATGATTTCATTGTTTATAATAACAATCACACTTTGTAATTCCACCGCCAGGGAATTGTTGTGTAGCCTAGATAACGAGAATTCTTTAAAGTTTACAATATTATATAAACTTTTTCGTTTTGAGTTTACTACTAAAATAAAACAAAATTAAACAAAATTAAATCACACATGGCCAATCAATATGTAGCACAGCATGTTGCAAAATAGTATCCTCTTGACTGGAGTTCTCCCAATAAATTTGTCACAAGCATTATCATTATCTTCTTTTTCTTTCCTTAGACCAATAGCCTGTTCTCCCTAATCACACAGTCATTTTCATGGACAACCTGAGCTCCTTCTTTCTTGTTTATTGTACTTAGCTGATCTAACAATCTTTCTTAATTCATTCTTTCTAGATTTTCAAACACTCTGATTTTCATCTTTTTAACCAGTCATTAAGGTCTTGTACTCCACACTTTAGTCTTGTATCATAATTCCTTGCCTTGTCCATTAATTGTCCTTCCATTGATTTTTCTTAATCACAAGCATCATCTAAATTTTATTCTTTCTTTTCTGCACTCTTTTTATGCATATTTAGAACAGCAATGTAATTAAGATTATTCTGAATTCAAAAATATTTATCGGCTCATCAAAGAATAAAAACATTTTTTAGCCGTGGCTGTGGAAACTGCATTGACAGAGTAAGATGTAACAATTTAATAAATTGAGGAAAGACTTCAAGAGATCGTGAAGGTTTTGGAATAGAAGGTTATCATACTATGCATGTCAGCAATAGCCTGATTCAAGAGATTGTGAAGGTATTGGAATAAAAGGTTATTGTACTATCCATGCCATCAATAGCCTGATTTTCGTTGTACAGTGGTTCAATAACAAAACAGTAATGGGAATAAACAATTATACAACATGGGAGATTATTGGATGACTTGAGCCCCATGGGCCCATATAAGTTGGTGGCACTGTAACTGAAGTAATATAGAACATTTGAATATTAGATTTTCTTTCATAGAAAGCTTTCCCATATAAATAAATATATTCTGATTTCTAGGTGCAATACTTAGGTCTTTGAAGTTGCTTGTTTAATGCAAGAAGGACACAATCATTAATAGCTGCATGTTGATGTGTTGTCATATCTCAGTCAGCAAAAAGAATCAAAGAAACGCCAAAATTTTGTACAGTATTAAATTAGCGTTGTTATTAGGTTGATTTGGCAACAGAATCTGCCACCTGCTTACATTTGAGAGTGCAAAGTACTATTTAACCTCAATAAACAATAATATTGTGAGGTAGACCACAAAAAGAAATGTTGACATTTGACTCATCAAGTAGGAATGATGAAAATAAGAGCATTGGTGTTTTCTGTTGATCTTTATCCGACGAAAATGATACACCCCAAACTATTTCATCATCTGAAATCTCCAAGATGGCCATAATTTTGCCATCTGTCATACTTCATATTAAACATTTATAATCTCATAAAGCAAACAACACATCAAGGTATAGAAATCCTTACTAGAAATCGTTAGAGGTGTATTGGGTAAAAAAGTTCATACATAATATTGAAAAGGAACACCTTTATTACTCACTGAAAAATTGGAAATATTTCACTTGAGAATTGGTGAGTTGCCGGGCTCTTCAAGCATAAGCTTAATGCATAATAGGCCCATCTTTCTTGTTCCTGGAAAAAATTACCCTGGACTCGTTCTCAAAGATTAATATTGATATATCATAAAAATTGTATTTTTGCTCCATTTATGTGTTATTAACATCCTGAGAGGTCTAATTTCAGAGAAAACTTTGCTTAGATGAAAAATTAACAGAAATTTCAAAATACTCATTACATTCTTTTGTCCAGTGCCAACACATTCTGTCTGCAATCGTGGTATTCACTACTAGTTTTGGAAAAGTATAGTTCCTAACTCCTTTCTATTGAAGGTAAACTTGAGAAAATATGAAAGATAAACAATAATTAAAGAGGGGGGATCATTTTCATTTAGTCCACTGCTTATTGAGTCTCTAGTGTGCCTGCCTTCCACTCCAGCAGCCTGGGTCAATTCCTAGCTGGTTGAGGGTTTTTCAGTAGTAGGAAAGTTCCTTTCTGGGTTCAGGAGTGTGTGTTGTGTTGTCCCTTCATCTCGTTCCCATGGAAGGTGATGGAAACCTCTGCAATATCACATCAACCTAGAATGCTTTGGATGGGTCATGGATTTCCTCCTATGAATTCACCCATGGCTCTGTGTAGCCTTCATACTGTAGGCCTACATCTTGTCATCATTTTCATGGTACATTCTGTATTGTGTTTAATAACTCTTAATGATTTATAATACTTTTTAAAAATCCATTTATCATTAGGCCTATATATTAACCTTTAGAACATTCTACTTCAAACATTTGTTGCAAGTAAAAAGTTACCAACTTAGAAAGTATGTTTCAAAAGGTTCTCCACCATCAGCTGATCTCTACTGATAAGTTTTCTTCTTTATCCACCAGATGTTCTCCAGGTTGTATGAATTTTGAAATAAGGCCATTGTTCTTAGGGATGCCAAAATTTATGTGTGTCTTTGTTTTTTTTTATGTAAGTTATACCTTTTCCCAAACAGTTAAATCAAGTGGTTTCTGGACACATTACAGTAATTTTCTTCACTATCGAAATCATGACCTGTAGACCAGAAATGATGAGCAACTACGGATTTTTCTGTTGGTTAGTATTTAATATTTCTTATGTGCTTACATTTAAATTTCTCTTCATTTTGCTAATGTATACTACTATCACATGTATTAACTTACAGTCAATTTCATAAATACCTGAACTTTTACTTGGTGTAATTTTGTATTTCTTTTCTGATCTTAGGAGATTTTTTATATTGTATTTGTTAATAGGTGCCAATTTGATGTTCCGTTCTTCAAGGGAATTGAATGTAGCTTGTTTATGTGCAGTTGGATTGAAACCATTGGCTTTGATGTATAATTCCCTCACACATAGACTGGTAAACATGCCTCTCAGGAAATCAGAATATGACATGGAATATAATACAATCATCACCCCTGCAGAAAATAATGGTTACAGAAGAGAACTAGTCGATAAGAAAATCAACAAGTGCAAAAAACAAAAACTAACAAGAGATATCACCACCTTGAAACCAATAGAAGAAAACTTGAAATAGAAGAAAATTGCATTCCACCCTTGGGCCGATAATAAATTCAGAAAAGTTTTCAGGAAGCATGGCATCACAACAGCACCTGTAAACAGATACTCTTTAAAAAACCAACTCAGATCTACAAATTTAGAGAACCCCCACCACAGTAAAAAATCAGGCATCTACCAATTTAAATGTAATGATTGCAAAAAAGTCTATATAGGAAAAACCAAGAGGACATTGGAAGTCAGAACTAAAGAACACATAAGACACATCAAATATCAAAATACAGAGAAATCAGCGGTAGCGGCACACTTTTGGGATGATGGACATGAAGTTGACAGGGATCCAGAATTACTAAAATGTGTCCATGGACATAAGGAGCTTTCAGTCTGAGAAAGGATTTTTATTCACAAGAATGGGAACCAAATGATGAACTTCGATATCCCGACCAATGAGGACCTCATCTCAAAGTTTGTACCACGTCTGCAGGAGGGTAGCATGGCAGTTGAAGTATAGCTGTTGACAATGGTTGCAAAGGCGCTGAAACTATTACAGGTAAACTATATCAAAAATGATGTTTTTTGTGTAAAAATTCAACTCTTATATAATTATTATGTTATATAACTTCACTGTGTTAACTTCCAATACAATTTAATATTCTTAAAAGCTGTTTCATCTTGTATTGTTTAAGGTGATATTTTCTTGTACACCTATTATTGATTTTCTTACTGACCATATTTTCAGAAAATCCATTAATTTTTATTGTTGCTAAGATATGCTGATATTCCAAATCATCTTCTTTCCAGTAGATCGGTAAGTTGACTAACAGTAAATAAGAAAATGATGGAAGAATCTATCAAATTACTTAACCTCCAGGACAGTTCAGTAAAATTCATGTCAAAAGACAAGTAAAACATCATGTTGCCATTTCTAGACATCAAGATCATCAGAATTGGTAGGACATCAGAATTCGGAATTTACAGGAATGACACACAGACAATTGCATGAAGCAGAACAGCTATAAACCTACTCTTCGGAAGCTAGCAGTAATAAACAGTCTTACCGATCCACAGGAAAGAAGATAAATTGAAATATTAGCATATTTTAGAAACAGCAAAAATTATTGGATTTCCTGAAAATAGAGTCAATAAGAAATCAAGAAATGGGTGTACAAGAAAATACCTCTTTAAGTAATACTAAAGATGAAGCAACTTTTAAGACATTCACTTTCCATCCTTTAATGCTTCATAAATTTAGAAAAAATTCAAAGAATGGAACATGACATTAGCACCCATCAACAAGTACAATATAAAAATCTTCTAATATTGGACACAAAATACAAAATTTCACCAAGTAAAAATTCAGGCATTTATGAAATTGACTGTAATACATGTGATAAAGTATACATTGGCAAAACGAAGAGAAATTAAAATGTAAGCTACAAAGAGCACATGATAAATGTTAAATACCAACAAATAGAAAAATCTGCAGGGCTCATCATTTCTGGCTTACAGGTCATGATTTTAATAGTGAGGAAAAATTACAGAAATTTGTTCAGAAACCACTTGATTTAACTGTTTGGGAATAAGTATACAATACCCCCCCCCCCAAAAAAAAACAATCAAACAAACAAAGACAGACTTATAAATTTTGACATCCCTAAGAACAATGACCTCATTTAAAAATTCATACAACCTGAAGGACATCTGGTGGATAGAGAAAGAAACTTGTCAGTAGAGATCAGCTGATGATGATGGAGAAGCCTACCCATCGAAACATACATTCCAATTTGGTAAGTTTTTACTTACGGTATAAGAAGTGTGTGAAGTTGAGTTTAATTTATAATATTGACACTTCACAATGTTTTCCCGATTAATTTAATAAAGTCCAGTAATTATGTTTATGACTTAATAACAAATTCTTGAAGTTATAATTCACACCTATGTTTGTGGAGGTTGCACTATAATATATGATATATGAGCTTAATATTTTAATATTATAGTTTTAAAAACATTTATATTTACGTTATTCTTATACATTGCTGCTAAAAAATTTCATAGACAATAGGATACAGTACATTATGCCTTATAGAATGGTTTTTGATGTTCTATTTAAACATTGTTTCATTTTATTGGTTCTAAAATTGTAAAAATGTTGAGAAAACCTCCTTATTCCATGACATGCATTTATAAAAAAATTTAAGTATCTTGTTGTGCTGAATTGTTAGTTTAGTCATCTCATGAAAACTATATTGTATTGTGATTCAATAAGTGTGATTTGCCAGACTTTGTATGGTTACTTTCTCCAACTTGGATGCTTTCAGTTTTTCAGTTTTACATTGTCACCTTCATTCCACTACAGTGAAGTTATATCCTTATTTCATGCAAAACAGAAAGAAAAGAGGTATAAATATTTAAACTACATTATCCAGTAGAGATTTTTCCCATTAAAGCTATTTATGTATCAGGAACGCAAAATAATGCTTTAGCAGACGAATATAGTATAGGGGCCGAGGCATAAGCCAAGGCCAAAATAATGGATGAGTTTGATAAAGTTTTTGCCTACGTGGTGCCTACAATATTTTTTAATAAAAGCTCTCTGAATTATATGAAATTAAACAAAAATACCATTTAATTAATTATAATGAAAGGTAGTCAGCCATTTTTTAACGTCATATTCTCACAGTCACCAGAATTGCAGAACAACCAATACAAAATGCGGTATAGATGCATTATATATAAGGGCAATCAAAAAGTAAGATACACTTCCAGGTTATGGCCATTTTTGAAACCACCTGCACAGAGGCAACATGGCTATGACAACATACAATGTATGTTCACTTTTCCACATAGTCCCCAAGTAACTGTAAATATTTCTCGGAATGGTCAACCAACTTTTCAATTCCAGATGCATAGAAATCACCTCCAGCACTATGTAACCACCTAGAGACAGCTGCTTTCACCTCCTCATCGTTTTGGAATCGTCGTCCACCGAAATCCTTTTTCAGCTTACTGAACACATGATAATCGCATGGCGCTAAGTCTGGACTGTATGAAGGATTCAAGTGGGAGGCATGGCAACATCCTCCATACAGTCCAGACTTAGAGCCATGCGATTATCATGTGTTTGGTAAGCTTAAGAAGGATCTCGGTGGACGACAATTCCAAAATGATGAGGAGGTGAAAGCAGCTGTCTCCAGGTGGTTACATACTGCTGGAGGTGATTTCTATGCATCCGGAATCAAAAAGTTGGTTGAACATTCCGAGAAATGTTTACAGTTACTTGGGGACTATGTGGAAAAGTGAACGTACATTGTATGTTGTCATAGCCATGGTGCCTATGTGTAGGTGGTTTCATAAGTGGCCATAACTTGGAAGTGTAACTTACTTTTTGATTCCTCCTCGTGTGATTTGGTTTTTGTAAACAATAATGCATACAAACTAGTATTTATGAAAAGTTTATGAAAATATTAATGATAATCCTGAGGAAATTTCAATCCAAGCCAGAAACATTGAGATGGAGCTGCTGCCAGCAACAACATGGCAGCAGTAGACTATGAGAAGGAATATATTATTGCATTTAAATGCTGGTGCATCCATGGTAAGCCCCGTTTCTCCTGTGAACCAAGATGTGAAAAGTTGTTTGCTTATATCTGTTGTTATATGATTAAGTAGGCTACCGTGTTTTGCGAAAAAACCCTGGTAAAGTTTCTGATTATCATAAATAAACATGTTGCCTTAAATTTATTGTTCTATGACCAAATATATACTTAAATCCATGTTAAAGTTGGTGTGACTGGTCAATGCCATCTGGTGTATTTTGAATGCAGTTTGAATGCAGTTTTATGCAACTTTAGTAGCCTAGATTATAAAAATGCAATTTTTTGGCATGTTACCAGTCTGACAAGCAGCTGTTTAATTTACTTTAAAACCTTTACTTTAATTTACTTTACCACCATAAATCATGCACCAAAGCTTAAATTTGCTGATGGATAATCCCTAACTGAACACAAATAAGTTCAAAGTAAAAAATTACTGAGCGTTATCTTTACCATTCTACATTATTCTAAGAATGGTTTTATTTAGGTATTTATTTCTATTACATAAAATATTCAATTGCATTGGTTCTGTGGATCCAGACATTGCTCTCCTTTCAAAATATAGCTTGACATTAAAAATAAATCTCATATAAAATGCATAACTTCCTCTGCCAAAATAAAAGTTTAGGCACTTAATATTATATGTATGACATCCTCTTCCTGTAAATTGGTGGTAAAAATGAATAGATTATCCTTACATCAATGTACCGCAACCCCAAACTATACACGACCCAAATAAATTCTAATTAATGCGCTCAGAATTATAATGACGTAACTACAAAATCTATGTTTTGAGATAAATGTAAAAGATGTTTTGCAACAACAGTAACCGTATTGTTGTTAACACCTAAGTGCTTGTGCGTGATATATATGATAACTCATTGTTAATAGAGTATGTTTATACCTAGTCAACAATTTATTTGGTTTTAGTTAAGTATTACATCCGAAAAAAGGTATACACTGTTGTAGATACGTTGTTTTGAAATTAAACAAACAGTAGGCCTATCTATTTAAAGTTACGTTTTGTTTTATTATTATACAGAAAGAGATAATTTCAGTCAAGTAAATAAAATATTGTTACTTTTTTGCACTCTTATTGCTAAAATAATACTGATAACAATTAACAAAGTTGTACAAAATACTAGAACAAGCAAACCTGATAGCAATATAAAAAAATGAAATGAAATTGTACCATATTAGATATTTGTATAGATTTCACTGGAATAAAACAACAAAATCCTTATATTAAAAAAGGAACACACTTCACCATATTCTGCTTTTTCATTAACTTCTGGATCTTCATCAATTGTTACATTGTCCATTCATGGTGTGTGGAACTGATGATAATGCTCAAGAATTATCCACATGTTACATAAATATTGGAGATCCTTAAGCTTTTCTTTTTTAATAGGAACTGGAAAAGAATACAACGTCTGAAACAATGTTAAAGAATTTTAACTCTTCTTTTAGTTCTGCTGGCAATTTGTAATCATCTAATTTCTTCAGAAGTGATATTGCTGTATGTAAAATAAATGTGGTCTGGCTCTTCTTTTCTGTATAGGATCCAAGTAATCTTCATGCAATTGGCATTATTCTCATCACTGTCAACTTTTCTGTTTCTTGTCTTGCGGCGTCTCAGTTCTGGAAAGTACAATACGTCTTTCTGTTGAATTTCAGTTATATGGTACATTTATTCATCATTCTTATGGCAGTGAACCATCCTGATGGGTCGAATATGTCAAGAATTGTTTTCTTTTCTCTATTGAGGCATGAACGGAGTCACACTCCATTTGTGAGTGGCCTGACTCATAGAATATAATATGATTGATGACAGGGATATCAAGATGCTCAAGAGCATGCAGAAATATAACAAACTTATTTACATTTCTGTTTTGTCTGCCACATGTGTCGAAGAAGAAATTCTAATCCTTGTCATCTTGCATTTGTTTGCATGAAATTTAAAAATAAATAAATAAAGCAATTTCTGCAGATCCACATTTGGCAGTTTTTCTCTCCACGTATAACATTCAGCTTTTCTGGAAGTTGTAACAGTATACAGCTAGGTTGTACACCACCATCTTCACTGATAAAATAATGCTCTAGAATTTGTCTTGGGACAATAGCAAGACAGCCTCCAATTCAAATTCAGCTAAATGCATTCTTGCAGAAGTCAATTCTGCCTTAAAACTGTATTTTCTTTCCCTGGTAAGACATTTCCATTTCATATTGTCACAATGCCACGAAGCTTTGAGAAATCGATATGTCTAGAAAGATGGCAGCTCTCTAAATAAATGGACTGGAGCAGAGTACCAATGGGTGTGGCTTTGTGTAGACACGTCACAGTGAGCGGACTGAGTGCACCCATGGAAGAGGCCGGAAGGAGGGGCCATATGCTAAGGGGTGTGACCAGGCGTCACCATAGACTTCCAGATTATGCGCGAACAGAATCATCGTGATCTTAGCTCCAGAACATTCGACGGCCCTCTATAAGCCCGTGAGCGAGCTGTGGAAGAACATTGTGTGTGTACTGAAGAGAGTGAACCGATGAACTGAGGGACTGGTGTGAGACAGTACCGTTCTGGTGAAAGCAGCGCACAGTGAAGAGCGACGGGTGTAACGTGTGTTTGCGTTGTGCAGCGAGGACTGTGTATTGCCCGACGTGGTATCGATGCTGCTGTGACTTGGGAGTCCGCACAGTGTGTGTGAACGGAGACAGTGCTGTGACTTGGAATCAGCTCAGTGGAAGTGAGCAGTGAACAAGTGAACTGGAGAACAATCAGGAGTTATCGGCTTGTGTATTGAGTATTGCTATTGGAAATAAAGGAACCTTCCTTCTTCAATCAGAAGACAAGTGTTCTGATCCTGATGGTTGATACCTTTCGCTGTGGCAGTCAAATGGGAAAATCCATAGCACAAATAATTTTTAGGCACATGGAAGGACAAATTAAACTCTGTTGTATACATGATTCAATAAATAGATACCTTTCAGGGGTGATGCCATCATTTTTACGGTTGTCAACATAAAGGTTGGCACAGAATCTTTTCTGGCATAATGTAGGGCCTAATGGTAATTTTGGGAAACTAGTAATAAGTGCTCTTATTATTTCCTTTACAGCATTTGAGTTAGCCATAGCTGGTTTGTGCCATCCTATTTGATCTCTTGAAATTATGCTATGTTCACTCCTTTTAAACAGCGCTTGATATGTGAATGATTCAGACAAATCAAACATTCCAAGACAGAAGGTCTGACAAACTTGCACTTTTCTAGCATCCTTTCTTAAAACTTATTTATTTGTAACTTTTCTCCTAGAAGACCCTGCAGAAATTTTCTGTATCAGCTAAAATCCAAAATTGATCATCAATTGCTAGCTTATCAGTTTCATAAAAAAATTGAACTGTATTTTCTTACACAGTTTGAGTAATCTTTCAGTTTAACTGACTTTCCAGCAATAGATTTTCTTTTTGCAGAAAACTACAGTTTCTCTTATTGTCATTTACTTTTTCTATAATTATTTTGTTCATTTCTCAGGTCGTGATATTCGTCTACTTTTTTCTCTGGTTGAAGCCCTGGTTCTTCAGAATTTTCATTTACTAAAATGGCTCTTCATCATTATTATCTGAATACACCCTGAAATATTATTCACATTATTCTCTTCTAAAACTACAATTCCAGTGTCAATAGCAGCTTTTGTTACAATTTCTCCCTCATTGTGTAATATTCTTTACATTCTCTCATTGTGTAATTGTGAACAGGTGTAATATTCACATTGTTCTTATCCAAAACTACATTTTCAGTATTATTCACAGCTTTTTACAGTTGTATTTATACTCCTTTTACCTATGAGGCCATACTGGGAGTTCATGATCTTTGTCTATACAGTAGGGCAGGCCATGGTTGCCAATTATTTTTTTTTGTTGGTGTATTGTATGGAGTAAATTTCACCAACATCAAATTAAATGGATATGATACAGGATGAAATGGTGAGGATGATTCATTGTAAGTAAATATCCAATGCGATATTTCCCTTTATGACTGGCAAAACTATGAAAAAAGCCCATGTCAAATTGGCCGGCTACGGGATTTGAACCTGGGACATCCCGAATGCAAGTTCAAGATGTTATCATCTCTGCCACCTTTCTTGGCTAGCAGCTTTTGTCACAATATTTTCTCCCTTGTTGTTTAGATTTCTACCATCGTACATCCTCCTATTACAAGAATATTTAGTTTGTAATGGAATTTTAAAATGTAATTTCAATTTATTATCTTGCATTTTGGTGTTGTATCTTAAAAAAGCTGGTCCACTTTCAGAGAGAAAATGATGGATCTCCACATATGCTGTTATGTCATTCAACCCATAGCGTAATATATGGAGCCAAAGTAATGTATTGGGTGATATATTGTTGTGACATTAAATAATAATCTACATCTGTGGATATGCAGCACTCTATTTCTGTAATGGTATACGATAGACGTTCAGTTGTTTTGTCAATCAATAGGTTGGTTCCCAAAGTCAGTAATGATGTAGATATGTCAAAACCACCAATTTTGTAGATACTTCTTTATGTCTCTAAACTTTCTTTACCTTAAGCATGGACAAGACACCTTTCTCACTTCACATTCTGATACAGAATAAGAGGCCATATTGGAAAGAGCACCTATTCAGTTTTTTAACCTGATGCAAAGCTTTATTGTTTACCAGGCGAGACTTATTTTCTACAAATAATGAGTGGGTACCCTTCAGAGAATTTTTTTTTTTAAGTTTCAAACAAAAGTTTTAGCTCTTATTATCAGCACCTCATGTAAGTAACTTAAACAAAATTGTTAGAGCCATTTTCGAGAAAATTGCTAAAAACAAACTTTTCTTAATGAAAGTGTCATTAAAAATAACAGAAAGTAGTTGCCAATCTTCATGTCACAACCCGAAAATGTACCTAACCCAAATACAAAATCTTGTTTTTATTCAGTTTTCCATTCTGGAGCTACTCTGTTCACACACACACACACACACACAGACAACATGTTTCTGAAAATAAAATTTTTGGTTTCAGGAGTTCTCAAAACGTGTAGGACCTATGTCAAAAACTCAATTTTGAATTTTGGGATCGAACACAATATTTTCTCTACCTATAGTGCCTATGGTACAGGCCGAGGAAGTAAAAGTTATAAAGCACCTTATACCTTATGTGCCTAGTTTCCAAAATATGGTTATCATAATTATAATAATTATAAAATTATTAAAGTAAAGTGTGTAAAGTTTTCCCTATTACAGGTCATGGAGGCCCACATTGTTCCAGGAGGTTGAGGCTCCCAGATTTTTTAGACATTCGGCACATGAAGGTGGTAAGGTTGTCAGCCTTACGCACCGGCCGCCTTTACCCCCAGGATTGCTCCTGGTACTCATTTCTGTTAGAGGCTGAGTCGACCCCAGGGCCATAGTGCCACCAGAAGGATTAGGCCAATTGAAAAACTCCAACTACCTCATCGGGAATCGAACCCATGACCTTCCAGTTTGTAGCGCAGCTCCTCAACCACGCTACAGCGTACCCCCATAAAATTATTAGTAGTAGCAATAATAATTATAATAATAATAATGTTTTATCAATACCAATACCTAATCAGAAATGACCACGGGCCACGGGCTTGGACTGAATTAGATCTTGACCCCACTTTACAGGGACAGAATAGGTTGTGCCATTGTATCATGAAGGCTGAAGTATTCAGAGGCATCGGCTAAGGGGTTCCATGTTAACCTCAGTGCATACATCAAAATTATGAATTTAAATTTAAGATACTGCAGTTAGCTATGAGCATCTATGTAATTTACTGTTATAATAATATGTTTAATGCTCTTTACCAGCAAACTACTTTTTTCAGAATCATTTCACTGATTTTTTAGAAATTTCGAGCCATATTACCACTTAATCTACAAAAGGACCATAACCATGCCTCTCTTATAAATAGCTTGCCTGTAAATATCATATAGGGCTTAATATACCTTGAAAATCTGTTACATAAATTAAAAGTAACTATTTAACTTTGAACTTTATGATGGTAATTTTATGTAGCTTCAAGCTTTAAATTGGTTAAAAGTCAGAACATGAAATTAAGAATTGTTTAAAAGGAAAATGCTAAATTCTGACAGAAAGCAACTGCACCTATGAATCAACAATTTATCCACTTAGCCTAAGTATTACAAGAAAAAATTAAAATTGCTTGAATAAGCTATATGTTAAACCCTAGGTTTTCAATGTTTTAACTTTATATTAGGCCTGTAAACCATGAAAAAATTTAGTACGATCAGTTTTTCAGTGTTTTACATTACCTATCCCCTTAAACACACGTGCATATTGCTGTTACATATATTTGCTATATTTAGTGGGCAGATTTCTGTGACCTAAAAAATAGGATATATGCATGCATTTATGACCTAAAAAAACATTAAAATATGACCAATGAAATTTAAAATATGACTTTATCACTCACACATTATGTATATATAGCCTATATATTTTTTTCATTACAATTCATTTTATTAAAATATAATGTTAATTATTTAAAATATCTGTAAATTCTCAAAAAGTATCAGTATAATGCAAAATTTACAAAATATGATATGAAACTTCAAAATTTCTTTAATATGCACACAAATATGCCGAAAATATGACCTAAATATGCATATTCATACTAAATATGCTACAATAGTTGAAAATTTCCTAAATATGCAGTTATATGCACAATAAAAGCCGTTCTATTTTCACCAGGATGCTTGGAATTGGGTTTAAATTAGTTCAAAACCTGAAATAATGCAAAGGGGAAAAATATGACATATCATAGAAATCCACCCCCTAGTTATATTTGTAACAGAAATTATTTATTTTTCTTATTCATATTTGTGTAGTGTTAAATGAGTTTAGGAAATAGTGACATAGAAGGATAGCTGAAAGATGAGGACTGCATTGGCTTTCTTGATGGGCCAAAGTTTGGTAAGGACTGCACAGCTGAAGGTCAAACTTTAGCTACGAAGACCATGAGGACAAAAGACAGGCTGTGTATACTTGCTGCCTCATGGAGCATTGTCAGCAAGCTTAAGTCTGTACCTAATAAAAATAAGAAAGTTAAGATTATCCTATGGTCATCTTCAGCAAAATTAAAGATGACTGTTGTGTTTGTTTCTTCTTATGAAATATAGTCTCCCATCAATTTGTTTTTACTTTTACCGGTATGTATAATTTTTTACCTCTTGGTATCTAGGCCTAGATAATTCTGTTTTAGGCCTAAGGCTTCCAAGTGGAAATTTCGGTACCAAGGCTAATTTTGTTATGCTTATTTTTGAGAGAGGGCAGAGGAACAGGTGGTAAGCATGGATGTCCTGATGTTGTAGAATGAATGTCAAAAATATTGCTATTCACAGTGCTAAATGCCTCTCCTCTGGTCATACGTAAGTGAAAATGAATTATTTCTGTTAGTAGGAAAGTTCATTTCATTCATAAATCAACCACAGTGTTTCCTTTGACAGATTTCATGCTGCAGGCAAAGCAGTATTCATTCCCCAGATCCCAGCCATCCCTCTGGATATAATGTTTCAATTCAGACCTCTGCAGGTCCCCGTTCATTTGAGTTTCATTATAAGCATCCAAAAGTCATAAGAAATATCACTTAAAGTTGTAATAAGACTCAATCTTCAGTAACCTTGCTCCCATGGTTCAACAGTGTTCGAAATTTGCAAGCAATCGATACATCTTAGTTCCAGTTGGAGGGACACTTAATATAATTGATCTGGAAGCTCTATAATTAAAAATTAGTTTGTTTTTTTACATATCTGGTTAATTATATTATTTTAATGGTTTAATAAGATCTAGGGGTTCAATTTATAAATGCAGGCGAAGCCATGGGTACCTACCAGCATTTATGTGTTTGTGTGTCTCAATATAAATGTTAAACTTATGGGATAAGTTAAAAATTACAAATAAAAAATCTAAATTTACAGTTATAAGCATTGTAAAAATTTACAACATATTGATTTATAAAATATTTATAAAATAGTCATGCATTTTGTAATTTGCATGTGTGAAATGTTATTATTTACTTATTTAAGGATAAAATAGTGGACTGTGTGATGTGTGACTATGAAAAGAAAAACTGGAAGCTAAATAAGTGGAGGAAGGAGCAGATCAGTGCATGCTAGTTTAAAAATAATAATACAGATTAACTGCTGACTAGTAATTCTTTTTCTCTGTGTCAGGAGTCAGTTGGGAGATAAACAAGGATCATCATTGGACCTACAGTGACTCATATTCAAAGTCACTGTTGGTCCAACACCCCTGTTTTTTCTGTAAATTTGATTTTGTTATATTAGTATTGTAGTTGCCCCAAGTAGCAGCCAATTCATTTCGCTTTCACTAGTTTAGTATCATTATCAGTACATGTGCATGGGTAGCAAGAACTACATAATATTATTTTAAAAATTCATTGTACTGAAATATGATTGCAACAAATTTCTATAATACTGAAAAGATGTATCACAAATATTATTCTCGAATATGTTTATTGTTGATCAGTGTTCTTACAAGCCCTTCTTCAATTGGTTAATGCTGTTTGGATTTCCTTACACCTTTATTCTTTAGTTTTCAGTTGATGCCTCGCTGTTTCGTCCTGTGAAAGAGTTCTGTTTTAGTTCACTAGTCCTTCACGTTTCAAGTATTAAAAAGAAAAACATTATTCTTTAAATATAGCCTACATTAAATTTTAAAAATGTGAAAATAGTATGCATATATTAAAAACAACACTAATGTTTTAAGATGGCTGGTGTCTTCTGCATGAGCTAATTTTAAACTCGAGTTTTATTTTATAGAAACCTGTAATAATATGTCATTCTTATTAAATTAAATATAAATGGTGATAGGTCTAGCCAAAAGCGCATGGCGATCATAACCAGATGGAGTTTAGCAATCCACCTCTCTCTATACTTAGCAGGAAACATCATTTGTCATTTTGTTATCTTCTTCCTTTGTAATTGGTGACATGTAAATATTGTTCCATCTAACTGTTCTCTTGTTTTTCTTCTCGCGTTTCATATTTTATCATAGAGTCAGAGCTGGTATGAAGTCATAAGTTGTGCACGGCCTGGAAAAATAAACTTTTCAAAGTAGCTTACTGCATTTATTTTAATTTTCTTTATATTATTATCATCTACATAATACAACTAGTTATAGTGGTATGGCGATATAAACATTATTTCCTTCGTAGATATTTAATCAGATACTTAAAATGTGGTAGAATTTGTCTAGCTTGAAATACTGCTAGATGTATTTCAATCAAATTTTCTACTCTTTCTTGAATGGAAACAGGTTGAATATTACAAATCTTCAGTTATTCCACTGGATCTATTCCATCCCATTTTATGTATGATTAGTCAAGTTTTAAAACCCTTCCTTTCAATTGCCACTGGATTTTGCCTTTATTTACAAGAAGAATTTATTTTCTTTAAAAGTCAAAGCAGTTCATGTAAATATTTTTATTTTCTATTGGTCAGGGTAGTCGTATGAGTACTTTGACAAATAGTACTAGTATTCTAAAATTACAGGTTATTTTGTAGCTATCCTCTGTCTTAATAGCTCAAGTAACATATTGGATATAGAAATAAATTTAACCTGAAGCTGAAAGAAAATGGCAATAGCAAAACCACAGAGTAATTGAAGGAAAGGATTATAAATCTTAACTCTTAGAATTTTGGCATCACATATTACAAATATGATCTATCCTCGCTGGTCGAAGCCTAGCAATTTTTAAAACCAAACTGTACATACTGCACGATAAGCTATAACCTTTTAGAGGCTAGAGCTTGCCTAGCTGCACTTACTGTAGATCTTATTATATTATAATGATATCTTAGTGCTGTGTATATCATTGGCAACCAACAAGAAGAGACATCTGGTAAGATTACACCTCACTTCCTTTGGACCATTGATTGAAAACAATAATTATCAAAAAACACTTGAATTTTAGCTTTTAGAAGTAGTGTTACCGATAGTTATTTCTTCTGCTTAATTTGTCTGATTTCTTAAAAGTTCGCAGGCTCCACTTTCATAATGGGTTCAGCTACAGGTAGGAACAGTACAGTCTAAACTGCTATTACATAACCCATTGTTTAAAATATGGCAACAGTTTTCAACTTCCATAAACACATCTTTAAAAGCAGGACTCTATTCTGGCAGCGTATATAACAGAATAAGATGAATAATCTGAACTGCACTTTAAACACTTCACCATGACTTCCTCTTTGTCCTTTATTTACTTCTTCTCTTCTCAAACTATTTAGTAAGCACATTCTTCTTTCTACAAAGGAAGAAATGCCGTCTGTTGTGATCGTCTTGCGCACCAACTCCACAGGTGTTGATTTGAGAAAATACACATACTGCTAACTTCGGACCTTAACATGAAAGGGTAATCAAATTCTTAAACAAGTCTTAAAAGATATAATAAATTATTTTGCGTTACATAAACTTGAACACACTTTCACTATAGTTCGATTACATTCTTTTTTATTTTACACTTTTCGGATTGTGTTGGTTTTCTCTTTCCATTGTAATGAGTGTTTAAGTGTAACCTACTACCCACCCTTTTGGTGTAAATACATCTTCATTGTTTGGTCTGTCAATGTGTTGTGCATGAGCATGGTGTCTTGTGTTTTCATTTATTTTGACTACGTTCCCCAACACGGTGCTGGTTTTCTCTAGGTACCACGACGAAGAACATGCCAACTTGCTAAACTCCATGTGGTTGATCGCCATAACTTTCCTGTGCGTAGGTTATGGGGACATTGTTCCCAACACTTACTGTGGAAGAGGTATCACCCTAACGTGCGGCATGATGGTAAGTCACCTCGCACCCTGCCTGCGACCGCACCACAGTCGTTTCGTTGCACTTCTTAATTCCATTTCTCAACTAAAATGCTTTCTACTGAAAAATTTGTACCAATGAAAGGTTTGGAGACTCCAAATTCTAAACCAAACACTCCAAATAAATGTGGTGAACAAAGTTTTCAGACTGTGAGACTTTTGCACTGCACTTCATATTCACTAGTGCAACACAAAATACATGCTAAGTATAGAATTACATGGATCATGTTTGAAAATTTTGGTATGTGTTTGCAGCATGATAAAATATGCTAGGTTAAATGATTATCTTTACTTTTAAGGGCACATCTTATTGCAAACTGAAAGTATTTTATTCTGTATCCAAGTAAGATATTTTAAAATGAGTTTGGGAGGTAAAACTTACCTCTTAATAAGTCATTATTTTAATTTTGGGACAATTCAAATACTGTGTTGCAAAACAAAAAATAATAATAATAATAGAAACCAGCATACATGTGCATTCTGCAACACATATTGAATAAAAAATTGAGTGATTTGGTATTGATTTGATTCAATGTGTTTTTTTTCTTTCTTTTACATTATAGAAATAAATTTATTTTGTTGTTTCTTCAACAATCTCTGTTTTCCCAAAATCAGTTTAATGTTTTATTGTTCAAAACAAGATTATCAATGGAACTGGGTGTGAGTTGTGTTTCCTTATTCGTTTTTGTAGTGGAAAGATAGCCAGTCTGTTCAGTCTAGGTGTAAGTGAAAGGATGTGAATTGGAACAGCACGATTACATCATATTCAAGAGAAATTGAGCTTTATGGAATAATATAAATTACACAGTTATAATGCATCCAGCGCTGAAACACACAAACACTGTTTTCCTACATTTTAACAATGTAGGCCTATTCCTATTCCTATTTGGATTAAAGATCTTATTCTCTTAACATCAGTATCTATATCATTTAATATTTATATCTTTTACATGAGTATAAGTAATTTCTATGAAGTGTGTTTAATGAGTTGGGGTCATTATTCCAAGATAACTTGTGTCTCGGTGTTAAACACTTAGCATTTTTAACTATGCAAATGAAATAGGCATTATTCATCCTTATGGGTAAAAACGTTTTAGATATTAAGTGATATGTTGTTACAGGTTTCGGTTATGACTTTAAGGATGTATAAAAGATAAATAAAGACACCATAAACACTCATGTTTAAGAAACATAAGTAATGTTCCTACAGGAACACTCCACGGGTCTTATTACTTGGTGAATTCATTTTAAATTTGGAGAAATGTAAAATCTTTTACCTACTTAAATCCACTTTTGAAACCAAGGCTAGAATAAAGTGAGGAATTTTTAAATAATTTTATGTAAAATGCAAACATATAAACTAAGTTATATTACTTAAAACAAACATAAATTTTACAATAATGTTATCTCATGTAGGAAATCGTGTTCTAAAACTCAAAATTAAAATTAGACTTAAATTGATAAATACAAAATAAAAGTAATAAAATGATAAAAATGAGAAATTTTAATCCAACGAAACGGAACTCTTTCGTGCGACGGACGCCGGTGGGCTGCGTTATTTTGATTGCTTTGCCTCACCAGGTTCCACGACGAGGAACACGCCAATCTGCTAAATGCAATGTGGCTCATAGCCATTACTTTCCTGAGTGTGGGGTTTGGTGATATCGTGCCTAATACATACTGCGGCCGCGGCATTGCTGTCACCACTGGCATTATGGTAAGTTCTCATCAATAAGCTTTATAACTGATATAATGAAGAAAAGCATTGTAATTGCTTGTGATAATGTTTGAAAATCAAAGAATTTAATATTATATAAAATGTTGTATAAAGTTATTATAGGCTAATATAAAGTAATATCATATAAATGAGAGTGATGTGGATGAGATTTCGATAAATTTATATGTCTTAATAATTATTATGTCTAGATCACTTGGAGATAGAAAACAGTTAATGGCAAATGAAAACATTGAATCAATGAAACTACATGGTTAGTGGTAAATCAAAACTACAGAAAATAAGAATGTTTTAAATAAAATGATATATAAGATAAGAACATAAAACTGAATTATAATGACAAAAATTGCCAAATGTAGGCCTATTTCATAGAGTATATCATTACATTGATGTAATTTTATAAAAAACTGTAGCAGCCAACTCCTTAATAGGCAAAATGCTTTCAGGACCATATTATATTGTGAGGTAAAACTTACTTCTTAAGTCATTAATTTGATTTGTCAATTAATTTAATAAGTCATTTCAGTTATGTGCTTATTCTGCTTGCCGCCTTTATTTGCAACCAATTTTGGATAAACATTTTAACCTATAATTTTATAATATTATCAGTAAGTTACATTGTAAGATAGTTGATTTTAAAATCAAGTCTGAAAAATCAGTATGTAATGAAATTATAATCAGTGTTTGAATTGGATGTTTAGAAGTGTTAGTAGGCCTACTTGTATAATTTCAAAATGAATGAACTTATTTATATTCAGTTTAATACTTCATAATGATACTGGCCTTTGTCCTTGATAGGTGTCAAAGACATTTAACCAATATAATTTACTAGCTTAAAAGGTCTGGCGCCACCTGGGTTTTGTATTTTGTAATTTGGAATTAACTTAATTGTATGTCCTTATATAATAGGCCTATGTATGTAGAATTTGAAATGAGGAAGGAAGACTTATTACACTGAAACTATTCCTTCTGAAAACACTAGCTATAGCTTTTTATGGCTCATAGAGGATGATGAATATTGCAGTTCGTTGCTTCTACACACCGTGCCTAGGAGGAGTGGAAATAAGAACAGAAATTCCAGTTACATAAGAATGTATTGTCTTTATGGAAAATTTTATGTCTCATTCTCATGTTATCATACAACCGTTTCGGGGCTGAAATAAAAAACAAATTCAATATCACGTTCATACTTTCCTTCCCTAAAACCTGGGACATAATATACTGTGGGCATAGGACTGAAAATGTAGGCTACCATCCCATTTTGTCTTCATTTAGATGCTTAGGGCCTATTGATAAACATCCCTATTTCTCAACTAATACAAAGTCTACAGCAATGAATAACATATCAGTGGATAGGATTTTTTTACCGACATCTGATATAGCATACTCATTAGCACACACTTAAGCTGTCCCTTCAATACGGCTTCTTATTCTACATGAAAATATGAAGTGAGAAATTATATTTTCCTTGTGGGGAGTAGAAAAAGTTATATGCTCCATCACACTGGGCTTTATTTTCGTGAATTTCATTTTTCATTAATTATTTTCACCAATGTATTACATCGATAGCATCAGAATTTGTTAAAGCCCAGTATAATGTAGTTCCCAAGCCCCGTATGAACACCTTAAACAATACACTGTTGTCATGATAATTGAATTGCATTTCATTTTTTCAGTATGATATACTCATAAATTTTATAAATTTTCAAGGGAAGGAGTGGCTTGTTTGAATTTTAATGTTGACTGCATTACTTCCTGGGCTTAACTGGGTATGTGTGCAAAATTTCATGCAAATCGGTCAAGAAATGTAGATTTGTATAGGGAACATATATATACATACATACCCACTTATCCACATACCTACATACACACTTTCGTTTTTATATATTAGACTAGCTGAAAAGGCCCGGCATCGCCCGGGCTTTATATTTTTTAATTTGAAATTAACTTATGGAGGACTTTTGATTTTGAAACTCTAGGTCCTTATATAATATGTATGTAGAACTTGAAATGAAGAAAAAGATTTATCACACTCAAACTATTCCATCAGAAAACGCTGGATATAGCTTTTTATGGCTCATAGAGGATGTCAAATGCTGCATTCTGTTGCTTCTACACATCATGCCTGGGAAGGGTTGAAATAAGAAGAAACATAAATTACATAAGATTGTATTGACTTTAAAAAATAATATAATACAAACAATAATACTTATTTACAATAGTGGATAAAACAATCCCCTCCAACACACAACGTTTCAACCTGCCCTCCAGGCCTTTCTCAAGTGTACTGAATTGAAAAAATCATAAACAAACTGCCGTAACTATGTAGCACCTTATTTTGTTTTTTGTTACTATTGTTGTTGTTGTTGATCATTACAGTCTCCACTGTTTTCTACTTCCCGCTCCCTAAACGTGTTATCTCTGAAATGCTCATTTATCCATTCCCTCGGGATATCAAAATTATTATCATAAATTGATCTTGGACAGGGAAATCTTGGAACTCTATATGTTCTATTTAAGTTCTTAATCACATTAATCCACTGTTCCCCTAAGTCTCCCTCATAATTAGAACTACACATTATTCGAATTCGTTTACAACAACAGCTATTCGTCACTGGAATTCACTGCCTAGCCATCTCAGGAGCTGCCAAACGACTTCACAGTTCAAGCGCCATTTAATAAATTTAGTATACAATAACATTTAGGAATTGATACTAATTAGTAATATATTTTAATTTTCATTATATTTTGTAATAACTAAGAATGTATTTGTTTAGACTTTCATTATTATTTTTTTTAATTTCTTTATTTTTAGTAATTTGTATTACATATTCATATTATTCAAGTACTTATGTTCTAATTTTTTTCTTTGTATTTAATGTTCGTTTCTTGTATTCACGTATATCAGTTCTTTTAATTTATTATTAATCATTATTATTATTATCATTATGTATTTCATGTTTTTGCCCTGGCTGAGTGGTAGAGAAGGCCTTATGGCCTTAACTCCGCCAGGTTAAATAAATAAATAAAATAAATAAATAATTATTAACGCAATTATCCCTCCTTCCAATGATAGTCACGGCTTCACCAATTTTCCTCCGTAAACGGTTGGCTTCTATCTTCACCACTTCTAATTCGCCCATTTTGTGTCCTTCTTTAATCATATGCTGGCTTAACCCTGTACAACATTTTTTGTTTTTTATATCTCTTTCATGCTCACGTAGTCTTACACTAAATGTTCTGCCTGTTTCCCCTATATATATCCCTTCACAATCATTGCAAGAAATTGCATAGATTCCCGGTTTTTCCATCTTTTCCTTGTTCCTGGTGCTACCAAATTTTTTGTGTTGTGCAAATAAGTTCCCAATGGTCCTTATAGGCCTGTATGCTGGTATCAGGTCATATTTCCTTAGCACTTTGCACATGCCTTCACTCAAACCAGGAATATAATTAACAGACACATATCTTCTATTCAAGTCCCGTGTTTTCTCTCCACCTCTATCACTACCCTCAGCATAACCCATTTCTACGTTCCTCCATATCTTCCGGATCTTGTTTTCTTTGTATCCATTTTTAATGGCAAGTTTTATAATTTCATTCTTTTCTTTTTCCAAATCACAACTGTTATTGCACAACCTGAGTGCACGAGAAGGAACGTAGAAATGGGTAATGCTGAGGGTAGTGATAGAGGTGGAGAGAAAACACGGGACTTGAATACAAGATATGTGTCTGTTAATTATATTCCTGGTTTGAGTGAAGGCATGTGCAAAGTGCTAAGGAAATATGACCTGATACCAGCATACAGGCCTATAAGGACCATTGGGAACTTATTTGCACAACACAAAAAATTTGGTAGCACCAGGAACAAGGAAAAGATGGAAAAACCGGGAATCTATGCAATTTCTTGCAATGATTGTGAAGGGATATATATAGGGGAAACAGGCAGAACATTTAGTGTAAGACTACGTGAGCATGAAAGAGATATAAAAAACAAAAAATGTTGTACAGGGTTAAGCCAGCATATGATTAAAGAAGGACACAAAATGGGCGAATTAGAAGTGGTGAAGATAGAAGCCAACCGTTTACGGAGGAAAATTGGTGAAGCCGTGACTATCATTGGAAGGAGGGATAATTGCGTTAATAATTATGAGGGAGACTTAGGGGAACAGTGGATTAATGTGATTAAGAACTTAAATAGAACATATAGAGTTCCAAGATTTCCCTGTCCAAGATCAATTTATGATAATAATTTTGATATCCCGAGGGAATGGATAAATGAGCATTTCAGAGATAACACGTTTAGGGAGCGGGAAGTAGAAAACAGTGGAGACTGTAATGATCAACAACAACAACAATAGTAACAAAAAACAAAATAAGGTGCTACATAGTTACGGCAGTTTGTTTATGATTTTTTCAATTCAGTACACTTGAGAAAGGCCTGGAGGGCAGGTTGAAACGTTGTGTGTTGGAGGGGATTGTTTTATCCACTATTGTAAATAAGTATTATTGTTTGTATTATATTATTTTTTAATAAAATCATAGTGGAAAGAATAGGACCATAAATAATTTTCAATTGAATATGTATTGACTTGACGGAAAATTTTATTTCTCATTCTCATGTTATCGTACAACTGTTTCGGGGTGAATTAAAGAGAAATGCAGTATCACTTTCATACTTTCCTCCCCTAAAACCCGGGACATAATATTCTGCGAGCATAGGACTCAAAATGTTCCATCCCATGCTTAGGGCCTATGATAAACATCCCTATTTCTCAACTAATACAAAGCCTACAGCTATGGATAACGTATCAGCGGAAAGGATTATTTACTGACTTCTAATATATAGCATACTCACACACTTAAGTTGTCCCTGCAATACGACCTCTTATTGTACATCAAAATGTGAAGTGAGAAAATATTTCTTATGTCGAGGGTAGAGAAAGTTATGTGACTGCATCACACTCAGGGGCGGATCCACGGGGGGGGGGGGAAATGGGGGAAATTTCCCCCCCCCCAAAATTTGTAACATTAAGCACAAATTATTGAAAATTTATTAGAACATAACCCAAATACTTAAATTAAAGCAACGACATTCATTATTTTGAAATACCTTTGTAAGAAAATGCTGAAATTTTCATTTTGTTTTCAATTGTGTACTGGATATAATTAATTTTTATGACTAAAAACTTCCCTCTCTACTTTAGTTCCCCCCCCCAAAATGTCTCTCTGGATCCGCCACTGATCACACTGTGCTGTATTTTCGTGGATTTCATTTTTCAGTAATTATTTTCGCCAATATATTACATCAATGGAATCATAATTCGTTGAAGTCCAGTATTATATAGTTGCCAAAGCCCTATGTGATCACAGTAAACAATACACTGTTGTCATGTGAACTGAACAGCATTTAATTTTTTTCAGTATAATATTCTCAGAAATTATATAATTTTGAAGGGAAGGACTGATTTGTTTCAATTTTAATGTTGACCGCGTTACTTCCCGGGCTTAACTGGGTATGTGTGCAAAATTTCATACAAATTGGTCAAGAAATGTAGATTTGTATAGGGAACATACATACCCACATATCCACATACCCACACACATTCGATTTTATGTATTAGATTAATGACTTTATTTGTTGAATTTTTAATGATATTCTAATTACTGGTAAAGAAAGAAAAAGATAGATTAGAGTCTCGTATTTGAAATCTCGATGGTTCGATATCTGAGCTAAAAAATTTTAATTAACATTTAAATTCCTTGGTGCTAGATCCCTGAAGGGACAAGGCCTACCACCTAACTGCTGCGTCGTCTACCATAGGCAGATGGCAGGATTGGGGGCATGTGGTCAGGATCCCGCCACCCACGGTCGTTTATGGTGGTTTCCATGACCGGAGGCACTACTTCTCTGTGAAGTAGCTCCTCAATTTGAATCACGAGGTTGAGTGCCCCCCATTCCAGACCTTCCTACCTCAGAAAAATCCGAGGAGGTATCAGGGATCGAACCCGGTCAATGGATCTGTAGTCAGCAACTCTAACTACAACACCACGGCCTCGATCGAATTAATATTAAATAAAGAAAATTAATAAACCATCACTTTTCAGTGTTCAATCACCTTATATTTAGGCCAGACACTGACAAGGATATAATTAGTTAGGAAGAGACATCTCATATCTCTGAAATTAGCCATGTTTAAGTAAAATTTTCAAGTGAACAACAATCAATTTTGCCTCTACATTTCATTATTGTGTGAACTCTGAAATTTCAAACTATCAAGTGAAGTACCGGTACTGATAATTGTGAGGTCACATATCCTACTTAATATTTTCTTCGGTTGATCATGTATCCTACTTAATATTTTCTTTGGTCTCTTCAAAAGTTACCATTTTTGAGATATGAGGTATCCCATCGAGATCCTATACCACCAATGAGCCCTAGCAAGGGGAACACTGAACTAGAGGCAATCTTTATGGTTTTACTTTCTTTACTACTGTCCTGTATACTTAACATAATAATTATTATTTTTTTGTACAAATTTCTTGTAATTTCATAAATTCGTGTCTTCTTGTAGTTCAAAGTAGTTTTGGTCCCATCCAGCTTGAATTATTATTCTCTGGCTGCCTCCATGACTGTGTGATTAGACTGCTTGCCTTCCACCACTGACACCCAAGATCAAATCTTGGTGGATCCATGTGGGATTTGTGGTGGACAAAGTGGGGTTGGGGCAGATTTTCTCGGGGTGCTCATGTTTCTCCTGCCATAAATCATTCCACCATTGCTCCATTAATCATAATATGACCGTTTGATTGCAATAAAGGAATTGTTATTATCAAAACTCTATTGTACCAGATGGTATAAGTAAAAGAAGAAAAAATACTATTGAAGCAAGCATTTACAGGTTTAATCTAATAATAAAATACCAGTGGCGCAGCGTAAGGGTAGACTTTGAGACTGAGTCTACCTAAATAATATAAGGAATTAGTGGATTCATAAACAAATAAATAAGGGCAGCAACAACCAAGCCATTAATCATTATAAACTCATTAGCCGTGTCATCAAAATATTTTTCGCCGTTGCATTCCCCAATCCCAACGCATAAAGCGTAAATTTGTGGTGCCGCATGCTTGGGCAGCCGCGAAATCTTATGATGCGGCAGTAAAAACGAGCGAGCTGAAACTAAGCGGTGATCGCGCACGTCTAGTTTCATCAAGTGCGAGTTATATGACTTCTCCCACTAAACGTTAACTTACTCGTTACAAAGACAGGCCAATTTGTTTCGCAAGAGTGGCATAAAGTCACCACCAAAGAAACTGAAGAGATATTTGAGAACGCTAGTCTCACTGGGCTGTGACGTCACCTCCTGCAACACGCCGCCAAATTTGAATGTTAAATTCACGAAAACGGATTTCACGAGTGGAAAGTGTGTCAAAATGGGAAAGTGAGTGGATCCAGTCCACAAAAGGTGCAGTGACAAAATCTTTTTTCCCCTCTGTGAAAGCTAGACTTAAAATAAATATACCGCTCAATTCCAATATAATAACATTTCTAACGGGCCATGGCAAGCTAGGTTCTTATTATCACAGGTTCAGAATAAAAGACAGTCCTTCCTGCGTGTGTGGAGCCGAAGTGCAAACAGTAGACCACGTTCTTTTTGAATGCTCAAAACTAGAAACAGAGAGGTTAAAATTTAAAAGGGATATGCTAAGCAAAACAGGTAAATGGACTTTTACAAAAACTAAACTAATGATAGAACATACGAAAAGCTTCATGGACTTCTTAAATGCCATAAACTTAGAGACAATACAAGGAAACACAGAAGTCAATTAGTTGTCACATAATAGTAAAACTAAACCACCTAGATTAAAAAAAAAAAAAATTAGTCAAAAAGCCATAGTATGAAAGTGAACAAGAAAATAATAATAGTTAGATTATAGAAAAGACTTATAATAGAGGGAAAGGCATGTAGTATTACATCATTGTAATGGGATGTGCCGTCTGTATATATCTTTAATTAAAAAAAAAAAAAAAACCCCAGCATGTGTTCTGCCGCTCTTGAAATAATCACGCGACTTTCTCTACCTTAATGAAATTCTTACTATTTTCTCTCGTCTGATTCCAGCTCTTAGAAAACACAACACAATGTTCTCTACCTTAAACGCTAAAATTACAGTTTTCTCGTTCCATCTCTGGGAATTCTCACGCGACTTTCTCTACCGTAATAAAATTGTTGCTATTTTCTCTAGCCTTATTCTACCTCTTGAAAAACTCACAGAACGTTTTGTGCCATAAGAATTAAAATAACTATTTTCTCGCGTCTTCTTCCATCTCAGGGAGCACTCACACGACTTACTCTGTCCTAATTATTCTTTTCTATTTTCTCTCGTCTTATTCCAGCTCTTTTGAAGACTCACACACGTTCTCTAACAGAAGCAGTGGCGCCAACTTATATGGGCCCATGGGGCTCGAGCCCACCCAATAATTTCCCGAGTATTATTTTCATAATTTTCTATTAATATTATTATTATTATTATCAATACTACTATACTACCAGAAATAGGTGGTTTCGTTGTTGAATAAGTGAAAAACGAAAATCGAGCTATTCTTTCAAGCGTAACATGATCTCATCTTGTCTCAAAGCTGAAGCTTCTAGTTCTGGTCAGTTTCTAGTTAATGAGACAGAGGGTCCAGAGGGCTGTCTTTAAGTAAATGGGAGAATGAGGAGAGAGTTGTATCTGTGTTGTTTTAAGTTGACAGTTTAGGTTGCAGACAGGGACAATTTTATTATTAGTCCATGTTACAGAATCTGGTGCCACCCAAGTAGTGGTTAAGTGCTTTAAAATGTTCTCTTTCCTTTTGAAAACGAAAACATATTATACTCTTATGTAGTTGTTAGTTTTCTCATGTTTCAGTCCATAAATGAACTCACAGCCGTCTGTTTTCTGAAGCAAAATTTCCTCCTTTCGATTATTGCATCTTAAGGGTGGAAATTGTCTATTATAACATGGCAAAATCATCTTTAACGACACTTCGACTTATATACAAAATCCCCAAAAATTCAGACAGTCAGATCTTAGTGGCAACAGTGGTCACAGCCCCGGGAGTAATCAGTTGAAACTAATTTCAGAAGACGTGAACATTGTTCTAGTGTCTGTTCTTTTTACGTGTTATCGATCATGGATAAATTTCTGATCAAACGACCGCGGATAGAAAATACCCACGATCAGTACCCGGATATTGTTTATAAAAATTCGGTTCGGAAATCTATCACTGATAAACCAAGCTTGTCGAATAATTCGGGAGTTTGTGATAATATACGAACAAGTGAAAGTGAAACAAAAAGTGCTGCTACAGGTAGAACTTTTCAAAATTCGTGGCAAAGTAAGCATCCGTGGATTTTGTATGAAGAAAACAAAAAGGTAGTATTGTGTAAAGTATGCAAGGAAGCACATGATAAAAAACTGTTAAGTTTTTCCAGCAAAGAGGACCCTTGTTTTATTTCTTCTGGCTTTTCCAACTGGAAGCATGCTTTAAGAAAATTTAGTTCCCACGAAACCTCACAGTGTCACAAAGAATCGTGTACCAAAGTTATGGCAGTGCAGAGTGGAGTGAATGTTGCATCTAGTCTGAATCTTTCAAAGTTGCAAGAACTTAAAAATTCCCGAATAGCTTTATATA
This sequence comes from Ectobius pallidus, assembly GCA_964059195.1. NCBI lineage: Eukaryota > Metazoa > Arthropoda > Insecta > Blattodea > Ectobiidae > Ectobius > Ectobius pallidus. The sequence continues at coordinate 156,729,546 of CAXKWD010000003.1, read as the reverse complement.
AATTATTTTCATCATTGTTATACTAAGCAAAGCAGGGAGTGGCAATCAGGGGGCATACGGACAAAACAAGCAATTTTTACCAGCTTCTGAAACTGAGATGTGAAGATTCGCCGGAACTTAGGCGGTATATTGAGAGAGAATCATTTAAGTGGGTGTCACACGAAGCAGTAAACGAAATGCTTGAACTCATGGCAATGGAACTTCTTCGTACAATGGCGAGTGAAATTCAAGATGCGGGTTATTATGGCCTGCTTATGGATGAAACTACTGATGCGGCAAAGAAAGAACAGGTGTCAATATGTTTGCGCGTTGTTTCTAAGGAACTTGAGACACAAGAGCATTTCATTGGGTTCTACGAAACGTCAGCAACAGATGCAGCCAGTCTCTTCAATATTGTCAGTGACGTTTTAATAAGATTAGGGTTAAATATCCAGAATTGCCACGGACAGTGCTATGATGGTGCTGCGAATGTAAGCGGAAAATACAAGGGGGTGCAGGCAAGGATTTCACAAGTTAATGAAAAAGCAAGATAGTAACACTGTTCCATGCACTCATTAAATTTAGTAGCACAAGACAGTGTGCGGCACATTACAACTTGCAGAAATGTGTTAAATATTACTAAAGATTTGATCAATATGATAAGGGAGTCTCCGAAAAGGGTGAACTGGTTTAATGCTATAAGAGATACCAACACATTAGATTCAGAACATAATTTAAGGCCCTTTTGCCCAACGCGATTCACTGTAAGGGCCCTCAGTTTAAAATCTCTGATTGACAACTACCAGCATGTTCTTTCATTCCTTTCGGATTTCTCTGAAAACGATAAAGGTGACGCTGGTACTAAAGCCGCTGGTTACTTATCACTGCTCGAGTCATTTGAACATTTTGCTTATTTAAATATGTTGACACTCATTTTTACCCCCATGGATGTAACGAATGTAAAACTACAAAGTGTAAACCTTAACTTTCATAAAGCAAACGGTCTCATTCAGGATTTGATACAAATATTCCAGGGAATTCGTAATAACTTTGACGTGTTCTGGGAAAAAACGACGAAAAAAGCATGTGAGCTGGACCTGTCAGAACCAAGGGCCCTCAAACAGAGGAAGGTGTCTCGTCGCCTAGATGATCGTCATCATACACAATACGAATTTACTGATGTAAGAAAGTATTTTGAGTGTAAATTTTACGAACTTGTAGATTGTGTGAATGTATCACTTAAAGAGCGCTTCCAGGAAAGTGAAATTCTAAATAAAATTGAAAATTTTGTTCTCGGAAAAGAAGACGACGTCAAGTGCGTTTTCAACGATGACATTTGTGACTATGAAGTATTACGTTCGCAGAGGAATATGGTGGTTGAGAGTGCAGCAATGGTGGGTGCAGAATTGAGTAATTTTAATGATGTGGTAACATTTCTGAAGTCCAATGTTGTCAGCGAAATTGTTCCGGAATTTATTAAATTTATACCTCTTACTCTGACAATGCCAGTTTCCACAGCCACCGCCGAAAGATCTTTTTCCGCATTGAAGAGACTAAAGACATTTTTGCGTTCAACAATGTCCCAGAAAAGGTTGAACCACATTGCTCTTCTAAGCATACATAAGGATAGCACAGAAAAGTTGGATCTTGATGACGCTTGTGACGAATTTATAGGCAGAAGTGCAGTCAGGAGAAACACGTTTGCAACACGCCGTGGTACATAATGGTGAGTCTATGTTTTACTTTATTTTAATAGTTATCTAAGATCCAAAAAAAAAATATATATATATATATACATACGACTATAAACTTTAAAGGATTTCCGTTAATTAGGCTACACGATCTATTTTTTGACAGTTGAATTACTAAGTATAAATGATTGTTATTAATTAACACTGAAATCGTTTCTAATACAATTCTATAATTTTTTTTTTTTAAGTTTTTGAGCCCACCCAATGTTTTTCAAAAGTTGGCGCCTCTGAACAGAAGCATTGAAATTACTATTTTCTCATGTCTTATTCCATCTCAGGGAGCTCTCACACGACTTGCTTTACCCTAATGATTTATTTGTCGTTTTCTTTCGTCTTATTCTTCCTCTTGGGAAACTCACACAACGATCTGTATCTTAAGCAACAAAGTACCGGTAACTATTTTCTCGCGACTTATTTCACCTATGGGAACCTTTTACGTGTCCACAAGAGCGCAGCAGGGTCTGAGGAGGTCCTGCCATCTCGTTCTGCCATATGCTTATGCGTATCAATAGATGTGAAAAATGTTGGCTTTCTTATAAAAATTGGCGATTAATAACGTTTAAGTTACGGTATATTCCAGAAATCAGATACCTATATTATGCCTAGGAGAGTGAGAGATCGCCAGAAAAAGTATTGATTTGTTAAAAGAATTAAATAATTAATGTCTGTCTGAAGTAATAATTGGTTGTAATTATTATGTTGAAAAGAACCCGTGGGGTTTGTCAGCAAAAACAAGAACAATAATTATTTTGCAGTGGCATAGACATGTATAGCTTAGTGACGAATAATTCAAAATATTAAAGTTATTCCTGTATATCGCGATGACATTTGTATTCGTTAAATGGTGAAGAAATAATTCAAATTTTATGAAACATTTAAAACTTGTTGTACAGTACTTCACAAAGAAAACATCCCATCTTCTTTAGATTTATAACCATAGTCGTAAATATGTTAAAAAAAATTCTTTATACTGTAAATCATTTTTAAAAAGTAATTTAGGTTCATGGTTGTTTGCTTTCACAATATTCTAAATATATTTCAGCTTTCGGTTATGAATTTACTGTGTGGTAAACAGATCCTAGTATTTGATTAATATAACACAGTAGTTATAGAAAGTAAATAACTTGGATATAAATGTGTAAATATTTTGTTCCTATTATCATTAATATTTTATAAATAAATTTAGGTTACGTTTGCTTACTTCTAAATAATATCCTTTAGAGGCTTACGAATAAGACATGCTCCGGAATTATAGCTGTCATTAAGTGTTTGTGTGGAAAACAAATACAAATAATAGTATTTGAATAGTGCATCATATTAGTAGTAGAATGTTCTTTTCATGAAATCAACGTAATATAAAAGAAGCTGGAATGTCAGAATAAGGTAATAAGGGAATGGTTTTCTTGTGGTTATTACCATAGGCCTAAATGCGTATTATTTTTAACGTCAACGCCCATCCATAATGTAGGTTCATAGTTTTTGTTTTAGAATTATATTGCATAAGTTTCAGAATTATGGCTCGCAGGGAATTGTTATTCATCGTACTGGGTTCTCATATGCTAATAATATAAGTCAAAATACTATGTTCTCTTCGATTCGAGTTAAAATATCTACATGCATCGGAATTCCAGTTCTAATATAGTGTTTTAATATAATTAATGTGCATTATAAAAATGAGTTGTATATAATAACAGTATAGTTTATTTACTTATCTTTTTATTTTTTTTATTTTTTTGTATTTAGAGGGGAAAAATAGCCAGTGCCAATTGCCAGTATAGAAAGGAAAAATATGCTTTGACGTCTTCTTTATAATACTTTTTTTTAATCTTCAATTTACAAGAACCACCAATGCCTGTAAGAATAATTTAGTTTTGCAAGTGTTTCAATTTTACGATTTGTTTTAATTTTTGCAATGAAAATACTTACAAATTCCGTTTAAACAAAATATTCATAATTTTATTATACAAATTATAATAAATGTGAACAGAAATATGCGAATTTTTGTTATGAAGTTAATAAATTAAGTAAGTTGTATTTATCAAATGCTGTCCATACCTTTTTAAGAAGTAATTTTGTATCATAGTTTGAGAGAGAATAAATGGCTGAGTTTCCTGCTGGGCGAACTTCCTGTTTATAGCAACAGTACATATGTGAATCTTGTCCATTTGATGAAGATATTGGAAACATGATCTTCTGTTGTAAATAATGAGAATACTACTTCTTGTTAAGTTTTATTCTTTGTAAAAATGATTAAGATAATGAGTCAATTCTGAGGATCTAAAAGTGTTGAGCGAGGAGATTTGAAGGAACTCATATACTATTAACTATTAGCATCCGTTAATCTTCTTTATATTTTATAACAATATATTTCGTAAAGCATGTGTACACCTCTGTTTTACACAGAGGATCGCCACAACATTTTTTCTGGCATTCTGACTGATGTTTAAATAGTCTGTTCCATTATGTTCAATGGACAGCAGACGACATGCTTGGACCTCTTTTGACCCTGCTGCCACCTATCGGGAGTCACTGACAGAAAGGTTCCCATTAGAACAGTCACATAATTTTGTCTAACTTAAGCACTGAAATTACAATTTTCTCGCGACTTATTTCACCTCTTAGAACACTCGCACAACTTTCTCTAAGTTAAGCATAGAAATCACTATTTTCTCGCGGCTTATTCCATACCTGACAACTCTCACATGACTTCATAACCTTGTTAAATAATTGACTGTGTAGAGATAATATTATGTAAAGTTAAGTAATATTGAAAGAAGGAAAGAAATGATGCCATGTTTAGTCTCTTCAGATGCCTGCTTTCCTGAGGAGCGCTCGAGTATGAATCCGGACAATAGACTGAATAAAGGGAAGGATACGATAACATAAACATTACATTCCTCAGTCATTGGACTGAGTCCAGAGTTAGTTTATCTTAAAATTGTGATTATTTCCATGTAGCACGTTTTAATATAATAGGTATGGATAACACCGTTTTCGACTCTATCATATGAACCAAAGGGTAAAAACCAACTTCTAAGTTTGATTTAGGCGTTTTTCTAAAATTGAATCTTATACTTTATTTTTTTTCAATCTATGTAACTTAGTTTAGTTTAAAATCCAAATCCACTAAAATTCGATAATAATTAATAAAGATTGTGGTACTAATACTAATACTACTCCTAGCCAACTAGTAATAGTAGTATTAGTAATAATAATAGTAATAATAATAGTAGTAATAATAGTAGTAATAATAATAATATACGAAATCGAATCCATGTGCAATATATTAACATTATTTTATTATTTTAAACACTGGAAATTCGTGTATCATTTGAACAGGTATAAATTCATATTTTAAAATCCAGTTTACCCAGAACCCAATGTCAAGCCACGCCACTGTAAAATACACATTCTAAGTGTATTCATGTTCAATATTGTCATAACAAATAAATGTGAATATTTACATTTACAGTGTATTCAATAGTTTTATGTGCTATAATTTAAATTAATATGTTGACATTTTAAAAATGAAGCATTCAAGTAATTAATATAGGATTTATGTCTAAAAAATTTCACAAAAATTCTGAGTGACCCAATCTCCCTTATTGTCATGTTGAAAAGCACGTCTCTCTAATCTCAACTCACTAGTCAGAGTGTGCTAAAAGCAATGGCTCTAAACTAAAAAGCGGGTATTTATTAAATCCGATTTGCTGTGTAAACTCTCTTACATAATATGTGATATTCATGGAAAGGAAATGCATCTGATAGACAAAATGTAGGGGATGCTCCGATTCGAGAGGAACAATATGTTGGGGAGTACAATAATTATTAAAGGAAGATAACCTCTGGGATACTGGAAGAGTAATACAAAGGATGAGAGCTTAATGGACTTATCGTAAGCACTGGAACAGAGATCCACGGATCTAAATGGGAGTAAAACCTTTCTCATGTAATAAACTATGTAAACTTTATTCACACATGTAATAATAGAACTGAATGAAATAAATATTTGTATGACAACTGATATATGCAATGTACTGAGTTGGCGGGAAACTGAGCACGTGGTCGAAAATATGTTTAATTACTTCATATAATAAATTATATATCAAAACACTGTAGATCGTTGATATAGTTAGTTGTAGGCTGATTTTAACTGAAATATCAAGAATAAACTTAAATTGCAATATGATAGATTATTTCACTGTGAACACTGTTGCACAATGCGACGTAATACTAATAACGAGCTTAACAAACGGAACTGCTTGCTGTAAAGATTGGAACACTGTGGTAATTATTTAAGTATAATTATGAGCGCACAACAAAACTTAATACTTGTAGTTTTGTACTAAAATTCGGGTTTAAGATCAATGCTGCGACTGTTGCACCATGAATGAATGAATGAATGAAAATGAATGGGTTGGGCCCTTTCGGTCCCGTGCACGTAGGCCACATAATTGGGCCCATTGTGCCCCTCTTACTGGAGAATTCATTCAAGTCCTGTTGCCTTCAAGAAGGACAGGATAGATCTTGGGTTAGTTCTCCTTATGTCATCTGGTCTCAGTTTATCCGAGCCCAGGAGAAAGTGTCTGATTGTAGCAAGTGCTTCGCACTCGCACAAGATGTGTAGAGAGGACTCATCTTCTCTACCACACTTCCTACATGTGGGATCCGCACTAAGCTTCATCACATGTAGGTGTCTCTTTAGGGTGTTATGTCCTGTTAACAGGCCAACTACACCTCTAAGTTGTACCCGGTTAAGGGTTAACAGAATCTTGCTGTTCTTCTTGCTAGGTCCCTCGATCATAGCTCGAGCCTGCCTAGCAGTAGTGAGATTACTCCAGAAAGTGCCATGCTGATGAGACATCCAGTCTAAGACCTCACGTCTGGCCCTTCTTGGAGTAATACCAAGGACAGGTTCCGGTCCAATAAAGACATTGGCCGAGCCCTCCCTTGCTAGCTTATCCGCTAGTTCATTTCCTCTGATTCCAGCATGCCCAGGAACCCAGCAAAGCTGTACTGGTCGGCGGGAGCAGAGAATATCCAAGGTTTTTTGGCACTCTCGTACCAACCTAGACCTTGTTGTACTGGCACATAGTGCCTTCAGGGCAGCCTGGCTGTCAGAACAGATACTAATCCGACCTTGCAGCCAAGGCATCCCTAAAATATGGTAAGCACAGGCCAAAATAGCAAATATTTCAGCCTGGAATACTGTAGTATAACCTCCCAAAGAGTACGACAGCCTCGTCTTAGGCCCATAGATGCCAGCCCCAGTCCCCTCGTCCGTCTTGGAGCCATCCGTATACCAGACAAGCCCCTTGACAGACTCCGGAGCCCGTGGGCCACGAGTCCATTCCTCTCTGGGCGGAATACTGACCCTATATATAGAGTCAAAGTTATAACTTGGCTTCATATTGTCACAGCCCATCGCAAGGATAGGCTGCGACTTCTGAAGTCTGCTAAGTATTTCTCTGTGTCCTTTAACTGGATTTTTAAAAGACCAACAGCCCAAACTCCAGAGACGATGAGCAGTCACTCCGGCCTCTCCCTGAATAACTAGATCCAAAGGAGGTAAGCCAAGCAGCGCCTCAAGGGCACTGAGCGGAGTGGTGCGCAAGGCTCCAGTAATCCCCAAACACGCTAAGCGTTGGATTTTATTTAATTTGTTCTTGGTGGCCTGTGTCTTAACACATGGCCACCACACAACCGAGGCATAGGTGATGGAAGGCCTAATGATGGAGACATAGAGCCAATAAACCACACGTGGTTTAAGTCCCCACCTCACACCAAAGGCCCTCCGACAGGCCCACAAAGTATTGCAGGCCTTAGTCACCTTGATTTCAATGTGCTCTTTCCAAGTCAGCCTAGAATCCAGAATGACTCCCAGATACTTGACCGACGTAGATCGAATCAGCTTCTTCCCGAAGAAGGTAGGTTCATGTAGACCATCAAGCCGTCGCTTCCTCGTGAACACAATGAGGTTAGTTTTATCAGGGTTAGCTGACAATTCTACCTCACGACACCATCTTTCAACAGTTTCAAGGGCACCTTGTATAAGGCCCGAAACTGTATCAGCGAATTTGCCCCTGACCACAATGCAGATATCATCTGCATAGCCTTGGGCATATACTCCACTTTCATTGAGCCTGGCAAGTAATTCATCTACCACCAGGCACCAAATAAGTGGGGATAGAACCCCTCCCTGGGGGCAGCCTCTGGGCATAGTGCACATCAGCTCGCACTGATTAAGAGACACTATTGCCCGGCGGCCCTCCAGGGAAGCCATAATCCATCGAGTTACACACAAGTTAACTCCATGTCTAATCAACCCTCTATAGATAGAGCCATATGAAGTAAAATTAAAGGCCCCCTCTATGTCCAAAAACACTGCCATGGCTAGCTCTCCCTGGTCAAGCACTTCTTCAGCCCTTGAAATCAGCTGATGAAGCGCCGTCTCCACGGATTTGCCAGCCTGATAGGCATGTTGTTCAGCACTTAGAGGCCTTTCAATTAAGATAGGTCCTCTGATATATCTATCTATTAGCCTTTCCAAAGTCTTTAAAAGAAAGGAAGTCAGACTAATAGGTCTAAAATCCTTAGGCCCAAGGTAAGAGCTCCTACCGGGCTTAGGAATAAAAACTAGTCTTGCCTGCCTCCACGACGAGTGTACATAACCCATCGCCAGGCAAGATCTGAAAATTCTTACCAGGTTTGGAATGAGTAAATCCTGTCCCTGCTGAAGCAGGGCCGGGAAAATCCCATCCATCCCTGGGCTTTTAAAAGGGGCAAATGATTGAATTGCCCACTTTATTCGCTTATAGGTGACAATATCTTTGGCAGTCCGCCAGTCCTGCATAGCAGGCCGGCAAGCCTGACTAGATACAGCCTCCTCATGTTGCACCATGACTTGAAAACGCGCGAACTGGATAATGTGATCACACACGTCAGAACGGTGTGGATGCTTGCTACTAACTGAAGTGAAGCGACGCCGAGGACCATGCACAAAGGGCCCTAAATCTGCACCTGCCGCTATTGCATCATATCACGACACTGGTAAAATGCTGAATAAGGCACGCATAAATATCTAGCGGCCATTTGAATAGAATAACTAAATAGACATGTTGCTTGCACGAACATACTCCCCACCGTTGAAGCATACAGCTTTAACAAAAAAGAAATAAAGTGCAAGCTACAATGATTAAAAATACAATCTATAACAACACTGAGATACGCACTGACTCTACACTACTTAGACTGGCAACACACGAGATGATGTGAAAGTCAGGTCTAGGCGGGGATGATGACTGGACTCCATGAAGATGCTGGTACTTTCCTTGAGTGAAGCAGCTTCGACTCGTACAGAACAGCTGGAGCAGGAACACATTGTAGTGAATACAGTCTATATGCTTGTTGAAGTGTAAGTTGTATAGGTGAGAAGCTGTAGAAGCTTATTAGAGAAATGTATGATGATTGCTGTATATCAAGCAGGGCAACAGACCGCTGATGATATTTCTTATTATGAGACTTGAGATTGAAATCATGGAAAAAGACTTTCCAACACACAATGCAATGTAATTGATATGCTGAATACGGTTGCCGACTTCTATCAGATGAGTGAATAAATGGTTTCTCGCTGGAGCTTTTCTAACATACAATTCATCTGATAGAAACCGTATATATGATGTATAGGAATTGCTTTTCACTGCTGTATTGATGAAGGCACACACGAAGAAGGGTTGGTTCGATGTGTTTTTACTTTGTAGATTGGATCTACTTGAAGGTTTTAACTTACAATGTTACTTGTATTAAACCTTTCTTCATTGTGGGAAGATTCACTGCGATGAGATTTATCTTCATGACCGTTCCTTTTCTTGCAGGAGACGTACTTATTGCGATGTGATTTAACCGCTGTATTGGGTTTCTTTCTCTCGAAGCGTTGGCTCTGCTTGTGAAAAGATGCCTTGCTTGAGTTATTACTAACTCTAACTGGTTTAGAGTTGTCGTGATGTGAAGTATTCTGTTTACTTCTGCTGATGTCAAAGCATGTGAATGCATAGTATGGCGATTGAACTTGCTTATTTGCTGTAACAATTTGCTGTGTGTTGAGTTACACTTGCAATAAGAAGCTAATGAACATTGTTGTACTTTATGTTCTGGTGAGAAGCAATTAAAGCACAACTGTTTAGACCGTACAAAGATCCAACGATTTTGTACAGTTAACTTGCGGAATTTGCCACATCTGTGTAAAGCGTGCTTTTGTTTACACTATGGACAGACTTGTCGTTGTGAAGATTTACCAATGACCACAAATGAATGCACTTGGGGCTCTTCATCGGAAGTTGACAAAGGATCATCTGCTCGAGAAACCCTATTCATGTCATTATGTAATAATTGCCTATGTAGTAAATGACCACAATTACAGAATCATTCTAGATTGCACTGATGTACCTGGTGATTCGATGAGAAACAGTTCACACACAGGTGCTGTGACTTGACGAAATTCCATCGCTCGTTGACTTGTAGCTGACGAAATTCATCACAATGGCACAGCTTGTGATTCTCTTGACAGTATAGACAGGAATTGCTGGTTGTATTTGGGTATGACTGCAAAGCTTCTTTGACAGTGTGTTGTGATCGCAGCTCAACCTTTCTTCTTGATGGGCTGGACATGTTGCTAGAAGTTTCTAGAATATCTAATGAGTGTGCTTTAGATTCTAGGAAAGTTATGAGTTCTTGTAGAGATGTAAAATGCTGTGAGTCGATTTTACTCTCAAACTCTTTGCGAGTGCTGTCTGAAATATGATTTAACAGAAGCTGCATTAAGATAAGGTCGTGCAGTGGAAATTCTAGAGATAGAGCTTCTATGGCGTTTACGTTGCTCTGGAATCTGTTTAAAATGTTCCTTAGTTCTGCTACACTGCCCGTCTTCATTGTTGGTAGTGATAGTAACTGTTGTATGTGAGCTGTCGCTATCAATCTGGTGTTATTATAGCGAGCACAAACTAAGTCCCATGCCACAGAAAAATTGTCACTGGTGACAGGTAAGTTCTGCACCAAAGTATGCGCTCGTCCTTTCAGCGAGGCTAAAAGGTAATTATACTTTTGAATTGGATCTAACGATTCATTGTTTACCACGAGACTATAGAATGTATCATAGAAATGTTTAAAGCTTTTAACATCTCCTTCAAATGTAGGTAATTGTAGTAGGTAGAGGTATGAACTTATTCTGTAAATTGCAGGAATGAGAGGTGTGATGTGAGGTATCACTGTTATGCTGTGATCGTTGACTGTTCACAGAATTTGCACTATGAGCTTGCTGCTCGTGATAACATATAAGAGCACTGAGTTTAGCTTTTAACTCAAAGTAACCATTCATCCTAGCTTTCTTGTGTTCTGCATGTTCATTTAAATCTGTTTTTGCTTCCACAAGAGATTCGATTTGCGTTTGAACAATGTCATATTTATCCCACACCTCATTCAATTTGTCGAACTTCACCTTTAGTAGAAATATATCCGTTTCTTCGTTTGCAGTATCACACAACTTCTGTAGATAAGTAAGCTCGCGTTTGATGATTCCTCTGCGTTTAATTAAAGCTTTGAGTTCATTTTCCATGTTGTTGTGAAGAGAAATACTTGCTGAAGTTGAATCTTGTGAATGTCTTGTAGATTTACTGTTGAAGAATCTTAATGTGCTAGTCACCGCTGTTGGGTGATAGCCTGGAGAGCTGCTCACTGCAGCCTTGATGCTCACTGTAGACCGGAGTCTTGTAGTTTCTGGTCACTGCCACTAGATGACAACCTGAACCATGAATTCAGAGATGCTGGAATCTTTTGATGAACTCGAGCTGACCATCGCGGTAGTTGTGTGATCTAATGAGCGAAATTGAGATAATATGATCGGATTCGGAAATCCGTCAAGCACATATAGCGTGAACGAGAAGCGCAAAACGATACACGTGTGAGAGTTTAAGATTGTATCCAAATAGATCCGGCTGAGGAGGTGCCAAAATGTAGGGGATGCTCCGATTTGAGACGAACAATATGTTGGGAGTACAATAATTAAAGGAAGATAACCTCTGGGATAGGGTGGAGGACCAATTGCTGGAAGAGTAATACAAAGGATGAGAGCTTAATGGACTTATCGTAGGCACTGGAACAGAGATCCACGGATCTAAATGTGAGTAAACCCATTCTCATGTAATAAACTATGTAAACTTTATTAACACGTGTAATAATAGAACTGAAAGAAATAAAGGTAAATAAATACTTGTATAACAACTGAAATATGCAATGTACTGAGTTGGTGGGAAACTGAGCACATGGTCGAAAATATGTATAATTACTTCATATAATAAATTATATATCAAAACACTGTAAATCGTTGATATAGTCAGTTGTAGGCTGATTTTAGCTGAAATATCAAGAATAAACTTAAATTGCAATATGATAGATTACTTCACTGTGAACACTGTTGCACAATGCGACGTAATAGGCCTACTAATAACGAGCTTAACAAACGGATCTGCTAGCTGTCAAGTTTGGAACACTGTGGTAATAATTGCAGTATAATTACGAGCGCACAACAAAATTTAATACTTGTAGTTTTGTACTAAAATTCGGGTTTAAGATCAATGCTGCGACTGTTGCACCATGACTTGAAAACGCGCGAACTGGATAATGTGATTGCACACGTCGGAACAGTTTGGATGCTTGCTACTAACTGAAGTGAAGCGACGCCGAGGATCATGCACGAGGGGCCCTAAATCTGCACCTGCTGCTATTGCATCATATCACGACACTGGTAAAATGCTGAATCAGGTGCGTGTAAATATCTAGCGGCCATTTGAATAGAATAACTAAATAGACATGTTGCTTGCACCAGAGGTGCCCACAGGGGGGGGGTTAAGACGCAGACTGCGTCATTGAAACTTCTGGGGAAGGGCAAAATATTATCGTTTTATGAATTTTCTGGGGGGGGGGGGGTTGAAAATTGTTGCAAAATTAGCGTTTTATATGTTAACAATAAAAACGGCCAAGTTCTATAACTGCAAAAGGTCTCTTCCAATTTTTTATAAAGATAAAGATGAAGAATTTTGACAGCCGTGGGCGCCCATACCCTTGGGCGGGGGGGAGAGGCGCAAGGAAAAAAAATTGCATTAATAATTATTATAGTCAGGTGTTTTTCTTTTAAGACAATTATTTGAAAGTCAGTTAAGACATAAAAAGTTTGCAGAAGTTTTACTAAATCGACAACATGGCCACAGTGGATTAGGAAAAGGGGTCCAGGGGGTTTGGACCCCCAAAAGTCAACCTAAAATTCTATATTTGAGGCACCAGGTTCCAAAAACCGTCTTATCCACTTTTGGTCGAAATTGAGTTAGTAGTGGTTTCTGAATCTACTCCATCTTGTCCATCGTCCTGTTAAAACATAATGTTCCAAAGTACGTCGTATCTCCCTCATTTTGAATGCTAAACATGAATGACTGTTCCAAACAGCGTCATATCCACTAGCGAGTCGGTTCCAAAACCCGCATTGTTAATGTTGTTTCCATTAACCACCTCATCCCCATGCAACCATATTGGATTTACAAGAAGGTGATTCCATAATTCTCCTTATCCATCAGCATTTCGTTTCTAACATTAATTTGAGTGACATTTGAAAGTTCGTCCAGAGGAATACTTTAAACTTTTTTCGAATGAAGGCACTGTCAAAATGTTAGGAAGTGATGCATGTAAAGTAAGCGACTGGAAAGGGCTAACGAATGCAACACTGAAACCTCCATCTCTTTGGCACTTTAAACTCTCTCAGTGCAAACATATCTGCATCAAAAGTAATTCGTCTGTCATAGTAAGAGGAGAAGTATCGTACATGTCTGACATTTCAGTGTATCAAATGGGAAAAGTTACAGGATGTAAAAAACTGCTATTATGGTGGTCAATGGGCAGATTATGAAATCCTGTCATATTATAAAGACATCATGTGTGAAAAGAACCAAGTCACTGGTGGATTTTCCGAAAGTGTGAAGATGTTCATGAAGCAGAAGAAGATGAACTGAGGATTTAAAGAACAAAACCGTCCGTTCCTTTGTTACATCCTGGACATTACATTCAATTGAAATGTTTATTTCTTGGATTTATTTTTTCATTCTGGCTTTTTTTGTCAGCAGCTAAGAACGTATGAATATTTTAATAATATAAATTATAACCACACCATGAAACCTTTGATGATAATTAAATAGGTTTTCTTGAAGATACAAGGTAGGTTTTGGTGCCAAATACCCTCTAATCCCTGAGTTGCAGTTCCAGAACCCACCTTGTTCAGTGTAGAGTTCCAAATAACTTCTTATCCAAAATATTATTCCTTATTTTGACATAATCCTTAAAGTTTGAAGGATTAAAATTTGCAGACTGATTCTTTGTGTTGTTAACTATTGTTTAAACCTTAGGTTTAAGCAGAATATTTAAGAAAACCTTATATAAACGTTTTTCATGGTTTGTGAAAAATCATACAAAATGGATAAGAAGCTTTTTGGATCCTGATGCCTCATTTGTATTTAAAAAATAAAATATTTATTTAATTAAACAAGATTTGTTGGTGTGTCAAATATGATATAGAAGTTATTTTCTTTTCATAACATAATGAGTAGACCTATTATGTCCACTGTTCCATGTGTTATTCAACTTATCTTATAAATAGTAATAAGTATTATAACTTAGGTAACAGTTTCTTGTTTAAGTTGCCATGTCTTAGAGTATAGTAAACAAATTTCCTTACTAGTTTTTGAGTTCTAAAATAGTGTAAAATGTGATTTTCATTAGTTCAACATTTAACAATTTTCTGGGGATGGACCCCCCACTTAGGTAATGATTTCTTACTTTGCATTGGCATGTCTTAGAGTATGGTAAACAAATTTTCTAACTAGTTTTTCAGTGCTAAAATAGCGTAAAATGTGATTTTCATTAGTTCAACATTTAAACATTTTCCGGGGTGGACACCCGACTTAGGTAACATTTTCTTGTTTACATTGATATGCCTTAGAGTATGGTAAACAAATTTCCTAACTAGTTTTTGAGTGCTAAAATAGTGTAAAATGTGATTTTCATTAGTTCAATATTTAAAAATTTTCCGGGGGTCGACCCCCCACTTAGGTAATGATTTCTTATTTTGCATTGGCATGTCTTACAGTATGGTAAACAAATTTCCTAACTACTTTTTCAGTGCTAAAATAGCGTAAAATGTGATTTTCATTAGTTCAACATTTAAATATTTTCCGGGTTGGACACCTGACTGAGGTAACATTTTCTTGTTCACATCGACATGCCTTAGAGTATGGTAAACAAATTTCCTAACTAGTTTTTGAGTGCTGAAATAGTGTAAAATGTCATTTTCATTAGTTCAATATTTAAAAATTTTCTGGGGATGGACCCCCCACTTAGGTAATGATTTCTTATTTTGCATTGGTATGTCTTAGAGTATGGTAAACAAATTTTCTAACTAGTTTTTCAGTGCTAAAATAGCGTAAAATGTGATTTTCATTAGTTCAACATTTAAACATTTTCCGGGGTGGACACCCGACTTAGGTAACATTTTCTTGTTTACATTGACATGCCTTAGAGTATGGTAAACAAATTTCCTATGTAGTTTTTGAGTGCTAAAATAGTGTAAAATGTGATTTTCATTAGTTCAATATTTAAAAATTTTCCGGGGGTGGACTCCCCACTTAGGTAATGATTTCTTATTTTGCATTGGCATGTCTTAGAGTATGGTAAACGAATTTCCTAACTAGTTTTTCAGTGCTAAAATAGCGTAAAATGTGATTTTCATTAGTTCAGTATTTAAACATTTCCCGGGGGTGGACATCCGACTTAGGTAACATTTTCTTGTTTACATTGGCATGTCTTAGAGTATGATAAACAAATTTCCTAACTAGTTTTTGTGTGCTAAAATAGCGTAAAATGTGATTTTCATTTGTCCAATATTTAAAAATTTTTGGGGATGGACCCGTGACCCCCTTTTTGGGGGGTATTCCAAACCCCCCGGCACTTTCGACCCTCCCCGCAATTATTTTCTGGCTATGTCTTTGTTGCACTTCTTATATTATTAATATAATGTTACAAAGTGACCCAAGAAGTTAAACCGAAAAAAAAATTAATTAATTTAAAAAATTGCCCCCCTAGAAAATATCATATGGGCGCCCTTGTCTACAGCCAATTAGGTTGGGGGTGAGCAATGAAGTTTGGGGGGGGGTTAGTCATGAAGTTTGGGGGGGGGGTTATTCATGAAGTTTGGGGGGGGGGGTGAGTCATGAAGTTTGGGGGGGTGGGCACCCCTGGCTTGCACGAACACAAAACTTACCTTTGCAGTTATGGTAACCAACTAGGTATATCACTACCACCTCACACATAATTTTGAAATGTCTTTCGAAGAAGGCAGCTACAAATTTAGAGGAAGGAAAGTATTTTATTAAACTTTATCTGATGAAAAAAAATTGCTGGGCCAGAAAGGTTGAGAATCACTGCTATAATAAATTGTAGAATTTCATACGTGGAGACTGAAAATATAACAGACAAATAAGAAAACATGTAATTGAGGTGGATTTTCATGGCAAGAGAGCAGTGTTTTGAAATTTTGTGTATGAGTATGAATAATGAAGAAGTGAATGATGATGTACAAATGAAGGTCTGCTGAATATGCATATTTATCTAACTTTATTTTTAGTGTCATAAAACCTAGCCTAGTGAATGGCAATTGCTTAAGTTTCATAATTTTGTGTGATATCAATAATGTAAATAATGTAAAAAGTAAGTTAATTTCATGTTGTGTTGTTGAAGAGGAAGAATGTGAATTTTAAATCAATATGATCAGCTGCCAAGTACAATAGACCTGTTCAGGACTGGTTGTATTGCAGAGCAGGCAAGTATTTCATGTCTCGCACGTAACTAGAATTCATGCTAGCCGCTTAACAACTTCTCATGCATTGAACATCCCTATGCACCAATCAGAGGAAGCAGTTTGAAGTTTGCTATAGTAACAATAACAATGTTTCATTATATTAGAAAGGGTGAAAAGTTAGGAAAATTAAAGTCATCAGAATAATGTATTAGTGTTACTTACATCTGAATTGGAACTACTCTGGATCTGTAATGGTTCAATGCCCTCCATGTCGGAATATTCATGTTCAATAGTGTCTTTACTGTTACTATAACTCCCAGTTGATCCTTTTGTAATTATTGCTAATCTAGCACATTATCCATCATTCCTTCCAAATTCCATGTTTCATTTTTTATGTTCTTCATAAACTGCCTGATACATTCTCTGCAATTTTTATTTTCCCCATTAGCATGTTCAAATACAGAATAAACTAATTCCTTCACATCACAAAGTTTTAAGATTTTATTGTGGCTCGCCACCTAACCCATAATCTGGTTCCAGACTAATTCAATTACATTTAAAATACAATCGTAAGATGGTAATCAAAATACGAGATGACCAGCTTTTTCAGCATGTCTTCAACCACATACTTTTTGTAATGTTTTTAATCTTCAACTAACGTAACGGTAGTTAACTTTATTTTGACCATTTTTCATCAGTGGGAATGTTTCTAACTTTCAGCTTTTTCCAAGATTTACTCGGAACACCAGGTTCATACAATGATATTGTCCATCACAATATTATACTGTCCTATCCCAGTTTTGGGAGAACACCCTCAAACCACTATTTAAATACAATTCCTGTCATGTCCTTATGGTAGTCATTTCCTTATGTCCTTCTTAGACTTAAAAACGATATTGCTGCCTTCAGTGATCTCATATGAAGCACAAATCTCTTCCCTCTTCCACTAGGATTTCCAAGACCAGTGCCTAACCCATTGAGAAAAGCTCCCATGTTTCTGTCTTAATATTCTTCTCACGTTAAACTTTTGAGATTGCATGCCCTGCATTGACCCAGTTGTCATCTAGATAGTAAACTGTCTGTCTCTTTATTTTGCACTCTCAAATTTGCTTTAAAATAATTTCCAACCACATGGCAATAGCCTATCCTCTCTGTCAACTACATATAAAGCTCTTCCTGTTCCTGTTAATGAATTTGAAACATATTTCTTTTAGAAGAGTGAGAAGGGTAGGCCTATGGAAATGTGGCACTATAGATCACATTTCACTGAATTTAAAACCTTTATTTTTTTATTTGTATTTCTTTAACTTTTATTATTAATACATCAAAAGATTACCAGAATTAGCAAGTGCTCATGTTCGGGTTCAGTTCAGTTAGGCCTATCTATATTACAAAATTAATACACAATTAAATACAAATACATAAAACAAAATATAACTCTAACTTAAAATAAGAAACAAGAAAAAATACAAAGTGGGAAGAACTAAATTGAAACAAAATTAAAACCATTATTCATTGTTCAAGAAGAAAACATGTATTTGGCAGCAAATTGCATTACTAACAAAATGACCCCCTAATAGTGCTTTCTCGCATGTTTACTTCTTACCAAGGGTCAGAAGAATTCTTGTTAAAGATACGAGTATTTCTTTCCTTGCACTTTATATTGTAGAAATTAAAACATTAATTTGACTGCAGAATTTACTAACTAGTTCATCATTACTGCTTAATGGATATTTTTCACAAACTGGACTGAATATGTTCAGAATTTTTTTTTTTTCTGTGATATTCAAGGGTTTCCTTTTCTTATGTTTTAAAACCACATTTGGTCAATAAGCATTCATAATTTATTATTTCTGTGAACAAAACACATAACACTTCTCATAGTACTTGCCCTGCTTCAGCACACTTCCAAGTTAAAATTTCATACTTGTAAACTGATAGCTATTGGATAATAAAGCTCTAAGGAGAAGAAACTTATGACCTGCTGGGCCATTCTCAATGAGAAGTAAGCCAAATGCAACACAAAAGTGAAAGTTTATAAGTAGGGCTCAGAAGTTGAAGACCTATAAATTCCCTAAAAAAGAATAGAAAAAGACCTAGAAACATACTAAAAAGGACATAATAACTGAGAAAAAGAACTTAAAATGTGATGCAAATTAATTAATATTTTAATAATTCTAGCTATAATTAGGAATGAGGACTGTTCTGATTTGTAGACGTTCCAAAAACTTTGTTTGAAGATTATCTATCTTACCTGTACCTGTATTTATATACCTGTAAACATATATACGAGTAGATATAAGGGGTGGGTCTCTGTCACCTAGCATGGCGTGTCCTTAGGTTGTCGACAGAAGATATGGCCTCCAGATGTGGAGCGTAGCTGCGAATATATTGAATAAACAGTTGCGGACAGACGACATGAGGTGGTCCTCTAGCTTGGGGGTTTGCTGAGAGGTTAACAACTTGCCTGATTTGTGGATACTGTCAGTGTAAAATTTTCCAGAGGCAAAATAGTCCCTCGTTCGGATCTCTGGGTAGGGACTACACTGAGGGAGTCTAAAAATCATAGGAATATATATTTAGAACATGGAATGTTAGGATATTCTGTAGGCCTGGGGCACTTAAATCGGTAACTAGATAATTAAAGAAATACAGTTTAGATGTAGTAGCAGTACAGGAAGTTGAATGGGAGGGTGAAGGTTCAATACAGACAGGGGCATATAGGCCTACCTTTTTCTATGGGAAAGGGAATGATAACCATCAATTATGGAACGGGCTCTACATACATGGGAGAATCAATTCAGCCATTAAGAAAGTAGAGTATATTAATGATAGGTTTTCTTATGTTATTCTAAGAGGACGGTGGTGTGACATTATAGTTATGAATGTCCATGCACCAACAGGGGATAAAGACGATGATGACAAGAATAGTTTCTATGAGGAAACAGAATGAACATTTGACCAGGTTTCTGGTTTACCATATGAAAATTGTACCAGGAGATTTCAATGTGAAGGTAAGAAGGGAGGATATTTTCAAGCCCATGATTGGGAACAAAAGCCTCCACTTGCAGAGCATGGACATTGGGGTTAGATTAGTGAATTTTTCCACATGTATAGCCTACATTTAATTGTAAAGAGTACAAAATTCCCATATTGTGATATTCATAAATACACATGGACTTCACCAGATGGAATGACTCATAATCAAATCGACCATGTACTAACAGCTGCGGTGGTTCGGGAGAATTTTGCATTAAACAAAGGGACTAAGCAAAATTTTTATATAGAGAGATTCAATCTGAAAAAGCTAGATTATGACAAAACTATGAACGCCTACCAAGTTGAGATTTCAAACAGATTTGCAGTTCTAGAAAACACTGCAGAACAAGAAGCTATGGATGATATGAATAAACAATAATTACAGACACAAATAATATTAAGGCAGAAGTTAAGTGTAGACTCAAATCAGGAAATGCCTGCTTTTATGCAGTTCAGAAACCCTTATCTTCTCGTCTTCTGTCCAGAAATCTAAAAATAAAAAGTTATAAGACAATTTGTTATCCTGCTGGTTGTATTATATGGATTTGAGACATGGTCGCTTACTCTTCGGGAAGAACATAATCTGAGAGTATTCGAAAACAGAGTTCTTAGGAAAATATTTGGGCCTAAGAGAGATGAAAATGTGGACTGGAGAAAATTGCAGAACGCCGAGCATCATAACCTGTACTCGTCACCGGATTATAGTAAGGGTAATTAAATCATGGAGGATAAAATGGGCAGGACATGTTGCGAGCTTGGGGGAAGAAAGACAATATATCTCAAAAATATTGACTGGAGACCTGAAGGGAAAAGACCATTTGGAAGACCTAGACATAGGTGGGAGGGCAATATTAGGCTAGATTTAAGAGAAGTAGGATTTGAGAGGAATGGTTGGATGGAGTTAGCCTAGAATAGAGTTGAATGGCGGGCTCAGATAAGCACAACAAAGAACCTTTGGGTTCCATAAAATAGATAATATTCCTTTAGCATGCTTAGGAATTGTCTATTGCCATTGAATAAGTAAAGTAAGGAACTACAAAGATCTTTTTAAATGGAGATAACTTAGAATATTCACTACTAACTTGCTGTTGGACATGGAATTGCTTTCCTGGACTTAGTTTTGCAGAAATGTATACTTCCCTCGAGGGAAAGCAACTCTGTTTCAAATTCAGACACACAAGAAAAAAAGCTTTTCTAGATTTTGCTTTAGGCATGTTCATGGTCTGGTTTTCTTCCACAAACTGAATTAGACGTATACACAATCTCCAATTCTCATTGTTTACTCAAGGTCATTGGCACAATGCAGCACTCAATCATTGTTATCTGTTAGAATTGAGATGTAGCCTACTTGAAAGGTACCTAGTGAAGTTGCAAAAAAAAAAATCCGTTAAGACTTAAAAACGGGCTAAACAGACCAATAAGCAAAAAAAGAGTAAATAGAAACTACCATTTTCTGTGTAAAAAGGGCTAAAAGGTCCAAGCAAAAAAAGAGCAAATAAAAACCACCATTTTCTGTCCTAAAGTGACCCAAAATGAACAAATATTATTATGTTGGGCCTTATCTTCAGACACTCAAAAACAAAAGGATTGTTCTTCAACTTCCCAGCCCTATTTATAAGTTTATCCATGTACGCGAATGAAAATATTCACAAGGAATCATTTGATTTAAAGTTCATTGTTTTGTACAAAGCAATCCAAGAATTAAAAGACGGTTTGTTAAATAATAACGAAATATTGGAGAAGACTGCATGAGAAGTGAAATGTGATGTTGGCCAGGTCTAGAGATTCTACTCTTATGTGTGCATATTTAAATCAATGCATGATCGCGTTTTTATGATTAACCCTTGAGAGCTGGAAATTCCCTATTTCAAAAATTCCTATCATGTTCATGTCAATTAATGAATGTAAAAATTGTGCACATAATGTATGCAATGTAAATATTCAGAGGGAACAGTGTTTTGGAATTAAGATTTCTGCAAAGGATGAAACACAACTTCTGTGATGTGTTTCTGTTTATATTTTGCTTACAAAAAACAAACTATAGCCACAGCCAAACTCATTTTTTGATGCCACAGTTATGATTTCTCATACATGAGACTCTTATATGTTTTAAAATTTAATTTATGAATTTCAAATAGTGGCACATGAGAAATATCAATTTTTCTTATGAATAAATCCAATACATTACCAATATATGATATTAAAGGAACAACAAAAAACCATATTGAAATATATAGGCTATTATTGCATGATGTGAATTTATGATGTAATGACTAAGTTTTGTGTATTGTTAAAAAAGCTTGGAAAAGGAGCTGTGTTTTTTATTTTGGGAAGTGCTTCACAAAGATTTAAATGTATTTATAATGTGAATCTGTATCGTAATATTACAAAGAATTTTTAAAATAAGCAAAAAATTATTATTTTGTAAATACCGTATGCATTTATCTGCTCTGTTTAAATGGTATCATTGAATATCTATATGGCTTGTGCTTTACAAAGGAAAATGATGAGCCCCAGTCCCTGCTGATTATTTTTATGCTGATGCTGCACTTATGGGAAGGAAGAAAGTGCAGATTTCTGTGAATATTCCTGGCCAGAGACTTTTACATGTAGGCCTATTGAAAGTTATTCCAATCATTTATAACCAAATTTAACTTAATTTATTTTGGTATGTCAAAATTATTCTAATCTAAAATCAATATAGTTTCAAAACTCACACCTTCAATATTCCCCTCAAATTAAGAGGAATAGGTCTGTTACAACAAGTGAGTCTATGCAATCTATATTTTTCTACTCTTTCAGTATGCAAAATATTATACACTGGTAGCTTCATTAAATAGATAACATAGGCTATCTGTTGTATAGATAGATTATAATGTATGAGTACTTAAATCACATGCTGCAGTACTGCAGCACACAGCTTGTTTTCTGCTCATTGTATAGGCCTAATGTTATTTTCAAACGCAATATTATATTTTCTTTCATGTAGATTTTGAACTTGGTGCATCCACGCGAGAATTTCTTAGCTGGTAGCTTGAGAGTCAAGAGTCGGTAATGTGAATACTACCTTTCCGGCACCATGATGGGATTCTGTGAACAGCACCTTTTTCGTAGGGCTGTGACGTTATACTCAAACTTGACTGCATGGCGTATAAGAGCGTTTTAACCTGCAGAATGTGCTTTCACAGCAGGCCCAGAGTGAGATTATGAGGCTTTAATTACTTCACGTCTCACCGTTAGTTATTTGAAGAGATCTTCCACTATCTGACGGTAGAGCGCCGTGATGTAGCGTGAGGGACCATCATAGTCAAGTAAGAAATGTTTTTCATCTTCACTGCCAAATTTGAATGTGTTAAATTCAGAAACACGGATTCCACAACCCCGAATAAGTTTCTATGGCACAGGGAACACTAAGAGACTTCCTCTACCTCGATCATTAAAAATACTATTTTCTCATCTCTTATTCCTTTTCAGGGAACTTCTCAAGCAATTTTTGCTGCCCTAATTTTTATTATTATTATTATTATTATTTTAATTTTTTTTTTTTTCTTTTGCTATTTTCTCTCGTTACACAAAACTCACAAAACGTTCGACGAGATGAGAGAAATCAGCAAAAAAATAATTAGGGCAGAGAAAATCGCATGAGAGTTCCCAGAGATGAATTAAGACACGGGCAGTTTAAATAGGTCTACTAATCATTTTTTTAAAATATTTTAAGTTGCTGTATGAAATGGTATTTGCAGGACACCCTCGTTTTGAGCCACAAGCCG
This sequence comes from Ectobius pallidus, assembly GCA_964059195.1. NCBI lineage: Eukaryota > Metazoa > Arthropoda > Insecta > Blattodea > Ectobiidae > Ectobius > Ectobius pallidus. Next base: position 156,706,117 of record CAXKWD010000003.1, on the reverse strand, counting down.
CTACTGTCAGTGACTATTCAGTTTCAACACACATTTCTTTAGGTGATAATTAAAAACATTCAATAGGCCTACACTTGAAAAAGTTTACCTTTGTGTCTGCGAATGTACAGTCTACACATAACCCTGGTAGTCTGTTCAAAAAAATATTAATTTCTATTTTACACAATTATTTACACTAAAGAAAATAAAAAAATCTAACACAAAAGTTGCCTGCTACCTAGGTACTGGTATATGAATTATTTTCAGACATGTATACTGGTACCGATATCTAAAGAGATGCAATATTATCAGGCCTGTCATGATTACGTCGCAGAGTATATATATCTAGGTCAGCAATTAGCCTTTCATACAAACACAATAATGGAAGTTAAAAGAATGATTTTCCAAGCCTGGAAGAAATTCTGGAGCTTAAAGCACATCCTGACTGATATAAATCTAAGAACAAGCCTAAAGGCAGAAGTGTTGGAGACCTGTGTCCTGCCAGTGCTATTGCATGGCAGTCAAACCTGGTCGCTCAATGGAAATACGAAACGGATGCTACAAACCTGCCAGAGAAGAATGAGCGCAAGATACTTCATGACACAATAAAAGACAGAATACGTAACAAGGTGATAAGAAGACAAACAGGCATGAGGGATGTGGTCTCAACAGCAGAACATCTCAAGTGGAAGTGGGGAGGCCATGTAGCAAGAATGGAAGAAACATGATGGACCTACAAAACCACTATGTGGGACCAACGAATAGGAAGAAGACACATAGGGAGACAGAGGACAACAAGCGTGAAAACAATGGACACAGCAGGCCAGAAACAGGGATCAGTGGAAATATCTAGAAAAAGGAATTTCGTAAGTAGGGGAATGAGCCCAAACATAATGAAAATAGTGATGTGGCAGTGAATAAAACTAGTGACTAAACGGACGTAGCACAACACTCTTTAGGAGTAGCTCCCTTAATGAGTGCACCTGAGCTTCCCTGCGATCAGCAGGAGGCCTTTCCCCATTAAGGGATATCATAGGCTAAATTCAAATTCAAATATATACCGTATATTGCTCCCCATACAACTCATGAGCAATTCAGTAAATAGGTGATTGTGTATCAGCTTTATTCTATATGGCTAATCCAGAAGCTAATGTAACCAAGTAAGGGCTGTGGAGCCGAAATAATTTCCTAAATCATGAATACTGATTCTGTTGAACATTACTTGAGAATATTTTGGGAGATAAATTCCTATGTCACCAGATTCAAAACATGACCTATGGTTTTCCATGCCGATGCTTGCTCTAACAATTGAGCTAGCTGGAGTTCGTTTCACAATGCAATAATTTTTTTTTATTTTAATAATGTCTTTGTATTATTAAAACAGTTTTTTAGAGCTTTAGAAGTAGTAGTTTTTATGATATGCAGTTCAAAGTATTTGGCTAATTGCATTAACCCCTTTTTGTATTTACTTTTTCCTGTCTTCACCATAGTTCAAATGACATTTTCAAAGATATTAATCCAAGGAAAAAATAACTATTTTTTAATTCTTCAGTACAAAGTTTATGTGAAGAAATATATTCAATGAGAATACATATTATATATATTTAAAATAATGATAATGACAAAACGAAATTCTGAATTGATTTCAAACTTTTAAAGGGTTACAGTGCATATTATACATTCTGTAGAGGTTCCATATTGGAATCTACAGAAATTAGCTTGTAACAAATTAATACAATTTGTAATTGTCATGATATTCCCTCCCGCTACACTTGCTGCCATGTCTACTCCAATCACATGAGAAGATAATATGACACAACTCCTGTACAAGCTTCGCTTCAGAACGTCACTTGCGATTTTGAATCTTAGGGTTACAGTGCATAAAATTCACAATTGTTTAACTTATATATTTTTTAGAGATTCAGTTACGAAATTTTATTGACAATTTAAGCAACTGTTTGTCTTATGGTAAACAACACATCCTAGATAAGTAATGTTCTGTTTTCCCAATATGAATATTTATTTAATTTGTTGCCAGTTTTCATAGATGAACAGTAAAATAAAGTGTTCCCTATACAGGCCACGGAGGCCCAGAGGGTTCCAGGAGGTGAGGCACATGAAGGTGGTAAGGTTGTCAGCCTTATGCACCGACCGCCTTTACCCCCAGGATTGCTCCTGGTACTCATTTCTATTAGAGGCTGAGTCGACCCCAGGGCCTTAGTGCCACCAGAAGGATTAGGCCAATTGAAAAACTCCAATGACCTCATCAGGGATCGAACCCGAGACCTTCCGGTTTGTAGCACAGCACCCCAACCACTACGCTATGGTGTACCCCACTCTAGATGAATATCTTTAAAATAAATTTTATAATTCAAAATATTCAAATCTTTTCTCTAGAATGATATACATTTTATTTTACTGTGATCTTCAGATTATTTTAAATTAACACCTCCATCTTAACGCCCTTAATATTTATCCATCACCACCGATTTTATGTAAAAAGATTTAAAGGGTACTCTCACTTTTGACTTGAAGGGACATTGTCACATATTTTGAATGAAAGTGGAATCTCACAATATGCACAAGGTTATAAGAGTTTAAGTCCTCTGAAGTGGATTCAGTTTGTACACATTTATTCTATCCGTAAGCTGCAATTTAGTCTATGATACGATCAGAGGGTTTCTTACACCTTTCACCAGAAGATGCTAAATTTAAAATGAAAAATATAGGCTACCTCTATTTTAAAGAGCGGGGTCTGACAGGTTCGTGACCCCTCGGAACAACTGCAGGATATTACTGATCATCTAACATATATTATAAGCAGAGTTATTTTCACAAGGGTACATATAATTTATCACATGAAAAACAACTGCAGAATAGTCAGAGACAGAACGACATGTGCAGCAACATTAATGCAAATAAATGCAATTTGAAGCCAAGAGGAAAGAAGTACAACAAGGTTTAATGTTGGGTTAGTAACATTGGCAACATAGTCTTAGTTACCATTGCAGCAGAGCTTGCTTGTTTTCCTGATCACAGTGCTAATGTCAGGCTCCACCTCTCGAAAATCATCGGATAGATAACGAATGTAATACTAAAAATAGCAAACAATATATATATAGGCTATATAATCATTTTCATTACTTTGTTTGGCACAAATTTCTTCAGTTTTCCAAATTGTGGAAATTAATTATTTTTTCCTATATGAAACTGGAAAAATCGTTAAGGGGTATGCGGGGTGTGCATACCCTTGTGTACTCCCAGAAAAAAAGAATATTCCATCGCTACAGCTAAACTACAATCATATAACTTTCATACATGACCATCTCACTTTCCACAACTTAAAAATTCATATACTAAAAAGTGTGAAACATCTGAGACCCAAGTTTTGTATTGAGTGAACCTCCTATGTTTACCATTAATGGTCAACCTCACGAAATGATATTTACTTTATGTACAGTACAGTGAGGCACACTAGTTTAATAATTTTGTGACTGGGTATCCACTGTTATTGTACAGTAACATTTTTAAGGTGTAAATAAGTATTCGTGAAACCACAGAACATTGTTTCTGTTGAACATCACATGTATGATTAATATCATAGGAGAGAGATCCCATCCGGTGTCATGAATCAATCTTTGGCTAGACCAGTTGTGAGAGCACTGACATGGAAAGCCAAAGGTCACTTGTTCAAATCCTAGTGTCAGAGGAATATTTCTCCTAAAATATTTACTGTAAATTTGGTAGTTGCAATTTAATTTGTTTACCTTCAGTATTTACCTGCTACAGTGAAATCACAGGTGATGTGGATGGTAAAATGAAAGAAATATACTATTGGTGAGTAAGATAAGATTGGTTTGTGTTTTACAGGGTGCTGGTTGCACAGCTCTGCTTGTTGCTGTGGTGTCGCGCAAATTGGAGCTGACAAGAGCTGAAAAACATGTACATAACTTTATGATGGATACTCAATTGACCAAACGGGTAAGTACTGTACATAGTCAAGTCTCTTTGAATAGGGATCAATTCATATCAAATCAACCAATTTAATTTAAGAAGGTCGCTGACAAAATGTATTTATTTTTTTATTTTTTATTTATGTTTGTTCTATATTCAAAGAGTTGAAACGGGTATTAATTAATATTTTAGAAGTTCACCTTCAATTTTTTCTGGATATAGTGTTTATAGTATACTACTTCCCTAAAAAGTTTCGGACCTGAGAGTTACATCCTTTCTTTTAATGGGTTTTCAAATATTGCAATTTTTCTAAATTTAGGTATTTTCAAAATAAAATAGCCTATCTCAGAAGGGTCACGCTTAAAAATCCAAAATTTTCAGAAAACATTCTGTTATTGTGTTGAAATAAGTGGTTAAAATTTTATAATTGAGACTTTGTTAGTTCTTAGTTAGAGATTTTTAATATAACTAAAATTTCAAGAAGTGCTATTGAAGTGCAAATATTACATTGCTTGTAGGAAAAATCTAAATAACACATACATAATGTTAAGAAATTTTTGTTAACTTACTTATAGTTCACAATGACAAAAATATATATATTCAGCAAACCCCCCAATTATCCGCGGGCTGCTTATCCGGTTTGTGGATTATCCGTGTGCAAAAATTTGAATTTCCATCACTTAATTTTGAATATTCGGCACTTTATTTTGAATTAATTGCACTTTATTCCGAACATCCCACACTTTATTACGAATTTCCGGCAGTTTATTTCAAATTACCCACACATTATTTCGAATTATCCCCACATTATTTCGAATTTCCAATTTTCGGCACTTTATTTCCAATTTCCAATCAGTAAGGTACTAAGGAAACTTACGCCATGAGAATTCACAACTGCTACAGGTCGTAGTTTCAACATCATTGAAAAAGTGTGTAGGCCTACCGTACAACACTTAGTGAACTTTTTATGAGAAACCAAAAATTTCTGAAAATTTTAATTTTTTGAAAGTGGCATACATAGATAGACAGTTATTTTCTCTTTCTTTTCACATATTAAATTTTAAATTCTGGCTGCTACTTCCTTAGATAGAGCCCTTTTAAAAAATTAAAAAAATAATAATAAAAAAAAGCTTCATTTTGCCATGCCTTTTGGTCAGCTATCAAATTTCAGTATTTTTAATTTTCCCTCTCTGCTAAAACTTATAATATTGACTATTAGTTGTCACTAATATACTAGTAGGCCTAAGTAAGTGGAGTCATGTGCTGAGTAAGTATAACCTGTTTGAACTTACTGTTTTCTCATTTATCTCTACATGTGTTTTCCATGCGTTTTGATACAAGGTTTGATTTCCTCTCAATTTCCCATAAGAAGTAAATTGCTAAGTAGAAGTTAGAAGTAAATCGCTAACTGGGACAAATATGTTTCGGATATGGAACATGATGTGCATGGAAATCAAAACACTGCATACAAGATCCTTAACCTCTTAAATAAATCAGAAAGGGACACAGCCAAAATACAAAATATCAGTAATAAAGAATGGGAAGAATATTTTAACAGTCTAGGGAATAGCCCAAGAAAATGTATGAATGAAGATTCTAGAAAGCAAAAATATACAGAGCAAGTAGATGATATTACTTATGACGAGCTAGAAATAGCATTGAATGGTACAAAAAATCAAAGAACGCCAGGGATAGATAATATCAATGTAGAACTTATTAAATGTGCAAGTCATGATGTGAAATTAAGATTATTGAATTTATATAATAATAATAATAATAATAATAATAATAATTATTATTATTATTATTATTATTTATTTATTTAAGCCTTTAAGTATGTTGGCATATGCTGGCATAGTAAATGTATACCAGATGAATGGCTGACAGCAGTTGTGATTCCCATCTTCAAAAAAGGAGACAGACGAAACTGTAACAATTATAGAGGATTAAGTTTATTAACATCACCTTACAAACTTTATTCAAGAATCATCACGGCAAGACTTAGGAACATGAGAGACTGCTTAATACTGAAAGAATAAACTGGATTTCGAAAAGGACATTCTTGCGTGGACAATATCTTTAGTGTTCAACAAATAATTGAAAAACTTCGAGAATTTAACAAACCTACATACTTGCAATTCATATATTATGTAAAAGCTTTTGATAAAGTAGACAGAAATAAATTATGGGATATCCTAAATAGGAGAGGGATAGGCCTACCTATACATTTAATAAAAGTGATCAGAAGTTTATATACTGGCTCCAACTTCAGAATTAAATCAGATAATAAAGTGAATGACAGAATAATATCAACATCACAAGGAGTTAGGCAAGGCTGTTCAGTATCCCTAATGCTCTTCAATATTTATTTAGACGATGTAATTAGAATGTGGAAATTAAGTGGTTTTAAAATAGATGGTTTTGAGTTGTCAACTCTTTTATATGCAGATGACCAGATCCTATTGTCTGGTTCAGAAGACTCTTTACAGAAATCATTTTATATCCTCGACAAGATAATTCAAACTTATAATTTAAGTATATCCCATGGAAAAACCGAACTAATAGCATTCTGTGGTAAGCAGCCAATAAGAGGAAAAAGTTTGTTAAGAAACCATAATTATAATAGAACAAGTAAGGGTTTTTAATTATCTAGGGTGTAATATAAGCTATAACTTCAATTATGATCTAGAAAAGAAAATACATAGGTTTCAACTTATGTGTGGCACAATTCTAAGGACTCTTAAAGGGAAACTACAAAGAGACACTTTATTAACCCTGCAGTGCTCGCGCGCTGTTTCAGGACATAGAAGCTCGTGCGGCGTCTGAGAGACGCCGTTCATGTTTTACGTTGTTTCTATTGTTTTATGTTGTTTTGAGTGTTCATTTTGTTTATTGAGGGTTGTCATAGTTTATTTCATATTATTGAATGTGTTTTGCGTACATTGCTTACTTAAAAATATGTGTATTAAGTCAATTTACTGAAAATGAGCATTTAACTGATCATATTGGACACAAGTCACTATTAGCACATTATGACTTTAATTAATTAATAATAAGAAAATGTTATTAGGCATGTAACAATTTTAAAATAATTTTCAACTATTATTGTCCTAAGACTGTGTAGGTATAACAACTATTACTACTAGTTACTGATCTCTTCTTATTCCATTTAGAAACTTTGTCCCGCCCTACGAAATATTTAGACCTATCACATTCACTACAATCATTATCATCATCTACTTCTTGTTCAGTGTCCATAGACTCACTTCTAGACTCCGCAATGTCTTCTTTAGGATCACTATCGGAATCAAGTTCACCATCATCATCTTCTTCTTCTAACAACTTTGCCCTATCTTCCAATCATTTGGATCAGAAATATTATGATATTTCTCTCCTTTCCACTCATTGCCAAGCCTAAAGATAATAATTTCCATCAGAAAAGATTGGTATTGTAGGTTTATGATCACTAGTTTCTGCAAGAAATTTGTTTTAAACCAGTAACTTACCCTGTAACGGTAAAGCTCGCGCGGCGTCTAACAGACGCCATCTACGTTTTTGCAACAATAACTTCACCCCACCGTTGCTAGGCGAAAACTGGAGGGTTGCCGTTTGGATATGTTATTTAAGAGTAGTTGACCGAAAGGTAGATGGCAGGTCAGCACAATGGCCTCATAGGTATTCTAGATATAGTGAAATGAATCTGGTCTGGCGTCTCTCAGACGCCACGCGAGCACTGCAGGGTTAAAATTATATAAAGTAATGGCTGTTCCAACGCTATTGATGGCAGCGAGATCTGGACACTAACAAAAAATTATTACAATCGTATCCAGGCTGCTGAGATGAAATTTGTACAATCGGTGGCTGGATATAGATTGACAGATTGCATGAGGAGCGATGATATCAGAAAGGAATTAAGGATCTTCTCTATAAATGATAAAATATCAGAATATCGTACAAATTGGAAAGAACATTTAAGTAGACAGGCCAATACAAATATAGCGAAAAAAGCACTCAATTATAAACCAAGAGGAGAGAGGGATCCAGGTCGCCCGAAAACAAGATGAGCACAGCAAACTTTTGAGGCCGGAACAGGTGCTATTGATGCCTAATCCCTGTATGTAGATGATGAAGTAAATCGCTTGGTATTCAACTATGTCAAACATCATAATTTATTTTTCTATAAATTGACATATCAAAGTGATTTTTGGTGTCATTTTGAGACTTGAAATGTTCTCTAGTGCTTGATATGGGGAAATTTCTGATATATTAATATTCCACTGTGTTCTAGATTTTTGTTTATAATGATGTGAAAAAAAAAAATTCTGTTTATATAAATCTATGAAACAATTTAAGATCTTAAGTATCCAAAAAAAAAAAAGCCTAAATGTCAGGCACTAGAGAATTATTCTGTGTTCAACATAGTTATCTTTCATAGTTTTGAAGTAATCAATTTTCAGGTTTATGCCCAAAATTTTCAAGAAAACTATTTTTATAAACAAATTGTAAACAATTAGAAAACATTTTTCTTGTGAAATATCTTAATATGCAACTGTATAATAATATATAAAACACTGAGAGTAGTAAAGCTTAAAAATAAAATTTTCATACCTAAAAGTGTACATATTTACCTTAATAGCAGCTATGAAATGACAATATATAACACACTATGTCTTCTGTTTTCTTAAGATTGTAAAGAGTAAAAGGATAAAATTAAGTAAACTGGTATAACAAAGTACCAGAATGCTTCTGTTTTATCAGTAATAATTGCAATTATGATAGGCAGAAAATAGGTTTTTCAATTTCTGAGTTAAGCTCCAGATCGATTCATTAAGCATGGCTTACGGAAGAAGAAAGGTCTAGTTAAATCCGGGGTGCGCGGGCAAAGAGAGTTAAGTCCACTTTCTTGTTACTGAGAATGAGAGTGACTTAACACACTATACCAGCCCAACATAGCTTTAGAGATGGATAAACTCATGAGGCACACATCCATAACTACCGTACAATTTTGAATACAACTTGCTGGACTTAACACAAATGTAGAGAACCTTGTTATCTATAACTCTATGGACACATCTCAATTTTTTAGGATGGTGGACTTAACTCTCTTTGCCCGCGCACCCCGGAAATAAGCATATGTGAAGGAATATGTGAGTAATGTTATTTGTCATACCTAACTGTATTGCAACTTCCAAAGCTGTAAATGTACACTGTAAAAAAATATGTTGTCATGAGAGCTGATATGCATTTGATAAATTCTTTCTAATATATTACCATAAAATAGGCACTAAATTGGGCTTTACTTCGGTACTGGTCAACCAATTTGGTCCAATATCAATAGGCATCTTCCCATTGATGTTATAAATGTGTATACCAAGTTTCAGTAAAATCCGATAAAGCATATTTGAGTTATCAAGCGTACAGACACACAGACTGATGGACAGACATTTTCCCGTCTCCCATACAATCTCTTAAAGTACCATTCTGGCACTTAATAATGAGTAAATAAAAAAATGCTGTGTGCTTTTTAGATTTTTGCTATAAGCAATGTAATATCTGCACTTAATAGTAGGCCTACTTCCTGAAATTTTAGTCAAATTTAAAGATGTATAACTAGAAGCCAATAAAGTCTCAGTGATGAAATTTCAACCACTTATTACTACATAATAAAAGAATGTTTTCTGCAAATTTTGGATTTTTAAAGCATGCCCCTTCTGAGATATTTTTGTTTGAAAATACCTGATTTTCGAAAAATCGCAATATTTGAAAACCTAATAAAAAAAAGGGATGTAACTCTGAGGCATGAGAATTTTTAGGGAAGTAGTATGCTATAAATGCTATTTCCAGAAAAAAAAAATGAGCCTTAGTTTTATCTTTAAAATTTTCAATTTTAAATGTGAAGGTTTTTAGTTTGAAAACGTTAATATTTCTCTATTTGTTTCGTTTATTTACAATTAAGTAAGCCTATATATATTGGACAGGAAATATTGTTCATTTTATGCTCTTTAACATGGTTTCTGTTTGAATCAAATATGTTAAAAAACAAAGAAGCGACAGAGTTTAATGGAACCTCTGAAAAATACAAAATAGCCTGACGCACCAATATAAAATGACCACTCAAAAAGAAACTGGACATCTAAAAAATTAATGCATACCAGTTTTCAACTCTCTGAATATAGTAGAAACATAGATAAAAAATTAAAAATAAATAAATTTTGTCAGCGACCATCATTGGTTGATTTGAAGTGGATTGACCCATAGTCATTAATTTACTATGGTAAATTTATATAATAATCATCTGGGTTTCTAAGGTAGCTAAACTTTTACTTATGATCTTTTTATGGCATATTTTTCTGTCATTAATGTGGGTTTGGGCATGTAGATTTTCCTTATTAGAAGAAGGTTCTTTGCTTTTTACACACCATCTTATCAACTGTTATTTGAGATGAACTGTGCATTTGTTTTCATTACCAAAAGATAACCAATTTCTCCAAAAATGTCATTCTGTATCTTCCCTGAAACTTTTGAACCAAATAGTCAAATTGAGGAGAAAGATAAGCACTAATTTGTTTTCAAGTATCTGCACACAAAGTAATGTCATATATTATGTTGTAGCTGAAAAACGCAGCAGCAAATGTTCTGCGTGAAACGTGGCTCATTTACAAGCACACTCGTCTGGTGAAGCGCGTGAATCCAGGGCGTGTGCGCACACACCAACGGAAGTTCCTTCTTGCCATCTATGCGTAAGTAAAAACCTTTACTGTTGAGTAACTTAAACCAATATTGAAACCTTTAACTATCATTTTAAAATGAAGTTTAATTTTTTTCCCTTCATTAATGGATTTATAATATTGATCTTTATTTGCTCATTTAAAGTGTTTTATTTTGTTGACCATGACATACAATTATGTTGATAAAAATAAAAAATAAATCAAAGCTCGAGGGTAGTGGACCAGGCTCTAGGAGGTTTAATTTAGGTTCCCTCCTTACATATTCATATCAAAATAAAAACAGATAAACTGATACAACAAATTGCCAGATGCAGTTAATAGGCCATATTTCAGAAACTATTGAGTTTTATACCATGGTTTCTTGAGAAAATGTGACAAGCACATGTGAAGGAATAAGTGGGATAACTAGAATATTAACAGAACAAATTTACAACAAATCCTCACATCAACAATAGGTATATTCATTTATTTTGGTCAAAACCTCTGAAGCCTTACAAATATGCAGTCAATAAAATTTTAAAATTTCAAAGGTAATTTTGGAGAGAAATATAACAAATTTTAACTTTGGAATTGGAATTGTCCCATCTTTATAGGCTAGATGCCAAATTTCAAGTTTATAGCTTATTTGGAAGTGAGTAAACATCAATGTTAATAAGGGAATGATTAGACTCTCGTAGATGTGCATAACATCACAGATAACCAGCCAGTTTTTCCATTCTACTTGTAGAAGCACCAAATTTTGCACACTTATGGCTGTTGTGTATGCTACAGGATACTGTGTCTCCTAATGACAGACAACGAGCTGGTCAAAGGACTGAAGATGACTGATCAATTGTCAAAATGCATAACCACGAATGAAAATATGAATAACTCCAGGGATTACATAATAGCATTGGATCTTCTTTAATCTTTATTTCATCTGCAGGAATATTTATAGAGTGTTATCAGCAGAATACCAAATAGGCCTACTCTGTTCTCAAATACCAGTATCTAATTTAGGAGTATGACAAATAAATAAGTTGAATAAGATCGCAGCTTGGAGTGGACTTTATGATTTCCATAGGATGAAGGGGCTGCGATCCCATTCAGAGAAAAAATAAAATAAAATGCTTGGATAATAAGGAACGAATGAATAAATAATTCATAGCTCATAGGCTGTTTAAAAATTTATTGAAAGCACTGGAGAATTGAGAACACTAAACACTAAACACTGTAGACAATAAAAGAAAAAATCACTGATATGAAAATATAGAAACAAAAAATTAAAATCACTGTTGTGAAGGCACGGTCTTGAATTAGATAAAAAATAATATTTCATAGAGAAAAGTTGTATAAAAAATAATTAAATCATGAAGAAAAGTGGATTCGAATCCTGATGGCACTGTTCTCTTCAGAAGTTAGCACGTAGTTGATTTCTTGAAGTTGGCTGCAGTGAATATTGTCTGTATTTAATAAGTATGTAGTCACCATGTGGGAGTTGCAGTTATGATATACGTGTGTACTAGCAATGATGACGATAATGTGGCATGTGTTCTTCTTGCTGACAATAATGTAGAATGTGGTCATCTTGTTGACAAATAGTGTAATAATAATAATAATAATAATAATAATAATAATAATAATAATAATATTTATTCAGTTCCATATAGTACATACATAAATAGGCCTACATATAGCACAAGGGAACATTGTCAATTAGGAGAGTTTCTCCACAAATACAATTTCACAATTTAATATTAATATTACAAGAATAATGAGAGAAATGAGAAGAGAAATGAGGAACATGGCATGTCGCAACCTATTTGGTATCTTCTATAAATTCTTCAATGCTGTAATATACTTTGTTAAGCAGGTACTTGGCCAACATGCTCTTAAACTGGCTGTGACTTTCACTTTCTTTTATCTTTCTGGGCAGCATATTGAATAGCTTGGCACCGGTGTATTTTGGTAACTTTTCAAAAAGCTTTAATTTTTTTTTTTTTAATTTTTTTTAAATTTTATTTATTTATTACCAAAAGGTCCCAACGAGCCAATTGCTCACATTAAGGGACAGTATTACATGGATGACAAAATTCAAAGTTATTATAATAAAATTGTTACAATAATTTACACAAATAAGTATACACAGAAAGTATAATAGAAATATTGTTCACTTAATCATTTAATAGAAAAATCTTCAACTTTTTTTTGAAACTATTTAAGTTTTTTACAGATCTTATTACCAGTGGAATTTCATTAAAAAGATTTGCAAGATAATTTTTCACTCCCCTTAGTCCATATGTAACCAATTCAGAATGCGTGACGAAAATATTTGATTTGTTTCTCGTGCCATAAGAATGCACATTTTCAAGAAAACGCAATGCAATGTTATTATGAACATGTCTGTTTACTACCTTATATATAAAGATTGCAGCACTATACTTTATGATTAATTCTAATGGAAGAATTCCTGATTGCTCATATAATACTTTGACTGGTGTTAAGTAATGACAGCCTGAAAGATTTCTTACAGCCCTATTTTGAAGAATTTTTATCTTATGCAAATATTTCTTTTTTGAACGTCCCCATATAAATACCATATACAATATGTAAGAGTGTACAAGGGAATAATAAAAAGATCTCATACTAGAATGTGATAATATTCCACCCAATCGTCGTAATACTCCAATTATCGGCGCAATTTTACTACAAAGGCTTAAAATATGCATATCCCAGTTTAAATGTTCATCTATTATTAAACCTAAATACTTTGCATTTGATACCTGCTGTATAGGTACATCATTTATTGTAATTGCAGAATTAATGTTTAGAATGATTGAAGGTTTATGAAATATCATAAATACTGTCTTTTGAGCATTTAGTGATAATTTATTGGACGCTAACCATTTTTCTAAGATTCTGAGGTCTTTTTGCATATTATTCATTACGGCATCAATAGTATCGTCTACATAAAATATGGTTGTATCATCTGCAAACATTGTGACTGTACCATTCAGATTTATTTTGCTCACGTCATTAATATAAATTAAGAAAAGCAATGGTCCTAAAACAGATCCTTGTGGAACTCCATAATTTATTGGAATAGAATCACTATCAAAACCATTCACAGTAACATACTGTGTTCTATAACTCATATAACTTTGGAACCAATTTAATGCTAAACCTCTAATACCAACTGCTTCTAGTTTTTCCAGTAGAATTAAATGATTAACTGTGTCAAAAGCTTTTCGTAGATCTAAAAATAGTCCACTTGCAAACTTATTTTTGTTTAAAGCTTCTTCAACTTGAATAATAAAATCTACCGCAGCATTTAAAGTTGAGGAAGATTTACGAAACCCATATTGGAATTTATATAGAAAATCTATTTTTTCAAGGTACGATGTTAACCTTTTCTTCATACATTTCTCTAAAATCTTTGATATTACTGGTAAAATTGAAATGGGCCGATAATTGTTTAGATTGTTTCTATCACCATTTTTAAATACTGGGATTACACGTGAAATTTTACATTTTTTAGGGACTGCTCCTATTTTAAACGAATAATTTATAAAATCTGCAATATACCTACTAATGGACTGCATACATTTTTTAAAGAAAACGTTTGTTAATCCATCTTTAGTTATATTACATTTGTTTTTCAAGTTAGAAATTATATTTTTAATTTCAATTTCCATAACTGGTGCAATTTATGAGTGGTAGCTGCAAAGTTGTCTCTATTTCTTGTATTGTAATTGTGTGTATCAGAAATTTTGGAAGGCTGTTCGAATTTGTTTAATAAAATTATGGTTTTATAGATATATAGACTGGCTAGCGTCATGATTTCTAATTCTCTAAAGGTGTGTCTGCATGTTTCATTGTGCTTGAGTTTAGCCAGGTACCTAATAGCTCTTTTCTGCAAGACAAAAATTTTTTGAAAGTTAGTTAGGGAAGTAGAACCCCACAGTTCTAATCCATATGTTATATGTGATTGGATAAGTGAGAAATAAATAATTTTTGCCGTTGCTTTGGGGATCATGTTACCTAGGTATCTAAGAATGTAGAGACCCTTAGAAATTTTTTCAGCTAGTGTTTCTACATGTTGGGTCCACGTTAATTTACTGTCAATTGTTAATCCTAGTAATTTTACCACATCTGATTCCTTAACTCCGATATTATTTATGTTAAGTTGTATCATGTAATTTGTATTAGTCCTATGTCCCAAAGATATAAGTTCACATTTTGTGTGGTTAACACTTAGATTTAAATTTGTGAAGTATTTTACAATGTGGTCAGTGGTTTCATTTATCTGAAGTTCCATTGCAAGTAAATCTCTATTTTTAAAGGTCAGTGTGGTATCATCAGCATATAGTGTAATTTTATTATCATAGGGCATTACTTTCTCAATGTCGTGTATGTACAATATGAACAAGAGGGGGCCTAGAATGGATCCTTGTGGAACACCAATGGTTATATCCATTACAGGGGATTGACAAGTACCTTCATCTGTAGTTAAAGAAACGAGCTGCTTTCTATTTGACATATATGACTTGATCAGATCATGTCCTATTCCTCTTATACCTAGATGAGATAATTTCTCCATTAGGATGTTAACGTCTACACAATCAAAGGCTTTTGTTAAGTCTAATAGTACTCCCGCTGTGTGATTTCCAGAATCAATTTTAGTAATGATACTTTCAACAATATTTGTTAGGGCAGTTGTTGTGGATTTGTTCCTCATGAACCCGTGTTGTTTAGGGGGAAATAGTTTATAATTATCTAAGTAACTGACAAGCCTATTGTAAATTATTTGTTCAAAGATTTTTGAAATTGATGGCAATATGGATATTGGTCGGTAGTTATTCATGTTCTGTTTATCACCCTTTTTGTGGACAGGTATTATTTTCGCAATTTTTAACTTGTCAGGGAATACTGCATGTTTTATGCAGGAATTTATTATGGAGACAAGTGGGATTGACATTTCATCCTTGCATGCCTTGAATACTGTAATTGGTATGCTGTCAATTCCAACTGTTGGTTTAGGTTTAAAAGATTTAATAATGTTTATAATTTCATTAGAATTTGTTGGATACATGAAAATACTACTTGGTACAAGGTTGAGTGTTGGCTTAGGATTATTAGCATCAGTTGATGCAATCGTTGTTGAAGATCTATTGACTGTATGGCCAATATTTACAAAGTGCTCATTTAGCAATGATGCTACTTCTTGGGGATTTTTTATTAAATCGTCTTCTTTTTTTACATGTATTGGATGTGTGTTTGATGAGTGAGGCTTGTTTCTTATGTTATTTATTATTTTCCAGCTAATTTTACTTACATTTTCGTGTCTTAAGAATAATTTTCCAATATGTTCCTGTTTGGCTTTTATAACCTTATCATCATACATTTTTTTAAGTGCTTTTAGTTTAACCCAGTAATGTTCATCTCCATTGACATTTGCTTTGGCTGTTGCAATGGTTAGGGCTGCTCTCATACATTTGATTTCTGGTGTTATCCAATTATCTAATAATTTATCTCTTGTGTGACCTTTAAAAGTTTTGACTAGGGGACAGTGTATGTTAATTTTGTAGTTAACTGTTTCGTAGAAGTGGTTCATTTTGATTTCAGGATCATCTATATCTAGGCCGGTATTCATAGTCGTAATAAGTCGTACTTATATCCAAGTCGTACTTTAATCTCGTCTTAAGTTGAGTTTCTGACACAAACAAGTCGGACTTATGACGTAGTTACTTTATAAAGTCAAACTTGACAAAGTCGAGCTTATTGGTATTCATAGTCACTAAAGTACGACTTATTTGTCGAAATAAGTCGTACTTTATCAAGTCAAGGGTCCCCCTGACTTATTTCAGTTTAAGCCAGAACCATGAATAGTAATTTTGATGATCTTGGCGAGTATTAGAAGAAACTCACGCCCCAAAGCGTTATTTGCGAAACATGATGAATCCATTCAAATTCTACAGTGACAATGAATTTAAAAAGAGATTTCGTTTCAAGCAGACACAATTTTGGAAATATCAATCGCCTATTTGTGTTGATAAATTTCATGTTATTTATCTCCTACGAGGGATTTGTATGTCGTGTATAAAATAATTCCACCTATTCCCTCACATAAAATGTTTTTGTTAAAATATCAGCTCATAGCTTTGTCAAATCTAAAATTTATATTTGTCAATATTATAAAACATAATTAAAAATTATATCTGTCAGTTTTATAAGATAATTTTCGTATATTGGACAACATATTTCGGCTATTCAGCCATCTTCAAGTCCTTTTCTTTCACCAGGTGACCTTACTCTGTTGGTTAATCCATTACAACAGGTGGAATTATTTTATACACGACATCAATCGCCTATCTTCCATCAGCATTTCTCTCGGCTGGCATTTCATATCGGCCCAAAGCTTCCTTAGCTGTTTTGAATCTCTAAAAAACAATAATTAATATCGAAATAAATACATAAGCGTACCGGTATTAATTCTGAACGATCTCCAAGCTAATATATACGCAGAATATTCTAAAAAAAACTATTAATTAGTTTACTTACACGCTGCATAATATGACTGGATGAATTGAATTCTTTGTTTACAATGCACAGGGCCGTCTGTATTTTTATATCACGATAGCGAACTACGTAACCAGATGGCCTTGCATTACACGAAATCTGAAAAAATCTTGAATGCGATTGGCTAAATTAATTGTTACAGCAGTGAACGTGCGATTTTTCATATTATCATGTTCGACCTTAATATGTAGAATAAGTAGAGCTTTATGAAGTCAGACTTAATAAAGTACGACTTTAAAGAAGACTATGAATACGAAAAACAAATAAGTCGACTTGTCAAATAAGTTCAGCTTTATAAAGTCGGTTCTTAAGTCGGCGACTATGAATACCGGCCCTAGAATACTGTGCCAGTTTTCTCTTGAAAGAGCAGTTTTTAACTGGAATAGATTGTCATGACAGAAGTTGTGCTTCAATATAGGATGTAATTGTTTATTATTGGTGAGCTTAGGTAGGCAGTTTATAGAGATGCACTGAGCTGTGTGATCCGATAAACAAGATGTAATCACCTTAGTTTCAAAAGTAGCCTCGTCAATATTTGTAATAATGTTGTCAATGCTGGTGCTTGATTTATTTGTTATTCTAGCTGGTTCCTTGATAGTAAAGTTGAGATTAAACTCTTGCATTAAATTTAGGAGGTTTTTTCTAAGACTACTGTTTAAAAGAAAATTAATGTTAAAATCACCAATTATTATTATTTTATACTGGATGCTCCTGAGGAATTTTTCTAATAGTAATGTAGCTCTGCTTAAGAAGATTTCATGATTTCCTTTTGGGGGCCTGTATATTCCAACTAAAAAAATTTTGGTCAATTGTAGGTTTATTTGTATAGCAGCTAATTCAATATGTTCCTCAACAGTGTATTCAGTCACATCAATTTTAGAGCAATGTTCAGATAGGCCTAGCGCTTGTTTTATTAAAATTGCTACCCCTCCCCACTTTTTATTGACTCTGCTAAAGCTTGATACCACTGCCATATCTGAGATTAAGTTACAATGTAGTTCAGTTTGTGACATGCCATGCTCTGTTATAACTAGTATATCTGGGGATTCTTCATTTATAAATACATTAACCTGATCAATCTTATTGTGTAGACTTTGTACATTCTGATGTATAATCTTTAGGCTGTCTACACTATCAGGCCTAACTAGTTTTTTGACTGTGAAGTTTCATTTTCCAAGTTATCAGCAGTAGGCCTAATTGTATTTTCACATCTTGATTTCCTAATCCTGACATCTGAGATGACTCTACTCAATATGTCGCCAAGGGCCAGTTTACCATGTTTGTTGAAATGCATGCCATGATTAGTATGCAGATTCCTTTCGACATTGTTTGTATTTACGATCTTAACATATTCAAGACTGTTACCCATTTTGCTAATTTCAGAATTTACTTTTCTTATTTGTTGGTTAACCCAGGATGTAGGCTTTAGGTCATATCTATGGGGCAGGTTTACAATTACAACATTTGTGTGTTTTAGTTTCTTGATCATTTTGTGTAATTTATACAGGAAATTTGCTGGCTCACCTTGTGCAACGTCATTTGTGCCCCCTATTAATACCACAGAGTCCTTTTCAGTGAAATTTTCACACTTTTTTTCGATGTCTTTGCCGACTTCTTCGAAAGTTGCCCCAGGTTTTACAATTCCGCTTGCCTTCAGGATGCTGTGGTAGCTGTTGTTAATGTTTTCTGCTATGCCTCGACCATGGCTGTCTGCTGCAATCAGCACTTGTCCTGCTTGAAATATGCGTTTCCTGTTGTTGATTGGCCTTTTTACGTTCTTTGTTGATATATCGTCTTGATCTCCGTTTGCTGCTGGATTTGGTTCAGCTAAGGGTTGAAAACGATTCTGCAGCATTCCTTTGTTATAGTCCGAATAATGGCTGTATTTTCGTTGTTGTTGGTGTCTCGATCTCTGCACTGTATGCCAGTTTTCTTCATCGGCTGTAGGCCTTTTATTGTTCTTCATAATTTCATTTTCAAGTTCTTTATTTTTGCATGTTAGTCTGTTAATTTCGCGTTGCGCTTCTTGAAGATCTCTGGTTAGTAACTTAATTACTAGTTGTAGGGACGCTACCGTGTCTGTTGGCGTCACTGAGCTCCATTTATACCTGGAGTTAGCACTACAGCCTTTCCCCTGTACTAAGAAGTGAGGCCACTTTTTCGACTAGTCTCGCCCGGAAACTATGGCAAGAAACTATTTGTCTGCTCAATACGAAACGTCAAATCGCCTTTCTTGTATGGAATTATCACATGTTTGGTTTTGGAAATTGAAGATATTGTTGACGAATGATTGTAAGGCATTTCTTCTTGCATGCATTATAAGAATAAGTAATATTAATATATTTAAAGTATGTCATTATTATAATTAAGATTAATATTAATACGTATGTTTTTACGTGACTTCTGTCGTTTCCATACATGTGGGCCTAACCGACAAAATAGCATGTATTCAGTACTACACTTATTACATTAAATTAGTATTACGTTCAAATCTTTACAAATTGAAATATATTGTTCTACTTCAAAATCGTCATCATTCATTTTAAATGTATTTTATTGTGATAATAACGTTTAATATAATATTTAGTAATTAATCCTTAATCCAGATTTTAGCAATTTTTAGGATAGGCCTATATCATAATTCAGGTAGGATGGCAATGCATGGAAAAATCGAAGAACTAATAAAAAAACACAACAATGGGCAGACTTAGTTTTGCATAAAAGGATGAGCTGAGGTAGGTAATGACTGAAACTGATTAACTTAGATTAGAAGTATTTGTAAAAGGCTTTCATGTGTAATCTATTTAATAAGTAGATTACAGAATTGTTTATCTGGGAGTAAATAATTACAGACACAAATAATATTAAGGCCGAATTTAAGTGTAGACACAAATCAGGAAATGCTAGTTTTTATGCAGGTAAGAAATTCCTATCTTCTCGTTTAATTCCACAAATCCAAAAATTAAAATTTATAATACAATTACCCTGCCGGTTGTATTATATGAAACATTATGCGAGACATGGTCGCTTACTCTTCGCGAAGAACAAATCTAAAAGTATTCGAAAACAGGGTGCTTAGGAAAATATTTGGTCCTAAGAGAGATGAAAATGGGGACTGGAGAAAACGGCTTGATGACGAGCTTCATAACCTGTACTCGTCACCGGATATAGTAAAGCTAATTAAATCATGGAGGATGAAATGGGCTGGACATGTTGCACGCATGGGGGAAGAAAGACATATTTCAAAAATATTGACGGGGAGACCCGAAAGAAATAAACCACTTGGAAGACTTAGATGCAGGTGGGAGGACAACATTAGGATAGATTCAAGGGAAGTAGGATTTGCGAGTGATGGATGGATGGAGATAGCGCAGAATTGGATTGAAGTAAGCGCGGACTCAAGTAAGCGCGGCAATGAACCTTCGGGTTCCATAAAACAGATAATATTCATTTAGCTTGCTTAGGAATTTTCTGTTGCCATTGAGTAAGTAAGTAAGTATCTTCAGACTATGTAAAGACTGCCTATTATGCATTTTTTCATAGCATAATAAGGTGTGATCTAGTAGTAGCCTATGGGGAAATGGTGTAGGAATTAATCAAGTGTTATTTATTAGACTGCCTATTATGCATTTTTTCATAGCGTAATAAGGTGTGATCTAGTAGTAGCCTATGGGGAAATGGTGTAGGAATTAATCAAGTATTATTTATCCAGAAAAAACAATTAGAATAATAACCAATGCTAAAAAAATAGAGCATTGCAAACCACTATTTATTGAGACAGGCTTACTAACAATAATAAATTTGTATATTTATTATGTCTTGTCATTAGTAAAATATAACATAAAAAGCTATCAAACACGAAGTTCTTATTTATCAGACCAGAAATCAAAATAAATTTGGGACAACATTATATAAAAATACCATATAAACTTCAAGAAATGTCCCCAAATTTGTTTTCACAAAAAACTATATTCCTAGCTTTAAAAAATCCTTCTTTATAATGTTAAAGAATACTTAGAATCAGATTTACAAATAGAATAGAGCAACTTAGCGTAAGTAATTACATGTGTAATCTGTAAGTATGTGTTGTTCATTTAGTGTCACTTGGGTTATGGCACTAGTATAACTTAGAATAATAATTTTGACTAATGTTATTAAGTTTGTAATATTGTAAATATTCATGGCTTAGGTTCTTAGAGATGTGTATTAATGTAAATAGCTAATGTGACCGATTGCAGTTGGTACTGCCTAAAAGTGTTATCAAATATCAAATATATTTTAATTTCTAAACATTTCAACGTAATATTAATTTAACGTAACTCTTGACAATGAAACGAATAATTATATTCAAATATCACACTTAACTAGCAAGGAATAAAATAGTTTAAAAGATAAGAATCTGGGCCCTAGTAATAAATGTTGTATTGAATACGCGCGATTTTGTCGGTTAGACTTACATAATGAAAGAGAAGTCACGGGTAAAACCATTCGTATTGATAAAAATAAATTATTTGGAGTTAAAGGTAAGGTAATGTTCACTCTATCGCAATAAATTTTCAGGCATATATGCCTACTTGACATTTCTTGCTGAGCAGACAAATAGCTTCTTGCCAGATTTTCCAGGCGGAGCTAGTCGAAACAGTCGGCCTCACTTTCTGTGCTGGACTCCTAACTCCAGTTCTATTCTAGCTCAATGGTTGGCGTGTCCGCCATGTTAGGATTTCTTGGTGCCAGATCCGGTACACCAGCTACGATTTCAGAATACTGCAGTTCTTGTTCACTTCTGTTAACAGCCCTCCCTTCATTTACACTATCTGACATTACATTTTGGCTCACAATTACGTTAGTATTATCACTGTTTTGTGTTGTTTTCTCACTATTTTCATTCAAACTACGACCGCTTCGTAACTTCAGAGAGCTTACTGCCGGCGCCATCTTGAAACTGAATGTGGTCGTCTTGATGAATAATGTAGAATGTGGGTGTCTTTTTGATGGTAATATAGAATGTGATCATCTTGTTGAGAGTATTGTAGAATGTGGTCATCTTGCTGACGATAAGGTAAAATGTGATCGTCTCGTTGATGAATAATGTAGAGTGTGGGTGTCTTGTTGATGGTAATGTAGAATGTGGTCGTCTTGCTGATGATAATGAAGAATGTGGTCATCTTGTTGACGGTAATGTAGAATATGGTCGTCTTATTGATGGTAATGTAGAAAGAAAATATAATTTGAAGTTGGCGGTCGAAGGTTGTTGAATTGATTGTAGACACTTCACAGTGTGTTGTTGAAGAACCACATAGCAATAGAACAAAGGTGGGGAATTGACCACTTGGATTGACGACTTGGAGAACACTGACGGCTCGTGGGGGCAGGAATTAGCTTATATGTGAGTGGAAAAAGGGGCATGGTCTAAACTCTGATTGATTACGTAAGGAAGGCAATAACCAATGGGAGCTGGTAACATGATTATAGCATGATTGCCTGTTTGTAACGGGATTGTCCCTTTTTTGATTGACTGGTCCCGTTGTCCCGACAAAGTTTAACGGGACGTAAAATGTCCCTTTTTTTAAAATTAATTTCTTAATGTCCCGTTTTCATGAAATTTGTTCTGTGTACGTAAGTTACAGTTTCGTGTGCACACTCAAATCAGTCATTTGTTTCTTTCTTTATTAACACAGATTCTAATGTTTGCCAAGAGATGGTGTTTGAGTTTCTGAGTTTTGAAACATTGGCCGTTATCGTCCTTTTCCAACATTTACATTTTTTATTTCGCTTGTTCATGACTTCCTTAGTGATATGCATAAAAATGAAGTAAATGCTTTTACTTTAAGTTTTTAAAGAAGTCCAAGTAAATACTAGGATTTGTATGCATAAAATATTGTAGTAAATGCTTTTACTTTAGTAAAAGGTATGTCACGTGATCTAAGCATAGTATTTACTACTAGCCAAAGTAAATACTTGTTTTTGTATGCATTATGCAAAGGCTTTTGCTTTACTTTGTAGTAAATACTTGCCTACAATCTAGCATGCTTCTAACCTGACTTATGAAGGTAGTAAAAGATACTCAGGAAAGTAGAAAGTGGAGGTAGAGGTAGAAAGTGGAGGTAGAAAGACATATATACCCAGAAGACAACCAGACGAACGTGAATACAAGAAACTGTATTGCTTCACCAGTGAACATGTGGAATGGTTAAGTGATCATTTCATCGGAGAAGTTGATGAAACATGAGGTGCAGTCCTAACCTCAAATTAAAAAATGATAACTTTTTGAGGTAGGCTATATTTCCGATCCTGGATTACAGAATGGCATGGGTTAGGTTTATTACTTTCCGTTTCAAGGACAATTAAATTTGTAGCGGACAAAATAGTGGAGAAGAATCAATTGTGGACCAAGTTTCCATCAGATCGTCGAAGCATACTAGAAGCAAAAAATCAGTGGCAGCAAACATATAGATTCCCAACTGCTATAGGCACACTAGACTGCACACATGTCAGAATTCCTAAGCCAGGACGGCATGGGGATGAGTATGTGAATAGGAAAGGGTTTGCTTTTGTGAATATTCAGGCTACATGCAGTGCAGATGAATGTTTTACCAGTGTTGATATCCAGTGGCCAGGGTTGGTGCACGTATAGGGCGTAATAGTGCTACATTTAACACAATGCTACGAAATTAAAATTGTGTACTGATTGCTGATGAGGGATATGGAATATCACCTTGGGTGATGACTCCGTATAGAAATCCTAACACACCACAGGAAAGGGCGTATAACAGGTTGCTTAAATCAGAACAGTGCGTAATTGAACGTTGTTATGGACAATTGAAAAGAAGGTTCCCCATTCTTTTCTATGGTGCAAGGGTGAGTCTGCAGAAAGTGCCATCATTAATAATGAGCTGCTTTATTTTGCATAATGTTGCTGAGTATTTAAATAATAACCCAGATGATTTTGATGAACTTGATGATAATGAAAATGATGTGGATGATAGCAAAAATGATGATGATAATGCCCATGATGATCAAGTTATGTTACGTGAACAAGGAAATTGAAGGAGAAATTAAATATCTCAAATTATATTTAATTTTAATCAGTAACACTGATCATTCCACTTTACTGAATGCTACAAAAATGAATAAAGTCCATTTCTACGTATATAATTTTTTAAATTTTTCAGTATAATATTCTCTCTGAATTCTAATTAACTGAATCTCTTCACACATCCATAATTGCTGCAACTGTTCAGTAGACAATCCTCTACGTTCTTCAGTTTCAATGTTACTGAAATTATATTTTCTTTTTGGAGGTCTCTTCTCCATTATAGGATCCTCAGAATTCCAGATATTTAGAACAGGCACATTTAATTCTTGTAACAGTGTCACTGGCCGTCATCTTGTACATCCTGGACTTCTGTGAGCTTCCCACTAGTGCTTGGCCGCACAATCCCTGCTTGAAGAGCACCTGTACAAAAATAAAATAAAAACTTGTCAGTATTGTCATTTGAGGTTATTGTTCACACCACTCTCCCCTTTAATGCAAAACAAGAAACGTGGCTACGTTTTAAAATAAACACTTACCTGGCACTTTTTTCATTGTAGGTTTTCCATCCCCCACCATTAGGTCTGCAAAATCCTTTTCCCATTGCTGCAGTTTTATGCATTTGTTGCCAGTAGCTTTCAAATCTGTTTTCCTTTTGTAACCCCCTCCCACCCTCTCGGTCACCAGACAACAACATTCTTCTTTCTTCAATCAGCTGGGCTCCATATTCTTCCTCAGAGGCACTGTAAATTTGACCGAGGGAAGGGGAAACAAGAGGAAATACGAAGAGCCTGGACATGACTTCCAGCCTCTTCGCCTAGAAAGAAGTACAACTTTACTTCTCGTGGAAGCTATTATAAACTATATTAAAATAAAATTGATTTACAAATAAAATGTGAACATTACTTTAGACAGTGGAAAAAACATATATGAGTGTGTACATAATACTAAAATCCTGAAAGAAAAATAGATGACATATCATAATGAAATAACAAGGACTGAAGGTCCTAAAAAACATATACGGGTTAAGCCCTTTTGAAATATTACATAGTTTAAATCCTGGAAGAGAAGGTACATACAGAAAATTTATCCAACATATTTCCCTCTACATAAATTACATCTTTCTGTGTGAAGCACCTTTTGAAATGTTTAATTAATTTCATACAAACTTCTAATGATAAGCAAATAAATAAAATTTACAGATTCAGTGATCCAAAAATTAAAAGATCTGATACAATTTACACATGGGATCACTGAAATAGTAAAGTCAATTTCATATTTCCAAAAGAAAGCAATAATTTTAAAATTATAATAAATTTTAAATTATATACAAGCCCTCAAAATTTATAATAACATACCTTAACCATTCCATGCATCCATCCTAACATTCCCGGCGCCGAAATACATACTTAAATCTCACTCCATGCTGACAAAACAATCCTAAATAAAAAACTGGCCTTTCCCATTCATTCACTAGGCCAGGCTCATTTGCAACATGAAATCAAATACGGAGACAAGAAATAAAAGCAAGACAAATAAATTTAGAAAAACACCACATGCTTCAAGGTAAGAGAAAAACGTGGGAACTGCACACCAAAAATTACAATGAAACCTCCATCACAAATATCCCAGCATGCAATTAATTAATTTCACAGTCTTGCATTATTTACTCTACATAATGATGGTGGCCAAACAATTCATCTACTTATATCTGACACATCTTCATACTAAATGCTCTAGCTTAAACTTCATTACATTTACAATGCCACCATCGCAATACAAAATGCAAAAGACACAAAACGCATGCTTGGGCACTCCTAAAATAAAATATATACACAACAATGCAGTTCCCACATATCAACAAATTACTTCATAATATACAAACTAACACATACCTTGAAACATGGGCAGAGAGATGAGAAAAACCGAAAGGAGCCTAACATGAATGGCGCCAAAACACACTAAACGGCTACATCTTGATCTCCGGATTCATGCTATGCAAATGAGAGCGAGGGAACTGTTGCAATCCCTTTTATAGAAATACGACTAATGACGTCACACACACATACTACCGAAGCAGCCATTATGAATAATTAGCCAATCGTATTTACCTTTACACACTCAATAAAACAAAACTGAATCGAAATCCTTTCTCCCAATAATACCGAATAATATATTCAAACTAGGCAGCTCACGGCCGACTGGGAGAGAAATACTGCAATGCGGCAAGAGCTAGCAATGATGCCAGACAGCTGTAAATGAACAGTGTTGCCGAGAACGGAAAAGACAGGTCACTGACACAAGGCCAGCCAACGTCAGCTGTTAGCTGGAAGACACTTTAAATACTTTTCTCTGCCTAGATTACATACTATTATTGCATGATTCTGGGCTATTAAAATTTACTATAATTCTTTTAAAGCTACTGTAGCAATTAAATCAACATATAGAAATATGAATTGCTACACTTTTCACTAAAGTTTTCATGTTATTGATTTTTTTCATTACTTGTTTTACTGAGAGTGTTTTTCCACATTTCACTTCAATATTTTTCATCATAGATTGCAAAGCCTCTTCCTTTTTTAGTTTTACAGACGGAGATTGCGATTTATTTATAAGTACTCTACGTTCTCTTAAAAGGGATACAAATATATTACTCAAGTCATTAATACATTCAGAATTCAATGAATCTGTATCTGACATATTTGCAAATTTGTCACTGAATCAGGTGTAGAGTATAAAATGGCCTGAACCAAAATCAGAACGAAAAAAGTTGAAAACCTTGCAACAATAAAATGTGTCGCGTGTCATTTAGGACATAATAATTATGTTGCAATTGTTGCATCCGATTAAATTTTGACGTCTCGTTGATTGTCGTGTATGATAGGTGGCATATGGTGATTCGAAAGGCGACAAAAACTCTTGTGAGAATGAAGTCCTGGAGATGGGAGATTTTATTTTCAAGACCCAAATCCCGGAAATCCGGGAGAGGTTGCAACCCTGAGTTTCCCTCTTAAAGTCATTTAGGGCCTACTGGGTAAAAATTCCATAGTTTGAGATGGTAGTCATGTAGTTGACTGCCGGAGGTATTTAAGTAAATTTAGGTAAGTTTAGGTAGGTTTTGCCTATCAACGCTGCTTCCTTTCCATGATTTTTATTAATAAATGAGAGCACTTAAGCAGAAAATCAAACACGTTCTCGCTTTTGGTTTAACATGTTCACTTTATTGGTTAAAATTAAAATTTAATTACTAAATTATAGGATATGTATAACATTTTATAATTATGGATTCAGTTTTCTCGATAATCAAACACGTTCTCGCTTTTGGTTTAACATGTTCACTTTATTGGTTAAAATTATAATTTAATTACTTAATTATAGGATACGTATAACATTTTATAATTACACTGGTAAACAAAAATCAACTTTTTTTCTGTGACATGGATAAAACAAGGCGTACCTTATGTAAAATTTTACCAGAAAGCAGAAAATGACCTTGGATTTTCTCTATCACCCACTATTTGTTTGCTACAAAGTGTTTTGTGTTATACTGAAATATATTATTTTCGGTATGTTCTTAATATTATATTTAATTCAAAATTTTATTAAAACATTTTTTTAGCGATATTTTGTCACTGCGACATCTCGGATTGATGTACAGCAGTAATCAGCAAGCAAACTAAGACTCCATTTGTCTTGGTATCGCTTATCCATAGTTGCAGCGTCCTGGTGGAATTGTTCCCCATGTTCGTTGCTTACGGCGCCCAAATTTTCAGGAATGAAATCGAGGTGAGCATCCAGAAAGTGAAGTTTTAATGACATGTTACATCCTATTTCGCTCTAGGCACTAAGTAAT
The DNA here is from genome assembly GCA_964059195.1 of Ectobius pallidus. Classification (NCBI taxonomy): domain Eukaryota; kingdom Metazoa; phylum Arthropoda; class Insecta; order Blattodea; family Ectobiidae; genus Ectobius; species Ectobius pallidus. Next base: position 156,678,012 of record CAXKWD010000003.1, on the reverse strand, counting down.
TCAGTCACAAGGTCTTTGTAGTTTTCAGCTTTGACATATCCAAGAAAATTGGTCACAACTGTTTTAAAAGCTTTTCATGCTCTTAGTTCAGCTTCATTCAGCATGTTGTCATATTTGCCATCTTTCATAACTTCTCATACTTGCAGTCCCACAAATATGCCCTCTTTAATTTTTGCCTCACTAACTCTGAAATTTCTGTTTCAGATACAAGAACCCCCTTCCGTTCCGATCTAATGTTTTTAAGCTAAGTTTAGAAGAATCAATAAATAGGCGCAAATTGCTTGGTTCATGTTCCTGCCCCAATGCATCAAATAAGTTGTCAACATCCATGCAGTATCCTATACCAAAATCCCTTCTTGAGCGAAATAATGTGTAAGTCCTTTTTGATGATTTCGAAAGTCAGTTATATGTAGGCTACATCACCTTCGAGGAGATTCATCCTTTTAATCTGGATGCTAGGAGTTCTGATTGTGATTTTGCTAGTTTTAAATCTTGAACTAAATCATTCAGTTCAGCGTTTGAAATCAGATGTGGCTTTGTTGAACATTTTGGTGCTTGAAAGTCTGGATCATTGTTGATTTCCTGTGTGAATTGCATAACATCAGGTGGATCGCCTTCGTCCAAACTCCACGGTTCTGGTGGGTTTGGGATAGGAAGTTCTTCACTATGTTTGACGGGCCAGGCAGATGGTAAATTGGGATATTGCACAGCATCCTTGGACTTCAGTCCGATGCCCTGTATTTTAGTGAGGCAAAAGTAACAATCTGATGGACGGTCTTTTGGTTCTCTCCACACCATTGGTACTGCAAATCCAATATTACGTTTTTGACCTTTCAATCAACCTGTTAACAATGTTACACAAGTCTTGCAACATATGTGAGGGGCCCATGACTTATCTTGATCTCCTACTTTAACTCCGAAATAAAGTTTGTAAGCTCTTCACACAAGTTGGGTGAAATTACGTTTTTGCGATTTAAAAGTTATTTCTTCACACTCATAACAAAAACTGTTGACATTATTTACACACTGCTTAGGCATTGTATTGACTTGTTAATTCACAGTCAATCACAGTACAATAATAAAAATAAACCAAGTATGTAGAACACAAACACGTTAGTAAAGACGACATAGGGAATGCAGTAACTTCATATGCGGGTAAATGCCTACTAATGCACAATCTCATTTGGGTGCGTACTTCTTGCATTTGATATACTGGAATGAACTTGTCTTAACACACTGTTGATACATACATTACACGAAGTGGTACAATATGCATAAAGTGACTCACTAAACTGTTGAAATGATTGCTGTTTTTTGTTATATTTAAAAAATAAACGCTTGTTACTAAAAATCCGTGGGTGATAGGCAATTTCTGTTTTTAGATTTGTTATTAGGGTGCCTCAATACATCAGAAACACCAAAAAAATTCCGTGTCACAATATGTGTGTTTAACAGTGTTATGGATTCAGTTTTCTCGATAATCCATATGACATGCCTGAGTGTCTTGTTTTTTTCATTTTTGATGTATGGTCACCCTACACTATGAAACACAAAGAGATTGTTTCCATTGTTCAACTAGGACACTTGATGAGTTGAAGACAACATGGAAAAGAAGGGATTTGATGCATAGGTTAATTTGAGATATACATTTCTGATTTCTAAGGAGAAGTTTACAGAATATTTGAGAGTTTTATTATTTGGCTTACGTAAGACGCATTATAAAAAGCTGATTGATGCATGGATGGAAAGTTTCACATCCATGTGTCGAGTCGTTTGTGATAAAAAAAGAACTACACAATGGCATATTCAAATGTGGAATAAAATAAGAGAAAATGGCGTAATTGATGATTTATTGACATGTGGCGGTGTACGGGCAAGCAGAGCTAGAGCAGACTGTAAGCGAATATCCAATAGGGTGTTTGATACACTTCTTATGATGAAGACTTAACCTGAAAACAGATTAACTCACTTGCCCAATACATTTTCAAATAGAATGAGTTGGCATATAACAATTTATTGCCACCAAAATAATACATAATTCACATGCAGTTTATGAAGAACCGGATCACTTGGACACGAAGAATGCTATTTAGTAGCATTGTTAGAATTACAAATGTCACAATTCTTGAACACAATTCCTTTAGTTAAGGTAATAGAATTATCTTCGAGATGGCTAATTCAGTTAATATAACCACACGAAACTTGATTCAATGGTGAAATTATATCTGAATGTTTCTCAGATTATATTGAATAATTAATGACGTACCTTTATCTTGAAGTATTTATAATTACCACTTCCTGATAGGTTTTTAAGACTGCTGGCTCAAAGATTCTTGCGACGTCAAACCAGAAAGGAAGATTTGTTGAATCACAAGATGTATGATGGAATTATTTGAGACCACCTTCAGTCATCAAAAATAATTAAGCATTCAAAGCTTAAATTTATATCTTGAAGAATTGCTTTCTTTAGCAATTGAGAATTGAGGCCATCAAAACTGTTTGATGGGTAAAATATAGGCATTTATAAGCCTAGAACTCATATCTTGATGAGTAGAATTGAAAGAATAATTCCAATGGAATTATAGAATGATGAAGGTTTGAAGAGAGGTTGAAGATAAAGCCTTATTGGCTATTAAAACAATGAGAAAAGATAATCCAGTCTCTGATTGGATATAAATTACAATGAAAATAATTAAAATTACAATAGGAGTAAACAGAATTAATTAAGATTCAATTGTTTTATAATAAATAAGACAATACCAAGCAAAGCCTGATATAAATTGAATTATAGAAAGCATGACCTACTAAGAAATTAATACATAACGGAACAGGCGGCATTGGCAGTTTCTATTAAGATTTAAGAAAAGTTGGCAGCATTGTTTAGTGTAATCGCAGTGCCGCCAAGTGTTGATTTGCATGACTGCAAATGCAACATGGCCGCTTTAACGAATGTAAATAGACTAGAATATTATAAAATATACTGCTTAAATCTTTATCAAACCACTAAAAATAAACATAGATGGATATAAAATTCAATAAACATGAAACAAGTAGGACACCATGTGGATGTGATGAGGTTAGGTGTCCATGTTTATATGTAGCGTGATGATACAAAGTGACAAATATCTTATGTAGTCCAGTTATTCATTGCATGGCCAGGCGGCTTCCTTTCATTAGGAGAAAAAGTTTGCCGACAGCTCAACCCATATTCTTTATTTTTACCGCACTAATCAGCTAGTTACCCCAGCCAATCAAAATCTAAGAATGTCCTGTGATGATTTTGACAGCTACTCGTCAACTCTGCATGGAGTGAAATGTGCGGTTGCAAGATCAATTTACAATAAACAATAACATGTGTTAATTGATTAAAAAGCCGTTAATTGAGAGAAAGCCGTAATATAAAGAGAGCAGCCAATAACGAATTATTAGGAAGGTTACCTATCTGCAAGAATTTCTAGACAGTCTGACACCGCCATTTTACCATGTTCGTGTATGCCAACTTACAACTTCATGGATGCATTTTCAATGATTAAGAGAAACCTATACTTAACTCAAAAAACCCTTCTGTCTGATGGACACAAAGGAACTTTACCTAACATAATAATATATTAAGACTCACACAATAATCAGCCATTACCCGCAATCCGACGAGAAGTTTCCCCAGGCAAACCTCAGCACTTGACTTCCACACAGATACTGTCTCCCGCGATAGACCAGCCCAGCATACCTCACGCGAAAAACACTCTGCGCAGACGCGAGGAAAATTTCCAGAGCTCTATTCACAGACAAACGAAATCAGAAGACGAAAAAATGTGACGTCTGACGTCACAACATAAAAGAAGAACATCAAAAAGAGGTGGCTCGTGCGATCTGGAAACAGTGGTTTTCTTCCACTTAAACCTATAAAAATAAAATCAATTGCTAATAAATCAATTTGCATCACTAAGAATCAATTTTACATAGATTTAAATGGATAAAAACCACTGTTGCCAGATAGTACATGCAAAATTGTTTGCAAAAATTCCTTTTCACAAAGGAGTTTAGCAAAAATATTGATATCAATTATACAAAAAATCCTGACATGATGAGAAAAAATGGAGGTCATTTTTGAAATCAGCACACCCAATAACATAAAACTCAGCGAAAACATCTCTTGTATTTTTCAACAACTTCAATTTCGCAGACCTGTGATAATTGTAAGTTGCAAGGAAAAGAAAAGCTAACTGGTTTGGACACGTCATAAGACAAACATGGCTTTTGCTGGATGTAATTGATGGAAAAATAAAAGGAATAAGAAAACTTTGCAGTAAAAGGAAAACATATTGGATGATGTCAAAAAGAAAGGAAGCCATGGAGAGTTTAAAAGATGCAGCATATGAAAGATAAGAGTTGGAGAGGAGAATTTTGGCATGGGGTGTATAGACCTACTGTAAGGTAGAAATACTAATAAAAATAAAAATAATAAATCTTTGATTTGCCTTTTTTCTTCTTCTTCTTTTCTTTTTCTTTCTTTATTTTCTCCAACACCGCTTAATCATACACTGCACACCTTTAAGGTTTCTGGTATCCCCCAATGGATTGTTAGAAGTGTAGCTCTGTTTCTCCACGTGGGACATCTATTAGGTAATGTTACATTCCATTGAGATAAGATGGGAGTTATTTGTGGATATGTCATAGCCAGAGATCATTAAATCTAAATTCTTCCTAACTCTGATGTGCTAAGAAGGCCGCGCATGTGTTCTTTCTCAGTGGTGGTTTGACATTTTAGGAACGTATGAAGTAAGCCACCTCTTAATACACATATCTCAGTCATGTATTCTTTGTTCCGCTAATAAATCTGGGGGTTTGTTAACAGCTGGCAATACAGAAGAAATTCTTGGTTTGATCAGCAGACCACATATTCACACTACAGATAATTACTTCCCTTTTCAATAGCTTTGGGTGGGCAGTAAACACTTGCAAACAAGTCAGCCTTCCATATATCTTCCCTCTAACCTAGACATTTCTTAAAAAAAACACCACCTGTGGGAAAAAGCAAGAAACACAATAGAATGAAAGGAGACGATCAAGATCCATATTGGAGTCCTGCCTGTGGAATGTTTCTTTAATACCTCTGCTCTTAATTTTATGCTGTAAATTATGTTAAAAAGAATTTGATGTCTCAGTGATCGTCGTGATATTACAATAATTTATTGAAATTCCTTCTGTTTAATTTTTATTTGGAATCTTTCACTTCATTTTGCCCGATATGACAGCTATGTTGTCATCCCAGTTTGTTATAAAATCTGCATTCATTTTGTAACAACATTGAGAGCTTGCTGTTCTCCTTCTACAACTCTCAACAATGACAAAATAATGATGTGCTTCTTCCTTTTGTGGCAATATAACTGTGTGAAATGGAATTTTGTGATTTATGTATAGCGTAGAGCTTTATCACTGGTACTCACTACTAAATTGCGGTATTTTGTTTACCTGAGGAGCGCTTTCAACCGCATGGAGCAGCCATCTTCAGCAACTGACTTCCGTGGTGTTGTTGTTGTTGTTGTTGGGAAGACATTTCTGGATAACTGTATCGTACAGCGCGTGCGATTTGAATTGTAACTGTTCGTTTAGGATGTTGGTGTTGTCTTGTGTGGTGTGTCTGTACATTTCATATTGTTCGAGTGTGTTGAGTGTGTGACCTTTGTGGTTAATGTGTAGGATTTCCATGTCTGTATTGATGTCTGCGTATTCGTGTCCTGTGGTTATTATATGGTTTGCATAGGCAGAGTCTGTGTTTTGTTTGAGAGCTCGTATGTGTTCTGTGTATCGTGTTTTGAAACTTCGGCCTGTTTGTCCTATGTAGAATTTTGGGCAGTCGTTGCATTTTAGTTTGTAGACTCCTGGGTTGTTGTATTTGTTTGTGTGTTGTTTGTTGTCTGTGGGTTGTATTTTGTTGATTGTTTTGTTCTTTGTTCTGAATGCTATTTTGTATCCTTGTTTTCTGAATTGTTGGACGATTTTCTATGTATGTGTGTTGAAGTATGTGAGTGTGATGTATTTGTCTTTTTTCTTTTCTGTGTTTTGGTCATTTTTCTTCATTCTGATTTTGTGTAGTAGGTTGTCAATGACTGTGTGGTTGTAGCCATAGGTAATGGCTAAGTGTTTTATGGTGTTAAGTTCTTCTTTGTGGCCTTCAGCGGATAGTGGTGTGTTTTCAAGTCTGTGGAGCATGGATCGGAATGCAGCATGTTTGTGTTGTGTTGGGTGGTTGGAGCTGTTGTGTATCAGTGTGTCTGTCATTGTGGGTTTTCTGTATATTTTGAATTTATGTTTCTGTGTGCTGTCTTTTGTGATAGTGAAATCTAGGAAATTGAGGGTTTTGTTTATTTCAAATTCTGCTGTGTATTGTATGTTTTTGTGGATTTTATTGATGTGGTGTAGTAGTTGTGTGCATTGTCTGGTGTTGCCTCTGTATAGTACAATGATATCATCTACGTATCTGTGCCAGTAGATTATTTTGTGTGCGTGTTTGTTGTTGTGGAGGATTTTGTTGTGTTCTATGTGTTGGAGAAATATCTCTGCTAGTATGCTGGATATGGGGGAGCCCATGGGAAGGCCATCTGGTTGAGTGTAGTGTTTGTTCTCGAAGGTGAAGTAGTTCTGTTTTGTGATGGTTTCTAGGATGTTTATGATTTCTGTTATGTGTTGTTCCGGTGTGTTGTTTTCTTGTAGTGTGGTCTTTAGGATGTTCAAGGTTTCTGTGATTGGTATGTTTGTGTATAGATTGGTGATGCCGAAGGATGCTAGAGTTGAGTTGTGTGGGATTTCAATGTCTTTGATTTTCTGTACTAGATCATTGCTGTTCTTTAGTTGTGTTTGTGTGTTCAGTTCTATGTTTTGTCTGATTATATTGTCCAATATAATCCTAGATTTGTCTGATTATATTGTCCAATATAATCAGACAGAATATAGAACTGAACACACAAACACAACTAAAGAACAGCAATGATCTAGTACAGAAAATCAAAGACATTGAAATCCCACACAACTCAACTCTAGCATCCTTCGACATCACCAATCTATACACAAACATACCAATCACAGAAACCTTGAACATCCTAAAGACCACACTACAAGAAAACAACACACCGGAACAACACATAACAGAAATCATAAACATCCTAGAAACCATCACAAAACAGAACTACTTCACCTTCGAGAACAAACACTACACTCAACCAGATGGCCTTCCCATGGGCTCCCCCATATCCAGCATACTAGCAGAGATATTTCTCCAACACATAGAACACAACAAAATCCTCCACAACAACAAACACGCACACAAAATAATCTACTGGCACAGATACGTAGATGATATCATTGTACTATACAGAGGCAACACCAGACAATGCACACAACTACTACACCACATCAATAAAATCCACAAAAACATACAATACACAGCAGAATTTGAAATAAACAAAACCCTCAATTTCCTAGATTTCACTATCACAAAAGACAGCACACAGAAACATAAATTCAAAATATACAGAAAACCCACAATGACAGACACACTGATACACAACAGCTCCAACCACCCAACACAACACAAACATGCTGCATTCCGATCCATGCTCCACAGACTTGAAAACACACCACTATCCGCTGAAGGCCACAAAGAAGAACTTAACACCATAAAACACTTAGCCATTACCTATGGCTACAACCACACAGTCATTGACAACCTACTACACAAAATCAGAATGAAGAAAAATGACCAAAACACAGAAAAGAAAAAAGACAAATACATCACACTCACATACTTCAACACACATACATAGAAAATCGTCCAACAATTCAGAAAACAAGGATACAAAATAGCATTCAGAACAAAGAACAAAACAATCAACAAAATACAACCCACAGACAACAAACAACACACAAACAAATACAACAACCCAGGAGTCTACAAACTAAAATGCAACGACTGCCCAAAATTCTACATAGGACAAACAGGCCGAAGTTTCAAAACACGATACACAGAACACATACGAGCTCTCAAACAAAACACAGACTCTGCCTATGCAAACCATATAATAACCACAGGACACGAATACGCAGACATCAATACAGACATGGAAATCCTACACATTAACCACAAAGGTCACACACTCAACACACTCGAACAATATGAAATGTACAGACACACCACACAAGACAACACCAACATCCTAAACGAACAGTTACAATTCAAATCGCACGCGCTGTACGATACAGTTATCCAGAAATGTCTTCCCAACAACAACAACAACAACACCACGGAAGTCAGTTGCTGAAGATGGCCGCTCCATGCGGTTGAAAGCGCTCCAACAGGTAAACAAAATACCACAATTTAGTAGTGAGTACCAGTGATAAAGCTCTACGCTATACATAAATCATTAAGATTATCGCTACAGAATGGACAAAACTCAAGAATGGAATTTTGTAATATGCTTCAATGGAAACCACGTGCAGAAGTATACTTAATGCCACATCTGACTTGAGGGTCCAGTTGTCGTCCATTACTTTCTATTGGTAATAGAAAAAACATCAATCAGACTGAATTTCCAGTTTCCACTTTCATTGTTATATCATTAGCATGACTTTGAAATTTGTTTGATAATTGCTTTTTGAAATTAAATTTAATCACTTATGAGAAAACAAACACTAGGCTAGGAGGTCATAGCAAAATAATTCCCATTAAGTATACAACCTGAGTGTGTTATACTTTCTTGCATATACATAGTATAGAGAAAGTATTTTGATCATGACAAAAAAGCAAAATTGATATAACACCGAGAAAACATGTTTCATGATGCCTAGAAACTGAAAAAAGTGTTTTTTGAATGCTACCTCTCTGTCTATCTGTTTGTGGACAAAGCACAGTGGGTAGACTATTTGTTGTATTTAATTATTTTTGTGTATTAAGGACTTTTTTAAAATTCTATACAACCGCCCAGAATTTGATTTTTATAATTCAACTTTTCATGAAAACTTTTTAAAAATAATGAATTTTTTTTGTGTATTAAGGACTTTTTTAGAATTCTATACAACTGCCCAGAATTTGATTTTTATATCTTCAATATTAAGGGGACTTTTCATGAAAACTTTTTAAAAATAATGAATTCTGAAAAAATGACTCAAACAATTTTAATATCTCTCTCTCTCTCTCTCTCTCTGCAATTGCACAACAGCCCCAATTTTAGCCTTGGCCTCCTCTATTCTTCGCCTCCAGAACTGTCTGTCCTTTGCTTTAGTTTTCCATGCATGTATTCCAAGCATTTTACTAGCATCCCATCTAACTTCATCCTCCCATCTTTCCCTTGGCCTCCTGACTCTTCTTACTCCATGCAATTCATGTGTCATGGCTTTTTTTTGGAGTCCTCTCCCATTCTTACAACTTGTCCTGCCCATTGCAGTCCTCTTAATTTAATAAAATCAGATACTTTCAGCTCCTTGTATAAGCCGTAAATTTCCGTGTTATACCTGCAGTGGCGGACGCAGAATTTTTCGGGGGGGGATTTGAATAGGTAGAAAGAATACTAAAAAAATTAATTAACTTACATATATAATTAATTTATAAAACTGGCCACTTAGAGTACATATTATAGACCTTTTTCAAATTTCGGGGGGGGGGGATCTATCCCCCCAATCCCCCCCTCTGCGTCCGCCACTGTATACCTGGTCCTTCATCCTGACCTATCCTGGATTGGGCCGTGAATCCTTCTTAAAACTTTCCTCTCGAAACAATCTAACATTTCCTCGGCTTTATCCAACATTATCCATGTGTCACACCCGTAACACAGTATAGGTCTGATCATTGTTTTATATATATGAATTTTATTATAAGTCTTGATTTAAAAATATGATTTATTGAGAAATATGCCTTATTACCATTATGTCCTTTCCTTTATTTCCAACAACTCATCATTCTCTGTGCTTATTATTGATCCCAGATATTTAAAGCTATCCACTCGTTCTATTTCTGTATTGTTTAATTGAATCATTTTATTATGCAACTGGTTCCTGGTTTGTATTATTATCATAGTTTTCTTAATGTTTATCTGCAGGCCCATTTCCTTTGATTTCTCTTCTAATGTCCTATAGGCCTATACCTCTTCTACTGCTTTTTATGATCAAGTGGCGGTTATTCAGGGGAAGTAGGTGAAGTGCTACTTCACTTACGCATGCGCTCTTCATACGGTGCAATGCAATGCAATGGTAGGCTTCCATTCCAGGCAATCTACTCTTACCGGTGTCAGGCGTCTTCCTAGTTAGGCCGCTCTCTAGCTCTTCACCTAACTTCCCAGCCACGAGCCGCACCTGTTATGATCTTCCTAATATATTGATATCATCTGCATATCCTATGAACTGAGTTGATTAGAACATTAAGTTTGAATCTGTGTGTACTTCCAATTTCCTAATGGTATATTCCATTGCCAAATTGAAAAGGATTGGGGCCAGCTCATCCCCTTGTTTAAGTCCATTTGACATTTGAATTTGCTCTGTATATTCCGATTGAATTTTTACCAAACGATTTTAATGATAATGTAAAATTTAAAGTATCTGTCTATGTTTAATAAGCTGGTTATATCCATTTTTCCGAAAATAAATTACTTATGGGGTACTTCACTCTTATTCACTTTCAATTTTTCTAGGTTATCTCCATTACAGTAGGCTAGATGATACATGAAAACCAAGCGTGGTAAAGTAGAGAAAATTAAAATGAACATTTTTTGAGAAACACATCCCTATAAGATAAAGCCACAGGACTGACTGACTCACTCACTCACTCACTGACATTAATGTTTGCCCACTTCCAGATGAGCTAGAAACTTGAAATTTAGTACACATATAGCTCTTGGGCTGTAACTTAAACCACAGGAAAATTCCAAAAAGTAATTATTTTTTAATTTTTAGTCCTAAAAACCCCCCGAAAAAATTCTCACTCACTGACATTAATGTTTGCCTACTTCCAGATGAGCTAGAAACTTGAAATTTGTTAATCATAACAAAGCTTTTAGGCTGAAAACCACAGGAAAATTCCAAAGAGTTGATTTTTTTAATTTTTAGCCTTAAAACCCCCGAGAAAGGGATCAGTTTCCATAGCAATAGTATTATTAAACAAAGTTCATGTAGGGCTCTGCTAATTATTATTATTATTATTATTATTATTATTATTATTATTATTATTATTATTATTATTATTATGGGACGAAAACCTAGCCAAAATTATTGAGGATAAACGTGAAGCATTCAGAAAATACCTATCAACTAAGACACTTGCCGATGAAATAGAGTACAAAAAGAAAAGAGCAATAGCAAAAAGGGAAGTCAGAAGGAATCACAGAGAAAGTTGGAATGCTTTTACTACCCAACTGGAAATAGATATCACAAGACCAAATCCAAAAACATATAAAATTTTAAAACAACTAAATGGAGAAGTACAAGAAAGAGTAAAATTAAATACAATACCTTTAGAAAACTGGATAGAATATTTTCAAAATTTATGGCAGCAAAAAAATGCAAACATAAATCTCCTGTCCTCTAACAATAACTTTACAAATATTTTCACACTTGAAGAACTAGAAACCGCACTACTCCAATGCAAAAATAACAAAGCCCCAGGTGAAGATGGCCTTAATTTAGAACTATTCAAATATGCAGGATATGCCTTTAATGAAAGGCTCTTAAACTTTTTAAATAGAATTTATAATGAAGGTCCTCCCCCTAAAAGTTGGCTACAAGCCACTGTAATCCCACTACACAAGAAAGGAGATATAAATAATTGTGATAACTTTAGAGGGATAAGCCTGCTGAATTCAGGCTATAAAATATACACCAAACTGTTAAAATCAAAATTAACTGGTTACTATGCAAATACATTTGATGAAGCTCAGAATGGATTCCGAAAAGGAAGATCATGTGCTGATGGATACTTCACTCTGAAACTCCTAATAGAAAAGCACAGAGAATTCAATGTTGAGACACACATGGCATTTATTGATCTGAAGAAAGCCTTCGATAAAGTCGATAGAAACAAATTATTAGAAATTCTTGCATATGATGGAATCCTGGATCAATTGATCAAAGCCATATATGATATTTACAAAGATAACTACATACAAGTTAAAATGGAAAACAAACTGTCTGATTGCAGACCAATAAACCAAGGTGTCAGACAAGGCTGCGGTCTTTCGCCCCTGCTCTTCATAATATACATGAACTCTGCCATTAAAGAATGGAGATTAAAACCACATGGTAGCATACCACTTAACAGATTATATAAATTGGACATCCTATTGTTCGCAGATGACATTGTGTTTATAGCGAACTCAGAAGATGACCTTCAACGTTCAGTTCACTCATTCCATCAAATTGCAAAAAATTACAATATGGAAATCTCAACAGAAAAATCTAAAGTCATGGCCTTTATTGGGAAAGATCCAGTTCGCAGTAAAATTGTCATTAACAATAAAACATTAGAACAAACCAATACATTTAATTACCTTGGATATCAACTCTCATATGAAGAAGAAAAAGATTTCAGTCAAAAAATTATCAAATTCAACAGAGTAACAGGAATAATTAATAACATTTTCAAACCTAACATAGTACAGAAACACACACGTACTAGAATCTACAAAACATTAGCCAGACCGATATTGTGTTACGGCAGTGAGGCCTGGACAATACGTAGTATGGATGCACAGAGACTAACTACGTCAGAAATGAAATTTATGAGGCGCACTGCAGGCTACTCAAGAACGGATCACAAAAGAAACTATGATATTATGAAAGAATTACAAGCAGAACCAATCATGGACTATATACAAAAATATAGAAACAACTGGATATCCCACGTAAGAAGAATGAGCCGAACAAGAATACCCCGTCAAATTCTAAATTACCAACCATCAGGCAAGAGATCATTGGGCAGACCCCTTAAACGATGGATTGAGACCGTAACGGGTCCCTAGGCCTAATACATGATAGGATGATGATGATGATGATGATTATTATTATTATTATTATTATTATTATTATTATTATTATTATTATTAGCCCAATAACATCTCAGTGCGGGCTAGGGCCTCCTGTTACAGGGGGGCTTACAAAAAAAAGTGCCTTGTATCAGCCTTTCCGTGACACTAAAACTTTTACACAAGTTTCTTAATGCTTGCAGCTTGTTTCCAATTTTGTCTGTTTGCTGCTATTCTAGACCACTGGCCTCCTAGTTGATTCTTAAAAATATCACACCATCGCATCCTTTGCCTTCCCATTTTCCTGCTCCCTAACCTGGGTTCCCACACAGTTACAGCATATGTCCATCTTTTGGGGTCCATTCAAACCAGATGTCCTGCCCAACTCCATTTTGAATTTATCGCTGATCTTGCTGCGTCCTTCAACTTCGTTGTCTTACATATGTCTTTGTTTCTTATCCGGTCTCTTCGCGTGATGTTATGTAACTTCCTTTCCATTTTCCTCTGGCAAACTTGTATAATGGTTATTTCCTTTTTAGTTAGTGACCATGCCTGCGATCCGTATAGTAGCACTGGTTATATACACATATCCATAATATACATAATATACCTCAAATTCATACTACCTGACCAGTACATAAGAATGTCTTACTTTTCATACTTTCACAGTATTATAAAATATGGAATTATTTTATGGGGTAATAGCAACCAGACAGAAAAAATCCTAAAACTTCAGAAGAGAATTATAAGAGTCTTATCAAATTCTGATATTAATGCACCGTGTAGGCCTCTATTCAAACAGCTAAAGATTATGACAGTTGTTAACCTGTACATTCTGGAATTGCTCATACACGTAAAGATGAAGTATAATAGCGAAACATCTAGAGCCAGTATTCACTCCCATATGACTCGGAACTCACATCAAATTGATCTTCCACAACATAGACTATCAAAGACAGAGGTAAATTTTGAATATGTGGGTTTTAAACTATTCAATGCTCTGCCTGAAAACACTGTTAACTTGCCTTTTAACTGTTTTAAGAATAAACTAAAGGGCTGGCTTACATTAAACCCAGTCTATAGAATAGATGAATTCTTAAATTGTAATTTGAACTTAATTTAAGAAGGATGTAAATTGAATGTAGTGATGTGTGATGTAAACAATGTGAATAGAATGAAGTGCAATGACTTTAGATTAACTGTATGTAAGGTATGTAGGTTGCGCTTGAGAATCAATATTGTATGATGTAATCGTTAGAGATAATCTTTCGTATTGTATCAGTGGAATGACATTGCCTATTGTTTTATACTCAATGGCATAATAATAATAATAATAATAATAATAATAATAATAATCTTTCTTAACCTTCATATTAATGGATTTGTCTAGTAAAATAAATGTTAAACTCCAAAATGTCTTCCATGCCTGCGCGATTCTTCGTTCTATTTCTTTCTGAATTTTATTTTTGAATGAGACTGTTTGGCCTAAATAGATGTATTCCTTAATGTACTCAATTTTATTATTGTTCAAAAGAATGGGTATTTCGTCACTGTTGGTCATTATTTTTGTTCTTGTCACATTGATTTGAAGGCCCGTTTGCTTGCTCTGGCTCTGCTAATACAGCAGACTAAATACAAGCACTCTATCTCCCACAGATCTTTTAAAAAACCTTTACCGAGAACGTGAGTGGGGGTTTGGGGGCAGAGTCCCCAATGAGCGAAGCGAGTTTATTTATAAAATGAATAATTATCAAGATAAAATATAAATAAATATGACTTAAAAGCTAATGTCTGAAGATAAGATAAGTTAGATAAGTATAGCCCTTATTTGTCCCCTCGGGGCACGGGCCTCTTCTTTTGAGGGAAGGTGGCTTGGTAAGGCGAACATTCTTTAAAATATGAGTGATATCTTTTTTTGTTTCCATAGTAACAAGAAAACTATATTAATTTATTATTGTGAAATGCAATATACTTTAGTCATAAAGAACAAACTAAAATCAATTAAAGTGAGGAAGTACATGGCAATAGGAAAGTGGTCCTGAGTTCAAATGAAACCTTGTGACTGGTCAAATTGACTTGGGTTTTTCACGGTCTCCTCATTCACTAAGGCAAATACCAGACTTACAGGGCTTTTTTACTTTCCATAACTCATTGCTGCTATGTCACCGGATATTACAATCGTTTAAACTGAATATCAGAAATGAAGGCATGACTGAATAACGTAAACAGATGATATGACCTATAAGCAGTTAAAGCATGTAACATAAGCTAAGTAGCAATAATAATAATAATAATAATAATAATAATAATAATAATACATACATACATACATTCTGAGTTTTCCCTCAATACAGAGGCTGTCCTCCAACCAAACAATACAAACAAATTAAAACAAAGTATCCACATATCACATTTCAACACAATCAATACACTTTTCTGAGCTTGTCATCATTTGTTAATAATCTGTCTCCATTTTTCTCTGTCCTGTGTATCTTCTTCCACTGCACCAACTCTTCCCATTGATATCTGTACATTGTTGATCCATGTAGTCGCAGGACGCCCTCTTCTTCTTCTTCTCCTTCCAATTTCCCATTCAAGTATATATTTTGGTATCCTTCCTTCTTCCATCCTTCGTACATGACCATACCACTGTAGTCTCTTCCGCTCAATAGTATTGTTAATGTCTTCTTCCACTTCCATCCTTCTTCGTATTTCTGCATTCCTTATTTTGTCTCTTCGTGAGACTCTGGCTGATCTTCTCCAAAAATCCATTTCTAATACATTCAGTTTGTTCATATGTTTTCTGTTCATTGTCCAAATCTCTGCTCCATATAACACTATACTGTACTTTGCAATATTGACTTAAATATTATTCTCTTCATGCTATAAATGATGTTCCTGCTCCATAAGACTGAGTTCAACATTCCAATTCCTTTCCTCCCATTATTTATCTTTTGATTGATATCCATGTCTGATGTTCCCCCTTTTTCTAAGATTGTGCCTAAATAGCAGAAGTTGTTAACCTTTTTTATTCTTTCCCCTTCGATGTACAATTCATCTGTATCATTAACAGATTTCAAGAAATTGGCTTATCCATCAATTCCTCAAAATCGGTATCCCTTACCATCAAGAAAGGCAAGCTTATAGAAAAAGAACTAATCATCAATGAGAACAGCAAAATTGGATCACAACACAATGGTGAAGCTGTTCGCTATTTAGGAGTGAATTTCCTAAATGAGATGAAATTAGATTCACAAGCTACGCTTGATAAATTAGATACTAAAATTTATATTCTTGCTGCTTCACCTTTCTTGAAGGCTGATAAAAAATTCACCATCATGAATACATCAGTCTTGCCTACTCTAATATATCCTCTACAAGTTACTCCACTTATTAAAATTCCGCAGCGTTTCCTAATAGATACTGATAAAATTATAAAAAGTGAAGTGAAGGAAATCTTGCAGCCACCAGCTGATGTTCCGGATCATATGGTCTATACTGAGCAGAAATTTAAAGGCCTGGGTTTGTTCCGCGCTTCTTGGGAAGCTAAATTGCAGCATATAAACATATGCAACAAGCTCAGGCAACCTAACAACAGATATATTAATGCCATCCAAAATCTGGATGAAGAATGTCACAGATGCCTAAATGACCTAGATTTAGACATAAATGAACAAATTCAATCTCCACAAGGTTCCCTTCCTAATGCTAGGAAGGTGCGGCAAATCCTAAGGGAAAAGGAAGTTGAGTTGTGGGCCAAACTTCCATACAAAGGAAAAGGCGTAGAGCTGTTCAGAGAATATACACCGGCGAATAAGTGGATGAGAGATCACCAAGGTTTATCCTGCGCCGAATGGAGAGAGGCCATAAAAATGACTGCCGGGTAGATCCCAGGACAACACCCTCTGTCGGCACTGCCACAGAGAGCATGAAACCCTTGCCCATGTCCTGGGAGCCTGTCCCTATGGGGAGGTACGGTACTACGAAATCATCATCATCACACCATTCAACATGAGAGATCATGGTTACTCAGTATATGAAGAGGTTTTCGGTTTGGCCACCGATGGAAGTAATCGGCGTATAGACATGATTGCTTTTAGAAATTCTTGATAAAAACACTTTATTCTCCACTTACATTACTTTCATTAATTTACCATCTAATAAAGCAGGATATATTCTAGATCCAACTATATGTTTCGAGACCCATAACGGCCAACCCAATGAAGTTGATGTCGAGAAGAAATCAATATATGAACCAACCATTGATTTCTATAAGAATAAATACAAATTAGAACATATCTCTGTCCATGGGCTGATGATCGGTACACGAAGTACAATCCCACAACACTCGTCCAGGTCTGGGATTCCTTTGGCCTTCAAAGGATACGTCTTTAGCCACCTCTATGCCAATTGAATTATTTATTTGTTAGTATAGGCTATATAATAATATTATTATGTTTATGCATCAAGTATGTGTGTCCATTAATTCGTTTATATGAATTTTTATCTTGTCATGTTATTATAATGTTTTTATTGGTCCTTGTATACATTGTCATCATTGCAGCCTCCTTATGGGGGAAGTTTTTAAATAAAATAATTTTTTTTATTTTCATTTTATTGAGTGATTTCCTCATTTCTGAGGTTAAACTCCACCAACACAACAACTCTATTACAATAACATTTGTATAAAAGTTCATTAATTTCTAACCAAATTTTAGATTAGGCCTACAATTAACCAAAATGTTTACATATTTTAATAAAATTAACATATTTCCAAAGAATGTTCAATGTGTTGCATGGTACCACTTATCCCTGTCCATTGCATCTTCTGGGTTTAACTGAAAATTTTGTAAGGGGTCTCGAACGCAATGATCCCATTTTCTAGCAGGTCTTCCCATTTTCCTTCTCCCCTCTGGTTGCCAATTCATTATAGCTTTTGGGATCCTATTCTCCGGCATTCTTTGTAGATGTCCATACCAATTTAGTCTTTTTTTGTCTATTGTTGTTAAAATTGTTTCCTCTGCTTTCATTATTTTCCTTATTTCTGAATTTCGAAATCTTTCTATTCTTGATTTTCTTGCAGCTCTTCTCCAAAAATCCATTTCTGTAGCAATTAGTTTTCTGTTATGGTGTGGATTTACTGTCCATGTCTCTGCCCCATATAATACTATACTTTGGAAGATTGTTAAAAAAAATATTATTTTCGTTTTCTTAATTATATTTTTATTCCACAATATAGAATTTAGCTTTCCCATAACTTTTCTCCCGTTAGTGATCCTTTTCTGTATTTCTTTATTTGATGTTCCGTCTAATTCAAGTATGGATCCCAAATAGCAAAACTCTTGCACTTTTTTAATCTTCTTTCCATCTATATATAAATCTTCCGTCTCCTTGGTTAAATACTCTGTTTTATTGTAATTTATTTGTAATTCCCATTTCTTATAAACTTCATTTAGTTTTCTACATGTATAATTTTCATCTTCTCCATCCTGAGCCACGACTACCTGGTCATCTGCAAACAGCAAATTATGTAAGAACTTTTCCTCATCTAACTGGATTCCCATTTTTCGACATTTCATTATCCATTCTTTCAGGCATATTTCTAGATATATTTTAAACAAAATTGGAGACATAGGACAACCCTGTAAAAGACCTTTACTTGTTTTGATTTCTTCTATTCTATTTTTGCCTACTTTAATTCTACATTTATTATCAGAATAAATATATTTTATAACATTTATTATTTCTTTATCAATTTTTGCTTCTGTTAATGCTTTCCATAATAATTTTCTTGGCACACTGTCATATGCATTCTCTAGATCTATAAATATAAGTCCAATCTGTTTTCCTTTATCTTTATATTTTTCCAGTAACTGCCGGATTGTAAATATACTAGCAAGTGCCCGTGGCTTCACCCACTATAATTAATTTAAAAATAAAAAAATTAAGAGTATAATAACTATTAAAGCATTATATTTATTAACACTTGCACGCAAATCATTCATAAACTAAACCATTAATAATTAATGAAACAGCTAAAATTCCGGCTTCAGAGTACATTCCACGATTAGAAAGCGCCGCCTGGGAAAACGATCTCAGATTCGATTATGCAGTTCCAAAGCTAACTGTGAACACATAATACATATTGTTTCCCAACTGTTTGTTGACAGATGAATATGATGTGAATTTTATTTTATCAATTCAGTGTTATTTTCAGAAATTATATAATGTTTCAAGGGAAGGAATGGTTTGTTTTGATTTCTATTATCAGCGATATTTCAAGAGTTAAACCATCAATATTTTACAGCTGGTGCCCGCGGCTTCGCCCGCCGTTATTGACTCCAGGACTGTTAAGAAATTTACAGTGGTAGTTTATTAAAATGTTTGTGGTTCAGAACTATGAAAATTGTAAGTAAAAATAAAATTAGAATATTTGTTCATTGTGTTCATTTCACTTAGGCTTTATATAATAAAGAAACAGTTTTCCTAATGTTGTACTCTTCGTGAAAGTTAGACTGTGAGAGACGAACATCGCCGAGTATACCCGATGTTTCACGAAGCGGGCGAGCGAGTGAGCACACCTGCAGAGAATCCACATTGTTCTTCCATGCCTTGAAACATTCCTTCTAATCTTCTTTTAATATTTTTTTATACAGTTTTCATAATGGAATTTGCAACACAAATCCCTCTATAGTTTGAACATTGTTTTCTGTCCCCTTTCTTAAATATAGTTGTGATATACCCTGTTTTCATTTGTTCCAGTATTCTTTCATCTGATAATATTTTGTTAAATAGTTTGGATAATATTGTTATGACTTTTTTCCTCCATATTTATCGAGTTCTAAGTTAATGCCGCCCGGTCCTGGTGATTTCCCAATTTTTCCATCTTTTAATTCTCTTTCTACTTCTTGTTCACAAATTTGTATTCCTTCTCCTTCCCACTCATATGTCTCTTCTTCTTAGAGAAAACTAAGAAGAGAAATCACTGGTGGTCACAGGAAATAGAAAAAACAATAGAAGAAAAAAGGAAAGCATACCAAAAATGGCTCACTACACAACGAGAAGAAGACAAGACAATTTACAGGAACCAAAATAGTATAGCAAAAAGGGAAATCAGGAAGGCTAAAAATGAGGCATGGGAGCAAATGTGTGCAAATGTTAGTAGTAAACTGGGATACAGAAGATCCAAAGAAGCATGGAACGTACTAAAAACACCACGTACTGAACAAACAATGAAATCCAAAATAAACCTTATAAAAACAGAGGATTGGGCCAAATACTTTGAGAAGTTACTAAAAGAAAAAGAAAATAAATATAAGCCTAATTAAAATGAACATAAACAAATACCATATTAGATGAATTATAAAACTAACATTTTGCTAGTTGTCAAGATCCTTTCTGTGTGAAATCCATTGTTCTCAAGCTGAAGAATTCCTCTAAATAATAAAATAAGGTTTTCAGTAGCTTAGTTTAGAAACTGTGTCCTTGAACTCATGTGCACTCAATTCCGTGATCCGGCGTGGAATTTCATTAAAAACTTACTGCCTCTTGTGAAAATTATCTTGAGTTTTTGTAAATTTGATTCTTAGTAGGCCTACATTCAAGCCATCTAGTCATGTAGTCATGAATCTCACTTCTAAGAATATTGTTCTGTGCATTACACTTCACAAGATCTAGCAGGTCCAGTGTGTACAAGTGTCAGATGTGTAAACTAGTTTTTACATATGATTATGGTATATGGTACATGTATACTTTGTATGATTGCAGCTTGCGAAAAGTGAAAATGGACCAACGAAAACTTATGGATAATGCAAACACGATTACTGACATGGCAAAGGTGAGTTTTAGTTACCGTTACCAATAATCATTCATTATATGCCATTGCTTCACACCTTTCTGCTTTGTGTTGCACTTTGTTTAACCCCCTCTGCAACAATTTTTGGTTTCAGCTACGAAAATTGTTCAGTATGGCTTAGATTTGCAGATTATTTTGTAGGGCATGTTTCATCATTACCAATAACCTACTTAAAAATTAACCAATACACAAAGTAATCTATGAAGAGGGGGAGTATAGTACTGACACATTTATAAACATATGTTAAATGTTAAATGTTATATTGCCTGTCGGAGAACACAGAGTGTATAGACATGGTCAAAGAAATAAAATTACATCAAATCAGACACATTACAATTAAAAAACTCACTCATATCGTAAAATGACCTTGTAGTCAACCAACCAGAGATCACAGATTTGAAATGATTTTGCTTTAGCCTAAATAGTTCAGCAGGCACTTTGTTCGCAATTTTTATGGACATAACTTCACAATTTTTCATAGTTAAAGAAAGCCTGCAGGCAGGATAGTTCAATGAGTTTTGTTGCCTTGTTTTGTAATTGTGTAGGTCGCTTCTATAAATAAAATCATCAATGTTATCTCTAACATATCAAAGAGTCTCAAGTATATACTGGGAAGTAATAGTCAATATTTTAAGATCAGTAAACAGTGGCCTACAATGTTCATTCAATGGTGAATTAGTGATAATTCTAATGGTCTTCTTCTGGAGAACAAATATCTTATTAATGTGAGAACTATTGCCCCAGAGGGTGAGTCCATAAGTAAGAATACTATGAAAATATGTGAAATAAGCAACCCTAATATAGGCATTAGGCACAATGGATCTTAGTCTTAAGAGAAGAAAAAGAACTCTAGATAATTTAATGTGATCTTATAGTTAATGTGATCTTCCCAAGTCAGTCTGTGATCAATGATAATACCCAACATATTAAAACTTTTGGTCTCCTGAGCTTTCTTAAGAGTGAATAATAAGAATTCAGTCTTAGAATCATTGAGAAGAAAGCCATTAGCATTAAACCAATTTTTAGCAACCGCTAAATTGGACACTGCCTCCTCTTTTGCCGTTTGGACTTCGTTCCCTACATTTAATAACGTTGTATCATCAGCATACATGATGGTATCTGGATTTAAATTACATGCCAAATCATTCGTGGCCACTAAGAACAAAATAGGGCCCAAAACCGAGCCCTGGGGTACTCCATAATTTACATTGCGCAAATTAGACGTTTGGCCATTAAACTTGACACTGCTTGCACTCAGGTAGGTAGGAAGACAAAGTGGACAATTCATTCTCAGTGAAAACCAAATAGTGCAGTTTCTGTATTAATACATCATGTTCAACACAGTTGAACGCCTTACTTAGGTCGCAAAAATATGCTTGAAGAGAATTGCTTTCTTCAAAGGCGTCTAGTACCTTTTTTACTAGATATCTGACCGCACCAGTGGAGCTGTGGTCAAATCTAAAACCGTATTGGTTATTGTAGTTAAAATTCTCGGATTCTAAATAGTCACATATTTGTTTTTTTCATTATTAATTCGAATACTTTAGAAAATACTGGTACAATTGAGATCGGCCTATAATTAGCAGGGTCGTGTTTATTTCCTTTTTTGAAGATAGGAATAACTTTAGAGATCTTAAATGAATCAGGGAATATACCCTTAGTCGGAATTAATGCAAATAGTAATAGGCTCAATAATGAAATGAATAATTTCTTTATGAAAGTTATTAGACATATCATAATAGTCTTTAGTATCTGAATTCTTCATACTATTTACAACTTTGATTACATCATGAGTGGTGACCACATTCCATCTAAAAATAGAATTGGCAGAAGCGCTGTTCGACAAAAAAGTTATTAAATTCATTGGCAGGTACCGTATATTAATATCATTTACTATTGTAGAACTATTAGCTTTAATTAAGGACCATACAGCTTTACTCTTATTGACGGAAGATTCAATAATAAGACATAAGACATAAGCTGTAATAAAAGGCAACTTGCTTTTATGTAGCTACTTATTATGGTAATTGTGATTTAAAGGCAAATTTACATAATAACCAGTATCACTCATCATCACCATTTACATTGGTAAGTTTGATGAACATACTTGAGTTAGGCAATTTTATCATCCATTTTACATGATTTTGGGAATGAATTGATAGCTATAATAAATAATTTATTATGAAAGGGAAATTAAAGATGCTCCATAGTTTTTAGACCATAAGACACACTTTTTTTACCTGGAAAACAGAGCCTTGGAAGTTGGGTGCATCTAATGGTCCGAAGTAAACTAAAAAAAATATATAGGGATATATATATTATTATTATTATTGGAGTAAATATTGCCAGTAATACCATAATCATAAACAAGGTGTTGTATATTGATAAAGTAGTTGCAAATTGTGGCACAGACTGTACATCAGTGCACTTGTCACTATTGTAAAATTAGGGTAGTGGGAAGCTAGATATATAACAGCTAAATGAAAGGAATGTTGGGTTCTTTCACACAATAGGGGTTGTCTCCATGGGCATGGTCTAAATGAATGCAATGACCTTCTAAAGAGTCTTGTTCCATTACATTTACCAAATGCTGTGTATTGAGGATGAGAGGGTGTAATAGTTATTTACGATGTAAGACCTTTATATAGAACTTAACAAGCAAGCAAGCAAGCAAGCAAGCAAGCTTGTGTTCATTTTGTTATGCATATGAGTCTCTTCAAACCGCTGGAAAGAGTAATTTAAATAAATCTTCACCCATGTGCTGGCAATTTGAAGATGTTTTTAAAAAGTTGTATCTATTACATTTTTTTTGACAATATCTGAAATTTTGTCAAGTGAATTTTATAAACCCTAAATTCTATTGAAAAGTATGAGGTAATTGCATTTTCCCACAGATGGCCTCATGATGAAAAGCTACATTTGGATGGATGTGTCAGTATTTTTACACCTTATACACTGAATTCAGTAAGATAAAACTTATACACAACTTATTTACAAATATTAATTCTGGACATTCAGATCTGTAAGATTCAAAATCATTCTATTTATTTTTCTGACAATGCAGGATAAAGAGGCGCTGGTTTCTATTGCATGAACACGACGATTATCTTTTGTTTTATTTGTTCATTTGAATCGACACCATGGATGTTTCAGAAAATGATTCTCAAGCTACATTCATCAAATTGTTGTATGAATATCCAGTGATTTTCCAGAAATCTCAACTGCCTGAATGTAGGCCAAAGAAATCATTAGCTCTACAAAAGATTAGAGAGAACTGTCAAAACATTCTTTGGACAAACTTGACAGAAAATCAGCTAATGAAAAAATTTTCAATATGAAATAGAATAATAGAATGGGAAATATAAAATACAACTAAAATCTTGGGGAAGAAGTTGTTTGACTTGCTTCAAGGAGATTCCAACCCTGTCATGAGACAACTGGAAGGTAAGTGAAGTAAAATTTATACATATTACATAAATGTGTGGTTTATTCAATTATTTTTTTGCAAAATTACTTAATGCATGATTTCCCAGTATAAATATTTTACTCAGAATAAGAGCTGTTTTCACTCATTCAATTAAAGCTTTTAAATTAAACTAATTATAAAAAGTTATATGTTTAGGTGCAGGTGCAGGTTATATGTGCAGGTGCAGCTGGTGTATTTGGTTCCTCAGTTCAACCTAAAAAGGATGAAGTGCTGTTAGCAGTGAAGGCGGTGAGAGTAGCCTACATCAGCAATGCTGAAACCAAGAAATTTTTTTTAGGAATCTGAAGAAACAAAACATTTAAGTAATCAGGAACTTCAGCGGCTGTTGATGATAGAAAATTTAAATGTTCTCCTTTTGAAAAAAGAGAAGTTGCTGTTGGAAGAGAATCAAAGAGAGAATATAATATTAGATTTCATCGAATGACATGACAAGTCTTTCTGTATTCATTTGATTTATTTAAAATAAAAATGTATTAACAGTAGTTTTAATGTGTGATTACTGGGTGATACCTAATGCCTATATCCATATTTTAAATCAGCTATAGCATTTAATCTCTGATGATCTTGTTCCCTAATGCATTCTACTTCATCTGCAGGCATTAGGTTGTCTTCGTCCTCTTCTTGTAGGGGTTGAAGAAAATCTTCATCAGATGTTTATCCACATTGTGCAGAATAAAGCAGCACAGAACAACAGAAAAAAACCATTTCTGTAGGCACAATTATTTTATTTTGGAGGATGGGAAACCTTTGGTTTAATTCACTGAAGCACCTTTCTATTATAACATACTCCTATTGTTGTTGAATGATCTTAGTTCAGGTGTAATAGGACCTCTACAAGTTGTTATTAACCATGGAGCTAGCGCATATCCTGCATCACCAAACAGTAGAATATTTGCGGGTAGACACAACCCCACTGGGCCATGGCCTACAAGCCCGGAAAAACAGAGTATGAATGAGTAGAATATTTGTTCAATTCTCTTTCATCACATCATAAATACCATAGTTTTTCAAATGAATCATGCACTGATCCATGCCACAAAGTATCAACACTCGTTAAATTCTTCTTTTGCGTTGCATGTAGCCTGCACAGTGATACTGTGTTGTTGGTTTTGGTTTACGTACTCCTTGGGATGTATATGTGGTCATTTTATTAATATTTTCATGCAAATGGGAAAGTATAAATCTCTCCCATTCCCGAATGGAATCTTGAAGAGCAATTTCATCCTTAGGAAATTTTATCCATTGGTGTGCCTTATGTATAGCAGTGGCTGAAAAAGTACTAAAATTTATCAGTACTGTACTTTGTTCCATGCCGATGTCTTCTGCAACTCCTGTTTGAAAACCTGGATCCCCTAGAAAACTTAAAAAGATTTTCATCTTCTGTTCATTGGTAAGTGCATCACCTCATGTTTCATTGCTAGCTTCTAGAAAGTGTTGTGCCAACCAATCAACGTTTTTCTTCTCTAATCAATAGGGAGATTTGAAATCATATCTAATTAGAGTCTTTCCTGCCTTTGTAAATCTTTCTTTGATGCAGGAATCCCAAATATTCTGCTATATTTCACACTTTTATCACCTGCTTAAGTTTCTTGAGTTTCCTGTCAATGTAACTTCAATAAATAAATAAATAAATAAATATAATTAGCCTAGACATCTCAAAGGGCAATGGCCTCCTTCGGATCGCAGGGCAAGATCATATACTTCTCCTTAGGTGAGCTAGTCCTAGCGAGAGTTAATTCTAGCGAGAGTTTTTGTGCATGGTTGGATTGCTGCTGTATTTCCACTAGGCACTTGAGGTGGAAGTTTCTCCCGTTTTCTTCCACTCTTTTCTATTCCTCGCTACTTGAAATCATAGTCTTCCTGATGTTTTGATGAAGTCGTCCTCCCATCTGGTCTTTTGCCTCCCCACATTTCTCCAGCCTGTTCTGGGGTCCCATGTTGTACCTTTTTGTGCCCATTTTCGATGGCTCATTCGCATCACATGGCCTCCCCACCTCCATTTCAACTGTTCTGCTGTGTTTGCCACATCCTTCATACCTGTTCTTTTCTTGATTTCTGTGTTGCGGATTTTGTCCTTTAATGAGATGTGGAGGATAAATCGCTCCATTTTGCGCTGGCATACCTGCAATGCTTGCCGTTTTTTTGCAGTAAGCGCCCATGTTTGGCACCCATAAAGCAGTACTGGAACTACACATTTCTCTAGGAACGCAGACTTCGTTGGTGTCAGCCGATCCGTCTTTTGATTTCTTTTTCCATGCAGTTACCAAACGAGATCATTTGTCCTAGGTATATGTGTGATACTCAAGATCTCACTAGCTTCTGCATTACCATCTTTCTATCCTAATATTTTAACCATAATATTATATTTTAATGTTGTAAATTTATCAATATCTCCTCCTGAATTACTGTTTTCACTTTATTATTTTCATTTATTAATTTGTTATTTTACTCTGCTAATTTCTAGTTCAATCATAATAGTAAAATATAATTAATTAAAGGGTAATTGTTAATCATTAATTATAAACGTGATATTGCTTTATAAAACATAGCTGTGTCTATGGTAATCTCATGTGCTCTTGAGTGTACTTTAGGTGTGTAGTGCCGATATGGATGGGGGTTTCATCTTTGTTGGTCATCACTTGAGTTTTTGTTGGGTTCATGTGCAATTCTACCTCTTTGCTGGTAGCCTCCAGGTCGTTTAGCATCTCTTCTAGATCTTTTGCTGATTCTGCTAGCAGGATAATGTCATCTGCGAATCTGAGGTTTGTCAACCTTACACCATTGATGTTGATACCATACTTGTCGTCCCAGTTGAGCTTTGCAAATTGGTTCTCTAATAGGCTGGTGAAAAGTTTTGGGGATAGAGGGTCACCTTGTTTGACTCTCCTTGCTAGTTGGAACCACTCCCCATCTCTTTCTGTCCTCACTCTCGCTTGGCTTGTTCTGTACATTTGGGGTAGGATGTTGATGTACGTGGTTGGAACTCCCTGGTTCTTCAGTGCTTGTAGTATGCATTGTGCTCCACTGAATCAAAGGCTTTATGGAAGTCAACAAAGGTGATGTAGATTCCTAGATTAAATTCCTGTACTTTTTTTATTATTATTTGTTTGAGTGTCTGTAGATGGTCTGCTGTGCTATAGCCTGTTCTGAAGCCTGCCTATTCCACTGGTGGGCATTTATCCAGTCTATTGGTCATTCTTTTTTGTGAGAACTTTCATAAACATTTTGTATATGGTTGGCATGAGGCTGATTGGCCTATAATTGTTTAGGTCATCTTTCTTGCCTTTTTTGTGTAACAGAATGATGGTGCTTTTTAGCCATTCCTTGGGGATTTCTTCGGTTTGGATTATTGCATTAAACATTTCTGTGATGGTTGGTATTAGGGCTTCTCCTCCCATTTTGATGTATTCATTATAGATTTCATCGTCAATGGGCATTTTCCATTTTTTAATTCCTTGATTATTGATCTGATTTCACTGGGTATGGTTGGTGGGATTTCTTCAATTTCTGAGGTTGCTGTTGCAGAGTATTGGTCTGGTGTGCTCTCTTGCAGAGTGCTAGTATAGGCTATAGTTTTCTGTAGAATTTGGTGGCTTGAGCTGATATGTCTCCTCTGGTTCTCTGGCTTCTTCCTTCTGAATCCTTCACCCCCAGCATCCAGTGTTTGCCTTCTGACATCTGTTTTCTTATTTTTTCTATTGAGGTTACTTTGGAGGAATCTATGGTATTTGGATTATCTTTAACTGGTAATCTCTCAGGTCCTTTCTTATCTCCTTTTTTGTGTTCTTGTTTATTGTTGCATATTCTTGCTTTTTCTGTGGGTTGTCCTTCATACCCGTTTTTAACTGTTCCCTCCTTGCTATCATTTTCCTGGGTCTCAGCTTTTGTTCCTTTTTGTTTGAGATTTTGGAGTTCTCTACTGTATGTGTAATGCATTTTACTAAATCGTCTTATTGTCTTTGTGTTGTTTGTGTCCTTTCTTTCTTGATCATTCCTATTCTAGTTTTCAGTTCATGGCTGAATTTTGTTGCATTGATTATTTGTGGTTTTGGTCTCTTTGCCAAGATGTATGGTCGCTTTTTCCTCTGGATAGTTATTCTTATGCATACCATTCTATGGTCTGTGTCAAATTTTATTTCATTGACCACTTTTGGTGTCTTTGGTTGGTGAGAATGAAGTCAATTTCTTTCTTTGTGATGCCATTGGGAGCTATCCATGTCCACTTGCTTGACGGGTTTTTCCTGAAGAATGTGTTGGTGATTTTTAACCTATTTCTCTGTGCGAACTGGATCAGTTTCTCTCCCCTTTCATTACGACTGCCGTATCCATATGGACACATTGGCTCTTCTTCATCAAATTCTCTTTGTCCCACTTTACTGTTGAAATCTCCCATCACTATTACCCTTTCTGCTTGGTATTTGGCTACTGCCTCATCTAGGAGATCATAGAAGTGTTCACTTTCTTCATCTGGTCTCTTCCCTGTGGGGGCATATACTTGTATTATACTTAGTGTCCTGCCATCGATGTTCATGTTTAGTACTGCTATTCTGTCTGATATTCCTTTATTTCTGTTATATTTGGTTTCAGATGCTTTTTGATTAAGAAACTTATGCCTCTCTGTCCTTTGCACTCTCCTATGTAGCTGAAGATGTCCCCGTTTGGCTGTTCAAACCTGTAGATACGGGTCTCACAGAGCCCCAGAGTGTCAAACTTTATTGTTTTTAGTGCATTTTGCAGTTCTAGTTTTCTTTCTTCTGAACTTAGTGATCTCACGTTTAATGTTGCTACTGTATTAGTTCTGTCTGGTTAACTTATTCTTGGGCGGGACTATTTACTAGTAATTACTCCACAGCAATAAAACATATAAATGTTTACAGTGTTCATATTTATCATTGAAAAATTGCTCTGACATGATTAATTACTTTCAGTTGGAGCAGTTACTCATGAATGTGCAGGAAACCTCTACATAACGATATTTGTGGGTCCTAGCAGATTGTATTCTTATATCAGGGTTATTGTTGTATTGAGGGTTTGTAATTTACCACGTGTTAGAAAGACTGATGCAGCAAACTTGTAATCTACCTGTCGGGGAAAAAAACATAGAGACTCCAGTTTGAAGTCTAAAATCTCAAGAATGACTCATCCGATTACATTAAAATAAAGTTTAAACTGAAGATATTTTAAAGCCATTTAATCTGATAACAATACACAAATTTTCGGTTAAGCGAAAAAAATGTTAGGGATTAAAACCCGTCAAAAGTACCGGTTTTCTTAAAGGTCCGGACTAAAAGTAAAGTTTAAACTTTTATTGTAAAACAACCGCTAGTGCAATCGTTTTCAAATTTTAATAGGGCACGCACAGGTTTCCTGTAAACACAATCCTTGAATTTCATTATTTTATTTTGTTTATTTTTTATGTTGTTGTCAATTTTCCGAATCTTTGCTAGAACCACTGTTTAAAGCCTAAAAATATCGTTCAAATCACCAATGGGATTGTCATTATTCAATTAATACTAATCAAATATAGTTTTAAACATTCCAAAGCAGCTGTTTTTAAAAATGATTCTTATTTGTCAACAAGTTTTAATCCCGCGGGAGAAAAGAGACCACCGCTTCTCTGGCGAGCGGTTCGGGTGGGAGAAGGCCTAGTTAGAATGAATCTTCACGCACAATGCTTATAGCCTACGTTGTTATTATTAGGGACCGGATTCTTAGGTTTTTACCTACTGTTTCTCTTACCACCAATACCAGAAACGCTATTATACTTTCTCGAGGCATGTCCATAGGATTCATACACAATTTTGTAATAGCCTACCTAAAAACACCTACATGGGGCACGGAAACCTAAAATAACCTTATTTATTCCTAATTAATTTAATTAATATTTTCTGTTTAATCTGCTTAAAAAATCGATAATTTACACAGACATACAAAAAATCCTCTTGTTGCAAGTAAAACCACCGTTCGCAGGATTATTATTATTATTCAACGCATTGGTGACTGGGATGGACGAGGACAAGAGAAAAGGGGTTGAAGTAATATCACCAGCGTATTCCTTTTAAATAGTTTAATGTATAACAACCAGTTTCACATTATTCACAGCCAACCATAAAGCATATTTTATTAATCCAATTAGAAGCATTGGGTTCGAATCCTGAAAAGGCTAGCGTTTAATAGATAGGATACAATATTAACTATTTTGCCCTCTTGCGCTTAACTTCTCCGGGGTTTTGAGGTTTACTTTTATTGTAAAGGTGAAATGCGAACAGAGCCTCATTTGCGGCGCTGCATTTGATTGTTTAGGCTTTCTTTCTTAAAATTCAGCAAATTTAACTGAACTTTTCAGTTAATTTTTATAAGTAATATATGTGTGGAATCCTATGTAGCATTTTGATGGTTCATTAAATCTATTATTGTAACCTAAAACGATAACTTGGACAAAAACCTAAAAAAAATAATTCAATTAATGAAAACCCTAAAAAGTGTTTTATAAAACCTAAAAATACAATTCCTAGTTATTATATCAGGATACAATAAAGTAAAACACACCAACAAGAAAAGATACAGGATCTCATTCTGGAGAGGGTCACAGCAATGGAGTACCCCCAGGCAATGGAATTCGGGAGGTACTGGTACTCCAGGCAAAATTTGAAAAAATGCCTTTTAAAACATAATTTTATATTTTTTCTTTGGTAATAAAACTGAAATAAATAAATACATTTTCAAGTGTTGGGCAGATTATTTACTTTGATTATGGATTAGTTATTACGGATAATAACTAATGAGAAATCATGTTTAGTAGAAATAACTAACTGCCAGAATGTTTTAGTTTAGTCAGTGATAATTGCAATTATGATATGCAAAAAATAAGTTAATTTTGTAGTCGATCTCAGAGTTACGCTCCAGATTGTTTGATTAAACAGGGCTTACGGAAAAAAAAGATCTAAAGTTTGGTATGCATATGACATCGTAAAGGAATGTGTGGGTATGTTCCTCCTCCGGATTGTGCGGTGACTCATGGAAGTATCGTTCTTCAACATATTTTAAGGACAAATTTAATAATGATCTGCACTACCAAAGACTTGAACATTTATTTATTTTCCGGTCTTATTACCACAGAAATAATTTAAAATGTTGTTTTAAAAGGCATATTTTTCAAATTTCAACTGGAGTACCTCCCGAACTCCATTTGTGTGACCCTCTCCATTTCTGTGAGATCCTGTGCCTCTTTTTGTTGGTTTGTTTTACATTATTGTATCCTGATATAAATAACTAGGAATTGGATTTTTAGGTTTTATAAAACACTTTTTAGGGTTTTCATTAATTGAATTTCTTTTTAGGTTTTTGTCCAATTTATCGTTTTAGGTTATAATAATAGATTGAACCTTCAAAATGCTACATAGAGTTCCACACATATATTATTTATAAAAATTAACTGAAAAGTTCAGTTAAATTTGCTGAATTTTAAGTAAGACACACCAACAAGAAAAGATACAGGATCTCAATCTGGAGAGGGTCACAGCAATGGAGTACCCCCAGGCAATGGAATTCGGGAGGTACCGGTACTCCAGGCAAAATTTGAAAAAATGCCTTTTAAAACATAATTTTATATTTTTTCTTTGGTAATAAAACTGAAATAAATAAATGAATTTTCAAGTGTTGGGCAGATTATTTACTTTGATTATGGATTAGTTATTACGGATAATAACTAATGAGAAATCATGTTTAGTAGAAATAACTAACTGCCAGAATGTTTTAGTTTAGTCAGTGATAATTGCAATTATGATATGCAAAAAATAAGTTATTTTTGTAGTCGATCTCAGAGTTACGCTCCAGATTGTTTGATTAAACAGGGCTTACGGAAAAAAAAGATCTAAAGTTTGGTATGCATATGACATCGTAAAGGAATGTGTGGGTATGTTCCTCCTCCGGATTGTGCGGTGACTCATGGAAGTACCGTTCTTCAAAATATTTTAAGGACAAATTTAATAATGATCTGCACTACCAAAGACTTGAACATTTATTTATTTTCCGGTCTTATTACCACAGAAATAATTTAAAATGTTGTTTTAAAAGGCATATTTTTCAAATTTCAACTGGAGTACCTCCCGAACTCGATTGGCTGGGGGTAGCCTACTCCATTTCTGTGACCCTCTCCATTTCTGTGAGATCCTGTGCCTCTTTTTGTTGGTGTGTTTTACATTATTGTATCCTGATATAAATAACTAGGAATTGGATTTTTAGGTTTTATAAAACACTTTTTAGGGTTTACATTGATTGAATTTTTTTTTAGGTTTTTGTCCAATTTATCGTTTTAGGTAATAATAATAGATTTAATGAACCTTCAAAATGCTACATACAGTTCCACACATATATTACTTAGGCTATAAAAATTAACTGAAAAGTTCAGTTAAATTTGCTCAATTTTGAGTAAGAAAGCCTAAACAATCAAATGCAGCACCGCAAATGAGGCTTCTGCTCGCATTTCACCTGTACAATAAAAGTAAACCTCAAAACCCCGGAGAAGTTAAGCGCAAGAGGGCAAAATAGTTAATACTGTAGCCTATCTATTAAACACTAACCTTTTCAGGATTCGAACCCAATGCTTCTAATTGGATTAATAAAATATGCTTTATGGTTGGCTGCGAATAATGTGAAACTGGTTGTTATACATTGAACTATTTAAAAGGAATCCGCTGGTGATATTACTTCAACCCCTTTTCTCTTGTCCTCGTCCATCCCAGACACCACTGCGTTGAATAATAATAATAAGCCTACGAACGGTGGTTTTACTTGCAACAAGAGGATTTTTTGTATGTCTGTGTAATTATCGATTTTTCAAGCAGATTAAACAGAAAATATTAATTAAATTAATTAGGAATAAATTAGGTTATTTTAGGTTTCCATGTTCCATGTCCCATTTAGGTGTTTTTAGTTGGCTATTACAAAATTGTGTGTGAATTCTATGGACATACCTCGAGAAAGTGTGAGAGCGTTTCTGGTATTGATAGTAAGAGAAAAAGTAGGTAAAAACCTAAGAATCCGGTCCCTAATAATAACAACGTAGGCTATAAGTATTGTGCGTGAAGATTCATTCTAACTAGGCCTTCTCCCACCCGAACCACTCGCCATGAGAAGCGGTGGTCTCTTGTCTCCCGCGGGATTAAAACTTGTTGACAAATAAAATCATTTTTAAAAACAGCTGCTTTGGATTGTTTAAAACTATATTTGATTAGTATTAATTGAATAATGACAATCACATTGGTGATTTGAACGATATTTTTAGGCTTTAAACAGTGGTTTTAGCAAAGGTTCGGAAAATTGACAACAACATAAAAAATAAACAAAATAAAATAATGAAATTCAAGGATTATGTTTACAATGAACCTGTGCGTGCCCTATTAAATTTTGAAAACGATTGCAATAGCGGTTGTTTTACAATAAAAGTTTAAACTTTACTTTTAGTCCGGACCTTTAAGAAAATCGGTACTTTTGACGGATTTTAATCCCTAACATTTTTTTCGCTTAACTGAAAATGTTTGTATTGTTATCAGATAAAATGGCTTTAAAATAGCTTCAGTTTAAACTTTATTTTAACGTAATCGGATGAGCCATTCTTGAGATTTTAGACTTCAAACTCGAGTCTCTATGTATTTTTCCCCGACAGTAGGCCTACAGGATAATTCATGGAATGGACATGCAAAGAAGTGGAACACTAATAACATTTAGCCACTTTACACCCGCACACCAAAAACAATTGGCCTACCATTCAGACTGGTTTAACATCACAGATCATTGCATGCTTTGAGCCTAGCCATTTTTCAGAATTTTCAAACTCATAGTTGGTGGGAAGAGAGAAGAGAAAGACAAGCAAATTCAACACATAACTAAGGCAAAACTAAAACAGTTGCTCCTTATAAAGAGTTTTAATTTCAAATTATGTACAAGTAACAACCTAATTCACATAAATAGTAGGCCCTACCATTTAAATGGCAGAAGAAACAACAATAATGCATGAAGAAACATAGAAAACCATTAATTCTGTTCCAAAGAAGTGTTTAATAGGCCGAATAACGTCGGTACGCATACTTGTGTGCAAACTTAACGATCAGTGTTAAGAACTATCACAGATACTGATTACAGAACAACGAATAATTTTCTACATGAAATTCTACATATAGACTCAGTGGAAGATGCCATGAAAAATTTACAGACAAAGTTTCTACAATTAAGTGGAGGGAAAGGAAATAGACATTAAATCCATGTCTGGGATATTAATACAGGTAAGAATCAGCCTGAAAAATTTTATGTCATAACCGGGATTTGAACACGGATCTTCAGCTTAACGCGCCGATGCTCTACCATTGAGCTACCATGACAACATGCCAGTACGACATCAAATTCCTCAACTGATTCAGAAGACAAGGCAGACCACGGGAGGTTTCTCCGTTGAGAACACACATCCAATGGCGTCCTACATTTGTAGGTACTTTGAAGCCAAGTTCTATTTATATACTATTAATTAAGTGGAGGGAAAGGAAATAGACATTAAATCCATGTCTGGGATATTAATACAAGTCAGGGGCGTGGCGTTAATGTTGCCTCTGTTGCCGCCGGCAACAGCTTATAAAATGAATAAAGTGTATCCAAATTTTACATTATTTTTTCAAAGAATAATGGAAAGTGTAAGTAATTTCACTTTCAGATTTCAGAGTTTCTTCATTTGTGACCGATCCGCCAAGACCGGTCGAAGACAGCATCCTCCAGTTCTAAACAGCTCGTTACTTTGCCAATGGCGCTTACCGGCAAACTCGAAGCTTATAGTCTCGTGTGAGATGTCAGTGACCCTGCGCGCTCAGTTTGCTGTTTATAGCACTTATTGTTGCCAGTTCAGTGTAAAGGCAAACCCTGATTTTTAGTGTTAATTCTTCACGTATAACAATAATATGGTGACTGATTTAATGCTAAAAGTGCAATAAGAAGAATGGCATCACAATTTGCGGGTATAAGTGACTGTGATTGTGTTATCGAAAACGTTTTAAAACGCTCCTTGAGTTCACGTTCTTTTGGTGAAAAATGTCACATAATTTCATCAGGAAGGCCAACTCCGGATCTTAAACCTTTAAAAACTAAATCACACAGGGGTTTCGAGAGGCATTTTAGTAGCTCTTGGTACAAGGAGTTTCCTTGGCTGTGTGGTTGTGACAAATTAATGAAACTATTTTGTTGGCCATGCCTGCTTTTTTCCAATGAAAAGAATGCATGGACAACAGATGGCATCAGTAACATGGATAGTTTCCGCACCTTGAGGGTTCGTCATGAAAATTCCAAAACTCATATTTCATCCATTGTAGCGTTAGTAAAGTTTGGAAAAACAAGAATTGACACTTCTTTGAGTGAGGCATTTAAGAATTCAGTTGAAAAGTATAATGAAGGTGTGAAAAGGAATAGGTATATAATGGGTCGATTGATAAATGCTGTTTGCTATTTAGCTCAGCAAGAACTCCCATTTAGGGGTAGTGACGAGTCCGAACATTCGGATAACAGAGGTAACTACGTAGAACTCTTACACCTAATTGCTCAAACAGATGATAAGTTGGAGGAACATCTTCGGACTGCGACTGTGTTTTCAGGAACGTCAAATGACATTCAGAATGACATTATTGAGTGTATTTCTCGTGTTTGGATTAATGAAATAAAGAACGAAGTGAGTGAGACAAGTTTTATATCAGTAATCATGGACGAAACCACTGATGTATCAAATAAATCTCAATTATCAACGGTTCTTTGTTACGTCACACCAGAAGGAAGGGTTGAAGAAGGATTTGTAGGGTTTTGTGACGTCAGTAGTGACCGCACAGCAGTTGGTTTGTCCAAGCATTTGTTCGAAATCATGGACGAATTCAAATCTGGCGCGAAACTCATAGCGCAAACATATGATGGTGCAGCCATGATGGCTGGAGAGCATAACGGTTTACAATCGATTGTTAGAGGGAAATATGAACAAGCTTTATTTGTGCATTGCTATGCCCACAAGCTTAATTTAGTTTTGCAGCAATCAACCAGTCAGATAAAGAAGTGTAGAATATTTTTTCAAACAGTGTCAGGACTGTCTACATTTTTTTCAAAATCTCCCAAAAGAACAGAAGCTTTAGACACTGAAGTGAAAAAACGCATTCCATCAGTGTCTGCCACGAGATGGAACTACAAAAGCAGAATGATTGATGTCATTTTCAGCTTGAAGACTGAACTTGCCGCCCTATTTAAGTTAATGGCAGAAGATGATGAATGGGATGCTGAAACAAGAGCTTGTGCATCAGGCTACTACCAGAACCTCCTAAGCTTTGATTTCAGATTCTTGCTTTTGGTGTTTTCGCTTGTATTTCCTAAGTCTGATTTTTTGTTTAACATCCTTCAGAAAAAGATTTTTGATATTGCTTTCTGCAAACAAAAAATCAATGACTTTAAAAACAGTATGAAAGACTTGCGTGAAAATTTTGACGAATTAATTTGGTCAAGAATAGAATCTGATCAAGACTGCCACGAAACACCAATACTTTCAAAGAGATCGAGACTGGACAAAGGAGAAAATGACACAAAATCTTCGTATCGACAAATATTTTATGAGATCATAGATACGATACTTGGCCAAATAACCAACAGATTCTCGGATATAGACCAACTACTGTTCCTGTCATTGTTGGACAGTGCTTCATACGCCGAATATGACAAGACTTTCCCAGAGTGTGCGTTTAAGACTTTTCTTACTTATTACAGACAGTACTTCAACTCAGTGCGATTAAGGAACGAACTCTGTTATTTGTACTCTTCCCCTGAATTTCGAAACAAAGCAGTCTACGAAGTTCACCAAGAGTTGTATGCCATGGAACTTAAAGAAGCTTTGCCACAGGTGTATAAACTTCATGAATTAATTTTGACTATTCCTGCCACCAGTGCATCAGCAGAACGATCTTTTTCAGCGCTCCGCAGAATACACACTTATCTCAGAAACACTCAAACTCAAAATAGACTTTCATCTCTGTCTCTGTTATCAGTGGAAAAGGGGTTGCTTAATAAACTTAAAAAGCAAAAGCAAGCAACGTTTGAAAATTCTGTCATTGATGTTTTTTTGGAGAAGAATCGGCGGATTGAACTGAAGTACAAATAGACTCTGTAAATTGGAGAGATTGTAAATACATTTTAAATAAGGTATGCCACTATAATTTTTACTTATATGTTAGTTCTTGTTTGTATTGTTTTATACAGTTGCATACAACCTATATAATATTAACTTGGAAACCCACGGAATTCGCGACTGGCACTCCCCAAATTAAGTCTGAAGCAACTGGCAACACTTATGAATCACCCACGCCACGCCACTGATACAAGTAAGAATCAGCTTGAAAAATTTTATGTCATAACTGGGATTTGAACACGGATCTTCGGCTTAACGCGCCGATGCTCTACCATTGAGCTACCATGACAACATGCCAGTACGACATCAAATTCCTCAACTGATTCAGAAGACAAGGCAGACCACGGGAGGTTTCTCCGTGGTCTGCCTTGTCTTCTGAATCAGTGTAAAGTTTCTACAGTTTATCATTGCACATACAAATCCTTTAACAAGATCTCTTTATTAATGATTATATTTCCTGTGAACAAAATCTTATCCATCAAGGCAATTTGTAAATCAATGAACATCTCTCAAATAAACTAAGTTAATCAAAATCACTGTTACCAGTTTCATATATAGGAGTCAAAAGCACAAGCTTGATCTCTGCTGGCGCAAGCTTGTGCATGATTGCTTATTAGTCCTTCTAACAGCCTAAACAAGGTGCTGAGGTATTCTCACCAAATAGTCTGCTACCATGACGTCATAACTCCAATCTGTGAAATACAAGCAAATGCATGCACCACGTGTCAGTGCATTGAAGGTGCGAAGATTCTTTGTTGAGTGTATTTCAGTGAATTTTGCCACTGAATATTCAAAGTGTGGGTGATTCTGAAAGTGACTTTATATTAAGGGTATTTAATAAAACTTTTCATTTGCGTTCATCCAGTGATAAGTTAGAGTTGTTAAGAAAGAGAGACCTAACTTACTCCCAATTTGAAAAACTTAAAGACCAAGAACAAAGTGATGAACTTCATGCATAACTTACATTTAACTCTGAATTTTATAGAAAGATAGTTTGATTATGTGGCTCTGAAACTTTTGTAAGCTGTTTTTAATTATAAAGCTGTTCTGCTGGCCATGTTTGTTGCTCAGGAAGGATAAATCTCCTTGGAACAGTAAAAATCAGGGTTATTCATATCTTAACAATTTGCACACTGCAATTTCAAGGCACAAAAAATCAGAGTCTCATATCCATGCATGGATAGCCTTAGGATTGTTTGGTAAAAGCAGGAATGATTTACTCTTAAGTGAACAAAACCGAGTAAGTGTTTTAAAACAAAATGAAACTGTGAAACTGAACCGAGAAGTGTTAAAGAGACTGACAGCAGTCATTTGCTTTTTAGGGCAACAAGAATTAGAATTTTGAGGGCATAATGAAAGTTCCAATTCCATCAATCGAGGGAATTATGTAGAGTTAATTTATTTGTTGGAGGAGTTCGATAACAAACTGCAAGCATACTGGGCTATTGCCACTGTATTTACTGGATTATCTCCGCTGATACAAAATGATTTGATACAGAGCATTCATGGTGTTATCTTAGCAGAGATAAAATGTAAGATTAAAGCAGCAACATTTGTTGCTATTTTACATGATGAAATTTCTGACATCACAAACTGTTCAACAGCTGTCAACTGTATTCCCTTGCTAAACTTGCACTAGAGCAACTTACGCAGTATGATTGCAAAGGAAAAGTGATAGGACAGACCTATGATGGAGCAGTCATCATGGCGGGACATTTAAATGGAGTAGAGGCAAAGGTGAGGGAAGTAATTCCTCAGGCCACATTTGTACATTGTTATACCCACAAACTGAATTTGGTGTTACCACAAGCAGTATCATGTATAAAATCTTGTAGAGTATTTTTTGCTAACCTTAGTGGTTTTGTAAAATTTTTTGGACATTCCTCTAAAAGAACAAACCTATTAGACAAGATAGTAAAGAAGAGATTTCCAAAACTTGCACCAACACGATGGAGTTTCCCAAATCACTTAGTACAGAAAGTTGAAGATCATAGAACTGAACTTGAAGAGCTTTATGAGCACATTTTGGAAAATCCAGACGATTGGGATACAGCCACCATAAATGAAGAACGTGGGTTTCTAATGATGTTAAGAGATTTCCAATTCAACTTTCTCTTGTGTCTATTTCAAAAAGTATTTTCTATGACAGATGTTACATACAACATTGTGCAGGCAAAATCTCATAATGTAGCATTTTGCAGTAAAGAAGTGCCAAGTCTGAAAGAAGCACTAAAAACCAAAAGAAATAGTGACTGTGAGAAAATGTGGGCAAAAGCTGAGAATGTAACAGAACCACCAGTAAAAAGAAGAAAAGGAAATGACAGAAATCTCAGTGTGAGGGGAATACAAGAAAATGTATTTTGAGATAATAGATATAATAGTCATGCAGATAAATGTCAGATTTGAGTCTTTGCCTGAACTGAAGTTTATCGAAATTCTTGACCCAAAAAAATTCACAACATTTGCATTCAGTTTTTCCAGAGGAACTGTTCCAAAAAGTAAAGACGATTTATGGAAATTATTTTGACATAGTATGATTTAAATCTGAATTGAGTGCCATGTTATGACAACATCTTTAAACAGACGGTACAAGAATTGCAGCGTTTCCTGTATGAAAATGAACTTCACACCGGCCTTAAAGAGGTATATAAATTCTGAGAACTTGTTTTAACAATACCTGCCACATCTTCTTCAGTAGAACATTCCTTTTCCATCCTAAAATGAATAAAATCCTTTACAAGAAACTCACAAGGACCAAGTCTTTTGTCTGTGCTTTCTATCATGTCAATAGAAAACGATCTGGGCCCTATTTCATAAAATTCTACAGGTGTGACAAATACGACAATTATGTCAAGTCTGACAAATTTGTCAATATGTCACGACAATTGTATTTTTCATAAATATTACAACTTTTCCTTACATTACAGGCAAATTAATGTAAATTGTCAGACTAAAAGAACCCATTTCATAAATGCGACAATGTTATGTCAAACCTAAAGATTACTTTAGTACACTGTAGATGGCTCTCACATACGTGTCTCAACATCGAATATGATACCTAAGCAATCGATTATTACTATCGAAAACAATTGAATTATATTTCTCTTTTAACACAAAGTCACTGAAATTGAAAGTTAGGTTAATCCATTGCCTAAAAACACTGGGTGGTTTCATGTCTATTTCTTCACCACTTTCACTACTACCAATATCACTACTACTATAGTGATTTCACATTCACCAGAGGTTTCAAGGCCACAACTTCTCACGTCTAATATGCCCCCACTGAACAGCAGTAACAGTATTCCCCTTTGTGCAGAGGAGCTGCGCTGTCACACCCACTCATACGACACTAAGGGGGAACTCCCTACTGGCTTGTCATGTGACTGGCATTGGAGGGGTATGATGTCATATGAGCGCGGTAAGTGGGGGTATCATAGGCATGCTACGTTTGGCCTTGAAACCTCTGGCGAATGTGAAAGGACTATAGTGTTCATTATTAACAAGACAATTTAGCAAGAAAATTAACAAAGTTTAAATCTCAAGAAAGTTTCACTACTATCAATATCACTACTACTAGTGTTCATTATTAACAAGACAATTTAGCAAGTTTATTAACAAAGTTTAAATCACAAGAAAGTTTGCCAAGTTATACCACACATTTACATAACCTACTCTGTTGGCCTACATATGAAAGATTGCCTGTCACTTCTGTAATGACAATTCTACATTTTTTGTAAATTTGTAAATATGTCAGAAAAATTAATGTTTCATAAATGATAGGTATCCTAAGATTTGACATATTTGTCAGAGTTTTACCTGTAACCTCAAAAGTTTTGAGAAACAACAATATGTAAAATTGTCATACAAATCTACAAAATTGTCATGACATTTATGTAAAGTTGTCAGCTTTTATGAAAAACACAATTGTCAAAATGTAAACCTGTAAGACAATTTTATGTCACCTGTCACCTGTAAAATTGTAACTTTTATGAAATAGGGCCCTGCTGATACAGATGAAAGCTAAAACTTCATTTATGGATGAAATTGTAGAGGATTTCTTTAAGAACCACAGAGCCAAGTTCCATTACAAATAGCTTTTTGGTGACTGATCAATGATACGGTATATAGCCTATGCACATCATTTTTATATTGCATGTTTCATGCCTTTGCAAAATTTTCAGGATACGCCATAGGGCTAAACTACTGGTTTTGCAGTAACAATTCAACCTCCAAATATTGTTATAAAAGGGTGTTTATAAAATAGCTACATCATTATAGTGAGTTACATTTAATATTATTAAGATAGGAAATTTGCTGGGAGCAAACAAAAATTCTGCTATATGTGGGTTTGTTGTTATATCGATCTTCGTTATGCAGAGGCTTCACTGTATTTTCTTATGCAAACAAAAGTGAGTAACTACTCCAAACTAGTAAGTAAAGAGTAGGCCTCTCATTGGTTTGATACAAGCTCTGTATGAAAAACACGGTTTCATAAATAAGACAAAGACTGCAAGTGTAAACTGTGGTAGGTAATACCACATGCTAGTTTGTAGAAAAATCACCAGTTCAGTGACTGTGCATGTTCACTTTTAGGGCATATTCAAACAACCTTGTTCTTGTGCACTCTTTGTTGATAGGCATGTGCAGCTGTCATACAGTGTTCCACCATGTAGTCTTCCTAGGTTTGTATGCTTCATTTAACTTTTTTGGTTTATAATCTTATATGACTTTTATAACTACGAGGGTTGGTCAATAAGTAAGGTCTCCAACACTCTAGCCCAAGCTGGCAACGTCAGACGAGAGAATTGGCGCCACTGCCATGTCCCGTTATCTCCCCTCTTTCAAACGAGCCATTGCTGGAGCCTCTGAACCTTTTAGTATCCTAACTACAGCTGTTTGAAATGGATCTCCCAATTCCGTCCCCACCAAGTGCGGCCTCTGTGAAGTCATACGGTTTCTTCCGCCGATTGAAATTCACAGAACGCTTTGCAAAGTTTATGGAGAGGGATGTATGGACATAAAAATGTGTGTAAATGGGTTCGTGAGTTCAAACAGGGCCGGACAAATATTCAAGAAGAAGAGTGAAGTGGAGACCAACAACTGCTGTCACAGATGAGATGCTGGCAAAAGTTGATGCATTGGTGTGACAAGATCGATGCGTCACTACTCGTGAACTTTGTTTATTGCTTCTTGACATTTCTAAACGTTCCATACAGGATGTTCTGTGAATTTCAATCGGCGGAACTTTTTTGCAGTAAGAAACTGCATGACTTCGCGGAGGCCACACTTGGCGGGAATGGAAATCGGGAGATCCATTTCAAACAGCTGTAGTTAGGATACTAAAAGGTTCAGAGGCTGCAGCAATGACTCGTTTGAAAGAGGGGAGATAACGGGACACGGTAATGGCGCCAATTCTCTCGTCCGACGTTGCCAGCTTGGGCTAGAGTGTTGGAGACCTTACTTATTGACCAACCCTCATAAATTAAACTCTATGGTGCCACATCCCTTTGAAAGACTAGGCCTGCCATCTGACTGCTGCATCATCTGCTGTAGGCATTCCAGACCTCCATATCTCAGAAAAATCCAATAAGATACCAGGCATCGAACCCTGACCTGCAGATCCATAGTCAAGAATGCTAACTGTTACATGCAGGCAGTCTATATGAATTTTATAGAATCTAAAAAAGGCTGATGACATATTTCATGGTTAAGCTCCATGAAACAAGCCATTGTATTAAATATTTGAAATATGAGACAAAGTTAAAAGTAAGTTATGTCCTAAGATTCCTATCTCTGGTTATTATTTTATTAGTAGCCTATTATTTTTACTGATGCACTTTTTTTTTAAGATTTCAAAAGCTTCTTGGGGCTGATGGCTGTAATGCAAAATTAAATTGAATAAATATTTGTGTTGCAGACGCAGAACTCCGTGTATGAGATAGTGTCTGACATGAGTAGTAGACAGGATGCCTTGGAGGAGAGGTTGTCGAGCTTAGAGGACAAGTTGGCAGCAATACAGGAGCAAGTAGAGATGCTACCAGATGTGCTGACAAGGTGCCTCACGCAACAAGCAGAACGCATGGATCAGAGGCGTAACTTCCTACATCCAGAGTCAGCTGCGTCGCTAACACCTGCAGCTCCAGCAATACACCATCCATTGCTCAGTACTACTACAAGTCCACTTCTCATTCCTCATTCCCGTAGCGTGCCCAACCCATGGCCACCAAGTCCTATCTTGCCACCGATCAGCAGCAGGACACCACATCTTGTGCCGGAGCCCATGAGACCTTCCCCTACCACAGCACCAACAAGTGCTACTACCATCACAACTACAACTACAACTCCTACGACGTCTAGCTGAAGAAGAATGTCTGATGTACCTTGCACATGCCCTCTCTTGGTGTGAGAATTCAATGTGTAAAG
Organism: Ectobius pallidus; assembly: GCA_964059195.1. Classification (NCBI taxonomy): domain Eukaryota; kingdom Metazoa; phylum Arthropoda; class Insecta; order Blattodea; family Ectobiidae; genus Ectobius; species Ectobius pallidus. The sequence goes on along the minus strand of CAXKWD010000003.1, from coordinate 156,634,048 downwards.
CTTGCCAGTAGTTCTTTTATTGAAAACATAACAAACTTATATCATACACAGACTTTAACATCAATTAAATACTCTACTTTTTGGAATTGGCACAGCAGTAGATTATTTGCTGAACTCAAATAAATTATATTAGGTAAACCTACCTGGAGTAGACAGAGGTTCGGACATTAGGCTCTTATTAGGTTCTTATTTCTTCTACTATTACATCTGCATTATCATAATCTGGAAATTTCAACATACATTTTATTTGATGAAATCTTTGATTCAGTTTCTTCATAACTGTAATGTTATTGCAGCAAAACAAAATATTACAGTACAATAAAAGTAAGTAAAGACAACTGGTTCCTATATAGGCCATGAAAACCTTTAGGGTTCCAGGAGGTTTAGGGTTTCAGATTTCTAGACATTCGGCACATAAATGCAGTAAAGTTGTCAGCCTCATGCACACTGGCCACCTTTATCCCAAAATACCTCCTGGTTTTAATTTCTGTTAGATGCTGAGTCGAATCCAGAGCCACATATCACAGTACAAATATAAAAATGTCCTCTATGCTTTTCATGTTGAATCTGCAATCTTCGAACCAATCACTCTGAAGCTTTCATTTTCATTAAGATCACAATCAATTTAAATTAATAAAATCCTGTAAGAATATAACATATAATTATGTTAACTTGTTACGTTAACACAGTTCAATGTTTCTTCTTTTTTATTAAAAAATCTTTCTCCTACCTTTATAAAAGTATCTACAGATGTCTGACTTCATGAAGCAAAACTCAAGGAATTGTTTGTAATGAAAGCAAACAATTGTCTGACTAGACCAACTTTGGGGATTGGGTCACATTCCCATATTTTGTGTTTTTTCCATTCACTTATGGCATTAAAAAATGAAATACGTCATATATTAATCCATTCAATATAGAAAAACCAATCTAAAGGTAAACAAAAAAGTAGACCTATATAAATATGGAATGAATGATTGAAAAATTCTGCCACCAGGTGGGTTAATAGTATATTTGTTATAAGTTTAAGGGTTACTCAGTAAACTACCACAGACTCGTTTTCCTGTAACATATGAATACATTATGTTTATGTAGACAGGGCTTACAAGGGAACTGTATAGGAGTGATTTTATTTATTCTGATGTTAGTTTCTCTGAACTAGGTTAACTATTTCTCATATACACTATGTTACTGGTAGCATTTGTTAGAATCTGGTACTCATTAAATTCATTGATCATTTAGTGTACCGGTACCATGATCTCACAGCTGACAGAATATTTTTAAGTACAAAGTAAAGAAGAAGATATTATTATTATTATTATTATTATTATTATTATTATTATTATTATTATTATTATTATTATTATTATACATAATATGTTACACTTTATTCATGGAATAGTCTTAATAAATCCCACTCATAATCTCTTGTGGGATTACCTAAGACTATTCCAGTCATACGCCGTGAGTTTGACATTGACCAGGAACATTTAGATTTTAGCAATTCCTCGGCTATAGACCAATCACAATAATCATCTTATAATATCCTTCCTCGGATTGCAAACTGATATTTTTTCTGAGAAAATGTCAGCTCATTACTGGACATGTAAGGCATCAATGTGCAGTGATTAATACATCACATGCTGCCATTGAGCAGTATGAAAACATTATTTTATTCAACATAATTTTTTAGAAATTGAAATAATATAAATGCCCACTGATTAAAAGCACAATTTTCAGTCAGTGCAAGCCAGTTTGTGCTTTTATAGTGTTTTGATGTAAGCAACTACCACAATGCCTTCCATCTTGTGATGGGTACTATTGGTAGCATTGGGAACTCAGATTGATTCATCGAATCGATTCGAGGACTGTTCGTTCATCTAATATGCCGTGTTCTTATGACAGAATTTTGACAACAAAGTAAGAAAATAATTATTATTTACAAAATCCATTACATTTTATTCATTGAATAGTCTTAATAAATCCTTCTCAAGATTATTAGTTTCATTAGATAAATTTGCTCGAATTTCAGTCTCGCAAATACAACAATAAACTCTTAATCTCTTGAGGGATTACCTATGATAAAGTAGTATACATTTATGGGACAATGGTCTATGTTACATTATTACTAAGCATGCCAACTCAACATGCAACAATGGCTTTGGAGCTTGTTTTCTCAAAACTCATGAAATATGACATAGTCCCTTGTTTACAGTTTCCACCAGAAGCCTGGGTATTCTCCCATTGTCTCACTATTGGATATTCTGAATTCAGTTTTTCTAGACATCATCTTTTTTCTTTTTGTCACCTATTACAAAGTCTTTAAATATTTCTCTCACTGATTTCATTATCCAGAACTTGAGTTCTGATGGTGACCATCTTTCTTCTAGTTGAATAAAAACACTTTCTTTAACGCACTTTATTTTACCTTAGTAAACTTCTGGACGGCCGTTTCGCAGGTGGTGTTCCTGCATCATCAGCAGAGTGCCAGAGTTGGCGTTAAAGAAAGTGTTTTTATTCAACTATTTGTTACACAACGCTAAAGTCGGACACAAGAATGAATCTTTCTTTTCCTTGTGTTGCTTAGTCAAGCCTTTCTATATCTAGCACACATATACAGTGCATGGTATATTGTGTCGGGTTCACTGTCTTCACAGCTAGATTTAACCTATCCATGCACCGAAAGCTGTTATATTGCATAATTTTTCATATTTATAAGTTTCAGTTTGAGTCTATCTCAAATGCTGGAGAAGTAATCCTTCATAATTAGAGCCTTTGGGGTATGTAGCACTTTCCCACTTGGTAATTGTGTGGTCTCTAAGTTGGAAGTTAAACTGCAATATATTTTGTGTATTATAAATTTCCAGTGCTATTTCAATTTCACTAATCCTTGTTGGAAGGTGTTTTCCGTTTGTAGGTGTTAGCCTTTTCCTCTACTAGCAAGTCTGCTGGAATTTTTCCAGCTATGCTTCAATTGATGTAGTTGTATAGGAATAAGTCACTCTAAGCAGTGCTTTCCTTTGTGCTGATATTAACCGTTAGAGGTTGATTTTATGTCCTAAGAATGCAGCGCATAAGTTCCATTCCTCTGATAATTATATTTTCAGGGAATGCAATGAGTAAGGCAGTTTCAGAACTCAAATATCTTAGTTATGTATTGAACAATTCTTAAGCTGTTTGCATAAATATGAAGATAAATCCTTAGCCCACAGTATGAAATATTGTTTGTTCTGTTTACTGCAAATTTTAGGAGGATAAGAGAATCCTCAGTCTCCACAAACCAGTTATTACTTACTTACTCAATGGCAATAGACAATTCCTAAGCAAGCTAAAGGAATATTATCTATTTTATGGAACCTGGAGGTTCATTTCCATGCTTACCTGAGCCCCCCATTCAACCATATTCTGTGTTAACTCCATCCAACCATCCCTCGCAAATCCTACTTCCCTTAAATCTATACTAATATTGTCCTCCCACCTACGTCTAGGGCTTCAAAGTGGTCTTTTCCCTCTGGGCCTCCCAGTCAATATTTTTGAGATACATCTTTCCTCCCCCATGCACACAACATGTCCAGCCCATTTCATCCTCCATTTTAATAACTTTTACTCTGTCTGGTGAGTAGCCTACAGGTTATGAAGCTCATCAGAGTTTTCTCCAGTCCCCATTTTCATCTCTCTTATGCCCAAATATTTTCCTAAGCACCCTGTTTTTGAATACCATCAGATTATGTTTTTCCCAAAGAGTAAGGGACAATTTGTTAAACTTCACATATTTGGTCCTAATTTTCACTGCTCCATGTTCATATCTAAACTCCATTAAAAGTAATTACTTACAGTGATTGTATTAAAATAACTTCAAACACATGTTTCGGCTCCCCCTTCGAGCCTTCATCAGGTGTACTCAAACCAGTAACTGCATTCCTAGACGAGGTAGCATCCACATTACTCATCGGCTTGTCGCTATCAATAAAAAATATTGCATATCTCGCATGTTTATTTATCCAATCACTAGGGATACTGTATTCTATGCTTCCACCGAGGTTTTGGAAGGCGAGGGAAATTTTAACTCAGTACCATGTCTCTCATCCACATAATAAAACCGCAGGATAATTGTATCATAAATTTTTATTTTTGTATTTCTGAACAGAAGATGAGAAGATAAGATATTTGAATTTATTCACTTGTTCGAATCCTTTACCAGCTATTTTAATATTTTGTAGTGCATTATTTTGACGTTTCATGAACATATATTTAGTTTTTTGGGTATTAATTTCCAATCCAACATTCCTGCAGGCATGGAAAAGATTTTCTCCATTTCTCTCGATTGTGTTTATGTCAATAGATTAAACATTAAATAACAGTGATTGTAAACATTAATGTTTATTTCCTCATAGTAACTGTCCTTGTCATCGTCGTTTTTATCCTCTGTTGGTGCATGGTACTTGGTTTCGGATACTTTTTACTGTGAGAGGTTGTTAACATCATTCCAAACCCCCAAGCTGGTGTACCACATCATATCGTCTGTCCGTGACTGCTTATTCAATATATATATGCAGCTATCCTCCATATCTGGAGGCCTTATCCTCTATTCACAACCTGAGGACCCACCATGCTGTGATGACAGAGACCCACCCCTTATATATATTATATGTGTATGGATGTATACATATATATATATACCTATACACATACATATACATATGAAGCATAGCAAACCAATTATTTTCCCGACAGAAAATTCCCTTTTCAATAGATGGAAAAGCAGTTAACTCTAGCAAACAAGGTAATCTGGCCATAAATCCTCCCTTCTCATCTCATATTTTATAGATACACTTCATAGAAAAAATGCCGCCCACAAGGAAGAATTCAGAACAACGAGAGTGATATGTAATATGACAAAAGAATAAAAGAAAACATGTTAGGTTACTATACAAACTAATGACATGCAGGAACATATTGAAATTTTTATTGAAAGTTCCTTAACTTTTAAATTAAGAGTTTATTTTGAAATTGAAATTTTTCACAATGCCGGAATATAAAGCTATGGCTAGCATTTCAATACCAGTGCATGTTAAACCCACAAGAGGCTCCTTGTCATTTAATTGTCTGGCTTTATGGCTTAATTTTTTCTTTGGTCACACTGTTAGGTGCAGATGCCCAACCTTACTTAAACCTTAATAATTTGTATACTTATGCCTCCATGTTTGGCCAGATCATTTTAAACAAGCTACTCAAGTGAGCTGTAGAAGTGCCTTCCATTGTTTATTGATGCAACAATACATGCCTGTTTTCAATCACTTAGGCCTACAGTTAATATGAGGAGCAAATTGTTTGCATGTGTTTATCTTGTAATGAAGACTTATCAGGATGCTAAATTTTAGACTAATTTCTGACATGACAAAATGTACAGTTTATTTGTTAGTTTTATAGTCAAAAATATGTTTTGTATATTTAAACAAATTATGCCAATACAAAAAGATGTGAGAAGAAGACAGGGAAGGCAAACAGTAAAAGGAAGAAGCAATTAAAGTATGATTTGGTAGTGCACCTTTCAAGACAAATGAACCATGAGAATACTTTGGTTTGCTGATGAAGACTGCAAAAATGGTGGTATGTCACTGTTTATACTGAAATTTGTTTTCTCCCTTTCCTTGAGAAGTTTTAAGGTCTGTGGGAACCTGGCTATAATCATACTTAAACAGATTTTTCCTAATAGAAGGCAAGATGTAAATGAAAAAAGCAACATATAATATAAAGAAACTAGTAACCAATGATCAAATTACTTACGTACTTACTTACTCAATGCCAATAGACAAGTCCTAAGCAAGCTAACGGAATATTATCTATTTTATGGAACCCAAAGGTTCATTGCCACGCTTACCTGAGCCTGCCATTCAACCCTATTCTGTTTAGGAGGCGGGAGGCAGAAAACGGTAAAAACGGTAAAGACAGGAGCAATCAACATGAACAACAGTGTGGGAAGGACCGTGCTCCATAGTAACAGCAGGATGTTTACGATTTATTCAATTCAGTACACTTGAGAAAGGCCTGGAGGGCAGGTTGAAACGTTGTGTCTTGTAAAAAGATTGTTTTATGCACTATTATAAATAAGTATCATTATTTATATTATATTTTGTTTTAATAAAAGTATAGCGGAAAGAATAGGACCATAAATTATTTTCAATTGAATATGGATCATTATAATGTATCACGACCTCTTAAATCTCTGCCATTTAAATATACTTGCTCTAGACCTCACAATAGACATTTCTAACATGCAAAATCTCAATAACTTTACATGAAAATAATGACATAGCAACATAAAAACTCAGGATGTGGATGAGTTTCCATGAAACATGTTTTGCAGAAACTGAAGATGTGGAAGAGTTTTCCACAAAACTTGTATTGCTCTTAAGTTAAGTATATGTATATAAAAATAGTGAAGTCTGTAGTGTTTTAAAAAACAATAATTTATTTAAATATACATCACATTACTTCACTGTGAAAGCTCCACTGGTAAAACAAGTTTGAGGCGTTTTTGTTTCAATAAATTTGCAGAATAACTTGGGGTACTTTTTCTTGAAAAAGTTTAGAGGAATTTGTTAACATTATTTCCTGATAACTGTTAGAAGAATTTTTTACATCATTAATTTCTAATTTATTCTAAAAAAATAGGGGTTTATTTCTGAGAAAAATTTTAGGCATCATAATATTTTTAAGTTCATATTTTTTACAATAAAAAAATATTAGTGAAATTCTTTGGCATTAAAAAGTTTTCAAAATTGCCCAAGAAATTTTTGTCAACATGGTAAGAATTTTTCTAGGAAAAGTTTTTTTTCCCCTTAATATTCCTCTATAGTATTATCTTCTATATATATCCTCCAGAATATTAAATAGGCCTACTTATTGGTCTTATGGGCATTTAAAACTCCAAATCATTTTGTCAAAAAATGTTTAGGCATTGAAAGACACATTTTTTATAATAGGAATTTTAAAATTTATTTATTTAATTTAAATTGTACTAGAATTTTCTAAAAAAATAATTCCAAAATTTCCTTTATCATTTCTCCCAAAATAAATTTGTTTTGCAATATTTTCAAAATCTTGGACATACAAAATATCATAAAAATGGAATTGTTTTCTGTGAAAATGTTGGGCAAAATAATTTTGAGTTGAATAGTAGTGATGTGATGTGTAAATGGACTTTATCATGGCCAATGCTCTATTGGGAAGTGAAAGAGGCCATACTGTTTGCCAGATCTGGCTTAGCTGTAGACTGCCATCCCTACTGAATAACAGTGTAAAGCTACTCTTTTCCAAAAATATTCTTCATGTTGAGATGGATGTTCAATCTTCTTTTACTCTGTCATCTGCCAACATCAGGAGAGTTGAGTTAAAAAAGTGTACCAAAGAAGAATAGTGTTATTTAAGTGTTATGATACTGGTGATAGCTTGCGCATTATTCTTACATCATGAGGGTTGTGATAAGCCACTCACAGTGCAAGAGGCAAATGATTTGCAAAACTCATATTTTATAAATGTTGTAGAAATGGAATGACTTCTTTGCACTGCCATTTTCTGATGCATGAAAAATTGTCAGCAAGAAAAAGACACTGGTTATAAAGCATGATAGTGAAAGTTTTAATTATTTTAAAAATACCTTATGAATAAAAATGTTTCTCAGATCATGTATAATACACCTTGCTGATGTGATCTGATTAGTGTTAAAATCTGTTTAGGTGGCAATACTTCTAAGCTATCTGAAGTCAATAATAATGGAACCTGAAAGCACAATGTACAATTCAAAATTAAAGACAAATCTATTTAAGTACATAGGATTGTTATGTGTATGTTTAGATTGCTATATATGAACTCGTACAAGTTTATTGCAAGTTTTCCTTATATTAATTTCCATTTATTTCTTTATTCGAGATCAATATTACTCCCACAGGATAATATTTAGAAGCATTTTTCACTGTTGTAAATTTGTTAGGTTTTCATTATCTTTAAATAATTTCCAGTCAAGGACAAATTTGTGCAATGGTTTAGCTAGGATGTCATAGATTCTACAACATTTTATTATTGCTGAAATTCAGAGAGAACTCTCTCATTTCTAAATCTCAGTCTTTCAGCTGTTCCAGTGGCAAGTGCCGTCCGGCGTTGAACCCACGACCAGGAAGATTGGCCGCTGGTTTGCAACGCTTGCTTCAGTTGTTTGCCTTTATCAGTGTGGAGAAAAAGAAGTGTGATGTGAAGTGGAAGTGAGTGTATGTGTAACAAATACTGAAAACAAATTTCCCCCTTTATAAATTTTAAATATTGTACATTTTTATTTTACCACGGCAGCTGTTCACGTATTTCCGTAAGGTAGTGTCACTCCTAACACAATATCTGTGTCCCATATCACAAGAAATGAAATATGGTTTTAGGTTGTAAATTCATGGCCTGTAAATTCAAAGCACATAAACTTTGATTTAGGGGTATGTTAGAAGACGATATCACTGTTGACTTAATCTCAATGTAGACATACCCCTATCGGCCTTACAACTGCATTCAAGCAAACGTAACAATGAAGAACATAAAAATGGGGACTCAGTAATGGAATTTTTCTATTGAGACTGTGAGGATTAACAAAAAGTGATACTAAAATAATAATAATAATAATAATAATAATAATAATAATAATAATAATAAATACAGTTTGTAACTACACCATTCTTAGTTTTATACAAGAGCCAGTCTGTGAAACTTGAAAGTTGCTCAAGAATGCAATTGGTTATGAGGGATGTGAAATATGAATGAGGGAAATAGAGAGAAAGTTTGTATCAAATTAGTATCATGTGATTTTGTTACAGATATTTTCACTTAAACTTCTACAGTGACATCTACAACTATTTTTGAGAAAATATATTCATATTACAAAAAAGTAGCCGTGAGTGTCACTTTATTAGTTTAACATCAGTTAATCTTAATTTATATCACTACAAAATGGAGAAAATTCAAGAATTCATTTAAATCTAAAGGTTAGGCCTTTGCAATTCAAAATGCATGAAAGTTAATCGGCTGAATTATTGAGGCAGTCTTAAGTTATCTTAATAATTATATAAAAGTTGAATTTTTACACAAAAACTTCAAAAAAGTGAAGTTTTTGTGTAAAAATTCAACTCTTATATAATTATTATGTTATATAACTTCACACACAATTTAATATTTAAGTTATCTTGTTTAACCTTTCTAATGAATTTTAGATTAGTCCTACATACTTAAAGTAATAGAGACCTACAAACTTTACATGATTTTCATAATTTTGTGAACTTCTTAATATACACAATATTGGGAGCTGAAATACAGTCAATCATTTTTTTTTTTTACATTCAGTATAGAATAAAATTAGTGTCTAATATTTTGCAACTTAAAATGCTATCATTAGCTGGCCATTGAAGCTGGTTATAAAGACTTAAAACATAGCACACAACATTTTAGTACAGTGTTTGTGACTTTAAACTCTACAATAAATATTTATTAGGTTACTGATATTTGAAAATGAAATAAACATACTTAAAATAGTATAAATAAGTTATGATGGAGAGAAATGTTTGCTTGGGTAATACAGTCTTAAAATACGATTTTAATAGAAATTTCCCTTTGTTTGCAATATGTGACTGTGAAACTGTCTACATTATTTTATTGTTAATACAGGAGCAACAATAGACATTCTTCCTGAGTGTGAACTTAACATTTCTGGATTGGTAATTCAAACTCTAATGAGTCATTATTTGTATAAAGGACATTTTCTACATGACTGGCTACATAAAGCAAGACAAATGTTTGTGGAACTGTTAAGAAAAATATAAAGGATGTGTCAAAATTCATAGGAAAATTACATAAAGAGCAAGTAGGGAACAACACACAGAAAACCTTAGGGCTATCGGGTGGGTGGATAAGGGAAGAGTATGTATGAAGGGTACAGGGGAAGAAGGTGGAATGTCAGTAAATGAAAGTTTTGCAGGAAACTATTTTTAAAGTTTGAGTACTCGAGTAAACTTTGAGTAAAGTTTGAGTTTGAGTAACGCAGATGTATGAAATCAATTATGAATACATTTTCATTCTACAGTAACAATAATGTGTTTTGTACACGTGGTGTGAATATAAAGTTCTGAAATTAACTCAATCATGTAAAAAAATCGTAAAATGCGATAAAATGTCCAACGGTACAGGGGAAGAAGGCAGAATCACTAGAAACACTAATTCAGAAGAAATCAAAGTTTTACGTGATACGATTTTTAAAGTTTGAGTACTCTAAACGCAGATGTATGAAATCAATTCTAGAGTGATAGGGAAAAAGCGAAGAAGTCAAAATTCCAATGTTTCAGAAATGATAAAAAAAAAAAAAAAAAATTATATCCACAGCATTGTTACACTATTTAGTTCAGTCTACCAGATATTTTTACACAGTATCTTATACTATGTAAAAATATCTGGGTGGACTGACCTAAATATTGTAAAAATGCTGTGAAAATAAATCGTTATTTGTCTCTCCTAAAACTTTGGTATTTTAACTTATTCGCTTTTTCCCTGTCACTCTAGAATTATGAATACATTTTAATCCTGTAGTAACAATAATGTGTTTTGTACATGTGGTGTGAATATCCAGTTCTGAAATTAACTCAAACGTGTAAAAAAATCGTTAAATGCAATGAAATGTACGAACATTTTGAGGTACTAGGTGAAAAAGTATATTTATGTTTTATGTGGTCATCGCCTACATTTTTACATAACTTTTAAGTTATTAAAAATTGCAATGAAACATTAATTACAATATGAGACATTCATTACCGTTCATTAATTATTCCTTATGAGTAGGGGGCGGATTTCTATGACATGTCATATTTTTCCCCTTTGTATTGTTTCAGGTTTCCGACTAACTTAAACCCAATTCCAAGCATCCTGGTGGAAATGGAACGGCTTTTATTTTGCATATAACTGCATATTTAGGAAATTTTCAACTATTGTAGCATATTTAGTATGAATATGCATAAGTCATATTTTTGGCATATTTGTGTGCATATTAAAGAAATTCTGAAGTATTATATTATATTTTGTAAATTTTGCATTATAATGATACTTTCGGGGAATTTACAGATATTTTAAATAATTAACACTATATTTTAATAAAATTTATTGTAATGAAACTTAAAAAAGTATACACAATGTGTTAGTGGTAAAGTCATATTTTAAATTTTATTGGTCATATTTTAATGTTTTTCAGGTCATAATTGCATGCATATATCCTACTTTTTAGGTCATAGTAATCCGCCCCCTACTTATGAGGAAGTGACTGAAAGAACATCCGAGCTGTGTGGAATAAAATTACTTCAAGTGGTTTAAATCTGCGTACTTCTCCTTTGAAAGTGGGATAAAATCTAAAGCAAAATAAACGCAATGCAGGTAATAATTAGGTTTAAAAAATTAAAGGAGTAGAAAAGATTTTTCCTTAAAATTTCAGGAATTACTTATTTTTTGTGCAGTAAAAAGTTGAAAAAATATTTCTACATGTAAACAAACATGGGTTGAGTCAATAGTAAAACAAAAACACTTAGGCACATAAAATTAAAGGCTATGATTAATTTTTAATATCATTACTAGGATCCAATTTTTAGATTTTATAAACCCTGAGTTAGTTTTTTAAACATTTTAAAATAGTTTAATTTTAGTTTTTTTTTACCATTTTCAGACAACACTCACTAATACTGGAATCTGGATAAATGTAACACTACACCACCTAGAAATTAATGCACCAAACTGTCACGTCATTTTCCTGTCATTTCCATTTGCGGTCTGTCGGATTATATTATTGTTTATTGAAGGCAAATAGTAGTTTGCACTTTAAAATCCAAGCAGATGGCAGAATTTGTTGACAAATTAATCTAATAACAATAGTAATATAATACAAAATTCCAGTGTTTCTTTGCTCTCGTTTCCGACTGACATTTGGCAACATTTTGTAAATATACTTCAGCACACGATTATTGACGAGTATGTCCTTCTTGCATTAAAGAAACAACATTTCAAAGACCGCACAGGTGCGGTGCCTTGGACGAGGATAGCATTAGAGGACAGTGAGTGCCATTGTCTCCTGACTTGTCATCTTAATTCCCTGTGATGCATGGACATTCCGCCTTCATTCCCTGTACGGTGAAATTTAAACTGCTATTTTCTCCTTACCTTACACTTTTTTCACCGGTTTCATAAGCAACACTAAAAGAGTGCTCAGTCAGCTAACAGATGGGCTTGATAACTAAATTTCCGATTTTTGTTGACATTCCGCCTTCTTCCCCTGTACCCTTCATATGCTGACTACATGCACACAAATACTTTTTATTCATCTGGTAAAACAGACAACCTATTATGAAGCCTCAGTGTCATTGATTATAATAGAAATATGGGAGCTATAGACGGATCTGACATGATACTAACTTAAATGGAAAGGATATGTGAAGTGATAAAGGAAGTCTTTTTCTTTTTTTTTTTTCTTTCTTTCTTCACTTTCTTGATACATTCTATTCTAATTCTCAGACTTTGTATAATGTGATGACAGGAAAAATGTAACTAGCAGACTTTCATCCCTCATTTTCTGAGAGAAATGCTTCAGAAATTTCATATTCCAAGACACAGAAAAACAAAGGATGGTCATCAACAGGATCTCCCCTTTAGACTGACTGAGACATTTCCCAACTGTTGTTCCTTCAAACCCACCCAAATAAAAGAAAACTTCTACTGGTTGTTTTTATGTATGTTAAATACCTCAATGGGTGAATGAACAAGGAAAGAAAACTAGGTACAGGTGCGAAAAATTCAATGTTGGTCTCTGTGTACACCCCTATTTCAAAATGTATCACACTCTCGAAACAATGCCTAAATAAATTACCACTCTATAATAAATTCATCACAGATATTATTATTGCTATAGCCTTCATAATGAATTAATAAATTTTGGATATCTCTTATTTAGAAAAAAAAAAGAGAAAAGGAAATTATAAATTAAATATCAAAATTTTGTCACTTCATTCATCAAATAAAACAAAGAAATTGATTTGTATGTAAATGGCAGCATTGCACAACCCTGAAAACCCTGTGTTGCATGAGGTATATTTTCTGCAACAATTAAGCACAAGTTTAGTGGTTTTGGTTTTTCAAGGATCTTTTGTTTCATACGAGGTAAGATTTTATAATATACTTGAATGTGCTTTTGTACATTTTTGTCCAGTTATGATTACAAAAAAAAAAAAAAAATTGAAACAGAAATAGACTTATTCATTTATTAAAAATTTATGAATTTTTCACTGTAGAAAATACACTTTTCCACTACTATTAAAATTTAATAATTCTGCTCGAATGTTTAATATATACTTGCACCTGCTCAGCAGCACACATGTGGCTGATCAGTGGTGGAAGCATTCATATTAACGCTGAGGAGTTCACGTTGAAGAAAAGATAAAACTCAGAATCAAACAGACTGTTTTCTTTGCCCTTCTCATAGATCAAAATGTAGGCATATTGAATAATGATTGATTCTAGGTTCTTCATAACCATAGAAGTTTTACACAAAATTATAAAATATTCACTAATAATATTCCACTGTAAACAAGAGAGCAATGAGTTAATGCATTTTGCTATAATCAGAACAGTTCTCTGGCTCAAGGAAATAAGAATATATTCCTTCTGATAAGCTTGGAGATGAGGTGTTAGACAAATTCATAATGGAATTGCCATTGCCATTTATTAACTCACAGTTGGTGCTGCGTATGGTTCATTGTTTCAATATTCACACCCATATATTCAAAACAAAATAAACATTATCATGCCACAACGTACTGTACATTTTACTCAAATATACAAATTACAATAGAAGCCTGATATAACGCGGTTGATGGGGGACATGCTTTACCCCCGTGATATAACCTTACCGCGGTATATCGAAATGTGACCAAAGAAGTGGTTCACTAATAAATTACAATGTTATACAGCAATATAAAATAAAATAGTTTTAAAAATTACTCACCAGTTATGCTATTTAATTCAGTCCTGTAACTGATCTCAATTCTAATTCCCGAGAGTAACATACAACATTTACTAAAACATACACTGTAACATTCAGTCAGATATGATATTCCCATTTTCTCGTTTTTTACACGATCAATAATTTTCAGTTTATCTCCTATTGAATATGCTTTCCGCTTCTGTGACATTTTGTATTCCTAACTCATGACTTTACAATCCTAATGCGTGATTCAAACTAAAATCATATTTCAACTTTCCTAGGTTTCAAGAATTTCTGGCAGGTTCAGATTTTTTAAAATCCTTATAGAACTATGCTATTCATTCCATTACCGTTACTTCTGCTAGATCTTTAGAATGCGGTGGTGATGGTCAACTAGCGAGTGAGGACAGGTCTAACGGTAAAAAAAATGTACTGCAGAACTACCGTTTGCAGAATTTTTACTGTTTTAACTCAACTCCAAAATACAAATTTGATTTATAAAACTACGGTATATTTTTATTGGGGGACATACTTTCCCCCACGTTACATCCGAATCCACGGTATTTCAAACCGTGCTATTTTGGGCTTCTACTGTATAAACATTCTTGTCATAGATAACAGTGTCACTTGAATGATGAAAGGGGCGAATTCTTCTATCATTACTCCAAACAATCGATTCTCTAACGAACTCTATGCTTTACTTACTAGTCTCATTGCTATTATCTTCTATTGTTGCTCCAACATGTATATGACCTTACACAATTGGAGCAGTGGAACATTTACACATTCAGCAAACTCCTGATCATCACTGTTATTTAGGACTGTGACATGCACAAATAATTTAAAAATACAGGTGATCTGAATATTCTAATATTATTACTATTCTAGCTTCAGACCATGTTGTTATGAGCTAATGTGGTTTTAATAGTCTGTAAATGCTACTAAATTTGTTGTAATGCTCCTTATACATTGCATTTTCTTATAATAGTATATATGCAAATTTTATCCCTTTGCCAGCTGAATACAGATAGCCTATAACTGGGTGCAAGATTTTAAATTTCTCACACTTATGTCACCTTATACTGCTTAGAGAACGTTACTTGATTTCTCTGGAAGCCATGTAAACATTCTCTATGCACTACATGATGAAATAAAGTGCAGAGAATGTGATATTAAGTGTGGGAATTCAAAATCTCGCACCCATTAATATCCGTATTCTGCTCACAAAGGATTAAAAAAGAGAGGAAGAATCTTATTCAGACAGATCTACCCACAGATGATCTACCATAGATAATTGGGAGTTTGCTATACTGATTTAGTGGCATTCTTTCTCTCTGATATTTTCCTTGCTTGTGGAAGTTTATTATTTACATCTTTCAAAAATGATGTTTTGATCAAACATACCTGAGTGACCTGAGTCAAATGGTGGAAATGTGTAGTGTGTTATCTTAGAACATTTATATGAGAATAGGAATTGAAATATTTCCATTTTTTCACCATTTCACTGCCAGGGGATGGAATCTATATGAGAGAATGATAACAATTCCACTCTGTGTATAGTTGTATGTAAGTGGGCTTGATAATTACAATGTATTCATCAGAATATGAAATATTGGGATAACTAAAGCACACTAAGTGGTATGTTTGTGGAGAAAACTATTTACAGACTGGCTCAGATCTAGCTCTTATAGCCCATGAACAAATCTTCCATGAAACCAAGTCTTATGATTGGTGCTTGGCATTTCTTACTAGAAGAGAAATTTTAAACAGAACAGCCTAGTGTCTTTCAATATTTCATTCACACATTCTGGAAACTGTTCTCGCTCAAACATTGTACTTTGTAGACAGATGGTGGATACATAAAATGTATCTTGATTGTTAACCTGAACAATATTGTTCATCTTACAAAAGCCACTAATCATGTGCAATATTTGTGGAACTGTTATTTCATTAACATGAATTTGAAGCTTACTTCATGGTAATTATTTATTTGGTTTCAGTCACTATATTTTCATGAAACATTTTTAGTGGATCTCTTAAGAATTAGTACTGTACATTATTTAAAGGTAAAACTAAAAAATGTTTAACATATTTTAATTTAAATCCTGTAGTGGTATAATGAAGTATCAATCACAGTCTTAAAACTTCATTAACTCTTCTTTAACTTGTTTTTAAGACAATACCCATTTAAATTTAAAACCCTGGGAATACTCTGGATAAAATGTAAGCGGTCAATTTGTCTGTGCTCGGTAAAACTACTACATAGGCCTATGTATCCATCTGCTGCTTCAAAGGAAGTATGTCTTATCTTTGTATTGCTACATTATGAGCTGGTCTCAGTGAAGTAGCACATAAATAGGTACCGTACATTTGTAGAGAGAGCAAGTACTGAGCTGTCCTGAACCTTCATTTTGTAATCTTCCCAACTATCCTTTTTGTTTTTAAAATATTGTACTCTTTAGTGTAGTATTTTGGGAGAAAAATTTATTTGGTTAATCCATATTAATTTTGGTCCCCTTGAGTGTTTCTGGAATGGCCTATAAAATTTCTGTGTATATAATGTTCCCACACTCTTCACAAAACATCTGTAGCTTTTGGAGCTGAATTTGTATGCTTATATAAGCATTCATCATGTAAAACCATCAGTGGTCTGAAGTTTGAAATCAATCAGAAAGAAATCAGTGGAGTAGCTGATTTTAATTAATGAAAATTATAATACAAGGCTAAAAAAACCTCACATTTTAAATAAAACATTATGGTATTAATCTTATATTTCGGCTTTGAACAATGTTTCGATGTGATGCATTTATACATCGGTAACAGTGAAAAGGTTAGATGGTTTTATTTATTTACATTTAGCTGTTTTATTGTACTGTACTGAAATATTATTGTATTTACAGCACACACTCGATTATCCATGCATGAAAATTTGAATTTCCCACTCTTAATTTCAAATTTTCTGTACGTCATTTCAAATTTCCCACACTATATTTTGAATTATCCACATTTTATTTCAGCAGATTTTGAATTTCTGGCACTTAATTTAGTCCTCTATGTGCGCAATATTAAGCTCAGCATTAATACATCCTCACATCTATGTCTAGGTCATTCTATATCTTTTCATCATTCATTCACCATGGAGGGCCTGGGGTTCCTCAATAAGTTGAAATCACTCATCTCTGTCTTTTGCTATTGTCTCGTATATGTATACGACTCTCTGCATATCATCCTCCACATCCTGCAGCCATCTCAATTTTGGTCATCCTCTTCTTCCTTTTCCTCTGGTTGTTCATACAATGTCCGTTTGGGTAATGTGCTCTCTGGCATATGCTCAAGATGTCCCAGCCAACTGAGTCTGCTTCTCTTAATGAATGAGACTATACCTGACTCTCTATACATTTCCATCAGTTCCTTATTGGTTCTACTTCTGAACTGACATTTTCAAATTGGTGACCATTTTCTTCCTAATGACTTTCCTCTCCCAAACTGCTAATATATTAATTATTCATTGTTAGTATCCAAACTTCACTAGCATACACAACTACTGGCCTTATGATGGTTATATAAATAATTCTGTGCAGATCTAGATAATGCTTTAATTTCTGCAACTTTTCAAGTCCAAAGAGGCATGTCCAACAGAGACAATAATCTGTGGTTCATGAATGCTTAAATATCCAAAAAGGCACCTATTACCAGTCATTATTCTTGTTTTTATTTCTGATGTTACGTCAGTATAATTTGTTACCATTGTGCCTAAATATTTGAAAGTTGTGCAGTTTTTAAATTCATGTAGATGGAAGAGTACATTATCCTATTTCTCTAACACTCTTCTGGAAGATTTCATATATTTAATTTTACCTTCATTTATTTCTAGACCAACCTTTCTTGCTTCTTCCTCAAATTCCTGTAATGACTCGGATAGCGCTGCCTTTGTTCTTGCAATCATAGCCACGTCATCTGCAAATGCTAGATGTTGGGTTATGCGGTTATAGATTGTACCTCCGGTGTTTGTTTTGATGGCTCTTATTGCTTTTTCCAGGATTATATTAAATATGACTGAGGTGAGTGGATCATCCTGCCTTAGACCATTACATACTTCAATATCTTCAGATAATGTTTAACCTAGTTTTACTTGAGATGTTGTATTATTCCAAGTCAACTTTATTAACCTTAAGTTATTAACTTCTTGGGTAATTTCAGCCAGTGCATAATTTCCAGTAAGTATGGGTGTCCATTCTTGATTGCGTTTACTTAAACACTTGACATTGCAAACTAGGATTACCTTTGGTGATCACCAAAGGTAATCCTAGTTTGCAAAGTCAAGTGTTTAAGTATTATAAAAATAAAAAAATAAAAATGCAGGGACTCCTCTCTAATAATGGTACCATATGCTTGTCTGAAGTTAATATATAAATGGTGTAAGTCTATATCATTTTCAAAATGTTTCTCTAAAATTATTCTGAGATAAAAGATATGGTCAACTATGGATCTACCTGGCCTAAATCCACTTTGATACTCTACAATAATTATCTTTTCAACTCATTTATTTAATCTATTGCAAATTTCTATTGGCAAAATTTTGTATTCTACCGGAAGTAAGGCAATTCCTCTATAATTTGAGCAAATAAGTTTTCCTCCTTTTTTATATATAGGACATAAAATGACTTTCGACCATTCACGTAGCATTTAATCTTTATTCCATACTTCTAAGATCAATTCATGTGTAGTTTCTGCACCTCCTCTTCCCCCATATGTAAATATTTCAGCTGGGATATTGTCCAAACCAGGTGACTTGTTATTTTTGGGGCTTCTTATAGTAACTTCAATATATTCTTGCATTGGGGTTGAGGTTCTTCATCATCCTCACCATCCTCAACATATGTCCACCTCTTTCTTTCTTTTCCATTTCTCTCATTACTTAGGGTTTCACTAATATATTCTACCTATCTATCTAGTACTTCTTTTTGGCCTGCCAAAATGTTCCCTTCCTTATCTTTAATAATGATTACATTATTCTTATAGCCAAAATTTATTTGTTTTATTTCTGATAAAATTTCCTTTTTTTTTTGTGTCTCACATAGGTTTCATATTTCTTTTGATTTCTCTAACTCATATTGTCTCTTTTTCTTTCTTCATATTTTCTTTGCCATATTCCTTTTCCGTGAGTAATCTTCTTTTGTTGTCCTAGTGGTCCTTCGTAACATTCCCATGCATTAATAATTGTTTCACGGGCTATAAGCCGAGTAAAAGGATATGAGGCATCTAGGGTTGCCACATTTGGTAAGGCTAAGAAGGGACACTTATCGAATATATGCAATTCACCGATCTTCATGCCTAAATTTGTACATGGAACAATTTATCAAGTGCCAGTATGGTACTTTATAAGATTGTGTGGGGAATGGGGAAATGTCTGTCCGTCCATCTGTCTGTATGTGCGATAACTCAAATACAGTACACTTTATCGGATTTTCATGAAATTTGGTATAAACATTTATAACATCCATGGGAAGAAGCCTATTGATATTGGACCAAACCAGTTGACTGGTACCGGAGTAATGCCAATTTAGTGCCTGTTTTAATGGTAATATATTAGAAAGAATTTATCATAGGTAATCCCACGAGAGGTTACGAGTTTATCAATAGACTCGTGACTGCACAGCAAGAGCAAATTTATCTCATGAAACTCGTACCAATACTGCATACCAATACTGTTACAGTTCAGTAATGAGCTGACGTTTATCAGGTAAAACAGCTTCCTTGCGATTCCTGCAAGAATATTGTGATTGGTCCGTATCCAAGGAATTGCTAAACGTTATTGGTCAATATCAAAGATGAGTGGAATAGTCAAATGCAAATTATTTATCATGACAACATATTGTTTTACACTATTCATATATGGCTTTGGAAGTTGCAATACAGTTAGCTATGACAAATAACACTATTGTTTTATCAAACTTCATTGTTGAACTGAGTAAGGTGGCTGAGATGGTAACATCTTGGACTCGCATTCTGGAGGTCCCTAGTTCAAATCTTGTAGCTGGCCAATTTGACTTTTTTTCTTTGTAATTTTTTGTGAGTGTGTGAGTGTCAAGATATCACAAATCTGTATACTTCTGCTGATGCTGGACGATATTAATCTGATTTTTTAAAAATAGATCTTTATTCTTCCATAAGTCTTGCTTCACTTGAAAATTGATTAAAAAAACATAATTATCTGCATATCATAATTGAAATACCGGTAGCTGATTAAACAAAAGCATTTTGGCACTTTTTAAATCAGTTTACCAGATTTTATTAATGATAGAAAGATGGTATATATGCATTACAAAGCCAAAACTGAAAAGGCTACCGGTATATAACTTAACAGTAACACTAACATTAATAAATAATAATAATAATAATATGAGAAAGCAGACTGTAGAAGATTACATGAGGTGGTAGTGGAAAATGATAACAAATTAACTCCACTGAAGCTGAGTGATAGAAATTATGAACCTAGAAAGAATGTAGCTACATCAGATAAACTAGTAAACCAGTGGAGATCAAAATGCCTATATGGGAAGTATAGGGCATGCATAGAGCAGCCACATATGGATACTGAAGCATCACAAAAGTGGTTAATGAGTGGAAACTTATTGAAGGAAACGGAAGGTTTTGTAGCTGCCATACAAGATCAAGTAATACCAATGCGCAGCTACCAAAAGGGAATCATGAAGTAGGTAGTAGAAAACATCATCTGTCGTATGTGTGGGAAAGCAGAAGAATCTATAAGCCATATAATATCTGGATGTGAGGTGATGGCACACAAGCAATACCTTGATCATCATAATAAGGTAGCCAATATTATTCACCAAGAGCTGAAAAACATGTACAGTCGGTCAAATAAAAAACGTCGGGCGGTATTTGATTAAGTATCACGAACGAGCATATGCGCATGTACAGGAAGACTTAAGGTTAGGTTCACACACACCTCTTGTCTATCCATGTATTTTCTTGATTATTTAGTCAGTTTTGTTCCAAAACAAACATGTGGCTATATGCCTCAAATCCGCCATATTCTTGGTTGCAAATTTTTATAATATTAATAATTAATAGATTCGCGAGGAATATGTTTATTCAAGGAGCATTTTTTTAAGATTTTATTTTATAATACCGGTAGGCCTACTTCTAGTGCAAAATCAATAACTTACGCTCAACTTCTGCAACCAATCCTAGCATCGAAATACGCGTCCGGCCAGATCAACGTTTGCTATGAAAACTTCCGGTCGCATTATAGTAAAGTTCCCACCTCTTAGCTGCTCTTTCATAAATATGGAACCTTCTCGCTGCTTCAGAGACCGAAAAATGCAGGTCAATTACAGCCCTAACTACACTTTCTCTCACGTTAGCATTTGTATGTGGCGATGACACAAAGCAAAATGAATTATGACAATGCATTAAGTTGAATTACGTGTGTTGCGCTTTCCGCGTTGTTCATTTTTTCCCTCCTTGTTCAAAATTTTCCCTCCTGCCGCATGGCCTCATATGTTCCGAAAATGACCTGTATTTTGTGTTTTTTATAGGAAACTTGTGAACTAATGCGTCAAAACTTTAATTTTAACAGCATACGAGTCCCGACGTTTTTTATTTGACCGACTGTACTTTGAAAAGGAACCTACGGTGCCCTGTTATAAATATATTCCTACTCCTGTATGTGAGGATCAGAAAGCGAAATTGTACTGGAATAGGAAGATCATCACAGATAAGACCATTAAAAATAATATTCCAGATATTGTGCTTTCCTTGAAGGAAGAAAAACTCACCTACATCATCGACATTGTGGCTCCGCTAGCAGCCAATGTAGAAAAAGTTTATGGGGAAAAAATTAATAAATACTACCACTTGCTGCAATCAATGCTTCAGGAACTAAACGTAAGAAGTAAATCAGTGGGCCTCTCCATGAACATGACTAAAACCAAAGTGATGACTAATGGCCCCAAACTCCGATCACAATCGAGGGAACGCAAATACCATATGTAAATGAATACATATACCTAGGCCAAATAATATCCTTTGATAACGGCATGGACAGGGAAGTACACAGATGAATCACACAGGCATGGAGAGCGTTCTGGTCCCTCAAATTTGTTCTTATGGATAAAAAACTCAGCAGGACACTAAGAATAGAAGCTCTACAATTCTGCATCTACCCGGTGATACTCTATGGCTGTCAAACATGGGCGCTGACATCGACACAGAAAAAGTTACTACAGGTATGCCAGAGGAAAATGTTAAGAAAAGTCCTAGGCATCACATTGAGGGACAGAATCCCCAATACTACACTAATCCAGTCAGCAAAAACGACAGATATCGCTCACCTAGCAGAAAGCACTAAATGGAGATGGGGTGGCCATGTTTCAAGGTTGGTGGACGATAGATGGACATACAGGAGTACCATATGGGACCCCAGACAAGGAAGAAGGCTGCGCGGAAGACCAAAAAGGAGATGGGAGGACCTTTTCAAGGATAAAGTGGGCCAACAATGGACCAGGGTAGCCAAAAGAAGAAACGAGTGGAAAGAACTGGGGAAAACCCTGAACAATACGCAAGACAAAGTGCTCAAGACCAAGTGTTAAAGTTCAAGTGTACATGACGCTCAAAATCACGAACAACTTCACTAGCGTGGAGTAGCTCGCCGTGCTAGATAAGAGGAGCTAAGCCCTTCTTAGGAGGCCTTTGCCCTACATGGGACACGATAGGCTTATTTTATTTTATTTATTTATTTTTACCACTTGCTGATGAGATCAAGGCTATGTGGCATATGGACACTGTACAGATTGTGCCTATTGTGCTGGGATGTACTGGTGAGATTCCTTTCAAGCTTCATGATGGTTTAAAGCGATTAAAAGTACAGAAATATTTGTGCTTTTCTGTGCAGCGTGCGGTAATTCTAAAAACGTGTAACATCGTCAAAAGAGTTTTCGGAGAAAAAGTGGACCAGTAGAGTTGTGTACAACAGAACTATTGTTGTTACTATATACATTTACAATGTACTTACCTGCATGTAAAGCTGTATGTACATATATATACCTGTTTAGTAAACAGAGAAATAAATAATGATGATAATAATAAAAACCTTAGCAAATTCACGACTTGAAACTGTATTTCTTGTTTGATTTGGCAGCTTCTAAAAGTTCTTTGTTCTGTTTCACTCTCACTAAATAGTCTTTGCAGGTTTCTATAACATTTGTAAAAATTATGATTTCACTCTTTATGAGGTCAGCTGAGCACCTTTTTCTGGATTCTGTCCATTTTAGATTCATGAGAGAGAACACTCTTTCCACAAAGGCATTGCTACCAGAAATGCTTAGAACAAAGCATATGAGGTTATAGAGATTAGGAATGTGTTCTTTGCCAATCTCCTGAATAATTTTCTTCCATTTCATACTCATACTTAAAGTCTCTCCTTCTGCATAGTTCACTTCAGTAGCATTTATTATATCTGAACTAAAGCAGAATTTCTCATATAACTCATCCAAATTAACATCAGATTCTACATTAAGCACCTTCACAGAATCTTTTACATGTCGATACCTCAGAATTAGACTGTTACAACTCAAAATCAGTAAATGTTCAGGAGAGAGAAAAAACAAAATCCTTGTTTCTTTAACATCTTCTCCTTGGTCACAAGGAGGTGCTATGTACTTGTTATCTTGGGATTTATTGCATCTCACAGGCCTCTTTCAATAACGCTAAGTCATAAAATCCAGAACTTGATTGGTTAGAAAAAATTAACAAATTTCTGAGTTGTAACAGTGTTCCACTGAATCAAAGGTAAAAAACTTCTAGTTGTGACGGTTTTTTCAGAGTTGTAACACTTTAATGTCAAATAGAAGCTTTCCTATTCTGACTTATAACTATTTAACTAATCATATTTTTAGTCTTTCTCCGTTTATTCTATGGGAAGTGATAGGAATTGCGAGAAATAAATAAGAATGTATAACGTGTGAAGTTCTCTGTTTTACTTGTTGCTCGAGTATTCTACAATGCTTGTAAGTTATTAATAATATATTCTTAAATAAGTGAAACTTATATAAATAATAAAATGTCTAAAAAGACATTGTATTTGCTAAATTTAAACTTCAATAGATACTTTCTTGACTTAATATCATTCAGACATCATTCATCGCCAGAGGAACAACTGTCGTGCTGTCTTGCTTCAGAAGAACACTTCATATTATTGTAGAAGTCCCAGTATACACTAGGAATGACGTAGTCATGGCAAAGGCACAATAAATCTACTTTCTTTTTTGGCGTCGATTTGTTGAAATTCAAAATATCCTGGTACAAGAGAGAGAATCGGCTATCTAATTCTTATATGAAGTGCCTTGAATTCTTCCTATGCAGTATAACTGTTTTTGTACTAAAATGTGAATGGTTGATTCTTAGAAAATGGAGAACTTTTAAGTTCGTCCAAAATACAGTCTGTCCTTCCTCATCTTTTTTGTAGTTTCGCCCCATACATTCTGACAGTGCTTTGAAGTTGTGTATGTCTTTGGTGTCCATCTCAATGACAGAATATGGCTTTCCATTTTTCTTTGCCATTCTGATAAGCATAATCCAATGGTGAGGATGTGCAATTGGTGTATCTGTTTCTCTGTTTACTTTCAATACTCTCTTTTTCTATGGAAATTGTAGCATGCACGGAGTCATTTTCGTTGTGTGAATGCCCAATCACAAAATATTTCACAGTGATTGTGTTGATGCCTTCTATCAATCTGACTGCATATAGAAAAGAAGGATGTTAGATGTCTGTTTTTATTCTGACTGATACAATTATTGGCAACTCCAGCATCTCTCACTTCTTCTAAAAATTTTAGAAGGAAACAGGCAATTTCATTGGCTCCCCGTTTAGCTATCCCTTCGTGACAGAAGAAACATGTGACTTCAGTGCTCACTAAGTCGACGACTGTGAAATTATAACAGGAAAGCTTCCGTTTATAATACAAAGCAGACACTTTACTGCATGGTGTTGGAAGAACTGCTTATAAGCCAAATGAAAAACACCACTTTTTCCATCACTTCTTTTACATGCCTCAATATCTGAAGTTTTCTCTTCTCTACATTTTTCTTTTTCTAATATGTGTCTTTTGTACTTATCTTGAATTTCGCTTCTTTCTTCAGAGGTTCTTTGTTTGTAATTTGAACAAAAATTACATTGATATTTTCTTGAAAAGAAAAAATTAAAATTGAAATTGAAAATATGTGAATAAAAAGATGGGTGTAAAGAATTGGAAAAGACAGACTCAAGAAAGAGATGCATGGAAGAAGATTGTGAAGGAGGCCAAAGCACATCAAGGGCTGTAGAGCTGAGAAAGAAGAAGTGAAGCTTTGCAGCAGACTTTCTTTCAGCTATGCATTTCTCTTTGTACATTTGGTACAGTTTAGTTATATTTAGATCACCTTCTAAGCACTCTTTCTTAAACCTAGATCTACAGTAATGTGATTCTACCATGGGGAAAGAATCTATGAGAGCTATAATGTCATCTGTCATATTATGTTGAGGTATTTTATAGTTCTTCTTGTGTTTCCCTCGTCTGTCTTCAACTATTGTCCCTTCATTAGTAATTTTGTCCCATGTTGTGCTCACATAACGACTACTAACACTAGTGTTGCTAAGAACATTGTTTTGTAAACTCGTACCATTATTTCATTAAAATAGAAATAATAGATTAAATTACTAAACGGTACTTCCTTTTCCTCATCAAATGGAATCATAGGTAGCAGGGTTGTGTATTGCTAGTGTTGTCTATGTCCATTATCATCATCATCATCATCATAAGACGGAGAAGAATAATCCAAATTGGGATTTTTGACTGAGGCATCAGAATTTTCCAGTATATTTTTATTTTCTTTAGAGATACTTGAAGCAGACTACAACACAAAGAGATCACCTTACAGTTTTATAAAAGTATCAACAAAATATTATTAAATTAAATATTGCAAGTATAAAATACAAAACAATGTAGGCCTACTTACCAATCTACTTTCAGCTGAGATTAAGGGTGTGTCTTCTTCTTTCATAAGACATAACTCTACAATACGTTTAGACCTTTTGGACATTACTGTATTATGATTCACAATAGATTGCTTATACCGTACAATCGTCATAACACTCACATAATACTGTATATACAAGAACTCTGAATATGCAGAAAAAAGGCATATTGAAATAAAATATTACAGTTCTACTAACACCTCACAACCGAGATTCTCATTGAATAATGTTGCAAAACTGTTGCAACTCAAAATATAACAGTTCCATTTAACATCATACAGAGCGTAAGTGTCACAACTTAAAATGATACAGTGTTGCATGGAGTAGATACTCAAGATATTGTCAGTGTCAAACTGAATCATCCCAATAAAAAAATTAAGGGTTCAATTTTAAGGTGTAACACTCTAACAGTGCATAGAACACATAGTTCCTCATTTAGTAGTGGTCATAACTCAAAATCGAAGTTTTTTGAGTTGTAACACTTTTGTACTGAGGTATCGATGTTTGAAAGAAAGTGGACACTTAAGATTCAAGTTCTTCAGTGTTCCATAAAGATTGTTTTCTTTGACGTCAAATACTTTCTCTCGGAAACTCAAAGCTTTCTCATGGAATTTCAAAAAACAATGTACACTCATTGACATGTTTAAAAAAAATTATGAACATTGGCAATCCAGATTCAGACTATGTAATGGGGCAGGAGGCATATTCAATTAGTTCTTACTCAACAAACGACACACGAGAACATGGATTCAAATTACAACTGATAACACTACGCATGTCTTGCTGTGCTCCAGAAGGAAATGTACTTGGCAATTCAGTGCAGTGTATCATATGTTCTGTTTACGGTACTTCCCCATGCATGCTGGGTGAGCTGATCAAGGACACACCTCAAGAATGCCTGCACGACTTATACAAATAAATTACAAAGAATAACATAATGGGCGGTGATTTCACTGCTACCAACACGTTGCATTTTAGCGATGGAACCATATCGATATCTTGATCATGATTCGAAATTCACAAAATATACCACTAAGAATTGCTCTCATATTTTGTTTTGGAATAATTTGGCATCCCGCAATATATTGCATCCCTCTTAGGCCTAATTCGGGATGCTGAAAATGTTCTTAAAAAGAGGGATATCCTGCCTAATTCGGGACAGGTGGCAACGCTAGAGGCATCCAAGCTTTTGGTCCCTGACATCTCTGATGCCTTCCTCAGGGAAATGAGTAGGCTATAGAGTAAGGGAAGAGAGAGCTTACATATGATTTTATTCAAAATGAAGTTTTATGATCGGAAGAAATAAGTTGGAGTGTGTCGGTCACTCAGAATGAAGGGTTTTTATTGGTTGTAAAGCATTGAAGATGCAATAATCGGTCCAAATCAGGGCCAAAGGTTTAGATAGAAGTCAATCAGGGTGTGGGGGTTTGAAGTTTATTCTGTTGGAGGTGGCTTTAGCTGGTTCTTGATACAGCTTTAGGGATGGAGCCCAGGCATTGCTGAGGAAGAGTCATATCCTTGTACTCGGCTCATAGCCCATGAAACCAATATTAACAATCAGCGCCAAGAAAGCATTTTCTCATGCATGCTTGATTTCTTTCTTCTACAGCTTGCTTACATTCCCCATCGTACCATTCTTTTCTCACATCCATCTATTTCTCTCCTAAGACTTCTTCTGCAACTGACTGCTTTGTCTCTTTCAAATCCTTCCATTTTTCCTTCCTTATCACATCCATTCTTTCCTCTAATCTTATCAGTTAGTTTCTTGGTAATCTGCTCCTTAATTCCTTCTTCTTCTAACTTTCCCATATTAAAACACTTGATTTTAGCCCTTGTGTGGTTTGATCTTATTGCTAGCTTCTGTTGATAAGCTACTCTTACTAGAAAATGATCGGATCCACACTGTGCTCCTCTGAAGCTCCTTTGCATGTCTCTTATCCACTATCATCTAATTTTAATATAAAATGGATGTACTTGCTGTTCATCTATTGATGAACTATTGAAGATGGAGAACAATTCAAGTAGTAAAAATGAAGGAATATACACTATTTAATAGTGGTAGTAAGGAAATGATCAATGATCAATTTGATTTGTAGTGTTGCCATCTTGGGATACCAAGTTCCTTATGTATTTCTCTATGATCGAACCATGTACTACTTATAACATATTTCGTGCTGTTTCAAAGACTACCATTCTCATCCCATTATCTCAACCTATTGCTGTGTCTTGTTTACTATGTTTCCCTATTACTGGTTGTAATGCTTCTTCTTTGCCAATTTTAGTATTGAAGTATACCAAAACCATTTTCACCTCATATTTTTATATTTTATCAAATGTTCTTTCCAGTTCTCCACAGAAATTTTCTTTTTCTTCTTCAAGGCTGTCTTCAATATTGGATCATGTACACTTATTAAGGGTATGTTAAAGAAGTTCCCTTGTAATCTAAGCACACATATTCTATAGTTAACTGGTTATCCCTATCGCGAAACTTCTCAATCTATTTCTAATCATGAAACCTGTGTCTCTTCTATTTTCCTTACTACCACTATTAAGTAGTGTATATTCCTTCAGTTTTATTACTTGAGTAGTTCTCCATGTTCAATAGTTCATCAATAGATGAACAGCAAGTACATCCACTTTATATTAATTAATTCTTGTTCTAGCCCTCTGCTTGCTCCGAGCTGGAGTAAGTTTCTTATATTCCATGTTGCCATTTGCATTAGTCCTTCAGTGTGACTAGTTCATTTCCATTTATCTGTCCTGTTTCTTCTTTGTGAGGATTCACAACCTTTTCATTTTCCAAGATAGGGTAGTTGGCCCTATACTCAACTCCCAATCTGGACGGCCAGGTCATTTGATTTTGGGGTTTCCGTCCCCTAGACTGGTTTCACTACAGCTATGGTGCCCAGTCCACCCCTTCCTTTAGATAAATCTAAATAAAGATGTTGTCTGCATTTTTCTACAAGATTGATGCTTAGACGAAGGACAATGTAGTTTCTGAACCATGAAACACTGCTTGTTAAAAAACTGAACCTGAAAGTAATTACCAACATGACAACAAAATAATATCAGTAATGTAGTTGATGATATACTTGGGTATAGGCCATATTATATGTCATCCATTTTATTGTGTATATCTTTTGTTTTCGCTTATTTATTTATGTATTTGCTTATTTGTTTGCATATTTGACAACTGACAATTCTACCATTGACTCAAGAGCTTAATGAAAGAATGCGCTTTATAGAAACATAACAGAAAGTCTGTAGAGTTTTTTTATTACATAACTAGAACCAAATCACGAAATTTTATCTTTGAATCAAAACTGTGTAGTTTTCAATCTAATTTGTACTATGCACCCTTGTGTAAAAATGTGATCAATGAAATGTCTTTCATCTATTGAAATCAAAAACTCCATATCTGTATTGATTTGTACTATGCACCCTTGTGTAAAAATGCGATCGATAAAATGTCTTTCATCTTTTGAAATAAAAAAAACTCCATATCTGTATTGATATGGCTATTTATGCCAATTGATGAGTGTAAGTGCATTGTTACTGCCTACTTTTTAAAAAGTGAAATATTCTGCATTTTTTGTATAAATTAAACTATTTTATTATAAGTGTCTCATATTAATTGCTTCTATGCAGTCAAAAAATCAACTTAAAATACATAACTTAAACAACATTTTTCCTGAAAATTTAGAGAATATCTTGGGAAAATTTTGGACTACAGCGCTGATTAATGTTAATAGCTATGTTTGAAGACATAATGTTTTCGACATTTCAAAGGCCCATCCTGCCTGCATCCTCAGAAATACTAAATTGTTGAGTTATGAGTGTGGGAACAAAATATGTTCAAAGGTAGATTTTGAAAATCAATATTTCTTTGCTGAAGATTTACCTTTTAACTGCTGTAGTCATGGCCATTAGTAAAATTTGCTTAAATGTTCCCACAATTATAAATTGTAACTATACAGTAATGCTATATCTTCAAAAATCCAGATTGTTGTCCTTGTGTTGTAAACATCACTTATAAAACACAGTTACCATATTTCATTGAAATTTTCCTAAGTGATTTAAAAATTATCTTCTTCCGTCACAGTGAAAGCTACAGCAATTAAAAGATCATTTGTCAATGAAGAATATTGTACAAATTATAGCAATTAACATATAAAGATTTTTAAAATAACTTTTCTAGAAATAATCACTTCTTTATAAGGGCCTTTCTGGCTCTTGTAGTAATTTCTATAACATATCTATGAGCGATTAATACAGAACGTTTTCAGAATGATTTCATGCATGAACTTGAAACTTGTTACTTAATATGGTCTGTATCTTACCTTTGAATTTAGACAAAGATTTAAAAATTCAGAGGTACAGTACCTCCGTGTAGATACTAAAAATACTCATAGCCTACACTTCATCAAGACCAAGAACTAAATATTAATCTACAAAATCTAGATATATATAATATTATTATATTTATACTATATTACTACATTTATGCAGTAATGTTAACAAATTACATATATATATACATAATAACAATGGGTTTATATATAAGAGTATATAGTTATGTAAATATGCTGTTAAGTAGTTTGTACGCAAGAGTTGCATATCAAAGTTTTAAGAAGTTGAAGACATAGTATCAGTTAGTTAAGTTTATATGTAGGCTACCATTTGGTTCAGACATTTTCCAATGGTGGCAGTACTATTCCTTATAATATCTCTGTATCTCATTGTTCAGTGATATGTAATTCTGTTGTGTGTTGAACTTCACCTTATTCTCGTTTATTACAACATGAGAATGCACCATAAGCCAGATGCTTATATACAACTTATTGTTTTTTCTGTATCATTTATTTTATTTTATTTTTTTAATTTTGTCAAAGCCAAAATGGAAAATTACTTATACTGTATTATTCTTACAATTATTTGTTCATTTTAATTAGTACAAAATTACAAAAATCATACAATACATAAAACAGGCAAAGTTTTATACTAATTACACAAGTTTTCTTGAGCTTTCAAAATGCAGGGCTGAAGTGGGCTTCACTGTACACAAGAAAAGCAATTATCATAGATGGAAGTAAAGGTAAAGGTAATGTGATCCCTGTATGGGCCATGGAGACCCGTAGGGTTTCTGGGAGGTTGAGGCTCCCAGATTGAGACATCGGCACAGGAAAGTGGTAAGCCATATGCACCAGCCACTTTTAACCCCCTGGAATACTCCTGGTACTCATTTCTGTTAGAGGCTGAGTCAACCCCAGGGCTACAATGCCACCAGATGGATTAGGCCAATGGAAAAATCCTACCGACCCCTTTGAGAATTGAACCCACAACCCCCTAGTTTGTAGCGCAATGCCTTAACCACTATGCCATGGAGTACCTCATAGATGGAAGTAAGCTGAAGTTAAGTTATTTCTAAAAAGCTGCCATCTTCTGGAGAAAAGAACTGGTGTCTTAAATTTCACAATCAGAAATGAAATTCACATTAAAACTATGAAACCTTGACTAATTTGTTTAAGGACACTCAAATTAAACTTCTTTTCCCCTTTTAAATTGCAGCTACACTTTCAACCCTTTAAAATTAATAAATCAAAGGAAATCAATGCAAAAATCCATATACTTTGTTACTACCTTCCTCTTTTTACCATGAAAGGTGCGATCACTTTTGCTTGTTGAAGTTCAAAATATTTCTTTTAGAGGCCTAGAACTTCACCAGTAGGCCTACTCTCAAAACCAAGGAAATAAATTCTACCTCTAGTATATTGTCACTAGAAAATTTATTAGGATACTGATTATGGTAATACTGGCAATAGGCTATGATATTCAGTTTTTCAACCATTCAATTTTGAAGCCTTCCTGACATGGATTATATTGTGGAGCCCAAACTCAAGGAAAAATATGTGTGATTAGTAGGCTACCTGAAGCAATATTTAGTAATAGACATTCACTCTGGAGTGGTTTTATTTGCAGTCAGATTTAAATACAAAGTGCATTTAGACTATTGAATGTGATATCTATTGATATTCATGTGTAAAACAATATTTTTGTTATAATTTTATTATTTTTCTGTGGAAAAAAAATCATTTTCCTGCATAATTTTAATGTTAATTCTATCCCTATATTAAGTTACCGTAAATCAAAACATAAAAGTTTATGGGAACTTTATTTAGTGAAGTTATTAAATATGCTTATTAATATGAAGTTATTAAAATTAATGCTTGAGATGAAGATCTTATATAGGCTTAAACAAATTAAATAAAAAAACTAGCCTGAACTCATTTCCTGCATTGGCCTACATCACGGCTCATCCTCAACTGTAGGCTACTCTAGCTAAATTATATGGCCAAGGACGAGTCATGATGGGCAGCCTGCTATAAATTTTACTTTTAATCTCTTAAATACATGGTACTTGAGTAAATAGTTTTTAGAAGCCAATAGATTTGGATGGGCTGCTGTATAAATTTTACCAAGTCTGTGAACAATTCTTCTCACTGTTATCCCTGCTCTGTCAGCTTACTTTATAACAAAGCAAAAAATTCTTATTTAAAAAATATGGGCCTAATTTAGGGTACTTTATTTTACAGGTAGGCTACCTTAAAGTAGACATTTCAATGCCTTTGTTTAGCATACAAATTGGAATAAGATTCCTCTTGTAGTTGATTCAGAAGTAGGTTGGTCTCTTGGATGTGACCTTGTACTCACCAAATATATCACTCAAATTGCAATCACATATTTCAGCCAGTGATACTGTAACCACATTGGTGATCATCAAGACCCAGAATTTCTGAAAAATCGCATTTCAAATAGTGTAGGCCTACTTCATGCTATGTTAAAATGTTTACAAGACATGGAAAAAAGAATAGTAAACTGATGGTTTTATTCTGCATATTATTGCATATTTTGTTGTTCTTCTTCTTCCTCACCAGGTTTAGGCCTATAGACCTGTTCCAAAGCAAACTGAACTGGTCCCTCCACCTCTTTTGTTGGCGTCCAGCACTTCTTCTTTCTGAAGGTTTATAAAATAGTGCTTGCCATGGATATCTTGAATGGGGCATACGCAGAACATGTTCCTTCCAACGTTTTTGGTACTTCTGTATTTCTTCATTAATGTTTTCTTTCAATAACTGTTCTCTTATTACAGTGTTCCTAATCCTATCTCTTCTAGTAACTCCCACCAATGATCATAGAAACCTCATCTTGACTTTTCTCTAGTTCTAAGTGTCCACGTTTCACAAGGGTACATCAGCGCTGGTTTAGATATAATATTGTGGAGTCTTTGCTTTATTTCCATCCTCATATTTTTACCAAAATGTTGTTTTATGCATCCGTTTAATCTGTTATATGTTTCAATATTCCCCTCAACATCTGCCTTGGTGTTCAGTATCGATATTGTTGACCCCAAGTATTTAAATGTTGAGACTTGTTCCATAATTTTTCTATCAATAACTATTTTACCTCTTCTTTGTTCTTTCCCTATCATAGCCATGGTTTTAGTTTTCCCACCAGAAATTTTCATATTATGTTTTTTCCCTATTTCATTTTATTTAGTTACTGATCTTGGCAATTCCACTTCATTTTCTGCTAGTAGGATCTGGTCATCTGGGAAAAGTATTGTGTATATATTCCTGTTGTTTATAGTTATCCCTTTTGGTTTAAATATATCCCTCCATTCTCCTATCACTGTATTTATATATATCACAAACAAAATAGGCGATAGTCCACATCCCTGTCTTACTCCTATAATAACCTCGATACTTTTATCCTTGAAAGTTATAAATGTGTTGGTATATAGAGACTTAATGGCATTAATTAAATTATATGGTACTCTTCGTCCACTATTCACCACAACTTAACCCATTGTACTCTGTCATACGCCTTAATACAATCTAAAAACAGGAGACAGCTGTCTAATCATATTTTGTTAACTTTCATATTGTGCATCATAGGCTGCTGCTTGATATCAAAGTATTTGTTCATATTTATTAGTTTGTCACCTTTTTGAAGGCATATTATTTCTGAGAGATTTTCAATTTTATGCAAATCTCTGTTAATTTAAACTTTTACAGCTTATCTTGCTATTTGAACGTTTCTAGAACACACCATATAATAGGCCTAATATTAATAAACAGAAAGAGTTTCACCCTTAGCAGTAGGGATGACATTTTTTAACTTACTGCAATTTACTTTAGTTAAGATAATTCTAATTAATTAGAACTCCTTAAATATTCTCAGGTATAGGCCTTCACATTTTTCGTTGTTTTTTCAGATGATGTGAAAAATAATTTTTAATTTACCAATAAATCTGATTGTATTGAACAGATTTTTTGAAAATATTTGTTGTAGTGTAATTTACACATGCAATTTGTAGCAAAATTGAGCTAACTCCAGAACATAAAATATTAAAATTATAGGCCTATCAGTATCTTTCACTCATAAATATAGACCATATTTAATTGATTCTGGAACATATTTTCATATTTCCTCTTGTGATAAGAGTATTAACTGCCAGGCTCTGGTGACCATCAGTAACCATAATAAGACATCTTGTTACACCATGAGTGTCAATGAGGAACAGGGTTACAAAATATGTATCATATTATATTTTGCATGGAGAATAATTATGAGTACTGTAATAACAATAATATTAAATTCAGTTATTCTTTTTATTTACTAAGTTACCGTACTGTAATCCTGCATAAGCAAATCTGATGCAAACAAAATACACTCCAGTGTGGCAAACAAATTAATTTCTGACTAAAAAGGAAATATTGCCAAATCAGGTTTATTGTCATTTTAATTTAGTAGGCTAATAAATTGCTGTATTTTCATGTAACCTGTGTTTTGGAAAGACATTCAAGAAAGTTGTTTTATAATTCATGCTGTTACAGTATTAATTATTTAAGTTTATGAAGAAGCAGAAAATACCATTGTACTTTAACGCAAGTTATAACAGATAATATTATAGACACACAATGCAATATTATTATAATACTAAGCTTCCTAGATCTGCTGTTATATATTTTGTAATACTCAGTCACTACGAGATTAATTTGTATGAGATTAGAAACAGGAGAACACTTGCCCTGTCTAAGGGCTTGAGGAAGTGTGCACACAAAATTCATAAACAGCTAAGATTAAGCAAGTCAAAATTATTTATTTTCATATATTTCAGTGTCTTTTCTGTTAATATTATGTACAGGAATTGGCTATGTCACTGATTGCTGATATTGGTGGTCAATTGCAAAGTAACAGAACTATGCTTTTGTAGGAATTTTCCAAAATCAATTAATAAACAACCACTTTTGAAAAGTCGTCTTATTTCTAATACACTGAAACCTGCTTTTATGGAGAGAATTTTAGAAATATCTCCCTGTGTATCCAATACGTTTACTTCCTCCACTCACACCATCAATAATAGGTAGGCCTACTGTAGCTAGAGGAAATATTAAGTGCAACTATGAAATTTGATTAATACAAATATTCTGAAGTCCCTTGAGTTACAAAATGCTATTTTTGGAAACAAGTTTGTTTATCTGTCTTGAAAACAAAATTTTATATTTGAATTAAGTTTCTTCTGGGAATATGAGCAAAGCATGGCAAATACTTTCTCGCAATCGTACTATCAGTTTACATAAAAAAATATTCTTATTCTGTCCAACATGGCTCTGATTTTGTTTCAATTCAGTATACTATGGCCCTCCAAATTAATAAATACCTGTTGTTAGAGTGCAGGCATGTACAGTTATGCCTCTTGTATGGATGGAGTGTCACTCTTCAGCTGATAAAGTTATCTTTAAAAACTCAATGTGATCAACTTATCAGGACCAGACTGTGGCAAATATGCACAGATTATAGAAAGTGCATCTGTGCAGCGCATTTATAGCCATGGAGGTTATAACTGTATTAACTCATTTCGTATTGCTCCCAGTGGTGAAGTGGTGGTTACTGTTACCTATTTGAATTTTGTTATGTTTAATTCCCAATAGAGGGCAGAGTGGCAGGAGGTAAGCCCAGTACCTCACAAACCCCCCCACCACCGGACACTAACGTATTACTTGGACGTGAAAGGGCCGAAGAATTTTCTCTAGAGCAGGCCTGTCCAACCCGCGGCCCGCTCTCACAGTTTTGTGGCCCGAGGACAAATAACAAAGAAATTATAAGATATGGTTGGAAAATGCAGCTACTTTTCACTATGCTTGGATGACAGTGTCGACCAGACTGACACCAGTCAACTCTTGATTTTCATACGAATGATCAACAATGAATTTTCAACACAAGAAGATATTCTTCAATTATGTTCTTTACGTGGATAACCAAGGGTGAAGATATATTAAAAGCAGTAAATGAAACGGTGGAAAGGACTGTTAGGATGAATTAGGAAAGCTGGAATAAGTTTCCTCATGTTCCATTGCATAATTCACCAAGAGGCGTTGTGTGGGAAGTCAGTGAAACAAAGCGATGCAATGAATATAGTGGTTACAGTTTCCAACAAGATACGTGGTGGCACTAAGACACAACTTCACTGCAGATTCCGGGAATTTTTGGATGAGAGATCTACCACTCCACGCAAATGTACGCTGGCTGAGTGCAGGTAGTGAAAATCGGGTTGAAGATCCAGACTTTCTAAGGCAGCTTGTTTTCATGACCTGACACAATACTTGAATGAGTTGAACCAGAGACTTCAGGGCAAAAATCAAAGTGTTTGAGGGTTAGAGGTCATGTTAATGGTTTTAAAATTTCTGAAATCAACCTTATCAAGAAATGATTTAACACACTTTCCATGTTGTCAAGAGCTGTCAGAAGAAATTGAAGATGGTAATTTTTTTTGCGTTTTGTGAAAATATTGAAGTTATTATTCAAGAATTCAATGAAAGATTTTTTACTTTGAAAATATTAAAGGTAAACTGCTGCTTTTTAATGACCCTTTGAATATGGATGTTGAGAATCAGCCATCCATGTATCAACTGGAGCTCTTCGATCTTCAGGCTGATCCTTTTCTTCAAGCCAGGTCTGAGAGAGGGCTCAACTTTTTCAGAGGGCAGGTTTCCTCAGCTTAGAGATTTTGGTTTGCAGCTTTCCTCAATGTTTGGAAGCACTTTATGGGAGAGTGCTTTCTCCAATACGAAATTCATTAAAAATAAATATAGGAACTGTCTCCCTGATGATTCCTTGTTACACCTACTAAGACTGGCAGTTACTAACATAGAAGAGGACTTCCATACTTTAGTGAAGCAGTCTGAAAATTCTCAGTGCTCACATTAAGTTCTAATTTCGGCCTACTGGTAATGAATTTTATTTGGTCTGCTGTACTTTACTGTTATATTTAGTGAGTGAAGCTTTTACTATTTGGCCCTCAGCATCAATTGTCGAAATATTTTGGCCCCCAGTACTTATGAAGTTGGACAGGCCTGCTAGAGAGGCTCTAATTTTGGCTTGTTCTTTTACATAAATCTACAACTTAAAGTCCTTCCTGAAGTAAAAGTAAAGTGTTCCCTATTACAGGCTATGTAGGCCCAGAGGGTTCCAGGAGGGTGAGGCTCCCAGATTTTTAGACATCGGCACATGATGGTGGTAAGGTTGTCAGCCATACGCACCGGCCGCCTTTACCCCCAGGATTGCTCCTGGTACTCATTCCTGTTAGAGGCTGAGTCGACCCCAGGGCCATAGTGCCACCAGAAGGATTAGGCCAATTGAAAAACTCCAACGACCTCATCGGGGATCGAACCTGCGACCTTCCGGTTTGTAGCGCAATGCCTCAACCACTACGCTACGGCGTACCCCTAGTCCTTCCTGAAGGACTCTGGATTTTTATGTCCTGAAAAATCAAACTGTGGCAAGGTTTGATCCTGCGATCTTCAGGTCTAGAGGCAGGCATGCTACCTCTAGACCACCATGGCTGACCTATAACTGTAAACTCTGTACAATTTTGTTTGTAACATGTTTTTGAAGAGTAGTTATAAGCTAATTGGCTTTTAAGTTTTGCATTGCCAACAGCATGACTTTGCATTAAACTGTGACAATTGAATATGCCAGTCCTTCAGTCTCTTACTCTAAGTGGGAACACAGAGGTAGAGAATCTCATAATCTATGCTTAAATACTAAATACTAATTACAGTAGGCCCTATAACTTCCTTTTTACAGTTTTCAAGGGATTGATGCAAAAAAGTGTAAATGGCAGGAAAGTGCAAATTGCAGGAAGTGTAAAACTGTAATGCTAGCCTATATGTTGCAAAATTTAATAGGCCTACATGTAAATAGTTATAGGTACCTACATACACTTAGGCCTACATTACCTATTTAAAATATGGTGCAAAATATGTTGCACAAATTGTTTCACATATTTGTGTTGTTTTGTAATATTGAGGTTCATGAAAGAAACAAGTATGTGCCATTCAGAAATTAATGTGCAACCTCCAGGTTAGTTAGATTTAGGGATTTCACCAGATTTTTCATATAATATTCTCCGTGTAGCATCACACCATATTAAAATATGAATAAATCTGCTCTAATTGTTCAATAGATTTAGATGGTATTCAAAGTTGAAACAGAGTGTCCAAGTTATTTTTCCAACACAACACATGCTCTGATATGTGAAACAATTTGATGTAGAATTTTTTACTTTCCTTGTAAAGAAATGCATTTTCTATTGTTTTTCTTCAACTCCATAATACCTCCAAAAATCATGCAACACAAAAACACTGGTGTTGCTTCAAATCACGATGATGAATTACACTATATGAATGGCTACAGAATAATAAAATGCAGTAAATTGCAGCCTCGCCAAAAAAACAAACTTCACCAGAACTAACGAGAACAGCACAATTGACACTGCATCTAAGAGAGTTGGCTACATAGTGGAAAATTCAGATAAGTGAAGGAGTTCTTCCTTAAAAATCAATACTGTCAATGGGGAAAATATGTAAATAGCAGGAAATACAACTGTTTAAAAGTTGTTAATGGCAGGAATGCTATGCATTGTCGGTATATGATAAATGACAGGACCAGCAGAAAATGATGTAAATGGCAGGAAAATGTAAATGGTAGGAATGTAAAAAGGGAATTTTACTGTATACTTTCATGAATCTCCCCTAGGGTTATAAAACAAATCTCCAAAAGTAGCTGCAGAGACCTATAGTAACTTCTCAGTGTAGTTCACCATACATATATACTAAGGGTTTCTTCCCCTAACTGCAGTCATTTAGCAACTCCTAGGGTAGCTTTTAAAAACTACTCTGCACATTCACACTAATATTTCATTATGACATAGCCCAAGCTGTTATCAGAATAAAATAATATGCATTTTTCAATGCTCAACTAAAAATAAGTGGCATTTTCCTGCTTACCTTGCTTCATGCTGTGGGAAATTGCTCCTCAATTGAGATAGACTTTTGGTAGGTCTTGAATCAGCCATCAGCACATATTCCTGCTTCACATTCATAACACCATCGACTTTTGACATTTTTGGCACACATGACACAACACTTTTGAGGTTTAGTTTTCTTCCCCTTTGCAGGAGTCTTCACGGAAAAATGACATTCTATCAAACTCTTTGAGGGCAGCTTCACTGAAGTTATACAATGCTTTACACAGGACACAAAACAGCAACACATATAGGATATAATATTGAGTTGGGTCTAGCATGTATACTTCACTTTTTAAATATTACATACGACAAAAAAGTATTTATACAAAAAGTGAAGTATACATACTAGACCCAACTCAGAACTTCGGGGTGCGCGGGCAAAGAGAGTTAAGTCCACCATCCTAAAAAATTGAGATATGTCCTTAGAGTTATAGATAAAAATGTTCTCTACATTTGTGTTAAGTCCAGTAAGTCATAATCAAAATTGTACGGTAGTTATGGATGTGTGCCTCATGGGTTTATCCATCTCTAAAGCTATGTTGGGCTGGTACAGTGTATTAAGTCACTCTAATTCTCAGTAACAAGAAAGTGGACTTTGCCCGCGCACCCCAGAATTATATCCTGTATACTATAGCTGCACTGTGTTAACTTCCAATATATTGTTGAAGCAACACCATATTTGTTACCATGCCTTCAATCAGCAACAGTCTGAATTTGAGGGAGTCTATTTTCATGTTATATTTTTGTGATTTATAGGTCATAGGGAATTATGTATTGCTACATTTAGTAGTCTTTTGAAAAATGTTACGTACCATTTTGTACCCCACTTCCTTTTTATTAAGTATGGTTGGAGATATGTTCCTTTAGATCCACCCCACCCATATTTGCATTGTAGTCCCACACAAGACTGTCTTCATTTCTACAATGTAGAAATGTACGAATTTAGTCATTATGGCTGGTTGAAATCATAGTCACTTGTTTCTCTCTTCAGAGTAACACCATCAGAATGCTATTCAAAATGTTCAGCCTTTGGAATATTTTCGTCTTTCTATTTTACCAACTTTAAAACCAATTTTCTAGTGTCTCTTAGAGGGCAGACACAGTATTTTTAATTTAAAAAAAAATGCGCCAGCTTGGGAGAAATATAGAAATCGTCTGATCACAGTGTATGTCCATGTACGTCCACAGCCCAGATTGTCTTCAATAAGTGTTATGAAAATTGCTGCTGTTTTGTTCCTGTTTCCCGTAACATATGTGGTATCTAATTCCATTCCCCAGCCAGTATTAACAATGAATCATCACATATATCCTGTACCAGTCTCATATAAATCAAATGTTTTAGTACAAATCTAGCAGCTTAAAGGGGAAGGAATTGTTTAAAAGACAAATGCCCCTTCCATAAGCATAATGATTCATCAGTGACAATGGACTTGGATGGTTAAGTGCCAAGAATTTATTTTTCAAATACTCAGTTAAGGGATGAATCTTGAAAATCTTTGAAGGGTCTGGAAAACTATTTTGTTTTGCATTGTCACTGAAATTAATAATTTTCTGGAAAAGGGTATTTTATGTCCTGCACGAGTCCCCCACTCCCACTCCTATAATTGTGAAATATGATTTTTGGTGCAAGGGTCTTTTTTCTATGAAATATTATTTTTTTGTTTATAGTTGTGACATATTATGTTTGGTTCAAGGGTATTTTATTACTCAGTGGAAGGGGGACCTGTGCTCGGCATAAATTACCATTTTGCCTAATTTTCATGATCACTTCAAATCTACCCAAAGGAATTGTTTTCTGTGAAAATGGATAAAAAATTAAAAAACAGATTCTTAGAGTAGTTTGTCTTAAAGTTGACTTCTGTACAATTTCCATTGCATGGCCAAAACAATGCACATTTCACTGATTGTTGTTCTTTCCAATTCCTGAGTCTAGAGTGGAATGTGAAAGGCCCCATTGACTTGGATAATGATTGATGTGTACATGAATTTGTTTATTCAACAATCAGTTGTGTTACGGCATTGTCAAATATATTCTCGAATATACTGATAGTATATCAAACTGTGGACTACTAACATTAAAAACATTCTCCCTCCTTGAAAAAATGCCATTAGAAGCAGGAGTGTATCCAATATATATATATATTTCTTTTTTGGGGAGGGGCTATGATAAGTCTAACATTATTATCAATGCTGTGTATGTCTATAATAATAATAATAATAATAAATTAATCATAATTTCATACTTTATTAAGCCCGATGTAAATTTAGGCTGGAAGAGGATGATTCGCTATCAGAATTGGAGTCACTCTCAGAATCCAGTCCTCCAAGATTAATGACAAGTTCCCCCAATTTCGTTATCCATCAAGTGATCACGTTCCCAATAAGCACTATCCAGTCGTTTTACATGAGTTACAGTGTTTTTCCACTCTTCTGCTGTTATACTTGTCACTGCTTGTATTGTGTGATTTCTTATTTCAGCTGCACTCTGATCCACATTACGATCCACAATTCTCTGTTTTATGATGCTCCAAATGTACTCGATGATGTTTAGGTCGCAATGGTACGGAGGTAATCTTATGGTTTCATGCCTGTACATTTCGAAAATAGAGTCTACACGGTACTTCGGTGGTGGACATCGAACCCGCAAAAGTTCCAAGTTTTCGTCATGTTGGCTTCATAAGCAACGTTGTGTCTGTCCAGCCAAGATTGAATTTCTGCCTTTCTCTTCGCCATTGTTAGAGGTTTATCATACTGCATGGAGTGATATGGAGCATTATCCAAGGCAGTGAGACAGTTTGGTGGAAGATTGGGGATGAGCATTTCTTGGATCCACTTTGAAAAATTCTCAAAATTCATTTCATCGTGATAATCACCACTCTTAGTCTTCTACTTGAAGATTAAAAATGCTCCAGGAACAAACCCTTCTTCACTGCCAGGCATGAACAATTATCCACCGTTGTCCGACACTGTCATTCTTTAACACACCATCCGTTGTATTGGCTTGCCAACATTTGTTCACGGTGTAAGTAGGGTGAATCCATGTCTCATCCAGAAATAAAAACTGTTTTCTTGTTCTCACCAGTGTTGTCATTGTTCTTTATTCTTCTGAGATATTTTGCCCTCCATTCAACAATAACATTCCTTTCCATTAAAAATAATCTTCTATTCTTGTATTTCTTAAACTTAAATCCAAATTTTTTTTTTTTCCAGTGACAACTTTATTCTCTGTATCATATGATATATCGATTATTTAGATTATTTACTTTTAGCGATTATTTATTTATTTTATTTATTTAAATTACATTTACAATCTTATGTACAAATACAAATACAGATACAAAAATACACAAATAAACAAAAAAAATTTACAAATTTCAAAATTTACACCCGAATGAGCAAACTGCTCATGCTCGGGTGTAGATTCAAAACATCAGAGTGGAGAAAGGGGAGAAACAAAAAAAAACAAAGTGAGAAAGAATGACACACTTATAAAAAAGGTGAAAAATTTTAAACAGAGCAAATTTATAAGAAGGAGACACAAAATATTAAACACAAATACATACAATAATGGGGTACGCCGTAGCGTAGTGGTTGAGGCGCTGCGCTACAAACCGGAAGGTCGCGGGTTCGATTCCCGATGAGGTCGTTGGAGTTTTTCAATTGGCCTAATCCTTCTGGTGGCACTATGGCCCTGGGGTCGACTCAGCCTCTAACAGAAATGAGTACCAGGAGCAATCCTGGGGGTAAAGGCGGCCGGTGCGTAAGGCTGACAACCTTACCACCTTCATGTGCCGAATGTCTAAAAATCTGGGAGCCTCAACCTCCTGGAACCCTCTGGGCCTCCATGGCCTGTAATAGGGAACACTTTACTTTACTTTACTTTTACATACAATAATAATAAAAACAAATGACTTAAAGCTAATAAAATTACAAAAAATGTTTTACATACTTATTAAATTTAAAATTGGGGTAAACTTATCCCGAAGCAATGTGCGCAAAAACTCTCATTCTCCTGGGAACTTACATTCACTTTTTTAGAGTGGCTAACACTTTTTTACTTCCTCTGCCCGTACCATAGGTACTATAGGCAGAGGAAGTATTGTTTTCGACCCCAAAATTCGAAGTTGAGTTTTTAGCATATATACATGTTTCAAGGCCCCCTGAATCCAAAAATACTATTTTTGGAAACATGTCTGTGTGTCTGTCTGTCTGTCTGTGAACACTCTAGCTCCAAAACGGAAAATCGTATGAAAACTAAATTTCGTATTTGGGTCAGGTACCTTCTGAAGATATGAGGATAAGATTGGCGACTATTTTCTCTTATTTTTAAGGGGACTTTACATGAAGAAATTTTCGTTTTTCGCGATTTTCTCGAAAACGGCTCTAACGATCGTATGAAAACGAAATTTCGTATTTGGGTCAGGTACCTTCTGAAGATGTGAGGATAAGATTGGCGACTATTTTCTCTTATTTTTAAGGGGACTTTACATGAAGAAATTTTCGTTTTTCGCGATTTTCTCGAAAACGGCTCTAACGATTTTCTTTAAAATTTGCACATGTGTACCTTTCACTGAGAGCTAAAACTTTTATTTGAAACTTTTTTTCGAAAAAATTCTCTGAGGGTAGTTACAAGCCACCCACTGTTCACCCACTGTTTGTAAAAGTTTGTCTTGCGTGATGAACAACTGAATACGCGCTCTTTCACGGCCTCTTATTCTATAGAAGAATGTGAAGTCAGAAAGATGTATTGTTGGCCATGCTTAGAGTAAAGAAGTATCTGAGGGTAATATTCGATAAATTTCGGAAATTATATTTTACGGCGGAAAGTTCAATAAACGTCTGCAGTCACTTGTTCTTTTTTTTAAGTTTGTTATATAGCCTGCGCTTTTAGTCGCATCATTGAAAGAAGAGGTATTTATAGGATAATTAGCGTAAAATTGTGTCTTGCGATTCTGTACAAGGATATGTGAATACAGCTTACTTTTATTTGGGTAGAGGAAGTTATGTGACTTTCACATCAGATTTTTTTCATTATAATAAAATGTTTGGGTAGCCCTATAATGATTTCAAGTTTAGGGGGAGTGCTGTAGTTATTCCTACAAGCTAATATCTAGTCAGCTGTTACAGCTCATTTTCATTCAAACGACACGAACATAAACAGTATTTGGAGACTTAAACCTCACTTCCCATTAGTTGCTTATAGTCATTTAATTTAGAGGTTTATGTGTAAACAATTTCCAGGGAGGGGTAGCAGCCCTACAGTGCCCCCCCTTCCAGATGGCCATGTGCACATAGGAAATAACTGCAGCTCAGCAATTATTGTATTATTTTAAGAGATCACAGTAAGATCCAATATTGTTATCTTAGCCATTGATACAGACTGCTGACATTTTCATTTCATTCGTATTGCTATAAATGAGAGCACAGCAATACAGTAGAACTCCAATTATCCTGATTAATTGGGACCAGACACCATCCAAATAATGAAATATTCATATAGTTGGATAAATCATGAAAAATGGTAATTTC
Source organism: Ectobius pallidus (assembly GCA_964059195.1). Taxonomy (NCBI): domain Eukaryota; kingdom Metazoa; phylum Arthropoda; class Insecta; order Blattodea; family Ectobiidae; genus Ectobius; species Ectobius pallidus. The sequence continues at coordinate 156,589,069 of CAXKWD010000003.1, read as the reverse complement.
GTTTAAAAAAACTAAATTGTACATCTTGATCATGTCAGTCAGAGTCAGTAGTTTTGCTGACAAACTGTTGATTTTTCCACTAAAACTTTTGCTTTTTTGTGAAAAAGGTCCTAAAAGAGGGTTTCCCAATGCTTTGCTACTGCAAAACCACTTCAATACAGCCTCAAGGCCATCCGGATAATCGGCGATCCAGATAGTTGGATTTTGGATAATTGGAGTACTATTGTATGTTGAGTAATGTTAGCACTCAGAATTTCAGGAAGCTGCTGACCTTACATAAATAATTAAAGTCATGAGATGGAGATAACTTACAACTTCAGGTATGTATAATATTGCCTTATCATTTGTGTACGCAAAGTCCACTCCATGGCTGAGTGGTTAGACCATTCGTCCTCCATTGCTGTAACCTGGGCTCAAATCTTGGTGGATTGATGTGGAATTTTTGGTGGACAGAATGGGAGTGGGGCAGGTTTTCTTAGGCCAGTATTCACAGTCGGCGACTTGAGAACCAACTTTATAGAGCTGAACTTATTTGACAAGTCAACTTATATGTTCTTCGTATTCATAGTCTTCTTTAAAGTCGTACTTTATTAAGTCTGATTTCATAAAGCTCTACTTATTCTACATATTAAAGTCGAACTCAATAATATAAAAAATAATGTGCTCACTGCCATAACAATTGAATTAGCCAATCGTGTTTAAGATTTTTCAGACTTTATGCAAAGCACAGCCAACTGAGTACGTATTTCGCCGTCATATAAAAATACAGATGGTGCTGTGCATTGTAAACAAAGAATTCAATTCATTCAGTTATATTATGCAGTGTGAAAGTAAATTGATCAATAGTTTCTTGAGAATATTCTGCGTATATACTAGCTTGGAGATAGTTCAGAATTAATACCGGTACGCTTATGTATTTATTTCGATATTAATTATTGTTTCAGAGAGATTTGAAACAGCTTAGGAAGCTTTGGGCTGATATAAAATGCCTCAATTCTGGTAATGCATATAACGACATTATTATATGCATGCTCAAACATGAATAATATTTCGGATTAGGGAATATACATAGAGAAATACCAATGAAAGATAGGCGATTGATATTTCCAAAATTGTGTCTTCTTGAAACGAAATCTCTTTTTAAATTCATTGTCACTGTAGAATTTGAATAAATTCATCACGTTTCACAAATAACGTATTGGGGCATGAGTTTATTCTAATACCTTGCCAAGATCCTAAAAATCACTGTCCATGGTTCTGGCTTAAACTGTAATAAGTAAGGGAGCCCTTGACTTGATAAAGTACGACTTATTTTTTAGTGACTATGAATAGCAATAAGTTTGAATTTGTGAAGTCTGACTTTATAAAGTAAATACATCATAAGTCTGACTTGTTTGTGTCAGAAACTCAACTTAAGACGAAATTAAAGTTCGACTTGGATATAAGTAGGACTTATTGCGACTATGAATACCAGCCTTAAGTGTTTCTCCTGTTTCCCCTGCAATATAACATCAACAATGCTCCAGTCATCATAATATGACAGCTTTCTTAAATTAATTTGTGTATTCACCCTTATTCAAGTTTTAAATGACCAAAGTTAAAAATTAACTGCTGATGTTCCATCTTATTTTTCAATAGACCAAATACTGTAATAAATCACTGACAGTTAATCTAATCTCAGCATAGCGATTTTATAATAGTATGATCAAAGTCATTTAATTTTGCAGATAATGATTCAGTGTTCTAAAAGAAGACAGAAACATAGTAGGCTACACAAGTAATTTATTGGGATAAATCCATACAATTTCTAGCATTAACTTCTTGTTAAAGTTACATTTCTGATACTGTAATTATTTAAGAATATTTAAAATAAACTTTTGTGATAACAACTTGAGACCTTGCAGAAACTATTTAGTACTGTAGACCAGTAGCGGCTCGTGGCTCAAAACGAAAGTGTGCTGCAAATACTATTTCATACAGCAAACTTAAAATATTTTTAAAAATTATTAGTAGGCCTATCTAAACTGCTCGTCTCTTAATCCATCTCTGGGAACACTCACGCGATTTTCTCTGCCCTAATTATTTTTTGGCTAATTTCTCTCGTCTCGTCGAACGTTGTGTGAGGAGAGAAAATAGCAAAAATAAAAATAAAAATTAATAATAATAATAACAATAATAATAATAATGATAATAATAATATTAATAAATAATAATAATAATAATAATTAGGGCAGGGAAAATCATGTGAGAGTTCCCCGAAATGGAATAAGAGACGAGAAAATAGTATTTTTAATGATCGAGGTAGAGGAAGTCGCTTAGTGTTCCCAGTGCAACAGAATACTTAATCAGGGTTGTGGAATCCGGGTTTTTCTGAATTTAACACATTCGAATTTGGTGGTGAAGATGAAAAGCAAAGCATTGCTTACTCGCTACATCATGGTCCCCTACCGTCAGATGGTGGAAGATCTTCTCACATAACTAACAGCGCTTCCGCCACGCCGGTGAGACGTGAACCTCCCTCAGAATCCCACTCCGGGCTGCCAGCTGCTGCAGCGCATTTTGCAGTTTAAAACTCCCATATACGCCATGCAGTCAAGGTCGAGCATGACGTCACACCCTATGAATGCTGCGCTGTTCGAAAAATGCATTCACGAGGCGGAAAAGATAATATTCACATTACTGACTCTTGACTCCCAAGCTACCAGCTAAGAAATTCTCGTGTGGACGTGCCAAGTTCAAAATCTACGCAAAAGAAAATATAATATTGCGTTTGAAAATAACATTATACGACGAGCAGAAAACAAGCAGTACTGCAGCACATAGGAGAAACCGCCACTGCTGTAGGCCTAATCATGTAAATGGTGACTGTAATTTTTGCACAGATGATTCTATCACATAACACTACCAGCAACAGATCACAATATAGATAGCATTATTTCTATTGGTACAGACAATGAAGATGCTATGTTGGATGATCCAACAAGTGAGAGTGCAAATGTGTTGGCTGAGACATTGTGCTAATATTATGATTTTAAAATGATATAGCCATTTCTCTTTAGTGGAAAAAAGGTATTCCCTTCTAGAAGACCATGTAATTGAAGATTATTCCAGAAGATTCAATTAATGAAAAACCTTGACAAACGGCAAAAGACCATCCATCCCATTCCATATCTAGGCTATAAGACCAGGAAAGAAAGCAGAGTCACAGGCGCATGAGTAGTGTTATACAAAGATAGGGAAGTTTTCTATAGAATAAGCCAAAATAATGTATAAGCAGCCACTTCCAGTTTCAAGGTGGTCCTGAAACTCTCTTCTTTGAGAATATTAAGGAGAAAATTCCTTCGACACTGGGACTCGAATCCAGCTCTACCAAATAAGCTAGGTAGAGTTTGATTCACAGTGCCAGATGGAACCTCTCCCATGTGATTAATTACCCTTAAAGGTAGAATGGAATTGTGTGACTTGATGCAGCATATGGTATGCCCTGTGAAGGACGCATTGTTCATTTCACTTCCGACGTCTACCATATTCCCTGTGAATGCGGAGATGTTTACATTGAACAGATGGCTGCATTGTAGAGAAAAGATGCAATGAACATTGTAGATGCATTAGGCTGTATTACCCTCACAAATCCGCAATAGCCCAGCATTGTGTCGACACTGGCCACAAAATTCAATTCTACCAGACCAGTATCCTAGGGAGGCAAAGATTTTATTGGGGCCGCATTGTTGCAGAGGCCTTGGAAATCGAGATCCAAAGCCAGAGCTTTAATAAGAATGGTGATCTACAACTTAGCCAGGCCTGGAAGCCAATATTGGCAACTATTACTCCCAAATAAATTAGTGGGCCTGATAAGGACCGATTTCACACACAACAACATTATTAAACTCTATTTTTCCTACCCAACCAATCAGAACTCTACATTTAATTATTTCAATTTATAATTTTCCTATTGGCCCCCCACCTGTTCTAGCATATCCAGTCTTTTCCTATACAGGAAGCAGTTTTTTTCCCAATCCACCTCACTTCTCCCAGAGAATAGATTGGAATTGCTTGTCACATAAACACTAACTATTGATTGAAGGCAAACACAGAGATATCCTATCGACTCGATACACAATAACATGAGGCTATTAGTAGAGCTGTAACCATATCATTCAGCCACGTTGCACAAACCAATTTGCGTGAAGACCATGAGACACTCCTCCTTCCCAACATGTCATCCTTTTTCTCCCTTCCCTCGCTGCTTTTTATTGATTATTACCACATTTTCAAATGGAGAAACACAGTCTAGGGATATCTCACTTGTTCTACAAGGAAGGAGTCTTATTGAGCAGCCATTCTTTTGACTATGGTGTAGGTGTTTCTTTTGTTGGCATTGGTGAATGAGTGTTTGTGCTATGTTACAACTTATATTGTTGACAATTGTAAGTGCACCTCACATTGTTCAAAATTCCCCCTGTGCTAAGTAAATTGGAGTTTAGAACTCTTCATAGTCAAGTTAGGGAAATTGTGTTAAGAAACCTCGCCCATAGGATGTCTCTAGTAGATTGAAAACCGATCAACGAACTCCATAACCTTTCACTGCATAGCTCCACCTCCTAGCACCAGAAACAACAATACTGTAGTATTACAATGCATGCTAAATTCTTATGGAATGCAAGCAGTAGTAGATATCCCAACAAGGATAGGAGCCAGTTGTCAATCAGCTATAGATCAGGTTATTATAAACAGATTGGTATGGGAATACAACCTGAGTGTGATTGAAACAGGGTTCTCTGACCATTGTGCTCAGATTATTAAACTACAGAATAAATTAGAAAATAAAATCAAACCTACAGATAATATTTTTTCTTAGAACAATTCGGCCAATAAATGAAACAACTGTTGATTATTTAAATTTTCTACTTAAAAAAGAATCATGGGAATATGTCTATCAACAACAAAATGTAAATGATTCATATAATTAGTTTCTCTCAACATTCAATTACTGTTTTCAAGTTGCTCTCCCCAAAAAAAGAATAAAAATTGGTCCTCCAAAAAATAAGTGGATTACGGTAAGTATAAAGAATTTAAGCCATAGATTAAGATTCATAAGTAGACACATGAAAAGCGGTTAAGTCACAGAAACATTTAGAACTTATTACCACCAATACAAAAAAATCTATAACAAAGTAATAGTAGATGCAAAAAAAGAGATATAATGCAGAATATATTCAACACTCAAACAATAAATCAAAAGCCCTTTGGAATATTATTAGAAATTAACTTTTTCATAAAACAAATTATGTAAAGAATATCAGCATAGTGCAAAATGAGACACTTATAACTGAACCAACAAAAATAGCTAATACTTTCAACGACCATTACACTGGGATAGCACAGAATATAAATAGGTCCAATGACTTAAGACATAATATCCGAAACTTAAGCATACCTTCAAAACAATATAATAGCATGTTCTTGGAGCCTGTTACAGAACACGAAATAATTGGTATAATTAAAAGGATGAAAAACAAAACCTTAGCTGGTATTGATGAAATCTCAGATACTATCGAAAAGAAATGTTATTTGTATATAGTGAAGCCTTTATGCTACATAATAAATCTCTCACTTTCAACAGGTACTTTTCCTGACAAACTAAAGATAGCGAAGCTTAAACCTCTTTATAAGAAAGGATCAGAAAATGAAATAGGTAACTATAGACCAGTCTCTCTACTTCCAACATTTTATAAACTTTTTGAAAAAGTCATGCTTATCACACTTACCTTTTTTCTTAAAAAATATAATATAATAGTTGATAAACAACATGGGTTGTCCAAGTCCACAGATACAGCAATAGCAAATTTTATTAAACCTGTCTATGATTCTCTGGACAGAAAAGAGCTAAATGTCGGCTATTTTTAGACTTGTCAAAAGCTTTTGACTTAGTGAATCACTCAATTTTGTTACAAAAATTGTTAGCTGTTGGAATATGAGGAATAGCATACAACTGGTTAAAATCATACTTATCTGCTTGTCAACAGGTTGTAGAAATCTCTTACATACAGGAAAATGCATGAAATGTATGCCTCTTTCATATACTAGGGAGATAAAGTATGGAGTTCCATAGGGTTCAATTCTTGGCCCTGTCCTATTTTTAATTTACATTAATGACTTAGATTCCTCCATCAAGAATGGAAATCCAACTTTTTTTTGCTGATGATACCAGTATTTTTATTTCAGGTCTAAACTCAAATTCTCTGCAGTTAAATTTAGAAATGACAATAAATCAGTTACTTGAATGGTTTGCACAAAACAAATTAGTAATAAACACAAAAAATACTACAGCAATATCATTTCACCATATACAGAACATTAACACTACATCAAGCAGTAACATTTGGGGACAATAATGTAACATACACTGAAAGTACTATGTTTCTGGGATTGTGGGTGGATGAAAATCTAAAATGGTCTCTTCAAATTAAAAAACACAGCAGAAAAACTTAGTAAAATATGCTTTGCACTTTATACAGTCTCAAAAGTTATGAATGTTGAAAACGTCCTCCCTATATATTATGCATAACTTACTTTCATTCTGTATTATCATGGGTAATAGTATTTTGGGGAAATACAGCAGGAGCTAAAATTATTTTCAAACTACAGAAAAGGGCTATTCAGTCTATGCTAAAACTAAAGAAAACAACCAGTTACAGAAAACTTTTCAAAGATTTAAATATATTGCCTCTGCCTTTGATTTATATTTACGAAATAGTGACATTTGTGAACTCAGATTTAAACATGTATACCATCAACCCACAAGTACACTCCCAAAACACAAGAAACAGAGAAGAACTTAGGATAATTCCGCATAACACAAGCTTGTTTGAAAAGAGTTTTATCTAGACTGGCCTCCAGCTTTATAATGGCCTACCACAACATCTAAAGGAAATCTCTGTACTGCATAAATTCAAATCTTGTGTAAAAATATTTCTAATAGAGCACTGCTTTTATAGCTTAGATGAATTTTTTAAAACTATTATATATAAGTAAGTTAATTAAGTTACTACTTATAAAAATAAGTTAGTAGTTATAAGCACTTTATAAATATTAATTTTAACTTACAGGTAATATTTTCAGCATTTCAATTTTAATTTAAAAACTAGCATTGTATACTTTAATAATTATGTTATTTAATAATTAATGTAGTAATGTAAGAATCTGAAATATATCCTATATCATGTAAAATGATCAAAGGATTAATAAACATACATACATACATTACATAGTCATCCCACGCACATTGCAGCAGAATTATTTGGCTTCACCTCTTCATTGTAGTGTATTCAGTGTATCTTTTGGGAGAAGTGAGCTGGTTTGGGGAAAAAAAAAATTGCTTCATATATAGGAAAAGACTTGATATGCTAGAACAGGTGGGGGCCATTAGGAAAATGGAAATGGGCTAGATGCTGAAAAGCTCACTGTCCTAGTAAAACAGAGACCATCAATTTATAATTAGATACTCAAGGATCACCATAATAAGGATCTAAAATTAGAGAATTTGTCATTGTCATTCCAAAGTTTATTAATTAATTTCTGTAAAATATTTTCTTCACTTTGTTTTCTATTTATTATCTTAAATTTCTATAATACTGCTGCTACCGCCACATCATCTTCCACTGGCATTGGAAAAATTGAATTTTTCTTGCATGATTTATTGTTTCCTGAAAAGCAAACATTTTTGTTGGAACAAAAGCATTTTTAAGCATAGGCCTACTACTTTTTGACAAAACTAAATTGCTTTTGCTTTCAGAAAAAATATCCCAGCTTTAAGCAAAAATGATTTTGCTTAAGGCAGTTTTGCTCGATAAGTGTGCATCTAGCTACAGGCAAAGCAGCAATGACATTTTTATTTCACAATTGACCTTTCTCATTTCATTACTCAGGATGGACAATTAAACTATATGAGAAATGAAAATACCCTTATGTGCAACATATCAGCATGATTTAAAAATTCCTATGGGGCCGTGGCTCCCTCAACCCCTTCTGAATAGCCCCCTGATAAGAAGTCAATTCTGTGCCAGCAGTATCACATGTCTGAGATACTACATAATTTCTCTCACCTTTTCTAATAGAACTAGCTACACTGTTTATTACTGTAGGATAATCAGTAGAAAATACACTTTCATCATTTGAACTACTGTAATTTAAATTGTTGTTATCATCACTGACATCTAAATCGTTGTTAACTATGCTGAATAGTTTGATCTTCTTTTAATACACAGTTTCTTTGAAAAGCATGGGCCATGATCATAAAAGAGTCTTGAAAAGTAATGAAGTCAGTAGAAATTTTTAAGATCCATACACAGCAGCTGACAGTTTGCTTTATTTATTATGGTACCATTCTGCAAGAATGGAAGGAAGAGAATGGGTCCGAGAGAGAGGGATAAGTTGAGAAAGAAAATAGTACCACTTCCTGTCATAAATTACATCAGCAAACAAGAACTTAATAAATTCTCAATCCCAGGTTACAAAGAAATTACAGGTATTAGAATTCACTGATGCATCAATACTTATAAGGACAAGAAACCGAAATCAGGAATTTAAATGCCTGGCATAGACCAGAATGTACAAGAAACCACAGCTGTGCAGTGGATGGCATTTAAACATTCACTTTAAGGGATGAAAAAACGCAAACAATAAAATCCATAAATACCTCCCCAGCCAATAACCATTGCACACTAAATGCTTCAGTAAAGGCTAGTTTACATGATGAAATCAGGTTTCGTAACTAAGTTTCACAACTGTTTTTTATTCGAATGCACAAGCGTGAGATGTACTGGTGACAATGAATTAAGACACTAAGCAGTTTCGGCTGATTCCAACTTTTCACTAGCAATTTTGAGGTTATATGCTTATTTAGCTTGTTCACTTATTTTTTTTAAATGAAGTGGGAAGTGAGGAAACTGTGAAATGCCTGGATTCATATGTGTTTCAAATATTAAATGGGATTTTAACAACTTGTACTTCAGAAATATGGTGAAAAGTGTGGTTGCATGGGAATTATTTTTTAAGAAAATAGGTGTAATTAATACAAGTAAGAATCAGCTTGAAAAATTTTATGTCATAACCGGGATTTGAACACAGATCTTCGGCTTAACGCGCCGATGCTCTACCATTGAGCTACCATGACAACATGCCAGTCTGACATCAAATTCCTCAACTGATTCAGAAGACAAGGCAAACCACGGGAGGTTTCTCTCCGTCGAGAACACACATCCAAATGGCGTCCTACCCTTGTAGGTGACAAGCAGACAAAGGGTTAAAGACATAAGGTGAATGTGTTCCAGAGTTTTGCACAAAAAAATTACCTCCATGAAGGAAGAATTGCCTGGCCTGGTGATGATTTCTATTGAAAGTAAAATAACAAAGACTGCAGAAAGAATTGGTGGAGGATACTGCTTTAAATAGAGAGTTCCTGTCTTATGATGATGATCATGATACAATAATAATAACATAACTATACAGCAATAAGAACAACAGCAATAACAATAACCAGTGATTTTAATTTCTAAAGAACGTTGACGGGTAGGCTACTCTTTGTTCTTTGTTCAGCCGTGAGTAGCGGAGCAAACACATGTACAGTTCTTAACAAGCGTTGATGGCAACTAGCAGGTGCCTTTTATGTGCGTTAGTTGCCTAGTTGATATAACATAAACACATTGCATCATCTTAATTCTGATTTGATGAAATTTTTCGCGCCAGGTTATGTCTAACCAACCTAAATCCTGCTATGGGCTGCATTTTTCAACACAATCAGCTCATTACATTCCCTACTAATTACCTTATCCCTACTATTCCTTGTCAATTCCTCTTTCTCCCAATCACAGTCATTTTCTACTGTCACAGTTCTTATTTGTTCTATTCCTACCCTCGCACTAAAGTCCCCAACAATAATAAACTGCATGCTTGGATACCTCTGCTTTGAATCATCAATTCCTTCACTTAGTGTTTTAAATAAATTTTCATTATAAAATTACGATGTTTCAGGAGGGTTATATATTATCACTAGACCTATACACACCTCTCTATTTTCCACTTGCCTTATCTTTACCCATAACACTTCCTTGGACTCTTCTGGCTTCTTTTCACACATGTTAATATTGCTACTCTTTCTAACAAAAATAACCAATACCCCCAATACCCCCTGAAGCTCTCCTCCTATTGCCCTGTCGCATTCCATTTTTTCCTATGTAACAGTAGTCTTTCAACTGCACGCTTTCTCCCTCCACACACCAGGTCTCGACCACTGCTTTTCTATCACCTAATTTCAGCACCCCGTACACTTCCCACTAGGAATCTTTTATTTTAAGCCTTCTACATTACAAAACACTATCTTACATTGCTTCTGCTAATCTGAGCCATAGTTTGCGCCTTTAAACCTCTCCAATTTCGCACGGTATCTCATTATTCTTTCTCCTGCCACTGCTGCATCTTCCCTGCACACCTGCATCTGATTGACTTCGTGCATGTTTTGCTCAGATCTTCCACCTGGTGACTTCCATGCTCCTGCTGACTAAGTTGTGCGTATTATGTTGTCCCGTCTGTCATATTGTGTCATCATCCGCCATGATGTAGTGCCACTCACAAGTTGTACTTCTCCTCCTTCCTCTTCCCCTCCACTTGTCATTGTTAAGTCATTGTTGGCAATCTGCTTGTCAGTGTGTTGCCCCTGTTCTACACACGCCGTATTTTTCTCTTCTTTTCCACTCCAGTCATTGATTACTTTGGGATTTTGCTGACTCCAGATTTCCTTTCTTCCATCAACCCATAATTTGAGTCCTTTAACGAATGCTTTCTTACCTTCCTCTCAGGCTAATTTAATTTCTTTCAACAATAAATTCCTAAATTGCCTATCCTCTGTTCTACAAAGATCTGTGTCCCTTTACATGTTTTTGCATTACTGAGAACTTGCTATTTGAACTTCATCGTGGCTACTTTGAACAGTATCGCCCTTGTTTTATTGTCTTGCCTTCCCAATCTGAAACAGTCTACTATCTCCTAGCCATCTAGTTTCAACCCTAAGTTGTCTTCAAATAGCTTCTCTACTATCTGAGTTACCACATTTCTTTGATCTCTTTTACTCCAAACAAAATTAAGTTCATTTTTCTTCTTTCTGCTTCTGCTCTTCTTTCTGTCGTCTCGAACCTCTTCTTACATTCAGCTATTTTGTCTTTAATTTCTATTTTCCAGTTTCTCAGTATAGTCCCTACCTCCTCGAATCTACTGTCGATTTTCAACTCCACATTCTTTTCCATGTTCTTTATTTCTGCGATGTCCGCTGCGATGTTATTTAGCATGCACTTTAACTGTGCAATTTCGAAGGATAAAGGTCCTGGGTTCAACTTGATGCCTTCCATGACTAATAGCATGGCCAATATTACGGCTGTCCATAGCTGTTCTTTTGAGATATCTCCTTTTCCTCCCTTTATACTTTCTTTGTTCCAGCCCACATAGCTTCCTATTCTCACCCTGTACGTTTTTAAATCTGCACCCATTTTGACCAATCCTTTCCACCTCACGGAGCTTCACGTAAACACAACCACTTTCTTCCGCTGCTCGTGCCATACTCTACATTCCTAAATAAATTATTATGTTAAATATAGGGTAATAGAATTGTTGCTTATATTTCATATGAAATAGTGACAATGAGAACACTTAGAGATAAAAGAAGGGTGGGAAACTTGACATGTTTTCTCCAATTAGAGATATACCAGTAACAAAACAACAAATGGAAACTAATATTTCTCCCAAATTTACATGTGTGAAGATATATGTATATTTTGAAATAGTGGTGTAAAATGCAAAATTAATCCACACACGTTCTTATTATTAGTGTGTTATCGCTCTCCTTCTGGCGATAAGAATATATTTCTTGACGGAATTTATAACATTTTAAATTATTTATTTAATGTTGACTGTAAGATTTTAATTTGTGGTGATTTTAATGTAGATTGCTATGAACCTGGCTCTGATTTTAATGATCTATGTGATCTAATATCTTGCTTTGCTTTATACCATAAGGTCAAATGGCCGACTAGAGTGGAAAATAATAAATGTAGTACTATTGATAACATTTTTACGAACCTAGATGGTGGGGACATATGCTCTGTTGGAGATAACTATTACTCTGACCACCGTACAGTTCTATATGATTTTAATTCATATTTTACGAACTATGACATTAATGATCAATATTATTTCAAAAGCAATTTTAATCATGAAAATTGTTGTTTATTTATTAATTTACTAACCAATGAGAACTGGTACAGCATTTACAATGCAGAACAATTTGCTGATAAATTCAGGATCTTTTATGAAATTTTCATTCATTATTTTGATTTATGTTTCCCTGAAATGCGTGTTAAAAAGAAGACAGGAAATAATCTCCTGGGTTAATAACAGTGTTAAGCAATCTAGCGTACATCTAAAAAATCTTTACCGACTGTCGAGAGACTTTCCTGAGCTGAAGGATAAATATAAACATGAAAGATGACAACACAAATTACTAGTTCAGAATGCAAAGAAATAATTCTGTGATAGAATGGTGGTGAACTCTGAAAACAAAACCAGAACAGCTTGGCATATAATTAATCGTAACGTATCAAATAAAAAACATTCTGATAATATTAATTTAATAGTAGATGATATGGAGATCAACAAGCCTGATCAAATAGTTAATGAATTTAATAAATATTTCAGAGATGCTCCACTGAATATTTTGTCGAACATAAATGATTCTGATGATGATAGTCTGAGGAGTATCAAAACAATCTGTAATTCTAATTATATTCATTATTTCACTGAAGATGAAGTTCTGACAGTAATGGAAACCAAACTAAAAAACAAATTTTCTTCAGGTTCGGATGATATTCCAAGTAAGCTTCTTAAGATGTGTGCTCCTGCTATTGTTACTCCTCTTACTTATTTAATTAATCTATCTTTTAAAACTGGCATTTTTCCAAATGAGTTGAAAGTTAGTAAAGTTATTCCTATTCATAAGAAAAATGATAAGACCAAGCTTGAGAATTATAGAACTGTGGCTCTCTCTAATAGTTTTTCAAAAATTTTTGAATACTATATGTTAGATAGACTCTTGAAATTTATAGATCGTAATGACATTCTTGGCAACTTTCAACATGGATTCCGATCTGGAAAATCTACGAATACTGAAATTATCTCAGATTTTAAGAAAATGATTTCTTCTTTAGATTCAGGCATTTGTCCTGTTGGAATTTTTTGTGACCTTAGTAGAGCGTTCAATTGCGTTAATCACAATTTGTTGTTAGAAAAACTTGATAAATATGGCTTTCACGGAGTAACATATAATTGGTTTGAATCGTACTTGAAACATTGTATAGCCTACAGTATGTAGAAATGTGTTTTCAGTCTGCAAAATGTAAAAATTAATACCAGTCACATAGAGTGAATATAGAAATGGGAGTGCCTCAGGGATCTATATTGGGCCCTATATTATTCTTACTTTACATTAATGATTTCCCCATTTTTCTTAAGGACTTCTTTCTAGTTTTGTATGCTGACGACACTTCTGCTATAGTATCAGGCGGCAAAACTGCTATATTGCATAAGAAATGTAATGATTTAATTTCAGAATTACCTAAATAGTTTAATACCAATAAAATGCATTTGAATATTAGCAAGACAGGATATGTTCATTTTCACAACATACAAAATTAAAATGATATGAGGGTAAATATTAATTATGAGGATCTAAGTGTTAGTAAACTACACAATACAAAATTTCTGGGTGTGACTTTTGATGAGTGCATGTCTTGGAAAGTTCATTGTACAAATGTAATTAAGAAACTAAGTGCTGTATGTTACCAGATTAGAACTTTGAGGAGCTTTCTTGGAATTGAAACATTGCTTTCGTTTTATTATGCTCAGGTTGAGTCTGTTGTGTGTTATGGGATTTGTGTCTGGAGTTCCAGTAATTTAATGAGGAATATCTTAGTTGCCCAAAAGAGAATCATGTTCAACATTACTGCAAGGCAGTCATCTACAGAGAGTTTTAAGAAGTAAGGAATTTTAACTTTGTATGGTCTATATATTTTAAGGTCATTGGAATATGTGGATGTTAATGGCAGAGATTTTAATACTAATGGTCATTATCATGAATATTTCACTCGTAACAGAGGTAATTTTAATATTGGGAAACATAATTTAACAGTATACAGCAAATCACCAATGATCGTTGGAGTGAAAATATACAATAGCTTACCTCAATTTATAAAGAATATTGGACAACTGAGAAATTTCAAAAAGGAGGTTAAAAAATTATTAAATGAAATCTGCGCATATTCATTAATTGAACATATTAGTAATACCATCTAATGTATACTGACGTTTCCAACAGCCAAGGCTTATTACTATTATTATTATTATTATTATTATTATTATTATTATTATATGAAAAAATAAAACATAATTATAAAGAGTAAGCAGGGAACCCAATCTTATAACTTCTCTGCTTGTAAACTATCAAGACCAATGAGAACATTGGAAGACAACTATGGGTGGAGGTCTACTTAACAGCATGGAGCATTTCTCACATTAGAGATAGCAGAGATGTTTATGAGAAGAATTCACACTTTTTCACATGGTGCAACATATTTTTCTGGTTACCACAATGTAAGTACGTTCTCCTCTTCTTTACAGGATTGCTTGTCACTGCTTGCCTGATGCCTTTATATGTAACATGTGCTGGAAGCAAATTTGCAAGGTCAACATTCAAGCCTAGATCACAAGTGAATAAAAATCGGTTGCGTGAAATACCACGCGACAGAAGTGAAACTCCTTTGGCAACATTGAGAGTGAAATAGAGGAATTTGTATAATTATATTGAACGGAAGAAGGAAATCATCTGAATAAAAGTTTCACTTCAAAAACACAGTTGTGATGAACTAATGCCAAAACTGTCAGTGATTGTAGCCACTGTGTTTGTTTACATGAGCAAGATGCTTTGG